>CM064487.1:145704179-146404524 GCA_032716605.1 Paralithodes platypus
ATTCATAAAAGTGTATATGCAGTGATATAGTATACATACCTATACAGGAACAGATGGAGTGTGTGGGGAAATGTTGAGGTATGGTGGTGAGATAGTGATAGAATGGGTATGGAAAATGTGCAAACTAGCATGGAAGAAGGGGAGTGCACCCGATGACTGGAAGACTGGCATAATAGTCCCCCTATATAAGGGCAAAGGGGAAAGAGGAGTGTGTGGTAACCACCGAGGAATATGTCTTCTAAGCGTAGTAGGGAAGGTATACAGTAGGGTAGTGATTGAGAGAGTGAGAGTGAGAACGGAGAAATGGATAGGCGACGAGCAGGGAGGTTTTAGGAAGGGAAGAGGATGTGTAGATCAGATTTTTACCCTGAATTGTGTTGTGGAGAAGTATCTGGAGAAGAAACAAAAGGTGTATGTTGCCTTTATGGACTTGGAGAAGGCCTATGACAGAGTGGATAGAGAAGGTTTGTGGAAAGTACTTAGAATATACGGAGTAGAGGGCAAGTTGCTGAAAGCAGTGAAGAGCATGTATGAGGGTGCAAAGGCGGCAGTACGTGTGGAGAGTGAGCAGAGCGAGTTCTTTGACCTGAATGTTGGTTTGAAACAGGAGTGTGTGATGTCCCCGTGGTTGTTTACTGTATATATGGATGGAGTCATGAAAGAAATCCTATCAAGAGCAGTGGATGTTGGTGTATCGCTGAAAAGGAAGGGAATTGAGTGGAAGCTACCTATACTGCTGTTTGTGGATGATACAGTTCTGATGAATGATAATGAATGGGAGTTGCAGGGTCTGGTAAATGAGTTTGGAACAGTGTGCGAAAAACGGAATTTGAAGGTAAATACGGGGAAGAGCAAGGTTATGGTCTTCGAAAGGGGTGAAGTCACAGAGTGTGAGGTGAAGCTGAACGGTCAGGCTATGGAGATCGTCAACTCTTTTAAGTATCTGGGCAGTGTGTTGAGTAAAGATGGGACTATGGATGAAGAAGTGCGGGAGAGGGTACAACAGGGGAAGAGGGTTGTAGGAACGCTAAAAGCAGTAACAAGAAATAGGGTGGTCAGTATGGAAGTGAAGAAGTCCTTACATGACAGTGTGGTAATCCCGACACTGACTTACGGAAGCGAAGCATGGACGTTGGTTGAGAGACTCAGACCAAGAGTGAGAGCAGTGGAAATGAATTACTTAAGGAGTGCGTGCGGAGTTACATGGAGGGATAGACAGACTAATGAGGAAGTAAGAAGGAGGTGTGGTGTGGAGGTAGATGTGCTGGAAAGTATGAAAAGGAACAACTTGAGATGGTTCGGCCATATGGAACGTATGGAAAGCGAGAGAATGACTAAGAGGGTGTACGAGAGCGAGGTGGAGGGACAGAGAGGGAGAGGTAGACCGAATATGAGGTGGAAGGATGGAGTGAGGAAGTACATGAACGAGGGCGGTGCTGGTTGGGGGGGAGGGGCGTCGACTGACTGGGGACAGAGGTGCATGGGGGCGGTTCGTTCGTGGCCACCCCTTCGGGGATCACGGCGTCAGGCAATAGATAGATAGACCTATATATTTTCACTAGGCCTAGTTAATTTTCGAGTTATTGATTAGACAGCATTGGTTATTTTTCCTGCTCAATATTTTCTAAGAGTGAGCTCAATGCCTAACGAGAACAGATCCAAACAGAATATATGTTAAACATCGTATATATCCCCCTCCTATACTGATTATACAGGCCTAAAAGTATTGACTGTGCATTTTCCACTTAAACATCGGACAGGAATAAGCAGCAATAATAAAATATTCATATACAGTAAAATAGTAGGAGCCGAAAAATGAATGAAATAAGGCCACGAACGTACGTCCGAAGTTCTCCTCCGTTTGTCCGGAGTTATCCCAGCTTTCTTGGCAACCATTTTCCATAAGAAATCACCTATGTCCGAAGTTATCCATACATGTCCGAAGTTTTCAACTTTTCAAGCAAACTTCGGACATCATTTAGGATAAGGATAGCTCTCTTATTATGGAGGATAATTTTAGGAGGCTTCCTGGATTACGGCGCACTATCACCATACATCACTTGACCTAGTAAAATCTCTATAATGTGTTTACACTCAGGAGAAATTGTTAAAAAACCTCGAAAAATGTCCGAAGTTACCTCATTTTACGGTACTTTATAATCAATCCATTTTACTTAGACAAGTATCGTAATGGATATTCCCAATTCCCAGTATTTTGGACTAACATATTATAGCATGTTGTCCTATTTCCATATTTACTTTTATCCAACCTACAGTAGATTTGAACATGTTAATGTTCTTCGCTCGCACCACCTCCTCCTCCAAGTTGTTCCAAGTCTCTATACTTCTATATGGGAAGCTGAATTTCCACATGTTTCCACATAGCGATTTTGATAATTTAATTTGACTTTATATTGTCCTTGTCCCAATTTTGGTTTGTTTAGTTTGCAAGTTTTACATTTGAATTTCTTTGTGTCCTTACGACATCTGCCCTTCCTCAGTTTAAACTCGTGTCCTCTTGTCCTTCCATCATCCCTCACAAATAGATCTTCCCTATCTACTCGTTCCAAACTTTTTACTCCCTTGAACATCGTTACTAAGTTGCCTCGTTCCCTTCTCTCTTTCAAGGTAGGCAGTTGTAGTGTCTTAAGTCTTTCCTCATATGTCATCTCCTTCAATCTTGGGATCATCTTCGTTGCTATCCTTTGGACTTTCTCTAATTTGTTTGTGATTTTTCAAATGTGGTGACCATATCACTGCTGCATATTCTAATCTTGGTCTTATCATAGTCATTATCAGTTTTCTTAACATTTCTTCGTCCAAATAGTTAAATGCCACTCTCATATTGGTTATTATTCCATATGCTCCTCCAATGATCATGTTAGTATGCTTCTCCGGCGATAGATCATCTTGTATTATCACTCCAAGGTCCTTCTCATGCCATGTATTGCCGATTTTTCAATTCCTAATTTGTACTCCCAGCTTGGCCTTATCTCGCTTGTTCCCACTTCCAAAATATGACACTTTTCTGCATTGAAACTAATTTTCCAGGTTTGGCTCTATCTGTGCAACTTATCTAGGTCCTTTGGAAGATCCTGACAACTTTCTATACAGGTGATATTCTTCATGATCTTAGCGTCATCCGCGAACATATTCATATGACTATTCAAGTTTTCTGGCATGTCGTTTACATAAAGTAGGAACATTATCGGACCCAACACTGATCCCTGTGGTACTCCGCTCGTCACACTCCTCCACTGGGAATATTCGTCTCGTATTGTGGTCCTCATTTCTCTTCCTATTAAAAAGTTTTCCATCCATTTTAACATCCTACCATGTACACCTCCAACAACCTGCAATTTCCACAATAACCTTTTGTGAGGCACCCTGTCAAAGGCCCTTTTCAGGTCCAGGTAAACACAGTCAACCCATCCCTCTCTCTCTCCTGTGTAACATCTACCACTCTGCTATAAAAGCTTAATAAATTAGATACACAAGATCTCCCTTCCCTGAATCCAAACTGTTTCTCACTAAGCACCCCCTGTCCCTCTATGAAGTGTGTCCACTTTTTTCTTATAATTTTCTCACAAATTTTGCAAACAATGCTGGTGAGGGACACCGGTCTGTAGTTAAGCGGATTTTCTCTGTCTCCTCCTTTGTAAATAGGTACTATGTTAGCTCTCTTCCATTCCACTGGCAGGTCTCCCTCATTCATATTGAGCTGTGTTGACGTCATACAAATATGGCGGCATCTTGCGCAATTGACAATCGGATTTCGAATTAACTCGGATTTCGTCTCTAAGCGGCAAACACCTTGACAATAGAAGATTCTTTTAGTTAAGTTAACTTTTTTGATTGTTTTTGTTTATATTTTCTAGTTTTATGTCGAGTTTTTCATTATTTTTGCTTTTTTTCGGGTTTAGACTGGAATATTTGTGTGCCAAGATGGAAGCTTTTTGAGCGAACATGGAAATTGAGAATATTTGGTGTCTACCGCGAAGACTGATGTGGCGAAGATGGGGGCTCCACTGTATAACAGAATCTTGGCTCAATACAGAAGATAAGATACTTTTTAGCAGAATATTCACTTCCCGGTTATGTAATGTTTGAGAAAAGCCGAATAAATAGAAATTTTACTTTATATCAAAGAAAGTCTTAACCCTACCCTCTTGTCAAAACTTCAAATTGTGAACGTCGACATATCTTTTGTGCTAATAAAGAATAATAAAGGTACAAAAATAATACTTGCATTAATATACAGACCTCCAGCTCAATCAGTGCAAACTGACCAAGAAATTTACGAACAAATTGCAGACGTAAGTAACTCACAAGATACCGTAATTTTTGGCGACTTTAATTTACCTGTGACCAAGTGGGGCAATACTCTTACTTCACACTCCAGACATGACTTGTATACGAACTTGCAAGAGAGTTCGCTTTATCAATTTGTTCGAACGCCGACCCGTGGTAATAACGTTCTTGACATTGTACTTGCAACAAAAGAATTAATAGAGAATTTGAATGTTGGTGATGAATTCAGTAACAGCGACCATCGTACGATAACTTTCACTTTAAAGTTTACTAGTAACGAACCAAATAGTAGCATCGAAAAAGTCCCTAATTTCAAGAAAGCAAACTTTCATAAACTTAGAGCTATGTTTAAAGAAACTGACTGGAGCCTTTTAATTAACAATAACGACATAAATACATCTTGGAAGTTATTCGAAACCACTTACCTAAAAGCAGTGCAAGACTGCATACCATCGAAAATACGACGTCCAGGCCATAATAATAAGCCCAAATGGTGGAATAAAGATATTTCAAACTGTCTGCTTGCTAAAAAATTTGCTAATGATCGATTAAAATCATCACAAAACGACGAAGAACGGGTGAAATTTGTAGAGCTACGACGCAAAGCCAAAATGTTAATTAAGCAAAGTAAAAAGACCCTAGAGTTACATATTGCGAATCAAAGTAAAACAAACCCGAAAGAATTCTATAGTTATATCAGAAAGAAAAAAGTAGTTACTTCAACTGTTGGACCGTTAGTCGATGAAAATGGAGAATACACCAAAGACGAAGTACAAATGAGTAATGCCCTCAATACCTTCTTTGCATCAGTTTTTACAACAGATGACCTCAGTGATATCCCTACACCATCGCCGATTCAGATTGATAATTCATATGTTCTAAGCAATATCACCGTTACAGAGAGAGAAGTATTGAACTGTTTAGATAAACTCAAGGTAAATAAAACGCCTGGACCTGATACAATCTCGCCTAGAGTTCTAAAGGAAGCTAAGGATGAGCTCTCCAAGCCACTGACATTACTATTCAATAAATCCTTGCAGTCTGGAACTATGCCTAATCAGTGGAAGCTAGCCAACGTAACACCGATATTAAAAAAAGGCAGCAAATCCCTACCCAGTAACTATCGTCCAATTAGCTTAACCTCAGTTGTATGTAAAATGCTAGAAACGGTCATAAAAGACAGACTCGTAAATCACTTAGAGGAAAATAACATACTTAAAGATACTCAACACGGCTTTCGTAAAAAACTTTCCTGTTTAACAAACCTCTTAGACTTCTTCCACGATATCCTCAACCTCTACGATGAGAGTAAAGCTGTAGATATTATATACCTTGATTTTCAAAAGGCCTTTGACAAAGTTCCCCACAAACGTTTACTGCTAAAACTAAAAGCGCATGGAATACAAGACGGTGTGTTGAAATGGATAGAAAATTGGCTCAGCGACAGAAAGCAAAGAGTAGTCATAAACGGTAAGGCATCTAAATGGACCAATGTAAGTAGCGGGGTACCCCAGGGATGGGATCGGTACTAGGACCAATTCTCTTTCTAATTTACATCAACGACATAGATGAGGGTCTCACCTGTATAATCTCAAAATTTGCTGACGATACAAAATTGCAAATAGCGTACTCTCAAAAGAACAAGTTGACGATATGCAACACAATCTAGATAAATTGTCATGTTGGGCCCAAATTTGGCAAATGAGTTTCAATGCGGATAAATGTAAAGTACAGTGGGCCCCACAAGGGTGCGGTTACCTAAGTCCGAGACATGCGCGCACCCTTGTAAAATGCACCCTTGGAGCTTAAGAACCTATGGGAAATTCACTATGTAGTCCGGGGACTCTTCAAACTTACCCTTTTTTCGCCCAATAACCCCTGAAAAACATGAACTAAGGAAAGAATACCTGCACAGTATAGAAATGTGATTAGATATTAGATAGAATAGGGGTATTACACTCACTTTGGATGGTTTATGTATGCGTGGAGGTTGGGATGTTGGTCTTACTGAGGGTCCGAGGCTGCCCCCATGCCCACACCAAAATGTCTACCCACATTTGCCTGTTTCTCACCTCTAGCCAACATGTCTAGTAACTGTTTTTTCTGTTCTAAATCAAGAACTTTCACTTTTGTTTTGGTGGGTAACACGATCGCCCTGGGCGGTGGGTTAGGGGCAGCAGGTGTAAAATGCCCCCATGTGGGCATGGGGGCAGCCTCGGACCCTCAGTAAGACCAACATCCCAACCTCCACGCATACATAAACCATCCAAAGTGAGTGTAATACCCATATTCTATCTAATATCTAATCACATTTCTATACTGTACAGGTATTCTTTCCTTAGTTCATGTTTTTCAGGGGTTATTGGGCGAAAAAAACGCACGCTTTGCTTTTTTCGCGCTTTTTTCGCACCCTTGGATTATAAGCACCACACGGACATCTGCCGCACGGTTGGAGAATCGCACCCTTTTAGTGCGCACCCTTGCGGGGCCGACTGTACTACATATCGGATACCTAAATGAGAAAGCAAACTATTCGATGAATGGCACTCAGCTTAACCCGGGAGCTGCGGGGAGACTCTTAAGAGTTCCCCCGGCGCACTGCGGGGAGACTCTTAAGAGTCAGAGAAAATAAAAATCAACTTTTGACATCGAAAAAAAAAAAAAAATTTATATTTTTTTTGTTTTATTTTTTATTTTTTTTCTGGCCCCTGGGCCATGCAAAATCTCAGTCCTCTACCTCCCCTCCTTCCCCACTTTCCTCCTCTCCTTCAGTTATCACCTATTTTCCCTGTTATTCCCTTATTCTGAGGTATATTTTCGTGCTAACATTAGAAATCCGATTGGAGGGTGTGGTCATCACTGATAGCAAGCGAGTGCAAGAGAGAGAGAGAGAGTATCGATCGACTGTGTCTCAGTGGCCTTGGGGGAAATTGGCGGGAAAGCAGATTGCCTCACCCATACATTATACAACTCGCGGGCTATATATCCGATTTTGACCATCCAAACGCTGTTTTCACTCGTTTTATTGTTGTTTCAGGTTAATACCTTTATAATCAACCCATAATAGGCGCATATGGATAAGTATTAATGCTATTAATGGCACAATGAATATTTTAGTGGCGGAAACACCTCAAATACGTCAGCACAGGGGGACGTTTCCAATTACCCCCATGCGCACTTCAGAGGATAAGAATGTAAACAGAGAAACCGATCTGGGAGTAACAATATCGAGTAACCTAAAACCGAGTCAACAATGTTCAGAAGTTGTTAAGAAGGCAAACAAAATAATTGGCTTTATAGGCAGGTAATTTGAGCATAAATCCAAAGAAGTTATCCTAACCCTTTACAATTCCTTAGTCCGCCCTCTTCTGGAATACTGCGTTCAATCCTGGTGTCCTTATTACCAAAAAGATATAAACAAGCTAGAACGAGTTCAATGTAGAGTTACCAAAATGATACCTAGCCTAAAGAACAAACCATACGAAGAGCGTCTTAGAGAATTAAATCTATTTCCTTTAACCCAGCGCAGATTAAGAGGTGACTTAATTCAAGTGTTCAAAATCATCAAAGGCATCGACAATATGAACTGTAGTAAGTACTTCACTATCGACCAATCTAATTACACTCGGGGAAACGGTTGCAAAATTATTGGTAAATCTTTTAACTCACACGAATCTAAGAATTTCTTCTTCAATCGAGTTGTCAACTTGTGGAATGGGCTTCCCCGAGACGTTATAGACTGCAGCACCGTTGATTCATTTAAACTCAGCCTAGACAAATATCTTGCATCAAACCCATGACTGACTGCGTTTGTAAATGAATAACTTTATTTTATCCTCCCCTCAGTTACTAACCCATCTGTCCCCTACTAACTTCCTAATCCTGCTACGGACATTAGTTCCCTTTCCAATGTTCCCTTACCTACTCTAAACCACTGTTTGGACACTTGATCCTCAGTGTTTTGGAGGACAAGCAGCCTAGAAGGGTCACTAGACCTGTTGTTGCTTGATTTCCTTTGTACTCCTTTGTATGTGGAAGGTGAGAATATTGGAATGAAAGTTAAAAGTGCAATGTATCAAGGAATTGGTGTGCCAACAGTGATGTATGGGGCTGAGACATGGGCTCTGTTTTGGTTTGTTAATTTTGCATTTGTTTTTTTGTTTTTTCCCTATGTGAGAGAGAAGCAAAAGGCAGAACTGCCTGTAGCTAGTGCCTCCCCCAGAGTTGAAGGAGTGACAGGGCCAAAATCAAGGGACGTTCGAGCCAAAATGTCTGGACACAGAGTTTGAAGCAATTTAAGTCATAGGAAGAGAGAAAGACTGATTCTGGGAGAGAGTTCCAGAGTTCAGCTGTTGAATAGAAGAAAGTCTGAGAGTAACGTTTCATTCTTGGGTTAGAGTTGCACAGAGTAGGGGTGGGATTGGGTTGCAAGACGGGTACGACGTGCCCTACGTAGAGGAGGTGGTATACACTGGGAGAGCTCTGAGGAACACTGATTATTATAGTAGCGATAGAGTAGCGAGAGAGATGCAACATTGCGGCGGAGAGAGATAGATTGCAGAGAGTTGGTGAGTGGATGGGAGTTAATGATATGAAAGGCCTTCCTTTCCACTTTTTCTAGGAGTGCGGTATGAGAGGATCCTCCCACACATGTGAACAATACTCAATACAAGGGCGCACCGTGCCCCTGTACAGAGCAAGAAGCTGTGCATGGGGTAAAGAACCCCTTGAGGCGGTCGAGCACACCCAGCTTCTGGGAGGCTACCTTAGCAAGACTGGTAATATGGTCCTTCCAAGTGAGAGCAGAAGAAAAAGAGACACCAAGAATACATACTGTACATACATAAAATTTTAAGACTAAGTGTTCCACACATACGTGCAGTTTCAGTCTCTTGTCCTAATGGCGGCATTCCAGGCATCCCTGTTAAGGGCTGCTTCACTTGTCAAGTTCCTGGAATTGAGATCGGTACGTATAGTCCGATCCCAGGTCTTCCTCGGCCCACCCCTTGGTGCAGCTCCCTCCACAATCACAGACCTGCATTTTTTCACCCAATTTTGTTCATCCATTCTCTCCACATGTCCATACCATCCCAGTCTACTTATACGTATCACCTAGCTAATACTCTTTATACCTAAACGTCTCCTCAGCTCATCATTTGTTATTCTATCCTGCAGCCTGGCCCCACACATCCATCTCACCATTCTCATCTCATTACGTTCCATTCTGTTGACATCCTCTACTTTAACTGCCCATGTTTCTGAGGCATACGTCATTGCACTTCTAACACACGAGGCATACACCTTTCCCTTCAGGGGGAGAGGCATTCTTTTCATGGTCAGAATTGGCAGCAGTTCTCTAAACTTCCCCCAGCCACATCTAATTCTAGCGACAGTGGCAGCCTCGGCCCCACCACCGGCAGAGATGGTATCTCCTAGGTAACAAAACTTGTCCACCAGCTCCAATGACTCATTTCCAAAATTCACAGCCACAGGATCATCACTTAACACAAGCTCGCCTTTGCAAACTACGCACTCAAATTTTATTTCTAACTTATCCTTCGGCAGGGGTCCTTATATTCTACTACAGCGCTTACTCCCATGATGCACCCAACATCGACAGATGCTGCATCGAATCGAGTTAGTGCCCACACCCTTTCCACACACTGCACATGGGTATGCACCGCTCTTTTCCACATTGCCTCGCCTCAATCTACAATGCATAACCTTGGTTTTGTTAATATTGACTCTTAAACCTTTGCTCGCCATGCCCTCTCTCCATCTTCTGAATTTGGCCTCAGCATCTTGCATATTGTCAGCTATTAGGACTATATCGTCTGCATAAAACAGTTCCAACGGGAGTCCGCTTCTAACAACTCTAGACTGTGACTCCAGGACCATAATAAAGAGGAGGGGGCTTAACACTGAACCCTGATGAACTCCATCACTCAGTACACCTTTCACCTTCACTGCAATTCGCGAATCCTCATACATCTTCATTATCACACGCACCAGCCACTCTTCCACACCAAGTTTCCTCATAGCTCACTGCACAACATCGTTAGTGTTACGACTGGGGTTCAAATATATCAGGGCTCTTATTCATTGGACTAGTAATGGCATAAATGTTACAACGGAAAGCGCTAGCTCCAACCTCTGATGTATATTCCCAGTGAACAAAGAACACAAATACTCTACAGAGTTCTATATGCAATAATAGGCTATCAAACTCTCAATAAATGTGCGTCTACTCTAGGCTTAATGTTATGTGAAAACAGCCTATTACTACCTATAACCGAAGGTGCTTGGTTATGGTATGCAAAGTAAGGTGGTAAGAGAAGTTACAGCTTACGTTACTTTAATCAATAAATGTCAGGCACTCCTGCATGAAAGAAAGTGCACTAAAGTCCTTCAACACTAACAAGGAATCTTCTTTAAATGTTAGATGCTATAAAGATGCTCGTATCGGAAATGGAACCCAAAAAGGCAGGCAGCGGAACAATGCTCGTGCAGGCTATGCACACAAAAAGGCAGAATATATATAATGTCGTCGGAGCCAAGAATATCCTAAACACAACAACAATAATAATAATCGCCACGACAATGCAGTATTCCTATCAACAAAAAGAGCCTAAGTCGTTTGTGTCTCAATACATCAAACTAGGCTGCGAAATGCTTGTGTAATCATAAATGGGTATGCATAAAAAGAGTAATTAGGTTAATATACTTAATGTCTACTGTGACTGCTAGAGTCAATGATACGAGATACTGGTGCGCATGGCATGCCGCATAGCCTAGTGTAAATCACAAGTCTGTGCGTCAAATATTACGTTATAGGGAAGGGTAGCTCTCTTGAGAAACCTTAATACCGAAGTATTAAGCGTTCTCCTGGCGTACCTCAAAGACAAACAATCGAGACTAGAACAGTGCAGAATGGTATAGGCAAAAAACCCTCATTCGTGCATGCTCTACTCTCAATGGCACACAGACTAGAATTTACTCAATCAACTCCAGTTCTCAGGTATGTCGTGTCGCTTTTAACTGAAGCCAGCACTCATAAGAAACAATACCTATAATATCAGACTCCTAGTCTAGCATTATCTAATCCAGCAGAACACTAATAACTAAAGGAAGCAGTACTAAACAATATAAATGCCAACCAATGCTTCGTGATCCACTTATCTTAACAACTAACATACATAGGCTATATCAGACCTTAACACACAATACAACTGGCCAGCATGAAGCTGATTTTGCAGAGTTAACCAGAGGGGGTATAATAAAAGGTGGTGAAGGATATGGAAAATGAGAGAGATAGGCAGAGGAAAAGATTCTCAGGTACGGAGCGGGGACAGATAGCAAGGGAAAAAAGATGGGTGTGTTCTAGAAACCAGATCTGAGGGAGAGAGTGGCGAGGAACTGTATATATACTCGCACTAGCTCGAGCCGCGTGGGAAAACAGCGGTTACAAGTCATCTAACCACTAGCAAAGCTTACAGCATGGTAAGGGCCTCTCTCCACCAACCCCCGCGAGGCAGCCAGCCGTGACGTCATCGAGCGGGACAAAAAACACTGCGCGCCCCCTCTCACTCTGTTCTACTCCCTCTCTCTCTCCCAGATCCTATCATTACTAGTTAATGATAAAATATATACTTTACAATTAAATATATAAAGCCTTGACATGGGCGAAAACAAAGAGCCTTTCTGGACTGCCCATGACACGAGCTTTCATATGAAATAAAGCACACTCTAATACACAAACTGTAGCCCCATCCACTGCCCTGGCGATCCTAGCGAGTCACTGTAGGACAAGCCATGCGGTTCTAACGGAGTGGTTAACGTCACATTAGGCACCCTGTCAAAGGCCTTCTCCTGGTCTACAAACACAAAGTAAAGATCCCTGCCTTTTAGTAAGTATCTTTCCTGTATCTGCCTGACTATGAAGATAGCATCAGTTGTACCACGCCCTGTCATAAAACCAAACTGCATATCATCAATGGAGATGCTTTGCCTGATCAAACCCTGAAAGACTCTGTCACAGACCTTAACATTCAACGAGCGGCCTAGGCGGTAACTTCTGCTACCTGCCAAGCGGGTAGTTTTACCCTAAACGAGCTTATTTCCGTGCTCTTTTTCATGCATAAACAAGAGCCAGAGCGTAATACAATTATGTATCCGTGAAAGGGCGATAATTGAGCTTTCCAATGACACCTGAACCATCCATCTACGACCACTGGTTGTCTTGCAACGATCGTGCAACATGAAGGAAAAATCCCTAAAATACAGCAATTTCTTCAGTTTTTACCCTGTATGGCGGGACCAGGGATGTGGTGGGATGTGATGTTACCCTCAGTGGCGGGACTGGGTCCATGCCGAACGGTCAGAGCCAACCCGCGCTCCTCCCACAGGTCGAACTCTCTCTCAGAGCCGATATTGTGCTCAACATCGCATGCTACTATAGCCAGGCCCCGCCACATAGTCCTTGGTTCTCTTGTCCGACTATAGCCGGGTGCCGCCAAAGAAGGGTTAATGATTTGGTCAAGCATTTACAGGCCCCTATAATTACCTCTATCTAGCACATCCGCTTTTCCTTTGTATATATTTACTATTACACTTTTGTGCCAATCCTCGGGGATTTTCTCATCTTTAATAATGGTGTTTATCAACTCAGTGACTAAGTTGACACCAGTCTCCCCTGAGGCTTTTATCATCTCAGCGACAATGTCAGAGCACCCTGGAGCTTTACCGTCCTTCATTTTATTGATTGCGTCGCTCACTACAGCTGGTGCTATCAAAGGAGGGGGTCCAGATATTTGTTTTTCGATACTAAGCTGTTCCTTATCCCATTCAAACTCTACATTTAGCAATCGTTCATAGTGTGCCTTCCATGCTTCTCTGATTTCATTTTCTGCATACACAATCTTCCCATTATCGTTTCTAACACACTGTTCACCTATAATATCCCTATTGTAATTTTTAACTCGCCTAGCTAGGTTGAAGATCCCATTGGGATTGTCAGTGTTACACACTTGTTCGAGGATCAGGTCCTTAACCCTTGTCTAGCGGGGTGTTTTGGGCTCATTTGGGCATATTCAGACCCTCCTGCATGATAAATCAAGCATCTGCATGAAAAAAAAAATATTTAGCAAAAAACTAGGCACTAAAAGCTTCAAAATGAGACCAGAACGAGCTACATAGCACTCGTGGTTCTCTTGCAGTGGTGCCATGAACATGGAAGTTTAGCATATATCGGTATATTTTTCCCAGCTATGCTCACTACTGGCTACACTGCCGGCCTCTCGAGAACACAGAGAACATGAGTTAATGGGCGGCGGTAAGCCCTGGGAGTCGGCTGTCTGGCCTGCTGCGCTCCCGGCCATTTGCACTCGATTTTAACCGTTTAAAAGCCTTAATAATGCTCCTAACTTGCTGCAAATTGGTGCACGACTTAAGTCGAGCGCCGCCAATAGGGGGTTAATGCCTTTTTTAGCATTGTAAATCACTATTTTGGCAATTCGTGTAGCTGCCTGGTATTCCTCATTGCTGCCTCCCTTCTTCCATTCTTTGTAGCATCTCCTTTTCTCTTTCACAGCATGTTCTACCTCATCATTCCACCACCAGGAGGTCTTATTCCTGGGGTGACCGTTTGTTTTCCCACAGATTTTGTCAGTGGCAGCGAGAAGGCTAAGCTTAAGAAAATTCCTTTGACTATTTACATCGCTAGGCCTAGCTTCCTTATTTCTATTAATTTCCTCCAGTTCACTATGAAACCTATCCCTAACTTCGTTGTTCTTCAGCAGCCACACTTTTCTTTTGGGCATGTATACCTTCTTGCACTTAGGACCTCTGTATAAGCTCATGTCGCACACAAGTAGCTTATGCTGGAAGATAAGCTTTGAAAGATAGAGAAATTACTATAGATCAGGCAAGGGAAGTGGTAATAAGCAGGAATGAATGGAGAATGCTTGTGAATACATGGTCATTTAGGAGAAGGGGTCGGGCGCCAGTTGGACTAGATAATAGTCCGTCAGGTGCCTGGCCCGGGGAGCCGGTAAATATGAAATGTGCGCCTGGAAGTGTGGTAGGCGGGCTTGTGGTTTCGGCTCGCTGCATGTCTGCCTGCTGAGACCGGAACTTCTTCGGGTGGTCGGGGGCCGGTTGAGTGCTGGAGTGACCTTGGTGAACCCTGGTCTCCGGGTCTTCTCCTGGGTGACCTAGATGTGTGTGAATTTGTGTTTTGTTTTTCTGTTGTGTTGTATTATCCCTGTTCGGGCTCTGTGTCGAATCGGCCACCCCCAGGGAAAAAAAAAAAAAGAAAAAGTGGGGAATGGGACTGAGTAAATAGATATATAGAAAACAGTGTGTGTGTTACAGCCTTTACTTTTACTTTTTAACAAGCTGGAAAGTGAGAAGAAGAACATCTTGAAGTGGTTTGGTCATGTGGAATGTATGGAACGACAGAGAGGAATAGGCATACCAAGAGTGAGATAGAAAGATTGAATTGAGAGATACCGGTATATGTGTGAAAGGGGTGTTGTGTGGGAGGAGGGACGCCGACTGACAGAGGACAGAGGTGCGTAGAGGAGATTCATTCGTGGCCACCCACTCGCGGATTAGGGCATCTGGCAATAGATAACTAAGGGTAAAATTATAACGGTAGAACACAACTTTTGAATGTGACATGGGACTCAAGAAATATCTGTGGGAAACTGACCTGCTCGTATTCGTCTGTGATGGCCTTGGGTTCCTCGTGTCGTTGGAACCACATCATGTACTTTGTATGGAATCTCCACGACTGCTTTTTAAGAGCCTTGGCTGCCAGGTACTGGGCTTTGGTGCCTTCCATATAATAGAAGATAAAGAAGAGAGTTTCTGTAGACAACCTTTGGAAGAAGTCCACAGTATCTGACATCGGAGGAGAAACCTGAAAAGTAAATTATATATGTATTCAATGTGTATCAACATACTGTACATACAATGGTTTATCGTCGTTTTCCATTACATACATTGTAACGGCTTAGATGTGGTTGCCTTTCCGAAGTTGGAATATAATATAATAAAGTCCCGTCACAACACTGCCCCATCATGTTGACATAGTGTAAACCATGCCATAGCAAGATCAACTAAGTCCAACTGAAGCACCTGCACCTTTAGTATCTGCAAACCACACCATCCTCAACCGTGTTACAACAAGACAGTAATACTGTATATCAAGACTTTATTGTACATTAGGCAACTTGGACTTTAAAAGTAAAACCATGCTAAGTAAAATATTCATAAAATAATATCTGTATTGTACATGTAATTATTATTTATCCATGTATGGTTATTTAATATCTGCTGGATAGATAGAATTTTATACATACTGTACATAAATGTGTAGTTACCCGCCACATTATTGCCAAATGCTATACTGTATATTCATTCCCTGATTTTTTTTTATTTTTGTATTTAAATATTTATTAGTTTGTGTTGTGTTGTCCCTGTTCAGATACTGTTTCGAGTCGGACACCCCCAGCTATGGGGTATGTGCCTGAGTATACACTGTATATACATACATACATACATACAGAGATCACTAAGGGTGAAATTAAAGAGATAGAACATAACTCTTAAATGTGACTATACATTTCTGGTTTTTAATGTGACTTTTGCAAGTTTTACATATAAATTTATATAAATGTTCAAAGGTTATGGCAATAATGAAGTACAGTAATTGTTACTTGTTACTTTCAAGTATCACTGCTTCCAAAACTCAATTTCTCAGTCTGTTTACTCGTAGCTCCCTTCCAGAAAACTATGACTTACTCTTCAACAAACAAATTAACCCTTCATCTTCTCTTAATATTCTCGGTGTCTCTTTTTTCTTCGGATCGCTCTTGGAAATATCATATTACCACTCTTGCTAAAACATCTTCCCAAAGGCTGGGTGTGCTCAACTGCCTCCAGGGGTTCTTTACCCCTACGCAGCTTTACCCCTACGCAGCTCTGTACAGGGGCACGGTGCGTCCATGTATTGAGTATTGTTCACACGTGTGGGGAGGATCCTTTCACACAGCACTTCTGGAGAAAGTAGAAAAGAAAGCCTTCCGTCTCATTAACTCACGTCACCTCACCAATTCTCTGCAGTCTCTCTCTCTCTTTGCCGCAATGTTGCATCTCTCTCACTATTCTACCGCTATTACATTTAATCAGTGTTCCTCAGAGCTCTCCCAGTGTATACCACCCCCTCTTCGTAGAGCACATAGCACCCGTCTTTCAACACAATGCCACCCCTACTCTGTGCAACTCTCCAACCCAAGAGTGAAACGTTATTCTCAATCTTTCTTCTACTCAACAGCTGAGCTCTGGAAATCTCTCCCAGAATAAATCTTCCCCTCTTCCTTTGGCTTAAATTGCTTCAAACTCTGTGTGTCCAGGTATTTTGTCTCGAACGTCCCTTGATTTTGGCCCTGTCACTCGTTCAACTCTGGGGGAAGCACTCGCTACAGGCAGTTCTGCCTTTTGTCTCCCTCATTAACATAAAAAACAAATATACAGTATATACCGGTATATATAATATATATATATATACTGTATATATAATTATCTATATCTTTATAATTTAACAGAAATGTCCATGTGTGTGACTCCATTGAAAAACACATAAATATTTACAATATAATTTAGCTTAAAATGTTATCACTCTTATATGGGCTTCAAAAGATAAGGCAGCATGTACAACAGCAGCCAGGTGAATAAGGTACCGGGTATATACAGTATTAGTATGGCCAAGGTCTTTAAAGTATAAATATGTACTGTAAATGTAAACCCTATCTATTGATCTACCTGTTTGTTTGTCTCTCACCTACACAGAGAGTAATCCAGCTACCTCTGACAAACACCTTCTCCTCCTATTAATTTCACTACAATCAACAAGCACACCACACTTCTTTCTAATACACCTAGAATTTGTTTTTTCCATCCATATACTCAGGCCCAATCCCCACTTTTTTGTGTTTTTTTTTTGTCTGGGGGTGGCTGACTCAAGACAGCCAGAATAGGGATAACACAACAGAAAACAATGAACACACAAAAACAAAATACAAATTCTCACACATCTAGGTCATCCAGAAGACCCAGAAACCAGGGTCACCAAGGTCCCTCCAGCACTTCCCCGGCCCCCGACCACCCGGAGAGGATCCGATCTCGGCAGGCAGACATGCAGCAGAGCGAAACCAAAAGCTCGCCCACCACACTTCCAGACGCACCCTTCATTTAAACCGTCTCCCCGGGGTAGGCGCCTGATTGACTATTATCTAGTCCAACTTGCACCTGACCCCTTCCCCCAAATGACCACGTGTTCACTCATCTATTCACATGCATTCTCCATTCATTCCTGTTTATTACCACTTCCCTTGCCTGACCTAACCAAAACGGGGCAAGTTCCTCATACAAAATGTGGGACAAAAGTTTTTGGGGTGACATCTCCAGTAACCTAGGCTAAAATAAACTGTAGGCCTATTAAACTTTAGGTAAGAGTTGTGATAGCGGGCATACCATCCGCTTTGTTTACATAGAGAAGGTTTGTGGAAAGTACTTACAATATACGGAGTAGAGGGCAAGTTGCTGAAAGCAGTGAAGAGCATATATGAGGGTGCAAAGGCGGCAGTACGTGTGGAGAGTGAGCAGAGCGAGTTCTTTGACCTGAATGTTGGTTTGAAACAGGGGTGTGTGATGTCCCTGTGGTTGTTTACTGTATATATGGATGGAGTCATGAAAGAAATACTATCAAGAGCAGTGGATGTTGGTGTATCGCTGAAAAGGGAAGGAAATGAGTGGAAGCTACCTATACTGCTGTTTGCGGATGATACAGTTCTGACGAGTGATAATGAATGGGAGTTGCAGGGTCTGGTAAATGAGTTTGGAACAGTGTGCGAAAAACGGAATTTGAAGGTAAATGCGGGGAAGAGCAAGGTTATGGTCTTCGAAAGGGGTGAAGTCACGGAGTGTGAGGTGAAGCTGAACGGTCATGCTATGGAGATCGTCAGCTCTTTCAAGTATCTGGGCAGTGTGTTGAGTAAAGATGGGACTATGGATGAGGAAGTGCGGGAGAGGGTACAACAGGGGAAGAGGGTTATAGGAACGCTGAAAGCAGAAACAAGAAAGAGGGTGGTCAGTATGGAAGTGAAGAAGTCCTTGCATGACAGTGTGGTAATCCCGACACTGACTTACGGAAGTGAAGCATGGACGTTGGTTGATAGACTCAGACCAAGAGTGAGAGCAGTGGAAATGAATTACTTAAGAAGTGCGTGCGGAGTTACATGGAGGGATAGACAGACTAATGAAGAAGTAAGAAGGAGGCGTGGTGTGGAGGTAGATGTGCTGGAAAGTATGAAAAGGAACATCTTGAGATGATTCGGCCATATGGAACGTATGGAAAGCGAGAGAATAACTAAGAGGGTGTACGAGAGCGAGGTGGAGGGACAGAGAGGGAGAGGTAGACCGAAGGAGAGGTGGAAGGATGGAGTGAGGAAGTATATGAACGAAGGCGGTGCTGGTTGGGGGGAGGGGCGTCGACTGACTGGGGATAGAGGTGCATGGAGGCGGTTCGTTCGTGGCCACCCCATCGGGGATCACGGCGTTGGGCAATAGATAGATAGATAGATAGATAGACGCTCGCAATTACGTACGTTTCTAATTTGACTGCTTTTGTATTGCTGTTATTTGCCCCTGCTGATAATATATATAATGAAGACAATAAGTCATGGGTGATGAGGGGAAAAGATCCCTCAACCCATTATTGTAGAATTTGTATCCCACGGCCGTCGGCCGGTAACAAAACAATTTACCCAACACCTGGCCGTGGGATATAATAAACTCAACCCATTGATTTACCCTTGATTCTGTAGTTTGAATAAAAAAAATAAAAACAGGTTTGCATTTGCTGATTTGCATTTGGGAACCGGAAATTTCACGAGGTTTGCTGATTTGCATTTTGTGTTTGCAAATTTGAATTTGTAGACTAGATTTTTTTTTGTGGTGCCCAGCTCTGATTATGTATAACTGGATGGCTACACTATAGAATTTGGAGTAACCTGATGTAACAGAAAACGTAAATTAAATGGGTAACTAAATTGTAAGAATTGAATGCATAATGCTGTCTAGTTTCGACACTTCATTTGTGTCGCACTAGATGGTCTCAGTGGAGCTTCAAGGTGTTGGTTGCTTCCTTTCTGCCACACTAGATGACGACATCTTATTATATACACGTCACTTAATTTGGAGAGAGCAGCTATACGGTCGTTCACAGCATCTTCGAATATAGTCAGCCATCTTCTATGCTATGAATTGGTGACGATACAGGGGATGTAGCCAGGATATTTGTAAAACAGCAGGAACGATCAGATCACCTCGGGAAAAAAACCCGACGTGTGGCGTGGACTCTATCTGAGGTCCTTCTGGTCTGCAGTCCATGACGCTATCCAACTGTGCTACGTATATATTGTACTCAGGCACATACCCCATAGCTGGGGGTGGCCGACTCGAGACAGATCTTGAACAGAAGCAATACAATAGAATAAAATACAAATTTACACACATCTAGGTTGTCCAAGAGAAGACCCAGATGCCAATGCCCATATGGGATCCCCAACATGAGACTCCCAGGTCCTAGACCTCCCGGAGAGGTTCCAGTCTCAGCAGGCAGACACGCAGCGGAGCACACCACAATGCCCGCCCACATCACTTAGAGGCATGGCCCTTCATATATACATCGGCTCCCCGGGCCGGGCGCCAGTTGGACTATATAATCAGGCGACTGACGGATTATTATATAATCCAACTGGCGCCCGACCACAACTCCCTACGATTGCGTTTTCACTCATCTATTCACAATCTTTCTCCATTCATTCCTATTCATCACCACTTCTCTTGCCTGTTCTTTAGTCGTCTCTCTATCTTGCAACGCTTTCACACCATCTCTCTATCTCCTCCGAGGACTTCCTCTCAATCTATTTCCCCTTGTTTCTGACTCATATATTCTCTTTGTAAGCCTTTCATCTCCCATTGATTCAACATGTCCATACCAGCATAGCACCCTTCTATCCACTCTGGCCGATAGGGGTTCCTGTTGTCCCTATCTCCTACATACCTCTTAATTTCTCAATCTGTCTCTGATGCAGTTTTTACCACCATACACTCCCTGCTGAATAGCAAGGCTAGGGTGGGTGCCCTGATGAATCAGGGACTTAGTGAATAGTTGCCACAGATTGCTAGACCGCGCCGTTCACCAACAGCACTGACATCTGCCAATAACTCACTGGCTGGCCCGAGGCTCAAACAATCAACCTCACGGTTAGCAGGCGAACGCTCTACCAATCGAGCTACGGCCTGTGCATCACTCCACATATACTCCTCAAGCAGCTCATCTCCACATCCAACCTTCTTTTCTCTTGTATATTCAGACCCCATGTCTCTGCCCCATACATCATTGTTGTACAATTTTTGCATTAACCCTTTCACTGTGGGCGACGTACATACACGTCCTATGTAATAAAAAGGGCGTACACTGCGGTCGACGTACATATACGCGGTGGTAGTACCAGCTGAGTTGGTGGCACCAACCTGCCACGCTTGTTGCCAAACACTTCCAGGAGGCTCTAGCCTTGCCATTCATACTTACATTAGTGTGCTCTGAGCATTGGTGGAAGTGTGTAGAATGATAGGGTGTTATAGAAGCTGAAATCAACAAAAACTTCTCCATGTAATTGTGACAGCTATATACCATGTACGAATATGAGGTTCATTTCATCTTCATTTAAACACCCCATCCTGTCTTGTAAAAAAAAAAAAAGGCAATAACTGAACATATCTTCGAGTTATCGGGAGTGGTGGTGAACGATACATTTTTTAATTTTAGTTCGCGCGGGACCGGGTATTAGGTGACAGAACACGCAATGTATTTATTAATCTTCCCGGGTGGTAGGAAGGGGTAAGGACGGGTAGTTACTGTTATAAAGAGAGTTTGACCCAATCTTGTCATTAGATATCCTTCCAATTCACTAAGAGTTACAGATATGGCGCTAGGGTGACGTATATTGAGAAAAATTTGCGGTGAAATAGCCGCCTGGGCATATTCTTCCCTATAGAATGGCCGCAATGAAAGGGTTATCATCTTTGGTTAAACTAGTTTGAATAGAATAATTATATTGTAGTTTATTAACCCTCTCACTATCCTGTTGCTGCTTAGCATTCAGAAATAGTTCTCTCAATCTCATAATTACCTCTCCAAAACTAGTTTTCTGCCCACAGCTCACTTAAAGACAACTGCAGAGGTTGAAGTAACTAAACTAAATTTCTAAACACCCCTGATGGTCACAAAGGCTTTTAATTATCCCAGTAAGGGCGCAAATCGCATCCTGTGCGTGAAAAAGTTAATATAGTATTAACCTAAACATCCTGAACTTCCTATTGATAAATTTCTTGATGATGACGAAGAGTATGTTAATATACAGTATGGGCAACTAGTTTGTCTTTGGTGATGGGCTGGTCTATCAGAGTGAGAACTGAGCGATCTCTGCCATACCCATAGCTTACTCTGATTGTTCCTTTTACTTATATATTTTCTAGATCTCAAGTGACGGCGTCTCTTCCGTGGATTTACCTCCCAATCTACCAAGATTGGAAGCCAAGGCGTCACATTTTTCCTTTGCCACTCAACTTTTTCTTCATAATTGCTGAGGGGCACAGGGCCCTGGGTGGGGCTTTGGTTTCCCGGGCGTTTCCGCACCCTCCTCAGCTCCCCGCCATGGAGTGGCTTCGGTCACCCAGGCTTCATTGTGGTCAGCAGGGAGGGTTCTGTGGGAGCGCTCTGTTATGGCCTTGGCCTTGCTCGGGGCCTTGGGGCTGTTCGGCCAGGCAGCTTGGGGAACAACAACTAGTTTGTCTGGGAAACAAACTTATTTGCTTCTATAGTGATGTACATTATATGTGGTGTTTTTTTTGTTTTTTTTATTTCATAGTAATGTTTTGCTAAATCTTCAATGTTTTATTTCAACAGTGATTTTGAAGTTATTTTGTCTTTTAATTGTGCAGTTCCTATTTTGGTTTGTTTGTTTTGCAAGTTTTACATTTTAATTACTTGATCCACTTTAGGACTGGTCTACCTTCATAGAGCAGATCAAGCCAGTGTGCCTCACTACCATGGTGTTTTATGTTTTTGCTTGTTTTTTCCCTCAACCCTTCAGACATAAATTGTAGCCTATGGATTCCATGCTTGGCAGACATTGAAAGAAATCTGGAGCGTACTGAACAGATGGTGTCGGGAAAAATACCCATTGCCACCATGGTTTCCCACAAATGACACACAATGTCACATCGGCACCAGATTGTTTGCTTTCATATTCAATACCACGAGCTTACCTCATTCATGATGCCAATCATATATTTTTAGTTTTTGGGATACGGTACTCAAGCAAAAGAAAATCTGACCTGGGGGTAATAGAGAGGAGTTTGACATGGCTGGCGGGGCAGATGTATTCTTAGTCTCTCGGAGTCGGACGGGTGTGGCATGTGGAAGAAGGCGGCCTGCAGCATCTTGAACTGTAGCTCATGTTCCACCGTTAGCTGTGCTGGCCCCAAGGGAGCCACGCCCAGTAGTGGAGGGATGTGGGCCTCGGTAGTGCCCGCACTCTTACCACCACTGCTGCCACCACCCCCGCTGTTATTACTGCTACCACTGTTGTTAGTGGTGTTGGTGTTGTTGTTGTTGTTGGTGCTGCTGTTGGTGATGGTGGTGGTGGGTGCACCGCTGCTCACACAGCTGCTCTCCACCACTGCACAAATATAAAATATAACTTAACCCTATGACTCCCAGTGGCCTACCAACCTGCCCGCTTAACTGAATCCTCTCCATCACTGCATAAACAATACACAACACAGAGGGTCCACAAATTGACAATATCCTCAGTCAAGCCTTTGGGACAGCCAGACTTTGGCTGCACAGTAAGTAGGAAGACCTACAGGCCAACCCAACTTCCCCATCCCTTCACTCTAGGGAGACGGAAACAGCTTCCACTTCACTGTGAAAAACTTCCAAAACCTGAGCTGGGCGTCATTTCAGGTAACAAAGGTGGGACTTCAAGATGCTAACCTCTAGTACACCAGTATGCTGATTGAATTAATATGGACATTTGATTCAGTCTGGGAGAGTTTTGAAATTGTAATGCAAGCATTGGTGACCACTACTGCATATTATACAGTACATTACAGTACTGTACACAGTAAATAACAATAAATATAATTTACATCACATACATATTTACTATACTAATCAATAGTTTTAAACACAATAAAATAAATCTAACTACTGTATTTGTGTCACTTATAATTAACTTATCATCATACAATAAAGATATGATTGACAAACCTGATGGAGGTAATGACGTGGAATTAACTTCATTAACTTTTTTCTGCGCTATCGCTTTTAACGAAGACGTAGTGTCCGCAGAATTCTGAAAAAGTGATTAACAGGAATTACAAACAAGTAGTCACATATGATTGATCCATTATCCCTCAATACCACACCACAGTAACCACACATTTATCTCAACTTTTTCTTAAAGCTGGGGATGACCGGCTCGAGACAAAGCCCGAACAGGGACAACACAATACAAAAAAAAAAAAAAAAAAAAAAAAAAACACAAATTCACATACATCTAGGTCACACAGGAGAAGACCCAGAGATCAGGGATCACTAAGGGCACTCCAGCACTCACCAGGCCCCCGACCTCCCGGAGAAGTCTCAGCAGGCAGACATGCAGCGAAGCACACCACAGTGCCCGCCCACCACGCATCCAGGCGTACCCTTCATATATACCGGCTCCCCGGGCCAGGCGCCTGACGGGCTATTATCTAGTCCAACTGGCGCCCGACCCCCTATCCTAAATGACCGCATTTTCACTTATCTATTCACTAGCATTCTCCATTCATTCACATTTATTACCACTTCTCTTGCCTAATCTATAGTAATTCCTCTATCTTCCAACGCTTGTACTACACAATTTCTCCATCTCAATGGAGGTCTTCCTACTCCTCTACCTCCCCTTGTATCTAACTCACATATTCTCTTTGTAAGCCGTTCATATTCCATTCGCTCAACATGTCCATACCAGCACAGCACCTTTCTGTCCACTCTGGCCGACAAATATTCCTTCTGTTCACTCTGGCTGACAAATGTTCCTTCTGTCCACTCTAGCCGACAAATGTTCCTTCTGTCCACTCTGGCCGACAAATGTTCCTTCTGTCCACTCTGGCCGACAAATGTTCCTGCTGACCCACTCTCCTCAATCTGTCTCTGGCCGACAAATGTTCCTGCTGCCCCACTCTCCTCAATCTGTCTCTACGAGTCACTCACATCCAGCTTTCTTCTCTCCTTTGCCCTCAGAGCCCATGTTTCAGCCCCATACATCACTGTTGGTACAACTATCCCTTGATACATTTCACTTTTAGCTTTCATTTCGAGATTTCTCACCTTCCACATACAGTCAATCCTCCGGTAACGCGCGTTTTGGAAACGCGGTTTTGGTGTGACGCGGTACACCCCAATATTCCAAAAATTATACTAACGCGGTCAACACTTACACAGACGCGGGGTATGGCCGGCCGCCGAACCTTTATGTACGCACAGAAGTACGAGATCGTGAAAGAGTTAGAGAAAGAGCAAAGAGACAAGCAGAGTTAGCAAGACGAAATGAAGTGAATGAAAGCACAATTTGTACCAACCCTAGCCTAACCTACCTTATATACTGTATATATCCAGCAGCAGTTGTCGTTGTTGTCTTGCTTTTGGTGAAAATTAGAAGTCTCTAGACCAAGTGGTTCAGTTTTTATGATAAAAATAATTAGGTCAGTGAGCTGGACGAAAGGCTAGAATTCAGTGCTTGCTCCCGACTTTCGTCATTTACCGATGCTCATATCTCTGCAAATAAATGGCCTAACCAAGTTTTATATGCATACCAGAGGTAGATATGGTCATTGCCGTGCGATGGGTGAAGATTAGAACACTCTACATTGTGTAGTTATTATGCGAGGTGAGAAATTTGACGGCAAGTTAGGCGGGAATTCCGAGCTTCGTCCGAATGCGGCGGCGGCGCCGCTCTGACTCTCTCTCCCTCTCTCCTTCACTAAACAAAATATTTACTCAGAGGTAAGAGTTGTTGCAATGGGCAAATTAACCCAATGCACCTTATTTTACGTTTATGCATGCAAATCACATATAACCTAACCTTTAGAATTGAATTTATTATTATAACATAGGCTTCTATGGAGAAAAAGTGGACTTTGTGGAAACCCCCAGAACACCAAGGTACCTTTAACATGTAAACATATGGGTTTGTTAATGCAGTTTTTGCTAACACGGAACGTTGCCAGAACACATTAGCCGCGTTACCGGAGGATTGACTGTACTTCCCATTGATCCGAAAACTTTCCTTCCTTCACATACTCTCTGTTTTACCTCCGTTTCCATACCTCTGTTCCTGCTTATCATTCCTCCTAGATATTTAAAACATTCTACTCGTTCCAGTATTTCCCCATCCAGCCGTACATCTAGATTCACCCTACGAGCACCTCTATTACACACCATAAATTTATTTTTATTGACATTCACCGTCAGCTTCCTCCTCCCACAAACCACACCCAACTCTTTGACTACTAGTTTCTCCTCAGAATCTGCCACCAATGCTGTCATCAGCAAACAGCAACTGGTTCAACTCTCAATCTCTACCATTCTTTCCTACTAAACCCAATCCTCTATCCATAGTTCTCATTTTTACCTCCCTCACCACACCATCCATATATACATTAAACAGCCACGGTGACATTACACAACCCTGTCGCAGACCTACATTTACCTCAAACCACTCACTCAACTCATTATTTCCTACTCTAACACACGCTCTGTTTTCTTCATAAATACTCTTGACTGCTCTTAACAAATGTCTTCCAATTTCATAGATCCTTAGCCTCTTCCACATTGCTTCTCGATCCACACAATCATAAACTTTTTTCCAAATCCATAAAAGCCCAATATATCTCCTTATGCTTTTCTAAATACTACTCGCATAGCTGTCTTACTGCAAAATATCTGATCCATACACCCTCTTCCCCTCCTAAAACCGCACTGTTCTTCTCCTATTGCACCTTCTGTACCCTTTATTATTCTCTCTATCAACACCCTGCCATACAGCTTTCCAACCACTGATAATAAACTAATACCTCTATAACTTGAACACTCCTGCCGGTCTCCCTTCCCCTTGTACAACGGCAAAATATATGTACTCCACCAGTCTAGTGGTACCATTGACACAACAAAGCACACATTGAGTAGTCTCACCAGCCAATCTATTATCACATCGCCACCCTTCTTAATACACTCCACAGCAATACCCTCCATACTTTCTGCCTTTCCTGCTCTCATTTGTCTCACTGCTTGCTTCTTCATATCATGTTTTCCCAATCCTTTCATTCATTCCCTGCCACCTGGGTGGCCTGGGTGACCTAGCTCCATCAACCACTGCTTCAATCACTGCCTCCCTTCCATTTCTTACATTTAGCAAAGATTCAAAATACTCAGCATATATTTTCCTTACATGGACGTTGGTGGAGAGACTCAGACCAAGAGTGAGAGGGGTGAAAATGAGTTACTTGAGAAATGCGTGCAGAGTTACATGGAAGGATAGACAGACGGATGAGAAAGTAAGAGAGAGGTGTGGTGTGGATGTAGACGTGCTGGAAAGTGTGAAAAGGAACACCTTGAGATGGTTCGGCCATATGGAACGTATAGGAAGCGAGAGAATGACTAAGAGGGTGTACGAGAGCGAGGTGGAAGGACAGAGAGGGAGAGGTAAACCGAGATAGAGGTGGAAGGATGGAGTGAAGAAGTATATGAGTGAAGGCGGTGCTGGTTGGGAGGAGGGGCGTCGACTGACTGAGGACAGAGGTGCATTGGGGCATTTCATTCGTGGCCACCCCTTTGGGAATCAAGGCGTCAGGCAATAGATAGATAGATAAATCTTTTCCTCACTAGCATTCCTTTCACTCTCCCATTTGCATCTTTCACCGACTCTTCCCTCTTTTGTCCTCCTTTCCTTACTCTATTTAACTACTTCCAGAATATCTTTCGTTCCTAAAAAAAATCACTCAACCTTTGACCCCACCTTTCATTTACAATTTTCTTTGCTTCTCTAATCTTCCTTTATGCCTCTCTCCTTTTCTCATTGTACCTCTCCCATACCTCAACACTACCATCCTGTAAAACCCTTGCAAACCACTGTCTCTTCTCCTCAACTGCCTTTCTCACCGTATCATTCCACCACTCGCTTCCCTTCCTGATACCTCTGCCTCCTACTTTCCTTTTACCACATACTTCATCTGCGCTTGCTTTCACTCCTTCCTTAAACTGTTTCCATTCACCCTCTACTTCTCTCACTTCCATCCACTTTTGATTTAGTCTTTCCTAGTACTCAATCTCTTGTACTTTTCTCTAACTCACTAACTTTTATTACCTCTCTTACTTCACGCTTGTCTCGCATTCTCCTGTAACTCCTAACTCTCTGTTTTCCCTCCACCTGGTAATGATCAGACATACCCTCTACCTCACCTCTCAGCACATTCACATCCAGCAGTCTACACAATCTTCCCCTTGTGACCAACACATAATCCATCAAAGCCCTCTCTACAATCACTCCCCTCAAAAGTCTATGCCATGTGTACTTTGTGTATATGTTTTTTTTTTTAAAGAACGTATTACCTACACTCATTCTACACCCTCCACATACACAAATCAGTCTTTCTCCACTTTCGTTTACATTATCCACATTAAAACTACCGATGACTCCCTCAACAGGCTCATTTCCTACCCTAGCATTTAGGTCCCCTAAAACTACATTTTAATTTTCCTCAAACCCTTGTAGACAATCCCTCAAATCTTTCCCCAAACCCTCCACCTCTTCTAAATCCCTTTCATTTCCTGACTTATATACACTCACAAAAACTCACCTTTCACCCTTAAAATGCATTCACACCTAAATTAGCCTTGATGACACTTCTTTCCACTCTTTTATAAATTCTCTCAAATCCTCCTTCACAATAATAGCCACTTCCTCTTTCACATAGACTCCAGGATCTACTCCAGACTTTCTACCTTTCACATTTCCAAAATCCACTTCTCCCTCTCCTTTCATCTTTGTTTTATTCAGCGCAAGCACATCATACTTCCTTCTTTCAAATAACCTTCTAATGTCCTCTCGCTTCTCATTCATACTACATCCTTGCACATTTAAAGCTCCTATTCTTAGGGTCCGGGACAACGAACGCGCTCCCTCGCCCCTATCTCTATCCCTTTTTTGGGGGGAGATTTATTTACTGGGAGAAGGATACCAGGCCCCCCGCCCCCGTTCCCCTCTAACAGTCTTCTACGCCTCGCAGGAGAAAGCGGTGGTGGAAAATTCTCACCCCTCCACCACACTTACTAGTATAAATTCAATAGTACTGGCCATCATGTCTGAATTATGTGATTGACAGATATAAGTGAGGCATAGGTACCGATCAAGGCCATCAAAGATTGATAGGTAGAAATATTAACCATCGTAGCTCAGATGACCGTTTGGAAGGGTATATCGAGATCTCACCGTGCAGCCCAAGTGCCCTGCTGGAAGCAAATGGCAATTACATGGCTTAAAACCACTTAAAACCATGCGAGAGAAAGCTTTGTTGTCATGGCGGGCGGTCCATGAAACAAACAACACACACACACACACACACACAGTCAGTCAGCTGACTTATGCTTGCAACTCAGCACAAGTCAATCGATCAACAATCATCATCATCATCTCCGACGCCTTGTTTTCCCCCGGGAAACCCCCGCTAAAGTATGGCCATAATAGAAATGCCTCCTGGGTACTTTGTGAAGATATGTTTCTTTTGCCTGTGTCACAACGCGAAAGTTTTTCCTCAATATATTTTTCCACTTTTTTCTCATACCTTAACCCTTGGAATCCGGGAGGCCTCATATGAGGCAAAATGCGCGGCTAAAAAGTCGCCGATATAATCATCAGAACTCGGCAACCACGCAACGTAGCGATGTCATCTCAACGGCAGTCTACAGACAAGAAAACGTTCTACAATTTGCAAAAAAATGTACTGCTCTAGGTGGTCTCAATTAGTAGCTACTGAATTATGAAGTTTGAAAATACCAAACTTCATATGAGGCCCCCCGGATCCCAAGGGTTAAGGGGACCGGCCGGTTTTTAGGCTTAACCCGTACAGCCCCAGCGACGCGTCTGACGCGTCGGCGATGTATGTAACGCACAGCCCCAGAGACGCGTCTGACGCGTCACCCTAATTACGCCGACCGTAACCTCAGGTGTAGCCACTCAAGAGGGCTCAGATTTGTATGGGAACTGTGTACGTATCCCACGCAACCGTGCCTATGGTTGAAAACTCTCAAAGTCCACGTGCGTGCGCGTGAGCGCGCAATAACCTGTTTTTTTGGGGTAATTGCCTTAAATTTTTTACTCTTGTAAAATACGTTTTCGGGGGCTCTGTAGGACCATTCTTTAAGCTTTTTGAGCGGTTTTTCATGGTTTTTCCTTCATTCCTAACCCATTCGCTATTGTTTCTGGAATAAAACCATTTTTTGAAAACCGGCCGGGTTCTAGTGAACAAACATCACAAAACTAGCCGGGGCTCCACGGGTTATTAAAAAGCTTGAAATCCTGAAAATACCATTAAGTATTAAAATGTGTTTACTCAATATCCCTTCATAAGCCAGTGAAATGTTATTAGTGAAAACCCATTGGATTTTTTTTTTTTTTTTTATGTTTTCCAAACTTTTCTAGTACTGTATTTCTAAGAACGTTATATAGCGAACTTTGAAATTGACAGGCTCAGTAACTACTGGTCGTACATATATAAATGGAAAGAGCGTAAAATACTCTACAACCTCCCAACAGCTGTATCTTCTACTCTGCCATGTTCCTGCGTAAAATATTGTAAACCAAAAAAAAAAAAAAATATTTCACCCAATTACCTTGACTTTCACATGTTTTTCTCAACACCTGTTTTGTCGCACTTTGGGATCTACTAATAAATGTATTATTGGGCCTCTAGGAATGTTCTATATACCATTGGAAAGCGCGTGAAATGCTCTATAAAGCTATTGTCTCCTTTTTTTGCATTTGAGACACAGCCCCTTGGCATAGGTAGCTAACCACCGAGTACAAAATCATTTCCGAGTCACCTAAATCTGCAATTAGATAACAAATAAATAAATAAAACAATAGAGTTGTAAAACCACCTGTCCTGAGTTGTCTGATCCCTCTGAAAATATTATACAGTGCTTGGGTTTCGAACTATTCAACTTCAGAATTTGTGTTTAATTTTCGAGCTACTTTCCACCCTAATTCAGGAACTAATTGACCTAGAATAAAAAAACAACAAAACAAAAAATCCTTGTTACATCATCCTCTATACGTGTGCGAAATCTCAATTGAAATCGGACGAAGTTCAGTGTCACCCTCTATTAAAAAGCGGCCGGTCCCCTTAAGTGGCCTTCCACTACTTACTTTCCACTTTTTTTCCCATACCATAAGTGGCCTTCCACTAATCACCTGTCTCCCATACTGTATATAATTCTTGGCATTCTGCCTTCATCTATTCTCTGAACATGACCAAACCACCTAAAAGTACTTCTTTGTATCCACTCAACCACTCCACATTCAATGCCCAAAGTTTGCTCTTCTAATCCAATAGACTCACACACTTTCCTATTACTTGGCCCATCTTGCCTATTCACGCCAGCTGTCATTCTGAAAAGCTCATCTCCACAGCTCTTAGTTTGGAGAGGTCCTCGTCCCTAACTGTCCATGTCTCACTTCCATACGAGAGTGTTAGGAGTAGCACACTCACACTGTTCCTTACTTTTTTATTTCTTGAATAACCATTCTTCCTTTCCGAATACAATCAAGTTCTCCAATTACCTTTCTCGTTTGAAGTTTTCTCTCTTATATCTCACTCTCCATTTTACCATATTTGCACAGTACTGCTCCCAAATACTTGAAACTTTCAAACTCTTCCAATACTTTGTTTCTCATTTTTATTTTACAAATTTTCTCATGTTCTTTCTGAATTCTATGTTTTGCCATAAAATCTATGGTTTCATGTATTCTTCTTGCAAACACCATTACCGTACATTGACCTTTAACATCCTTATTTCACATACCCTGTCGAAGTCTGTGACAGCTCTCTGAAGTTCTAAATTTTCCGCCAACAGGACTGCATCGTCCACTCTGAAGTTCTTCCACATTTTCCGCCAACAGGATTGCATCGTCCACATATTGGCATGTTAAAATCTTCCACTCTCTTCACTCTGATTTCGACCTAGCTCCTATACCCATTGATCCCACCTTACATTCAATACAAACTTCCAATAAAATACCTGTAATTGTGAAGGATCCTATTAAAGTTTCTTTGAATCCTCTTTCCTAATTACACTCAACCCTCTGCTATCGCGGATTTTGCTATAGCGTTTTATTGCTATCGCGACTACCTAAAAAAACCCAACTTTTCAGTCTATCACGGCCAATAAGGGTGCTATCCCGGCTCCGTACCGACGGGAATGTTCAAACACGGCGCCCGATGACGTCACAGAACATTGGAGGCTGTGAATGCCTGTGATCGGTGGACAGGCTGGCAACCATTGTGTTGAAAAACTACATGTTTACAAGCTTTTTTCTGCCCGAACCTCTTATCTTGCGAGTTTATTATGGCCTTTAGTGCATTCAGTGATAGGGATAGTGGGTCTGGTGGTAATGATGAAGGAATTAAATTCCCAGGACCATCAAAACAGCAAACGTCGGTCTAGGCTACCGACGCCGACGCCATGTCAGACGAAAGCGCCAAAATTATGCCGATGAGTTAGGCTATATATGACTGATTTCAAATATATTATGTGTGGTAAGTAATCTCCTCATAATATGTATTTAAGTATTCTCCTCAAATGCATTCAGTGATAGGGACAGTGGGCCTGGTGGTAATGATAAAGGAAATAAATGCCCACCATCAAAACAGACAGCAAACGCCGGTCTAGGCTACCAACGCCGACGCCGTGTCAGACGAAAGGGCCGAAATAAGGATAGGCTATATAAGACTGATTTCAAATATACTATGTGTGGTAAGTAATCTCCTCATAATATGTATTTATAAGTATAGCCTATATGGTAAACAAAATGTGAAAATAACAAGAAATAGGTCAAAATTATGGACCTATGCACCAATTATAATTATTCCCATAAGTTCTTCAGTTCTGCTATGGCGAATCTCGCTATAGCGGTAGAATTAGGGCACCAATTACCCGCGATAGCAGAGGGTTGAGTGTACTCACAATTTACTGTCATAAAGTATAACATTTCTTGTAAAGCTTACGTACAATTTCACTTTAACCCCTTCCCGATGGGAATGAGTTAAGTGGTTACAGGCAGCACGGTACCCCTTCATCCGTCGCCCAGCAAGGCTAGGCCCGCACCGACGTAACAGAGAGACTTCTACCACCTCACTACAGTGTTACACATTGCGAAAACAGCTCAAAACCACAAATTTTTAGGGATTTTGGCCGACCTTTGCAGGATCGTTGCAAGACACCCACACATCGTACAGAAAAGATTCAGGTGTCATTGGAAAGCTCAATTACTGTACCTTCGCCGATATATCAATGTATTACGTTCTGGCTCTTGTTTCTGCATGAAAATGTGCAGGGAATGAAGATCAATTAGGGCTACAAAACCCACAGGTGGCAAGAAGTTAAAGCAAAAAGATATATATATATTTTTTTAAAGTCAGCAAGGGCAACAGTTTCCTAACCTTTCTCCATTGACTAACTTATGTACAATGCAAACTTCTGTACACCCACCTGCGCTTATGAAAAATTAAATATATACGCCAAACCACCATGAATAACAATAAGCACGTGGGAGTACCATGCGGGTGCCCAACCCCGAAAGGGTTGAAATAGGGGAGCTATCCCCCCCGCCAAAGGCGGCTTTCTAGGGCCTTTCCTAGCTGATGCTGAGAGGATTGGGTTCTAGTCATGTGGTGATGGGCTGGTCTATCAGAGTGAGAGCTGAGCATTCTCTGCCATACCCATAGCTTACTCTAACTGTTCCTTTAACTTATATATTTTCTAGATCTCAAGTGACGGCGTCTCTTCCGTGGATTTACCTCCCAATCTACCAAGATTGGAAGCCAAAGCGTCGCATTTTTCCCTTGCCCCTCAACTTTCTCTTCATAATTGCTGAGGGGCACAGGGCCCTGGGTGGGGTTTTGGTTTCCTGGGCGTTTCCGCACCCTCCTCAGCTCCCCGCCATGGAGTGGCTTCGGTCACCCAGGCTTTATTGTGGTCGGCAGGGAGGGTTCTGTGGGGGCGCTCGGTTATGGCCTTGGAATTGCTCGGGGCCTTGGGGCTGTTCGGCCAGGCAGCTTGGGGAACAACAACAACCATGGTGGGTGTGGATGTGTGGGCCAGGTGAGAAGCAGGGGTGGAGGGTGAGAGGCAGCAGGGGTGGAGGGTGAGAAGCAGGGGTAGAGGGTGAGAAGCAGGGGTAGAGGGTGAGAGGTAGGGGTGGAGAGTGAGAGGCAGCAGGGGTGGAGGGTGAGAGGCAGCAGGGGTGGAGGGTGAGAAACAGGAGTAGAGGGTGAGAGGCAGCAGGGGTGGAGGGTGAGAGGCAGCAGGGGTGGAGGGTGAGAGGCAGCAGGGGTGGAGGGTGAGAGGCAGCAGGGGTGGAGGGTAAGAGGCAGCAGGGGTGGAGGGTGAGAGGCAGCAGTGGTGGAGGGTGAGAGGCAAGGGTGGAGGGTGAGAGGCAGGGGTGGAGGGTGGAGGGTGAGAGGTAGGGGTGAAGGGTGCTGCAGGGGTATTTGGTTCATTCTGGCTGGGTCACTGTTACCCCTACTCAATTCACCCCAATATCCCCCACACCCTTTCCAATTTCGCCGACCATTCCTGCCACTATTCCTACCCCTACCCATTTTCCCCTCACATGTCAAACAGAGAGAGAGAGAGAGATGGCTGTATGTCGCCGCTCTCGTATGAAGAATTGCCCGTATGGTCAAAAAGGGATTAAACATTGGAAGAAATGCAATTACTGTATAACCACCCTAAGATTTCCTATAATAGAATTTTTGTGAATCATTCACTAACTACCACCAATCTCTGTGTATGTAAATCCTCACTAGCACCCGGATCTGCTATGATTGGTACTGTAATGACTGTCATGTTAAAAGTACACTTATGGCTAGCAGACAGAACAAGTATGCAGCCTCACACCTCTTTAGACAACACAAGAACGAGGGAAAGAAAAAAAAGGTCAGAGCAAGACAGTATATGAAGGTTCAGGGTGGAACAACTATAAGCACAAATACAACGCTTTGAATACCTGATGTACCACCAACAAGGAAAAATAAGGGCACCACCCCTTCCACCATAGGGGTCGCCCATGCCACCAGAAATGGTAAGCCCACAAACCACCATACCCAGCCTCTCCCCCCTCATATATGCAAGGTCTTAACCCTAAGTACCCGGTTGGGCTTCCAGCAGCCCATAACAAACTCGTGCTGTGGGTCCCGGATGGGCTTCTGAAATCCATAAGCTTGAAAGCCTATTAAGCGTGGTTTGAAAGCCGTGCGTCAAACCGTATGTAAACAAAGCCGGTCGGAGCGATGCGCACCTTCAAAAACAAGAAGGAGAAGTCGGAGGTTTGATGATGATGTCTGCTAGGACGAAATTAGTGTCTATAAATGTCCGATATATCATCCAAGGATTACTAGAAGAGGGAATGCAATGCTTGCTGCCCTTACTGAAACTCATATTAACTAATATTGTTCTTAACACCAATAACATCCAATGGAATTAACACCTAACGAGCGGCCTAGGCGGTAAATAATATGTAGCCACCAGCGGGGTGTTTTTACCCAAAATAGGGCTGTTTACGTGATCATTTTCATGCCTAAATAAGACCCAGAGCGTAAAACAAGTATCTATCCCTGAAAGGGCATAAACAGAGCTTTCCAATGACACCACAACGATCCTTGTATGACCGCTAGTTTTCTTGCAACAACCGCGCAACACGAGTGCAAAAACCATGTAATTCGGTACTTTCCCCATACATTTCACTATGTAGCGAGTGTGAGAGGGTGGAGGAGGGTGGGATTCATGTCAGTTGGTCCGCCGCGGTGGTCTGGAGCAGTCATACGCTCGCTACTCGCCTGCCACCACTTGTCTTTCTCTCTCAGCAACATTACGTGCTGAAATTGCCACACGACTTATGGTGTGAGCCGCCACATAGTCCAAATTTCTTTCACTCGACATATGATGCCGCCGCCAGTTAAGGGTTAATATTCAAGATTATGAAAATAGTGAAGTATGGATCCTAGGTTACAATCTACATAAGTCAAACCGAACACACAGAATGTGTGGAGGAGTATCTTTGTATATAAAAGACTCTCTAGTAAGTACAGAGGTTCTTAAACACCAATGAGGTAGTAGAGATACTGGCGGTAATATTAGAAAGCCTAAATCTGGCAATAATCCTCACATATAGACCTCTAGATGCCTCTCTTCATAACCTCAAAACCCAGCTAGATAGATTAAAACTGCCTTAGAAAGGCTGGGGGCCCCAATCCCTAACATCCTGTGATTGGAGAACTTCAATTTACTTAATATCAAATGGAGGAAAGTAGAACCCAAATAATGCCAAACACCTCAAACACAAGGTGTCATGCACTACTTAATTTATGTTTTCTGTTCAAGCCTCTAGCGTTCGAAACATCAGGAGTCTTCGGCCCTATCGCCTTCAATATGGTGAATGAAATTGGCCGCAAAATCAGAGAAGTTACAGGAGAACCCTGGTAAACCCTTTGGCTCAAGCAAAGACTAGGGATGGCTATCCTCAGGGTATCCTCCCCCCAAGGGGTAAGGGGGCCTTCAACTAATGGTGGAGGAAAAAAAGAATATGCCTCATGCATCCTTCTGCGTGTCGTACAATAGGGGGGATGGCAATAGACTTGTGAACCAACAGCCATTACTATGCAATAAAGTCTTTATCTTAGCACTGTCTTGGTATGGCACTGCCGAGGCTGGTGGGGTGCGGATAGGTGCCACAGGGGACTGAGTCTTACCTGGGCGCTGTTTGGCACCACACCTGTGTCGGCAACAGTGTTTGCATATTGGAGCAGTGTTGGGGCAGGACTTTATTGTTTTATAGTCCAATTGCCTAATATACAGTAGACTCTTGTTATGGTGCTGTCTTTTTGTAACACTGTTAAGGCTGGTGTGGTTGCAGATACTGCAGGTGAAAGTGCTGCAGAGGGACTCTGTTGAGGAGTCTTGCTGAGGCACGGTTAGCACTATACCAACATCAGCAACAGTGATGACTTGGTGGGGCAGTGCAGTGGCGGGACTTTATTGTACTACAGTACACTCCAACTACTGAAAGACAACCCCATCTGAGCCGTTACAATGCATGTACAGTAATGGAAAAATGACGTTAAACCATTGTATGTACAGTTTAGTCAAAGTTCCAGCTGACCCACCCTCGCTCTGGGGCTCGCAGAATTATCTGGCAATACTGGTGTAGGAAGGAGGTGTGTCTTACAAAGATTGGGATTGGGAGATCTGATTTCGGCTATATCATTGTTAGGACATAAACTAAACAAGGGTAAGTAAGCCTATCTCAAATAAAAAATGCATACATCGCTATGTATGATCCCAAACATTCACCCAAAGTTCGTAGATTTGCTTAAATATTCAAGTTATTACATCCACTGATTGGCAACGCATATAATACCTGCTGGCTGCCACAACATACTTTACTCGATATTATAAGAATACATATTTCTGTTTTACTGGTGGCTGCTTAATGAAGGAGCATTTAGTCTTCACAACGTGAACATTACATACAACGTGAACATTACATTGTCTAATTTGCAGTATTTCGGAGCAATGGGGAGTATGTGGAAGACGAGAAATCTCGGAATGAAAGTAAAAAGTGCAATGTATCAAGGAATTGTTGTGCCAACAGTGATGTACGGGGCTGAGACATGGGCTCTGAAGAAAAAGGAGAGAAGAAAGCTGGATGTGATGGAGATGAGCTGCTTGAGGAGTATGTGTGGAGTTACTCGTAGAGACGGAGGATGCACTAGATAGAGGAAATTATAGGGGCCTGAAAATGCTTGACCAAATCATGAAGGTCTGTGAGAGAGTCTTTGAGGGTTTGATCAGGCAAAGCATCTCCATTGATGATATGCAGTTTGGTTTTATGCCAGGACGGGGTACAACCGTTGCTATCTTCATAGTCAGGCAGATACAGGAAAGATACTTACTAAAAGGCAGGGATCTAAACTTTGTGTTTGTAGACCTGGAGAAGGCCTTTGATAGGGTGCCTAGAGATGTTGTGCAGTGGGCTATGAGGAAACTTGGTGTGGAAGAGTGGCTGGTGCGTGTGATAAATGAAGATGTATGAGGATTCGCGAAGTGCGGTGAGAATGAAGGGTGTACTGAGTGATGAGTTCGCAGTCCGTGTTGGAGTCTATCAGGGTTCAGTGTTAAGCCCCCTCCTCTTTATTATGGTCTTGGAGGCACTGTCTAGAGCTTTTAGAGGCGGACTCCCGTTGGAACTGTTTTATGCAGACGATTTAGTCCTAATAGCTGACAGTATGCAAGATGCTGAGGCCAAATTCAGAGAGTGGAGAGAGGGCACGGCGAGCAAGGGCTTAAGAATATTAACAAAACCAAGGTTATGCATTGCAGATTGAGACGAGGCAATGTGGAAAAGAGCGGTGCATACCCATGTGCAGTGTGTGGAAAGGGAGTGGGCGTTAACTCAATTCAATGTAGCATCTGTCGATGTTGGGTACACCAAGGAAGTAAGCGCTGTAGTAGAATAAAGGGACCCCTGCCGAAGGATAAGTCAGAAATAGAGAAATTTGAGTGCGTAGTGTGCAAAGGTGAGCTTGTGTTAAGTAATGATCCTGTGGCTGTGAATTTTGGAATTGAGTCATTGGAGCTGGTGAACAAGTTTTGTTACCTAGGAGATACCATCTCTGCCGGTGGTGGGGCCGAGGCTGCCACTGTTGCTAGAATTAGGTGTGGCTGGGGGAAGTTCAGAGAACTGCTGCCAATCCTGACCATGAAAAGAATGCCTCTCCCCCTGAAGGGAAAGGTGTATGCCTCATGTGTTAGAAGTACAATGACGTATGCCTATGCCTAAGAAACATGGGCCGTTAAATAGAGGATGTCAACAGAATGGAACGTAGTGAGATAAGAATGGTGAGCTGGATGTGTGGGGCCAGGCTACAGGATAGAATAACAAATGTTGAGCTGAGAAGACGCTTAGGTATAAAGAGTATTAGCGAGGTGATGCGTACAAGTAGACTGGGATGGTATGGACATGTGGAGAGAATGGATGAACAAAATTGGGTGAAAAAATGCAGGCCTGTGATTGTGGAGGGAGCTGCACCAAGGGGTGGACCGAGGAAGACCTGGGATCGGACTATACGTGCCGATCTCAAATCCAAGAACTTGACAAGTGAAGCAGCCCTTAACAGGGTTGCCTGGAACGCCGCCATTAGGACAAGAGACTGAAACTGCACGTATGTGTGGAACACTCGGTCTTAAAATTTTATGTAAATATGTATTGAGGAGTGAAGAGATACGTAGGAGAGTGGGGCAGCAGGAACATTTGTCAACCAGAGTGGACAGAAGGGTGCTGAGCTGGTATGGTCATGTTGAACAAATGGGAGATGAAAGGCTTACAAAGAAAATATGTGAGTCAGATGCAAGGGAAGATAGAAGGGCAAGAAGACCTCCATTGAGATGGAGAGAATGTGTAAGACAAGCTTTGGATGATAGAGGAATGACTATAGATCAGGCAAAGGAAGTGGTAATAAACAGGAATGAATGGAGAATGCTTGTTGCAATATTAACCCTCTCACGTTCTTGACGCAATTTTGAGACTATTAGGGATACTTTAAAGCCTTTGTTACCATCAGGGGTATTTAGAAACCTTTAGTTTAGTTACTTTAACCTCTGCAGTTGTCTTTGAGTTAGCTGTGGGCAGAAAACTAATTTTGGAGAGGTAATTATAAGAGTGAGAGAACTCTATTTCTTATTGATAATCTGGCAACCTCTGCGTCATATGGTCGTGAGATGGTTAAAACAGAGAGGGATAATAGAAGCAATAACAAAATATACATGTATGATAGAGCAGATTATGAGCTGCTGAGAAGGTGTTTGGACATTGACTGGGGGGAATACTTGAACAGTGAAGATGCTGAAGGAATGTGGAGGAAGATTAGAGTCAAACTGGAGAATGCTATATCCAAATGTGTACCAGTAAGGGAATATAAGGATAAAAAAAAATTGAGGAAAAGAACGAACCCAGAATTACCAATGAAAAGAAAGCTTTGGATATTGATAAGAAGAAAGAAACGATTGTGGGATAGACTAAAAGTGTTAAAAAAGAACAGGGGGTCTAGTATAGAAGCTAAAGAAGTGGATTTGGAATGCAGACAAATAAACAATAAAATAGGGTGGGTGCCCAACCCTGAAAGGGGTTGAAATAGGGGAGCTATCCCCCCGCCAAAGGCGGCTTTCTAGGGCCTTTCCTAGCTGATGCTGAGAGGTTTGGGTTCTAGTCATGTGGTGATGGGCTGGTCTATCAGTGTGAGAACTGAGCAATCTCTGCCATTCCCATAGCTTACTCTGACTGTTCCTTTTACTTATATATTTTCTAGATCTCAAGTGACGGCGTCTCTAACGTGGATTGACCTCCCAATCTACCAAGATTGGAAGCCAAAGCGTCACATTTTTCCTTTGCCCCTCAATTTTCTCTTCATAATTGCTGAGGGGCACAGGGCCCTGGGTGGGGCTTTGGTTTCCCGGGCGTTTCCACACCCTCATCAGCTCCCCGCCATAGAGTGGCTTCGGTCACCCAGGCTTTATTGTGGTCGGCAGGGAGGGTTCTGTGGTGGCGCTCGGTTATGGCCTTGGCCTTGCTCGAGACCTTGGGGCTGTTCGGCCAGGCAGCTTAGGGAACAACAACAACAATAAAATAAGGTGGGAGACAAGGAGGGGATGAAGGAGAGGGAGAGAGAGATTGCAAGAAACGTGAAGGATAATCCAAAAATATTCTGGAAGTACATTCAGGAAAAGTTAACAAGAAGAGTAGGTAGCCCAGAACTGATAGGAGACTTGGATGATAGAAATAGAGCAGAAACTGATAAGGAGAAAGCAGAGGTGCTGGGGAAATACTTTGGGGAGGTACGGTACTAACAGTGGAGTCGGATGATGCAGTGCCTACTATTCCCATCAAACAGGCACCGGCACTAGAACTAATAGAGTTTTCCCATGCTAGAATAAGAAGGGCTATAGAAAAAATGAACAGAAGTAAGTCCCCGGGACCGGATGGGATACATCCAAGAATCATAAAGGAAGAAGGTGAGATGTTAGAAGAGCCATTAAAAATGTTATTTAAGGTATCTTTTAATACTGGACAAATCCCGATGGACTATATTTAAGAAGGGAAAGAGAAATGACCCAGGAAATTATAGACCAGTCAGTTTGACAAGTGTTGTGTGTAAACTAATGGATATGGTAATTAGAGAAGGAATAATGGAGCATATGAAATCAAACCAACTTTTCAGTGGGAGACAGTACGGATTCTTGCCGGGGAGGTCGACGGTACTACAGCTAATTAACCCGTGGAGCCCCGGCTAGTTTTGTAATGTTTGCGCACCAGAACCCGGCCGGTTTTCAAAAAATGGTTTTATTCCAGAAACAATAGCGAATGGGTTAGGAATGAAGCAAAAACCACGAAAAACTGCTCAAAAAGCTTAAAAAATGGTCCTACAGAGCCCCCGAAAACGGATTTTATAAGAGTAAAAAATTGAAGGCAATTATCCCAAAAAAACAGGTTATTGCGCGCTCGCGCGCACGCACGTGGACTTTGAGAGTTTTCAACCATCGCCACGGTTGCGTGGGATACGTACACAGTTCCCATACAAATCTGAGCCCTCTTGAGTGGCTACACCTGAGGTTACGGTCGGCGCAATTAGGGTGACGCGCCAGGCGCGTCTCTGGGGCTGTGCGTTACATACATCGGGCTATACGGGTTAAGGTGGTAGATGATTGGATGCAAATTCTGGAGGATGGTGATGTTATAGACGTGGTATATTGCGATTTTATGAAGGTCTTCGATAAGGTCCCACATAAAAGGTTAATAGAGAAAGTTAGAAGCTATAATATAGGGGAGAAATGTGTGAAATGGATAGAAGCCTTCCTGAAAGATCGGAGACAGAGGGTACTGGTGAATGGAATAGGCTCGGGGTGGAGGGAAATTACAAGTGGGGTACCTCAGGGATCTGTGTTGGGACCACTACTGTTCGTTATATTTATCAACGACTTACCTGAAGTTATAACTAATGGAAGTGAGATATACCTGTATGCGGATGACACTAAGCTGTATAGAAGAGTGAGGAGTAAGGAAGATGTGGGTTTGATTCAAGGAGATGTGGAGGGCATGAAGGGATGGTCTGAACATTGGTTAATGCCTTTTCATCCAAAAAAAATGCAAGTACATGCGGATTGGGACTAGCAAGATAGACAAGGTAGGATACAGTATGTATGAAGCGATGGAGGAAGTTAATGCGCAGAAAAGGATATAGGAGTAGTGATAGACAATAAGTTAAATTTCTCAGAACATTTAGCGGAAAAGATAAACAAAGCCAGTAGAATTGTAGGGTTGATAAGGACATTTGTGTCACTTGACGAAGAAATATTCAGGAATCTCTATACAGCGCTGGTTAGGCCGCACCTGGAATATGCGAACCAGGTGTGGGCTCCATATATGGTAAAGGATATAGAAGAAGTGGAGAAAGTGCAGAGGAGAGCTAGCAAGCTATAGTCAAACTCAACTGAAATGAGCTCCAAGGAGGTCAAGGTCGCCCTATGCGGTGTTGCCACATGTCGACCAAAACAAACCTTCCTTCCATGGTGGTCGCGCTATGAATGAGGGTTAGTGACCATCTGACCTGGATGATGTTGTTGTCGTAGTTTGAGGCCATTTAAAGCGTTGCCATTACTCGTATCCAGCGCTCTCTCTCTTTTGATGGGATTACATTGTGCTATATTGCATTTTAGAGATTGTACTTACACTAGGTATACTTACACTAGTTGTATTTGCGGGAGTGAGCATGCTCGTTAATTCCCGCCTCCTAAGATATGTTTGTCATACCGTGCTTTGAAACTATGCACTGATGGTGCAGACACTACTTCGGCTGGCAATTTGTTCCACCCACTAATCGAGTTGGTAGGAAATCTTTTACTTTTCAGATCTGATTTACTATTAAGCACTTTTAGTTTGTAGCTGTGACCTCTTGTTCTCTCACCTCCATCCCTCTCTATGAAGTTTTCTTGGTCGATTTTGTCAATACCTCTAACACATTTGTATATCTGAATTTGCTGTCCTCGTTTCCTTCTCTGTTCCAGTGTAGGTAGATTCAATCTCTCGAGCCTCTCGTGGTACTCCAAATTTTCCAATCCTGGGATCATCCTCGTAGCTGCTCTCTGTACCCTCTCAATTTTGTGGATATGTTTCTTCATGTGAGGGGACCACACTACAGATGCATATTCCATCCTGGGTCTTATTATTGCCGTTATTATTTGTTTCACGGTGTTTTAATTAAGATAATTGAAAGACATCCTGATATTTGCCAATAGTGCTAGTGATTCTCTCACTATCTTATTTATGTGGCTTTCTGGAGACATGTTATCCTTAAATTCTATCCCCAAGTCTTTTTCTTTTTCTGCTTTGGGAATCACTTCGTTTCCTAGTTTATAATCTTTTCTAGGTTTGTACTTGCTTTTACCCATTTCTAGAGTCTTACACTTCCCTGCATTGATCTCCATATTCCATTTGATGCTCCATTCATGGATCTTTTGCAAATCTGCTTGGAGCTCAAGGCAATCCTCCTGGGTTCTGATCGTTTTAAGCAGCTTAGCATCGTCCGCAAACATGCTCATGTAGCTTGTTAGTCCCTCAGGTAAGTCATTTACAAATATTAGAAACATGATTGGGGCTAGGACAGATCCTTGTGGTACTCCACTCGTAATTTGAGTCCAGTTTGACGATTTCCCCCTTACTGTTGTTCTCATCTGTCTTCCGCTAAGGTAGCTCTCCATCCATTTCAGCAGTTTGTCTCCTACTTTTCCCTCATGTTTTAATTTCCACAGCAATCTCTTGTGTGGAACTTTGTCAAATGCCTTTTTAAAGTCTAGGTAGGCACAGTCTACCCATCCTTCCCTCTTGTCCACTGTGTCTATTACTCTAGAGTAAACACTCAACAAGTTGCTTACACATGATCTGCCTCCTCTGAATCCAAATTGTCGGTCAGTAATTAATCTTTTGGATTCCAGGTAGTTCACCCATTTGTCCCTTATTAATCCTTCCAGAATCTTCATGAGGATGCTCAATAGTGATACAGGTCTATAGTTCAGTGGTTTATCTCTGCTTCCTCCCTTAAATATAGGAATAATGTTTGCTCTTTTCCATTCTGTAGGTACTATCCCTGTGTCCAATGATTTGGTCATTATATCATATAACGGTATACTCAGTTCCTTGGCATTTTCTTTAATATTCCAGCCTGATACTCCGTCCGTATGTATGTGTGTGTTTGTGTGTGTATCTATAGGGGTGTGTGTGAGTGCGTGCGTAGCCAACAGAACCGCATTGACATTCCTTGGCAACGTCGCATATCATACCACTCCTTCGAACTATTTATAGCTGTCCCCAGAAAAATGGCAGCATGTTCTAAATAGCGTGCCATATGTTGTATAAATTCCTTCTATATATCCTTAAAATTATATGTTTCTTAACACCACATAACCTTTAAAAATTGTAATATAATATATATAGTCATAAAAGCTAAAATTAATTTGTTAATAGCCTGAAAAACTAACATTTGTTGTTAAAGCTTTGAATATTTGACAACACCGCACAGGGCGAGGGACTCCACCTTGTAGCTCATTTCATAGGAGGATGACTATAGTACCAACGTTGAAGAACGCGGGCTATGAGCAGAGGTTGAGGACACTGGGACTTCCGACACTGGCATATAGGAGAAAGAGAGGGGATATGATAGAGACTTTTAAGATAGTGTCAGGAAAGTATGATGAGGATGTGTGTGAAGGTATCTTCTTGATGCGGGAGGGAACAAGAATGAGAGGACACTCTAAGAAAATTTACAAAGAAAGAAATAGGCTTGAAAAGGCAAAGAACTCATTCTGTGATAAGAGTGGTAAATGAGTGGAACACACTGCCCCAGTATGTAGTCGATTCCGAATCAATAAGGAAGTTTGAAAGTAATCTTGATAAAGCATGGGGAAGACAAGATTTGAAGTTTGATTATAAAGCAAAAATACAGAATAGTAAAAATGTTGCGTCTGCTACCGCCGCCGCCAACACCGTGAACGACCGCAGCAGTGCAAGTACTGGCACTGAGCTGGATACACAGGCCTAGTTTGCCTTTTTCCAGAGGATCTACTGTAAGAAAACTGTAAGTGAATAGTTGAGTGAACAAGTGGTCATTTGGGGGGCGGGGTCGGGTGCAAGTTGGACTAGATAATAGTCCATCAGGCGCCTGGCCCGGGGAGACGATTAATATGAAGGGTGCGCCTGGAAGTGTGGTGGGCGGGTTTGTGGCTTTCGCTCCGCTGCATGTCTGTCTGCCGAGATCGGAGCCTCTCCGGGTGGTCGGGGGCCGGGGGAGTGCTGGAGCGACCTTGGTGACCCTGGTCTCTGGGTATTCTCCTGGGTGACCTAGATGTGCGTGAATTTTGTGTTTTGTCTGTGTTAATTAGTTGTTTTGTCTTATGTTTTGTGTTTTCCCTGTTCTTGCTCTGTCTTGAGTCGGCCACCCCCAAGAAAATAAAAACAAAATATAATAAAATAGAGTAAAACAGATAATATAAATGATAAAATAGGAAAAGTGGGGATTGGGCCTGAGCATATAGATAGATAGAATTTGCAGTAATATACAGGACAGACACAGGTAACACATTAATGGCAAGTGGTATCCCTGCACCATTATACCAGTATTGCCAGCTAATTCTGCGAGCCCCAGAGCGAGGGTGGGTCAGCTGGAACTTTGACCAACTGTACCCTGCGGTGCCCGTCATATGACGGGTGCCATTTTGAGGACATTATGAGCTATGAGAGAGAGACCGAGCGTTGGGGGGATGATAGGAGGCTTCGGACCGCTCGCCACCACCATGTGGCTGTCACTGACATACTATATCTCATCACCACCTCCCTATCTCTCTCGACAAGGATTAAATCGGAAAAAATACCTAATTTTAGGGTATTTTTGCCTCCGGTTACACGATCGTTGCAGGTTGTTGTGGTCGTACAAGGATGATTCAGGTGTCATTGGAAAGCTCTATTATCGCCCTTTCACGGATATATAATTGTATTACGCTCTGACTCTTGCTTATGCATGAAAAAGAGCATGGAATGAAGCTCGTTTTCGGTAAATATGCCCGCCCAGCACTATGGTCATGTAAACAAGCAAGCCCACTTTTTGGGAGTTAAATAACATATAAAATACAAATGGAACATTTTAAAACCCTAGAGTGGAAAGATTTGGGATATACCATGCCTCCCCAGGCCTCACACAGTGGCATGGCTTATTCGTACTAAACTCATGACGCTGGTGGCATTGCCCCTGAGGATAGCCATCCCTAGTCTTTGCTTGAGCCAAAGGGTTTACCAGGGTTCTCCTGTAACTTCTCTGATTTTGCGGCCAATTTCATTCACCATATTGAAGGCGATAGGGCCGAAGACTCCTGATGTTTCGAACGCTAGAGGCTTGAACAGAAAACATAAATTAAGTAGTGCATGACACCTTGTGTTTGAGGTGTTTGGCATTATTTGGGTTCTACTTTCCTCCATTTGATATTAAGTAAATTGAAGTTCTCCAATCACAGGATGTTAGGGATTGGGGCCCCCAGCCTTTCTAAGGCAGTTTTAATCTATCTAGCTGGGTTTTGAGTTCATGAAGAGAGGCATCTAGAGGTCTATATGTGAGGATTATTGCCAGATTTAGGCTTTCTAATATTACCGCCAGTATCTCTACTACCTCATTGGTGTTTAAGAACCTCTGTACTTACTAGAGAGTCTTTTATATAAAAAGATACTCCTCCACACATTCTGTGTGTTCAGTTTGACTTATGTAGATTGTAACCTAGGATCCATACTTCACTATTTTCATAATCTTGAATATTAATTCCATTGGGTGTTATTGGTGTTAAGAACAATATTAGTTAATATGAGTTTCAGTAAGGGCAGCAAGCATTGCATTCCCTCTTCTAGTAATCCTCGGATGAATGGAAACTTATTTGTTCTACTGGTTTTAAGACCTTGCATATATGAGGGGGGAGAGGTTGGGTATGGTGGTTTGTGGGCTTACCATTTCTGGTGGCATGGGCGACCCCTATGGTGGAAGGGGTGGTGCCCTTATTTTTCCTTGTTGGTGGTACATCAGGTATTCAAAGTGTTGTATTTGTGCTTCTAGTTGTTCCACCCTGATCCTTCATATACTGTCTTGCTCTGACCTTTTTATTCTTTCCCTCGTTCTTGTGTTGTCTAAAGAGGTGTGAGGCTGCATACTTGTTCTGTCTGCTAGCCATAAGTGTACTTTTAACATGAGTCATTACAGTACCAATCATAGCAGATCCGGGTGGCTAGTGAGGATTTACATACACAGAGATTGGTGGTAGTTAGTGAATGATTCACAGAAATTCTATTATAGGAAATCTTAGGGTGGTTATACAGTACAGTAGGGTCCCGCATAAAACGTGTTCGCATAAAACGAGTCTCGATTAAAACGAGCGACCTAAAATATTAATATTTAATTTTCGATCAGAACGAATGTGATCACATAAAACGAGTCCACCGCCAAAGTGGGGCAAATCCGAGGAGTTTTCATATAGAGCGCCGAAATATCGTACAAAACGTACGAAATATCGTACGCTTTCATATAGAACGCCGAAATATCGTACAAAACGTACAAAATATCGTACGCTCCTGACGGAAATTTACGCTTCCAGTGAACATTGACGATATTGGGCCACCAAAATGCCGTGTTCACATAAAACGAAATCGCATAAAACGCCCTCGTTTATCGACCATATACTCGTTTTATGCGAGACCCTACTGTACTTTCATTTCTTCCAATGTTTAATCCCTTTTTGACCATACGGGCCATTCTTCATGTGAGAGCAGTGACATACAGCCATCTCTCTCTCTCTCTGTTTGACATGTGAGGGGGAAATGGGTAGGGGTAGGAATAGTGGCAGGAATGGTCGGCAAAATTGGAAAGGGTGTGGGGGATATTGGGGCGAGTTGAGTAGGGGTAACAGTGACCCAGCCAGAATCAACCAAATACCCCTGCAGCACCTGCATCAGCATATCTTCATCACTTGATACAGGCTCTTGTTGCTTCCCCATTATGATATCAAAGATTTGTTCGGTGCTCAAAATGTTAGTTACAAACATACATAATATATACCTGTACACAACTATAAAGACCGAGTGCTCCACATGAGATACAGTTCCAGTCCCACACCCGAACAGCAGCACTCGGGGCGCTGTCATGTAAGAGGCTACGGTAGCGTGTGAGAAGCTGGGGTGGAGGGTGAGAAGCTGGGGTGGAGGGTGGAGGGTGAGAGGCTGAGGTGGAGAGTGTGAGGCTGGGGTGGAAGGTAAGAGGGAGGAGGTAATGAACAATAACCCTGTGAGAGTACTATACCATAGTCGGGCCCAAGGTGTCAAACAAAAGCTGAGTCCATTATTATGCGATTAGTTTGCTTGGGAAACAGATTAACTTGCTCATGTAGTAATGTACACCCTATGTGGTGGATTGTGTTCTTTTATTTAATAATTTTCATTTTAGTAAGCGTTGTTTCCACATAGCGATTTTGATAATTTAATTTGACTTTATATTGTCCTTGTCCCAATTTTGGTTTGTTTAGTTTGCAAGTTTTACATTTTAAATTATTAGTCGTTATTATTGCATAAATATGTAATGAAAAAATTGTGGTATATAGTGAAAATTATGTCTTTAGAAGTGAACAAATTATCAAAACAATGCTCTGTCATGTTATTTTCTTGTATTCTTTCTCACATTTATTCAAGTCTTCACACAAAATTGCTCCGGTTTGACACCCTAGTCGAGGCTGTTCGGCCAGGCAGCCTAGGGAACGACTACTATTACTATACCATAGTGGGCATGGGTGTATGGGCTGGGTGAGAGGCTGGGGTGGAGAGTGTGAGGCTGGGTTGGAAGGTATGAGGGAGGAGGTAACATAAACAGTAACCACCTGAGAGTACTGTACCATAGTGGGCGTGGGTGTATGGGCTGGGGTGGAAGGTATGAGGGAGGAGGTAACATAAACAGTAACCACCTGAGAGTACTGTACCATAGTGGGCGTGGGTGTATGGGCTGGGGTGGAAGGTATGAGGGACGAGGTAACATAAACAGTAATCACCTGAGAGTACTGTACCATAGTGGGCGTGGGTGTATGGGCTGGGGTGGAAGGTATGAGGGACGAGGTAACATAAACAGTAACCACCTGAGAGTACTGTACCATAGTGGGCGTGGGTGTATGGGCTGGGGTGGAAGGTATGAGGGACGAGGTAACATAAACAGTAACCACCTGAGAGTACTGTACCATAGTGGGCGTGGGTGTATGGGCTGGGGTGGAAGGTATGAGGGACGAGGTAACATAAACAGTAACCACCTGAGAGTACTGTACCATAGTGGGCGTGGGTGTATGGGCTGGGGTGGAAGGTATGAGGGACGAGGTAACATAAACAGTAACCACCTGAGAGTACTGTACCATAGTGGGCGTGGGTGTATGGGCTGGGGTGGAAGGTATGAGGGACGAGGTAACATAAACAGTAACCACCTGAGAGTACTGTACCATAGTGGGCGTGGGTGTATGGGCTGGGGTGGAAGGTATGAGGGACGAGGTAACATAAACAGTAACCACCTGAGAGTACTGTACCATAGTGGGCGTGGGTGTATGGGCTGGGTGAGAGGCTGGGGTGGAAGGTGTGGGGGCTCCGGAGGGTGGTGGTGGTGCTGGGGTGGTGGTCGCGCTGCTCTGGGGTGACGTGACACTGACACTGCTGCTCACGCTGCTGCTCAACCCATTGCTGCTGCTACTGCTGCTGCTGTTACTGTTACCACTACCGCTGCTGTTGGATACTGAGTTACCACTGCTGCTGTTGCTGCTGTTACTGCAACTGCTGCTACTACTGCTGCTGTTACTGCTGCCGCTCCCACTAGTACTATTAACCATGCTGCTGTTTATTATTCCACTTGGCTCCGGCGAATGTCTTCCTGTATAAGCAAGACAAAAAATAATGATAGAAGGATAATTTTGAAGCATACTTTACATATTAGTTACCGTATTATGCAACCATACATAATTATAATGTAAAACTTGCAAAATAAACAAACCAAAACGTATACGAACACAGTAAAAATACACAATAACTAATCAAAATCACTATGTGGAAACAACGCTTAAGTAAAATAATGATTTATAAATAAAAGAACACAATCCACCACATAGGGTGTACATTACTAGATGAGCAAGTTAATCTGTTTCCCAAGCAAACTAATCGCACACATAACAACGCACTGTAGTCACGTTCAAGGAATTAGTCAATTTGGGAAGTCGGGGACGTTCTGGTAAATTTGACTAAACTCTGCATGAATAAAGAAACTACATTAAGTGTCAAAAGTTATATTAAAATCAAATTTGCAACTTGACAAGATAATAAAAATAGTACAAAATACAAATATAACTCACTAACGATAGTGCTATCGGGTAGGTACCTGTAAGCATAGCATGCTTCAAGTGACCCCTAACAATTACTACCCTACAAATAACCTACAGTTATTGTACAAATAAACTAAGGAAATCGCAAAAGCAAGCAATTAATCCTATCGACAAGGAGTATATAATTATATATAATATAGATATCTTATCAATATTTGTATTTTTTACTATTGTTAATGTCTTGTCATGTTGCAAATTTGATTTTAAATAATATTTTGACATTTAACATGTAGTTTCTTTATTCATGCAGAGTTTAGTAAAATTTGCCAGAACGTCCCGGACTTCCCAAACTTGACTACTTCCTTTAACGTGACGATAGTGCGTTGTTATATGTGCGATTGGTTTGCTTGGGAAACAGATTAACTTGCTCATGTAGTGATGTACACCCTATGTGGTGGATTGTGTTCTTTTATTTAATAATTTTCATTTTAGTAAGCGTTGTTTCCACATAGCGATTTTGATAATTTAATTTGACTTTATATTGTCCTTGTCCCAATTTTAGTTTGTTTAGTTTGCAAGTTTTACATTTTAATAATAAATATAAATATTTTAAAAATTGAAAAGGCACAATAGATATAAACAAAAGAGTACTCAATTACTACCCTACAAATAACCTACAGTTATTGTACACATAAACTAAGGAAATCGCAAAAGTAAGCAATTAATCCTATCGACAATGAGTATATAATTATATATAATATAATAAATATAAATATTTTAAAAATTGAAAAGGCACAATAGATATAAACAAAAGAGTACTCTTTTAACAATTACAATCAATTATACAAATTAATAATAACAATAGAAGATGATAAACAATTAATATATACAGACAAAAAGTAAGCAGAGGTTTTAAGCGAAACTTCCAAGTTAATAATGCTTGATTAAAATTATTGATATCAAATTTTAAAATAGTCACAATAATTGACCTTAAAAAGATAAAATTTATGCAAAAATTTACTTGCAAGAAATTGTTTTCAGCTGAAAAAAGGGATATTATTTCCTACTCAGTCTTTTACAGTATATGTTTACTGTACATATTAATTTACATACTGTACATACATATAATGGTTCAACATCCTTTTTCATTACATTGTAATGGCTCAGACAGAGTTGCCATTTGACAGTTGGGCTGTAGTACAATAACATCCTCCCATAACGTTGTTGTTGACGATGATTTTATTTTATACTAGCCCACTGGGCCTAGGCCCTCTCAAGGCTAGTGGTGGAGCAGGTGGTACAGAGTTTTAAGTCACGTATACGTCAGTAGTTATATGTCATTGAATAACATTGCCCCACCATGATATCACTGTGGCTAATGCTGGCATAATGCTAACAATGCTTTAGAAAGACTCAATTAAAGTCCCCTTGCAGCCCCTACCTAAACCACATCAGCCTCAACAGTGCAAGACTTTATTAAATAGGATGATGTTGGTTCAAACTTTTGCCCTACCTCTCTCAGTTGCCTTGTACATTATGCAGTAGGAAATATGGGGTATCATAATTTTCCTCTACTTAATGTGTAGGGCCCCTTACCACCATGGGGAAAATGAAATACTAGTGAGACTTGAGCGGGGCCCCTCAACGTGAGACCTACGGACAACTGACCACAGACCTTGGCAATGTAATTAGGGATAATATTTGTTTATCTGATAATTGCTCTTCATTTTACTCGGTCACCTGCACTCTTACAAAGTCAACCTCTTAACCCCACTTGCTTCATGGCTTCATGGCTCTCTGTCTTTCCACCTCGCTCTCGTACACCCTCTTAGTCATTCTCTCGCTTCCCATACGTTCCATATGGAATTATAAACAATACATCCCCATTACTCGACGAGGCAGAGAAACGGGCGAGGGAACGCGAAAGTGGTCCCGGACCTTGAGAATAGGAACTTTAAATGTTTCTATTTGGGCTCTATCTCGTTTCAGCCACCCCCAGTAATGGGGTATGTGCCTGAGTATATACTGTAGATGGACAGATAGATTACTGATAATGCAAAAAAAAATTGAAACTTCAAGAATAACTTCTTAATCATTTTTGGGATGCCATTTTGGATTGTAGGTTTATGAGGCCCAACTATACTTTTAATTCTTTTTAACTTCAGTAATCATTCTAAATTAACTATAAACCTTTTTTTCAATAACGTTTCAAGAACCCGTAACTGTAACAATTATTTCCAGAACCATTAACTTTAACAAATCTATTAATCCATATTAAAATTATCCCTCAGACTACATACTGTATTATGCTACTGGTGTTTAGCAAGTCAAGGAAAAAATGCACAATGTTAGAGACTTGCCTATACTGTTGTGTTGTGAGGCGGAGGTGATGAGATGGTTGGAAGTACCCGAACTTGTGCTGCTGTTGTTTGGAGTAGTTTGAGAAGTAGAACCTGAAACAGCAGTTAACTATTAGACAAGCAGTAACACATAAACAAATAGTTGGAGAATACTGTAGTAAGTTTTTCTTTTTTAATTTTTCTAGTAATTATGCAATATTTCTGTCTGATTAACAACATAATAATGAAGCATACTTCTGGTACCCATTTAATGAACTGTGTACATAATGAACACTTAAAAAGAAGGAACATTCCGTGAGGACTGGAGTGCCTGTATAGAATAAGGAGAATAGTTCAGTTCAATCAGTGGTCTGATTAAACTATTCATAAAAAAAAAATTATGTTCAATGTGGGACCGGAAAATTTTTGTCTGCTGGATTTCCTGTGCTTTCGAATACGCCATACCAGTGTTTGCCATTCTCTGAGTCAAATGCTATAAGTCACAGTCAATTAGACAAAATAGACAAGTGAAGCAGCCCTTAACAGGGTTGCCTGGAACGCCGCCATTAGGACAAGAGACTGAAACTGCACTTATGTGTGGAACACTCAGTCTTAAAATTTTATGTATGTATGTATGTATGACTCATGTACACACTCACTATTATTGCAATTCATTACTCTCAAATTTTAAGAGGTGAATTCGCCGAAAGACAAAGTACTCATAATGAATAATGAAGATGTAATATAACTAACACCAACTTAGACAAGCCTCCAAACTGCATTTGCTCTAATAATCTCTTATATGGATTTATGTTGCCATAATGATATTGTGATATACAGTATATACAACAAACTCATAAGTGTACAGTATATAATTGGCATTACCAAATTTACTGGAAATTAGAGTATAAAATTCTAAACTAGTTTCAGAAGTGGCATGAGTAATCATAAATTGATGCCAGTGGTGGCTAGCTATAATTGTCATTTCACAAAACTTCTGGGACTGTAAACAGCTGCTCAGCACTTAGCTTACTTTGTTAAAACAGTACTGTACTGATATTTTTCGTGTATTTATGTGATCATTAGCAGAAATGGTGGTAGATATTTCTTCCCACAGATGGAAATCTTAAAATTATGTGGATTATAGCCTTAGTGAAGGCAAAAGGGTAACCAGTAATCAATTGTGAAAGTGATTTCCAAGAGTTGCCAGTAACACCTCCACGCATTATGTGGAAACTCGCCCAAAAGTAGCCCAATCACTCAATCGCACAAGATTTTAAATTTAAGTTTAAAACATGAGCTCTGATTTAATCCTATCATCACACATTCACTTAGCCTATATGCTTATCTTTAACAGAATAGCACCATGCATGCATGGTACTATAAGTCACCCAAATATCACTACTGTATATGAGTAATATCACATCATATGTCAGTATGATGTGTCAGTAGAGTAAGAACAACTTTAAATCAAGTCATTTAGATATAAAGGTGCATTGTTGTGGAATCGCTATTCAACAAAGCTATCTCAAGTAAATTCTATCTCGACATTTAAGATGAAACTTAAGGATTTTATATTAACAAATCAAATACAAGAGAACCTTTGAGGTTTTAATATCGTACAGTAATTTATTTAGTGTATTTTCTCTAGCTGTAATTAAGGTGATTTTAATATCACTGCCCTTTGTTGAATGACGAGCTGGGTTCTTGAAGGCCTGCATGACTCTATGCTATAAATAATTCCGTGAATTGCCGGTATTAGTGGATAACTGGAAGGCTTCAAACATTTCAAACACAATAATAAGATATCCTCTAATTTCGGATATTATATCTCCTATATACTCTATTTTCGGATAATATATTTCCTGGAATCTATAATCCTAATTATATGTCATCTTTCATGGTTAAAATATACTAATTAACTATAACATTCTACTATCGCATATAAATATCATTTGAATATTTTTCCAATTTCAATCAACTACGGCTTTGTATTTGTTATCTTCCACATTACTCACTATTTACACTTAAGTATACAGTGGGATGCAGTACTAATTTTTTTGTTTTTTTCTTGTTTTGGGTTTATCTGGGTGTTGCATATCAGCGCAATGTTATATGAGCAATGGAATTGAGGGCATATATACCATTAGGTATTCAGTCCTCATGTCATAGTAGGAGTAACTTCAAACTGTATTATTTTTTCTGTATGATAATGTAATGTACCTATTATGACAATAAAATATTTGATGATGATGATGATGAATATAAATATCAATTAAATCACCACCTTATTAACCCACCAGACCCAGTAGGGCTCTGAGGCACCCATAACAAATACCCCCCGCGGAACCCGGTAGGGCTCTGAGGCTCCGGCAGCTTGAAAGCCTGTAAGCTTGGTGTGCGAGGCGTCCGTCCGACGCATGTAAACAACAGCCGGTTGGACCGACGCCGCGCATCTCCGACCACAAGAAGGAGAGGCGTCGCTTGTTCGTGTGTGGTGTGTGTTATTGTTAAGTAGTGAAAAGTAGTGATAAGTGGCTGATATCGCCACAAGTTCTCTCCACGGAAATCATCATCACAACTGAAGCAGTTGACTTAGAGAGCTCTACTCAATGCCATTCTACCGGTAATAATAATAATAATAAGCATGTTACTTATTTCTCATAAGCGCCAATTTTTCCGAAGAATTCACTAGCGCTCGGAAAGAGAAAGAAAAAAGAACAAAATCAATGCATCAAAAGAAAGCTTATATACAGTACAACACACATTTAACAATCACTAGCAGTGGCAAAATAGCCTAAACTCTATAGCCATTTGTCATGACACCTCTCTCAAGATCATAGCTTCTCTCAAAGAGAAAAGTCTTAAGTTGTCTCTTGAAGCATTCAACAGAACTCAGTTGTCTCATGGACAGCGGCAACCTGTTATACAACCTCGGAGCCATGTAGGAGAATGACCTCTCAAAGAAAGAAGACTGCTGGAAAGCCCTTGGTTCATCAAGACGAAAAGGGTCATTGTCATGACGCACAACTACACCATGGTGTGCCGGTGGGCGCCTGAGCAGCTCCGCAAGGTACCTAGGCTCACCAAATTTGAGAACCTTAAAAGTCACTAAACACAACTTAAATTCTATTCTTGCTCTTACTGGCAGCCAGTGCAGTTCTATGTGAAGAGATGTAGTAGGAGTTCTAGGTGGAACACCAAAACTGAGTCTTGCGGCCCTGTTAAGAACAGACTGAACTTTCTTTAAAATATAATTTGGAAGACCCACCAACAGGGCATTGCAATAATCAACACGAGAGAAGACCAATGAGTGAACCAACGTCAGGAGGCAACGTCTGGTTATAAACGGCTTCACCAAATAGAGATTTCTGATGTGCAAGTAACAACTTTTAACTATCTGGTTTACATGCTCATTGAAATCTAATCGGGAGTTCACATATACACCCAGATTTCGAACAGAGTTGGCCGGTCGCAGCTGAGATCCACCCACATTGATGGAGAGGGCACCTACTATATCATCAGCTCTTCTATTTCCTTGGATGATGAGAATATCAGTTTTACCATCATTTAGTTTAAGTTTTCTCGCTCTCATCCACTTCTTGATATCATCATCATCATCTCCAACGCCTTGTTTCCCCCTGGGAAACCTCCACTAGAGGATGGCCATGACAGAAACGTCTCCAAGCTACTTTGTCAAGACATGCCTCCTTTGCCCGTGCCACAATGCCCCTTCCACTACGTGGAAGTTTTTCTTCAATATATTTTTCCACTTTCTTTTCCCATACCATAGGTGGTCTTCCACTACTAGCGGTTCCACTCACCTGACTCCCATATATCTTTCTTGGCATTCTGTCTTCATCCATTCTCTGAACATGACCATACCACCTCAAAGTACTTCTCTTTATCCACTCAACCACACCACAATCAATGCCCAAAGCCTGCTCTTCCATTCCAAAGGACTCGTACACTTCCCTATTACTTGGCCCATCTAGCCTATTCATGCCAGCTGCCATTCTGAAAAAGCTCATCTCCACAGCTCTCAGTTTGAAGAGGTCCTCGTCACTTGCCGTCCATGTCTCGCTTCCATACGAGAGTGTTGGGAGCAGCACACTGTTTCTCAGTGACTTTTTTACTTCCTGGCTAACCATTCTTCCTTTGAGAATACTATCAAGTTCTCCAATCACTTTTCTCCCTTGCATTTTTCTCTCTTTTATCTCACTCTCCATTTTACCATATTTGCATAGTACAGCTCCCAAATACTTGAAACTTTCAACCTCTTCTAGTACTTCATTTTTCAATTTTATTTTACAACTTTTCTTGTGTTCTTTCTTGATTCTATATTTGTCCTTAAAATCTATGGTTTCATGCATTCTTCTCTCAAACACCATTACCTCACATTTCCCTACATTGACCTTTAACTTTCTCTTTTCACATACCCTGTCAGAGTCAGTGACCACTCTCTGAAGTTCTTCAGCATTTTCCGCCAACAGGACTGCATCGTCCGCATATAGGCATGTTAAAATCTTCCAAGTTCTTCCCTCTGATTCCAGTCTAGCTCCCACACCCATTGATACAGCCCTACATTCCCTAATCACTCCATCCATGTATATATTGAACAACCAAGCTGACATGACACATCCCTGTCTTACACCTACATTGACCTCAAAACTTTCACTTAACTTATCCCCTACCTTCACATTTGCCATTGCATTCCTATAAAAAGATTTTACTGCCATTAGCAACTTTCCTCCCACACCATATACTGTTAACACATCCCACAGGCCCTCCCAGTCTACTTTGTTGTAGGCTTTTTCCAAATCCATGAATGCTGCATAGAGTTTTCTGTTTTTGGCCAGATACTTCTCTACCAACAATCACATTGAGGCTATCTGGTCAACGCAGCCCCTGCCCTTTCTGAAACCTCCCTGTTCCTCGCCTATTTTGTCATCCGTTATCTTCTGTAGCCTCTTCTTGATATCAGACATCAACAATTCCATCTTACTCCGTAACATCTACGAAAACACATCTACGCTTGGGGATGCGCGGGAATGCGGGAGCAGTCAAAATAACAAAGATACGGTAACCTAGGCGTAGACGTTTTTCGGCCAAAACCCCCGGGTTTCGGGGAAATTATAGAATACAATAGCCGGGGCTGGAGGGTTAATATCACAACCACTCATCAAATTTGCATCAATGTCCCAATCCCCCCCTCACTAGCAATCACTTAATTAATCAGTCACCACCCCAACCATACATCTACAACCAACAACAATAGTTCACCGAAAGCCATGATGAACATTTGTGTGAAATGTCTATCTATTTATATCTATTTACTCAGGCCCATTCCCCCTTTTTTTCCCCTGTAGAGACAGGGATTATGAACTCAACACCCCTACAACATAAAAAATAGAATCAATCCCGGACAATTAAATACTGTACACATGAGGACTGTCAAGGAAAAGTGATGGTAACATAAAATTACAGTTTTCGAGCAGGAATGTTGGCGAATTATCGATTTCTACATACTGTATACCAGCCAAATACTGTACTGACATACAGTAGGGTCCCGCATAAAACGTGTTCGCATAAAACGAGTCTCGATTAAAACGACCGACCTAAAATATTAATATTTAATTTTCGATCAGAACGAATGTGATCACATAAAACGAGTCCGCCGCCAAAGTGGGGCAAATACAAGGAGTTTTCATATAGAGCGCCGAAATATCGTACAAAACGTACAAAATATCGTACGCTTTCATATAAAACGCCGAAATATCGTACAAAACGTACGAAATATCGTTCGCTTTGTACGAAAATTTTCGCTTACAGTGAACATTGACGATATTGCGCCACCAAAATGCTGTGTTCACATAAAACGAATTCACATAAAACGCCCTCGTTTATCGACCATAAACTCGTTTTATGTGAGACCCTACAGTATTTGGATATTCTTCTCTAGCGTGCATCTTCCGTCTCGTACATACTGTTGATATTCCTAACCTTGATATTTTTAAAGCTAGGATCATCAAAGAAATATAATACTGTACTACACAAATCTTGTCCTTTATAGTCCCCTCTCTTCCACAAACAATTTAGTTGTCCTTTGCAGGTTCCACGACTAAAATTATCTTTATCACATACATCACTGAAAGTATCACAATGCACACCCATCCACATATCAGGCATATGAACAATAAGTCAGAATCATCTATAATCACATCACATTCCATCATACTTTAACACTCACGCTGCGGGCATAATTGCCCAAAATTACCTTTATCTTTTTAACCCGTGGAGCCCCGGCTAGTTTTGTAATGTTTGTTCACCAGAACCCGGCCGGTTTTCAAAAAATGGTTTTATTCCAGAAACAATAGCGAATGGGTTAGGAATGAAGGAAAAACCACGAAAAACCGCTCAAAAAGCTTAAAGAATGGTCCTACAGAGCCCCCGAAAACGTATTTTACAAGAGCAAAAAAATTGAAGGCAATTACCCCAAAAAACCAGGTTATTGCGCGCTCACGCGCACGCACGTGGACTTTGAGAGTTTTCAACCATCGGCACGGTTGCGTGGGATACGTACACAGTTCCCATACAAATCTGAGCCCTCTTGAGTGGCTACACCTGAGGTTACGGTCGGTGCAATTAGGGTGACGCGTCAGACGCGTCGCTGGGGCTGTGCGTTACATACATCGCCGACGCGTCAGACGCGTCGCTGGGGCTGTACGGCTTAATGCATAAGCAAGAGCCAGAGCGTAATACAATTATATATCCGTGAAAGTACAATGATAGAGTTTTCCAATGACACCTGAATCATCCCTGTGCGACATCTTGTTATCTTGCAACGATCTTGCAAACGAAGGCCAAAATCGGTAAAAAGGGGGCAATTTTTGCTGATTTTGATATGTGTAACACTGCACATGAGTGAGCCAGCCTTCCCTCACAACTCAAGTGTCTGCCCACCGCCTGTGGCTGGCGGTTGGAGCCCCACTGCGCTCCCTCAAACAGCTGGCCTCCCTCTCAGGGCTCGTAATAGCCTTAAAATGGAGCCCTTCATATGACGGGCACGGGGTTAACAATAATGAATAAGTCCAATTGACTTACATTTTTCCATGCAGTACTGTATTTATTTTTCTATTTTTCTGTTTCTGTACGCTACCGTACGCTATTGCCGTACAATGTTGGAAGTCGCCGGACTTTCCTAGATGAGGGTTGAGTGTACTTTTAAAAATGAGTGAGGTATTACCTATAATAATAATCTTCAAATCCCTGGTTCTTCCGTTAATAGAGTACAGTGGTGCTCTCGGTAATGCACCGTTGAGTAACACGCTTTTAATCATACGCAGTCACCTCAAATGCGAAAGCTCTGGTCTACACGGACAAACTCCAATCTACCGCGGAATCGGCTCGGCCCCGTGACGTCACGCTCGGCTCAGTGACATCACGCTTGGGTCTGATCGCCCTCCCGCGCTCCCTCTCAGTTTGTTTACAACTGTCGGTCGGCGTATGGCTCCATATTCTCGGTAATTATAAGGATCTCTCCTACTGTTACAGTAGAGTCACACATCTCACGCATTTCGATCCCACGATTACGCATCCCACGGTACTATCCAATGGCTACCTGAATTCTTATCCCACGAAAAACCACACAATTCCCACGGATGCAGAGCTAATGGAAGCTCTACAGGACGCCGAACTTGATGCCATGGACAATGATTTCACGGGCTTTGGCGGCGACGGTGGGGTGACGGAGAACGAGAGTGGGGCCACGGAGGGTGGTAACTAACATCCGCCTCCCGTCTATCACCACATCCATCACAATAAGCACCTCATCAACTTTTCTGAGTTTTGTGTTTGTTTTACTTACCTATCTTTTCATTAAAGCAACTTACTATGGATTATTGGCATGTAAAGTGAAGGTCAATATAGTCTCCCGACGATAGCCTCCAGTACTGTACTTTTGTAATTTCCCCCATTACTTTAATACTCCGCATCCCACGAATTCCGGTCCCACGGTAATATTTCGGTACCAATAAATCGTGAGATGCGTGACTCTACTGTACGTAACAGTTATGCCTCCCCCCGTTACCTTATTGTATTTATATGATGTGTGAAGTGTACTTTATGGTATTTCTATGATGTGAATATTATGTGTCAAAAAACGGAACTTTGGGACTTTGATTTTTTGGCCATCACAATAAAACTAATAAATGTCAGTAAAGGCTGTCATATTTACCTTATTATATTTTTATGATATGTGATATATATACTTTGTGTCAAAAAGGTGACTTTGGAACTTTTGTTGGGACGAAAAGGGTCAAAAAGGGGCCTTTGGGATTTTGGCAAGAGCGAAATTAATTTTCCCCATAAAATATGTTGTTTCGGTAACACTGCAATCGGTTGGGACGAAATGTCTCCGTTAATGAGAGCATGACTGTACTGTAGTTTATACTTACCAACACAAAGCAGGCAAGATCAAAGAAATAAGTGTCCAAAGAAATAAATCGGTCGTATATTATTTTCACTATTATCAGCGTCCTAAAGCACTGAAAAGTATTCACTAGAGAGGAGGGAAAAATACATAAAACTATGTGCAAATAATAGAAGGCCTAGCTCCAAACTTAAACACACCCATAGCAACAAGGCATAGTGACAGGAGGGGAAGGACGTGTGCTATCCCCCCAATTAAGAGGAAAAACAATAAAAAAATAAATAAAAATAAAAAAAAAATGCCGTTGATATATTACGAGACTCCTGGTTAGTGCGCAGGGGTATGAGACTTTATTATTTTGTTTACAATGCTTTGGATATGAGAAGTCTCCCTAAACTGAAATTAAAAATACACCATACTGAAATAGTTTCATGTGGTACTCAATTGTACTTTATAGAAAGCTAGATATTATAATTGCATTATTATTATTATTACATTATCATCAATCTGTGTAAGACAATTAATATATAAGTGATGGCTTCAACTCTTTAAACTGGCTCTAGTAATCAATAAGATCTCTCTCTCTCTCTCTCTCTCTCTCTCTCTCTCTCTCTCTCTCTCATAATGAACAGTTTTTGTAGTATACAGTATACAGTACTATATTTTATACAGAATCATCCCATATGAATTACGACGATTGTCTAACCTCAAAATTATTCAATATATCAGAGTTATTAGTGGAAGGTGTGCAAGTGCGCAAAAGATATGTTGAGTATTTTTAATCTTTGCAAAATTATAATGTAAAACTTGCAAAATAAACAAACCAAAACTTTGAGAAACACAGTAAAAAGACAAAACAACTAATCAAAATCGCTATGTGGAAACAACGCTTAAGCAAAATAATAATTCTTTATAAATTATTATGCTCTATGGGCGGGTGCCCAACCCCGAAAAGGGTTGAAATAGGGGAGCTATCCCCCCCGCCAAAGGCGGCTTTCTAGGGCCTTTCCTAGCTGATGCTGAGAGGATTGGGTTCTAGTCATGTGGTGATGGGCTGGTCTATCAGAGTGAGAACTGAGCAATCTCTGCCATACCCATAGCTTACTCTGACTGTTCCTTTTACTTATATATTTTCTAGATCTCAAGTGACGGCGTCTCTAACGTGGATTGACCTCCCAATCTACCAAGATTGGAAGCCAAAGCGTCACATTTTTCCCTTGCCCCTCAACTTTCTCTTCATAATTGCTGAGGGACACAGGGCCCTGGGTGGGGCTTTGGTTTCCCGGGCATTTCCGCACCCTCCTCAGCTCCCCGCCATGGAGTGGCTTCGGTCACCCAGGCTTTATTGTGGTCGACGGGGAGGGTTCTGTGGGGCCGCTCGGTTATGGCCTTGGCCTTGCTCAGGGCCTTGGGGCTGTTCGGCCAGGCAGCTTGGGGAACAACAACAACAACAACAACAACAACAACAACAACAACAACAACAACAACTCCTAAACTCGATTAATTAAATTAACAAACACATGTGGCAGTCCAGGGATTCGAACCCAGGATAAAAGAACACAATGTAAGATATGGGAGGGAGGCAGTGCTTGAAGCACTGGTTGATGGAGATAAGTTACCCAGGCTACCCAGGTGGCAGGGAATTAATGAAAGGATTGAGAAGAATGAGGTGAAAGAAGCAGTGAGACAAATGAAAGCGGGAAAAGCAGAAGGTATGGATGGTATTGCTGTAGAGCAGTGGTTCCCAAACCCATGGTCGCGACCCAAACAAGGGTCACGATGGTTTTTCTGAGGGTCGTGGGAGGGTCTGGAGAAAAAAATGAAATATAATGGAAACACTACTATTAGTGTACAAATTCCATCGTGAAATGTGTGAATTTATAAATATGATTACATTATCAAATGACGTTAGACTTAAGACTCAAGTCTTAAGAATTTAGTCCTGTATTTGAAACCCTAACAATAAAATTTCCAATCACATGAAGTGTTTCGTTCATTAGCTATTCGGTGCGGCTACCGTTAATCATGTCCAATACTTGTAAGCCGTACGGTACGGTATGTTGTGTGCCTGGCTTGGAATCTGAACTGTCTGATGCCAAGTGACCCTCACTCACTCAGTTACTCTCCACTCGAGCGTTGGCCAGTATTCAGTGATATTCAAGAAGTTTGTTAATAAATGGTTAGTACTGTCTGCATCCTACTTATTTAAGTAGGCTATAATTGTATATACTGTATATACTGCATTTCAACATAGCTCAAGATGGTTTTTTTGGCCACAATGTTCAGTAGTGCGTGCTTAGGATATGATAAAGCTGAGGAGACGTTTAGGTATAAAGAGTATTAGCGAGGAGATGCGTACAAGTAGACTGGGATGGTATGGACATGTGGAGAGAATGGATTAACAAAATTGGGTGAAAAGATGCAGGTCTGTGATTGTGGAGGGAGCTGCACCAAGGGGTGGACCGAGGAAAATACGTGCCGATCTCAAATCCAAATACTTGACAAGTGAAGCAGCCCATAACAGGGTTGCCTGGAACGCCGCCATTAAGACAAGAGACTGAAACTGCACGTATGTGTGGAGCACTCAGTCTTAAAATTGTATGTATGTATGTGTGGAGCACTCGGTCTTAAAATGTTATGTATGTATGTACAGTAAAAGTCCTGTAATAGCAGAGGACCGGGCCTCGTTCCGATTACCGGATTTTTCGGATTATTGGAATTTACCCCTATGAACCTGTGTATTAATGGCCTGACGAAAACCTAAACACAATATAGGCTATGCATATGCACAATATAACGTTATACATCCAATAGGACACATAATGGTAAACATTTAAAGTGATTTCATGAACATATGATATGTGTGTGTACCATTATGTGTTATTTGGGTGGGTTTTGGGTGGCCTAATGCCTCAAAAAGGGGACTTCGGGACTTTTTGAAATTCGGACTATTGGGTGAATTCGGATTTGGCCTCATTTTCAAAAATTCGGACTATTGGGAGATTCCAATTATCGGTCGTCGGATTATCGGACTCTTACTGTACTGTATGTCTGCCTGGGGAGCTGCTCTATGCAGATGACCTGTATTGCTGACAGTGCGGCTGAGGCTGACGCGATGTTCCTATGGTAGCGGGAGGGAATGGCAGATAAAGGATTAAGAGTGAATCTAGGCAAGACAAAAGTAATGATACGCGGCAATGAACGCAGAACTGCGGTACAGAGTGGTAGTTTCCCTTGTCCTGTCTATAAAAAGGGGGATGGGTGTAATTCTACCCAGTGTTGCACATGCCATGGATGGGTGTATTAGTGGTTCGAGGGGCCCCTTGTCACGGGCCATTAACTTTGCATGTGCCATATGTAGGGGTGTCTTGGCAGTACCGAATCCACCTGGTAGCGTAGATTTTGGGGATGTGCACCTGGAAAGTGTAAGTTCTGTTACTTGGGTGACATGAATGCTGCTAATGGAGGGGCTGAGGCTTTCTCAGTCGCGAGAATCAAGAGTGGATGGAAGAAGTTCAGAGATGCTGCCGTTACTGACCATAAAAGAGCTCTCCCTACGACTAAAAGGGATGTTACATAGTACTTGTGTAAGAAGTGAGATGGTGTATGCTAGTGAAACCTGGCCAGTCAAGATAGAAGATATAAATAAGATGAAATGAAATGAGGATAGTGAGATTGATATTTGGGTCTGCTATGAAAGACAGAACCCCTAATGTAAAACTGAGGGCATTTATGCATTTTAAATATTAGTGAGGACTGAGATGTGTAGGAGCAGGCTTAGACATGGTTTCAAACAAGAGACCTATTCACTTCTTTTTAGTCATCCTTACTAAATATACACAGATAAATTAATGCTTTACAGTTCTTATTATGTCCTTGGAAATGATAAAAGGGCCAAAACAATGCCACTTCATGTCAATCTAGTTATAAACCGAGCTGCCTAGAATAGCGACATAAGGTGAACAAAAAGACTGTCCTACGCACATACAGTCTTTAATGCATATATGTTGTTGTTGTAGATGTGTTTATTTTATACTAGCCTACTGGGCCAGGGCCCTCATAAGGCTAGTGGTCGGTGAGGAGGTGCAAAGTCAAGTCATGGAACTGTCATACTTAGTCATATGTCATCATATAGTTTGGTGGCTCTCAGGAAGTGTCGGATAGGAGCGAAATTGAAGGAGGTTGACTCAGATAGTATAGAGTGAAAAGAGGCGTGCTGCAGGAATTGTTGTCGTTCTGGTTCATACACCGGACAGATACAGAGAAAATTATGGACTGTTAATGGGGTGTGACATAGTTGACACTCAGGCGGTGGATCGCGAGGGGTGGTCATTAAGTAAAATATATGCATATATGTAGCTTGCACAAAAGATTCACATGTAAGAAAACAGTTTTGTTAAGGGTTTTTGTCCCTTAACCCTTCCTGCCCGGGTGTCATTTTAAAATGACACCCTTTGCGAAGGGCGGGAGCCCGGGTGTCCTTTTAAACTACGTAAGCTTGAAAGCCTATTAAGTGTGGTTTGAAAGCCACACGGCGACAGATTTTTTCAAGGTGGAAACGTAAAGTGATATGCCGAAAAAAACAAAAATTAAGGTGAAGCAAAGCTCCTACTGTACCGTACCTGTGAGATAGGCGAGTATACAATGACGAGTACCGATGACCCACCTGATACAGGCTTAGTAGGAGTGGATGGCGGAGGGGTGGGCTTGGCTGAAGGGTTGATGGTGGAGTTGACAGCAACAATGGCTGCCACGGTGGTGTTGCTGTTAATGGTGCTATTAGTGATCAGGCTGCTGTTAGTGCTGCCAATGCTGTTGGCTATTGGCCGCAGCACCAGGGGCTTCACAGGTTGGCTCGTCTGAAATAAACATATACCAGTATACAAATTACTACGAACCCAATTAAACCACCTACAGGTATATATATATATATATATATATATATATATATATATATATATATATATTTATAGTATATATATATATTTATAGTATATATATACAGTACAGTATATCCCCTTGAGTACCTTGACTATTTTGCATTTTATTCTGGGTATCATTAAACAGTTTAATCCAGCTTAGGAAGAATCTTAAGGAATAAAAGGGATAAAAACTTTAAAATCTAAATGAACCCTTTGACACCCAAAAATCCTTCCTAAATTGAATCAATGGTCTTAGAATAACCATAATAACATATGATATAACGTTTTCGGTACTACTCAAAGGGATATATAATATTATATATATACAGGTATATACTGTATATACACCAAACATTATGAGCTGACTTGATTTGAGCTAAATATACAATACAAAATTAATGCACATTTTAAGCCTATTAAAAAAATAATACCGGTACTGTACTGTATTTGCTGGCATACTCGCCCATAAATCTATCCTTGAAAATTCATGTAAAAAGGAATTTACTGCTGGAGTGAAAGGGGGCTCTATTTATGGAGAAAAAATATATAAAATACAAATTAAAAAGCACCTTCTATTCCAACATATACCGAAAATTATACATACTGTAGCTTATTCCTCGTCTCACGGCGGAGTTTGTATTTTTGAGGGCTTCAGGATCTATTTCTACGGACTCTCGGACGGGATGGGTTAATCCAATTTTAATGGTACCTTACCCTACCTAAGGTAGGGATGTACCGGTATCGGTATTGGCATCGGTGGTATCGGCCTGTTTTAGGGGTATCAGTATCGGTATCGGCGAAATATTGGCCGATACTGCCGATACTTTAAACTGTATTTACGCTCTGTATTTTCTCCTCTTTTATAATTTGTTGATCTATCCTCTCCCTGTTTAGGGACTTCAGTACTTCAGTCACTTCAAGATTGGCTATTGACTGACTTAAGTTCATGTCATGGGTGTCAATGAGGTTAACATTTAAGATATACGATTATGAGTAACTTATTAGCCAACGTACATTCACAATTGAGTTTTCTAGAAAGGAGTATCTGTATCGGTATCAGTATCGGCTAAGTATCGGTGCATTTACAGTATCGGAGTATCGGAGTATCGGTATCGGCTCTAAACGGAGTAGCGGTATCGGTATCGGCCAAAATATTGGTATCGGTACATCCCTAACCTAAGGCACCTTAGGTAGAGTTTGCCACGTTGCTAGTGGCACCGAAGAGCGCAACACCCCTGATTGTTGGTTATGAATTAGTGCAGTAGACTGTTCGAAGAGGCAGAATGTTCCCCTGCGAAGATGAGCTCATCTGGCACTCTTTGCAGTTCGACATAGAGGGCTCTCTTGAAGTTGTCTAACGAGATGCTCCTCATGTCTCTTATTCACTGTGGAAGTTTGTTGAAGAGACGTGGTCCTTATGTGATAACCAAGTCTCTCGCAACGAGCCCATAGCACCTTGATTTTTCATGCAGGGAATATTGCATTAGAGGTAATAAATTACATAAAAATATTTGTGGTAATTCAGTTTATGAAATTCAAGATAATATAATTATTGTTAACTTTATTAACCCCCGGTACCCGGTTGGGCTCTGAGGAGCCCAAAACAAACTCGCGCCGTGGAGACCGGATACCCTCATGAACTCCATAAGCTTGAAAGCCTATTAAGCGTGTTTTGAAAGCCGTGCGTCCGACGCATGTAAACACAGCCGGTCGGAGCGACGCGCACCGTCAAGAACAAGGAGAAGTCGCACTTTTGTGGTTATTGTTTTGGAGAACAAGAATTAGTCTTGTTATTGTTCGATTATTGCTAACATCACCTCAAAACACTCTCCACGGAAATCGTCATCACAACTGAACCAGTTGACCTAGAGAGCTCTACTTAACGAACGCCAGTCTACAGATACGAAACAGGGCTACGTATTGAGATGTGTGTGAATAACAAAGATAGGGCTAGCCTAATACAACGTTTTACGGCCAGATCCCCCAGGTTTCGGGACTATCCTATAGAAGGCGAGACCGGTCAGTGAGGGTTAATGAAAATACTAATAAAAATATAAATTTCATATTAAACTTTCTGATAAGAATAAATGCATTGCTAAATTATACATGTTACCTAAATTTCATAAAAGATCTTATAAATATCGCTTTATTGGAGGAGCAAAATTCGCTACCACTAAAACTTTGTCAGAACAAGTCGTACATTGCTTAAAATACATTAAAAGTACTCATAAACGATATTGTGATTCCATTAAGAATATAAGTGGCATTAACTATTATTGGAGTGTTGACAATTCATAAGAAGTGGCTCCTAGGTTATATAATGAATTGCTTTTATCAATTAGCCAGCTGAACTCCATAGACTCTTTCAAAAAACAGTTGAAAACCTTTCTCTTTGGTAGGAGTTATGATCTTGCAAGTGGCACAGTGACAGGCCATTACAGACTCTAACTGCTGCCATGTTAAAATAGTCGTTGTTTGCTTGAACTACAGGTGAACTGCACCACACTTCTCTTGATTGTGGTGCAATGTGTTACAAGCGCTAGTGAATTCCTCTGGAAGAACTGGCGCTTGCGAGAAATAAAAGACCAGATTATTATTATTATTATTATTATTATTATTATTATTATTATTGATAAACTTAATACCATGCCGAAAGTTACCTCAGTACATAGCTTCGACTTTTCAACTTTGTATACCAATTTGCCGTTAGATTTAGTATTTTCAGAACTTTGCTTTATTATAGATTTGCACTTTGACAGATTTGTTACGAATAAGATTTGTTTACATAAATGTTTATTCATATTTAAATTATGCGTCACTTAGCTTTAATCCCAAAAGTTCAGTACATTTTAATAGAACTAAACTTAAAGATGCCCTTAAATTCCTCCTTTTCAATACTTATGTTAGATTCGGGCCCTACATTTTCAAACAAATATTATGAATTCCTATGGGTGGAAATGCTAGCCCTTTAATTGCAGATTTATTCTTACTTGCTTTAGAATTTAAATTTATGAAAGACTTAATTGACAGTAGTAAGAAAGATAACCTCCCAGAAAAATTAGCACTTGCTAAATTGTTAAGTAATAATACAGTAAACCCTCGCTATCTCGGACTAATTGGGGGGAGACCCAGTCCGAGATGACCGAAAATCCGAGATGTCCGAAGTCCGACTTATGTCCGACTTAAGAGAGGAAAATGTCCGAATTGGAAGAGGGAGTCCGAGCCACCAGAGAAAACGGAGACTTCCCTATCACTAACAACGTTGATTCAAGATAAATTACAGTACCTGTACAGTATCCACCAGACATATATTATAAATATCACTTTCCTTCTCCATTTCACTGTCCTTCTCCACCTCACTGTAGCCTTAGATCTCGGAATTTTCCGAGATATATGACACCTGTCCGACAGACCATGTGGGCCCTCGGAGTTTTCCCCTTACATCTCGGAATTTTCCGAGATATACGGCGAACTTTCCGAGAGGCCGATGCCAGTCCGAGTAGTCCGGGTTTCCGACTTCTAGAGGTCCGAGATAGCAAGGGTTTACTGTAGTACAGTAACACCCCGATTTTCCGGCATTCAAGCATCCGGTAGCTTCAAACAACCGGAGGTTTTAGGAAATTATAAAAAAAATAAAAAATAAAATAAAATAATAAATATTTTTCGCCTTACCAGTATAATTTCATCATAACAAATAATAAATACATATATTAGAAAAAAACAATTAAAAAAGCACCAATAAGAAATATATATATAAAAAAATAGTCCGTGGTTCTATGCGGGTAACGGCGACGTCAGTAGAATAAAAGCAACAACAAAAGCGCGAAAGCAAAGAACTCATTTTGTGATAGAGTGGTAAATGAGTGGAACGCACTGCCCCAGTATGTAGTCAATTCCGAATCAGTAAGGAAGTTTGAAAGTAATCTTGATAAAGCATGGGGAAGACAAGATTTGAAGTTTGATTACAAAGCAAAAATACAGAATAGTAAAAAAATTGCGTCTGCTACCGCCGCCGCCAACACCGTGAACGACCGCAGCAGTGCAAGTACTGGCACTGAGCTGGATACACAGGCCTAGTTTGCCTTTTTCCAGAGGATCTACTGTAAGAAACTGTAAGAATAGGCCTACTCAGTCTCGACCGATCGATCCGTATATACAAACATTCTCATATCGGACATATTATACTCGATTCATCGCTATCATGCCGAAGATTAAGGCAAAGTCGGACAAAGTGAAAGCCAATAGTGACAAGAAGACATGCAAAAGAGTGGTTCTGAGCTTGGAACAAAAAACACGAATATCCAAACGAATGGAGAGAGGTGGATGATGTAACAGCATCCACCTCTACAACTGTGGATGAGTGGCAAGCATTCACCCCTTGCTGCCTCTCCCAAAGCATCTACCTTATAAATAAGTTTTAGATATTTAGTGAGAAACCTAAGACAAACTAAAAAGATAAAAACAGTTTGATATTAGTCTTTCGTTTTGCTACTGTCAAAACTTTGAATGCGCCGCGGAACTCTCCCTCCCGATAAGGCCTAGCCTTCGCATACGACGATACGTATTACGCCGCCGACAACAACAAGAGCTGGACGCCTTTTCCAACTTCTACTGTACATTATCCTCTCCATATTGTATTAATTTAAACGTTTCTTCATGAAACTGTGAGTTGATTTCCATGGACCACTGGAACACATGTCTGCCTGCAGCCGGTCCATGTCTTTCTGTGTGTTTATTATCATACTTAGTTTTGTATCATCTGTAAAGGAAGACACTGTACCGTGTCTTGTGTTTGTATCTATGTCATTAATTAGAATGAGGAAAAAAAGGGGTGCTATAGTATCACCACTCTAAACAGGCAATTTTGGGCGCGATCGGCTACCCCTACATTGGTGCCGGCTCTTAATATCTCTCCCTTATCTCCCTCCCACCAAAGGTCAATTGACCTTGCCTCGCACCACCTCCCCTGTGTATGAGTGAGGAGGGGAGCGCACTCATCAGCGAACTACTGTGTAGCAAACGTGAATGCATAGATAATTAATTAGTGTTGCTTTAATAAATTATATTACTATTTATATAGCTATAGCTAGCTAGCTAGCTAGCTAGCTAGCTAGCTAGCTCTCTCTCTCTCTCTCTCTCTCATATTGGTGAACGTTATATGCCATCTCTTTTGCCTGACTATGCAGGTGTGTGGGGCGATTTGGAGAGGCTTCCATTGTGGATGGTGGCAGTCAGGAATGAACTGAAGTGACGAATGGATTTAGTTTACACGTGACTGTACTAATTTCGTGGGCCTGGGAGCGCGCCATCACGTGATGTTTGTTTTGTTTATCAGGTGCGAGTGTGAGTGACTGTTTTGCCTGCCCTGATCTGACAACGTCGCAGTAGCTACACTGCCAAGTTTTGTACAATGTCCGTTGTATTTACTAACAAGCGAATGAATTATAAAACAATGTTTTTTTGTACATGTAGAAATAGCCTGAGCATTTCAATCCGACTTAAGGTACTTAATACCGAAAATAATATATTTTTGTTGTAAAGAATTATACATGTGGCACCAATGTAAAGGGTTTAACCGCGGGTAGGACTGCCTGTTAAGATTTGTAGAAGTATAGCGCTATTCCTTGGGGAACTGAGCTATTGACATCCGAAGGTTCAGATGAGGCTTGGTTAACTGCTACTGATTGCCTCCAGTTTATGCAAAAGTTCTATATCCTCCTTTTAATTTTACCTGTTATAACTTTTGCTTAAAATTTGTGGTTGATTATACTATGGCCACACTTATCAAATGCATCTGCAAAATAAAAAAAATCCTTTCTTCCAGGGATTGAAGAATTATATTATAATGTTCCAGCAGTTGTGAGAGACATGATCTTCCCACTCCAAAACAATGTTGACTGGTGTTGTGTAGATCGTTTAACAGGTAAAATCGGAAGGTGGATATACAACTTCCTTGTGAACCGAAAACAATCAGTAGCAGTAATTCAAGTCACATCTGAGCCTTCAGATGTCAAAAGCTCAGTTCCTCAAGGAACAGTGCTAGCACCCCTTCTTTTCCTCATTCTAATTAACGACATAGATGCCAACACAAGACACAGTACAGTATCTTCCTTTGCTGATGACACGAAACTGAGTATGATAGTAAAAACACAGGAAGACATGGGCCGGCTACAGGAGGACATAAATAAGGTGTTCCAGTGGACCAGGAAAAACACCATGCAGTTTAATGAAGAAATATTCCAATTAATACGATACAGAGATGATAGTATTATTAAAGAGAACGCAAATTACCTAACAGAGTCCAACCACATAATAGAACGTAAAGACAATGTGAAAGACCTTGGGGTGATAATGTCTGAAAATATGAGATTCAAAGAGCATAACCAGGTCAAAGTTACAGCTGCGAAACGGCTAATAGGTTGGATTCTACGTACAATTAAAACTCGCGGTGAATTGCCTATGATAACGCTCTACAAATCCCTGGTGCTACCGCGGTTAGAATACTGTAACGTATTAACATCCCCATACAAAGCAAGTGAGGTTAATGACTTAGAGAGTGTACAAAGGAACTTCACCTCACATATAAACTCAGTAAAACAGTTACACTATTGGGAGCGTTTATTGATAGAACCAGAGGACATACACAAAACAAATAAATAAAAATATATACAAATCAAATATGATTTTTTTAGCTTCCCATATATAGGAGTGTAGAGGATTGGAATAGTTTGGAGGGGGAGGTTAGTTATATAGAACAGATTAACCAGACCACTGAGCTCCATACGGAACTCTCATAGGTCTGGAGGGGGAGGTGGTGAGAGAAATAAATATCCATACTTTTAAAGTAAAAATTTATGAAAGTAGAATTGGAGACGGGACAACACGAGCCTAGCTCAAATCCTGTATGATACAACTAGGTGAATACTTAGTCTTTAAATTATTGTATATAAGAATATAATAATCAAATAATACAAACTTTGAATATACAGGACTGTATTCTAATAACCTTCAAATGCTTTGATTCAGTTTACAGTAGATAGGAAGTCAGAGTGTAGAAGGTTGATTGAGATACTAGCAATGTACAAATCTGAAGTTGGCCAACCCAGCTATGGGGTATGTGCCTGAGTAAATACATACATACATACATACATACATACATACATGTGGTGTGGGCACCACATCTAAAAAAGCATATAAAGAAGCTGGAGAAGGTTCAGAGAGCTGCAACTAGGATGATACCAGAACTGAGAGAATTACCATATGAGGAGAGATTAAAGAAATTAGATTTACCATCTCTAATGGATAGGAGGGAGAGAGGCGATATGATTATGATGTACAAATGTGTGAGAGGACTCGAAAAGGTGGACAAGAAGGGTTATATTGTGAAAGATAATGGTAGAACTAGGGGGCATAGATATAAACTAATGAAAGGAAGATGTAAAGGAGATGTGAGAAAGTATAGTTTCCCTTACAGAAGTATAAGTAAGTGGAATCAGTTGGAAGAGGAAGTGGTGTGTGCCAAAAACATTCATATTTTTAAGGCAAAGTTAGATAATTGTAACTCAGGAAGCGGGACAATACGAGCCTAAAAAGCTCAACTCCTGTATACTACAAATAGGTAAATACAAATAGGTAAATACATACATACATACATACATACAAATCTGAATCCTTAGAGGTCCTTCCAAAGCCGAGCAAAATCATCTGGTAGAAGCTACCATAAAGTTAAAAAAAGTTTCCTCTGACTGAACGGCTTATGTTACTGATTCAGTCATTTAAAAAAAAAATATATATATATAAATATTAAAGAGGGCTGAGAAAATGGGCTTAAATATGAATACTGTACTAACCGAACTGACTGATCTGGACTCATCGTTTTTAGTGGGTCTCTTCTTATCGTGGGGCGTGGTGGGAGGTTGGGTGGTGGGTGGAGGGGCGGGGGTGGCGTCATGGTCGTTGGAATGGTTGGTGGCTGGGGAGGGAGCGGGAGAGGAGCCACACGCGGATGACGCCGTAGATCCATCCGTACTATCATGACTACCGCCCAACATGTGCTGAAATGAAAAGAGAAAAGAGTGTATTAATTCAACAATATTCAGGTTACTCTTACTAGGCTATATAATAATCACCATCATATCCATATTCAAACTCTGATGATGCAGTTTTTAACGCTGTGTACACCCTTGATTAACAGGGCTAGGGCGTGCCCTAGACCGAGTTGTCCAAACTCTTGACATCTACCAATGGCACAGCCTGAGATCGAACTGCCGACCCTTTGATCAGCAGACAGACGCGCTACCGACCATGAATGTATGTACAGTATATACTCAGGCACCCCATAGCTGGGGGTGGCTGACTCGAGACAGAGCCTGTGTAGTGACAACACAGCACCAAAAAAACTAAATAAAAAGTACTCACACGCATCTAGATCGCCCAGGAGAAAACCTAGAGAGCCAGGCCCATCTGGGGTCTCCAGCTAAAGAATCCTAGGTCCCAGACCTCACGGAGAGGTTCCAGTCTCAGCAGGCAGACACACAGCGGAGCCATACAACTCCCTTTTTCTCCAAGTACCTCTTTCTTTTCTGTCTCTCCAAATCTTTGCTCCCTCTACTGCCCAACCACTCTCTATACGCTTTCTGATTGTCTTAAACAGCTATTTTTACCTCTTCAGTCCACCATGTTGTACCCTTCACTCCCCTCCCTCTCCTCCTTACTCCACATACCTCCTCACATGCTGCATATATCCCTTCATTAAACACTTTGCTCACCTCTTCCACTTCCTCCATACCCTCCAGATCAAATCTACCTAGTTTTCACTCTACAGCTCTCTTGAACTCTTCCCTGAACTCCTTGTGTAACCTCTCCACCCTCTTCGCCACTCCACCTTCCTCTCGCCTCCCTCTAGCTCTCCTCACCCACTTCTGTATCCTAGTTTTAGCAACTACTACATAATGGTCAGACAAATCCCCCCAATACCCCTATTCACCCTAGCATCCAGCACAGAATTCTTCGGTCGTTCATCCACACATATATAATCAATCAGTGTCTTTCGTTCCACTGTCTCGCTCTTCCTCCTCCACTCCACTTTCCATGTGTATCATTCTGTGTCGGAAGGTGTTGGCTATCCAGTCTCCTCCCCACACATACGTCCACAAGTGCACTACCATTCCCATTTAGGCTACCTCTGAAGGTATACCCCACCCTCCAACCCCTCCATCAACTTTTCTATCACCCACCTTCCCATTCATATCCCCAATCAGAAATATTCTTTTGCTCTCACCAAACTTATCCAGGCAAGTCTCAACATTCACCCAGAACTCCTCTTTCTCTCTTACATGTTTATCCTCAGTCGGTGCATACACACACACAACCACCCACTTTTGTATTCCTACTTTCATTCTTCCTTGCACCCACAAAACCATAGTCCCTTATACGCTCCTTCCATTTGTTACTTACAAACAAACATGCACCTTCTTCCACTCCCTCATTCTCATTCACTCCAGCACAAACACCTATTCCACATTCCCATTCTCTCACACATGTACCCTTCCATTTGGTCTTAAGTCATTCTGCATACATCCAGCCTGGCCTTCACTAATACTTCCAGAACCTCTCTCTCTTTTGTGTCCTCATTCATGCCTCTTACATTCCAAGTCAAAATCCTTAAGCAGTCCATGTTTGGTCGAAGTTCGTCAACAGTAGGTCCGTCCGATTCAAAGGCAAAGGAAGAAGTAGGTAAGAGAGGAATGATAGGCATAGGTTTAAAGCTAAATCTCTGTACACACTGTATTTTAGCTTTAAAAACAAAGTTCAACAATAATTTAGGGGTTAGGAATAGTTATTTTACTAGACAGAAAATCTTGCCGTTACAAAACATTTCTTTGAGGTAGGTACATAAGGAATAAAAGGAGGGGTATTGGTAAAAGTATTGAAATCTCAACAAACTGTATTTGCCTACAGGCCTCACTTAGTTGTGTTTTGTCACTCCCAGAGTAGCGTGAATTTTGCTCATTTGTAGCTGGTGTTTACCCCATCCAATGATGGGAGGGCTTGCTGGAGTTGATAGGACCATGTACTACATTCCCAACCACCTTGCACTATAAAGAAACCACAAATGTGCCTAACTTTGGCCACACCCATGTCCAATTATCAAAACCGTGTACAGGTCAGTAATACATTTTCAGTAAATTGTTTTGGATTCTGTATACTAGGCAGATTGTAAACTACAAGGATAGACTGTATCCTGGTCCTGGAACTCTATTACAAGTTAAATTAGAGCTATATGTCTTTTGTTCTTAAGATCCTAACTGAGAATCTGCCCTACATCTTCCTTGGTCTGCCTATTGGTGCTCTTCTTTTCACATTCATACTGCCAAACTTAAGGAGGTATCACACACAAGTTTTTATTGTTAACTTTTGATCACCATCTTTATACTGGCAACATTTTCAGACAATTTTGCATTGGTATTAACAATTAGAAATAAAGGTAGACTATTATGTGACAAAATTCTTATGAAAGTGTATTAACCCTCTCACGACCATAGGACGCAGAGGTTGCCAGATTAGCAATAAGAAAAAGATTACTCTCACTGTTATAATTACCTCTCCAAAATTAGTTTTCTGCCCACAGCTAACTCAAAGACAACTGCAGAGGTTGAAGTAAACAAACTAAAGGTTTATAGATAACCCTGACGGTAACAAAGGATTTAAAGTATCCCTAATAGGCTCAAAAATAGCGTCCGGATGTGAGAGGGTTAAAGAAGTTGCCTGATCAGAGTTGTGGAAAATAGCTAAGGGTAAAAGCTCTCGCATGATGCCCTCTTTACTCTCCCAATTTTCTGAGCCATTCTCTATATCATTATCAACACCTTGCATCTTCCTGGGAAAACCCCTGCTAGAGAATGGTCATAGCAGAAATACCTCCAGGGTACTTTGTCCAGATATGCTTCCTTTACCTGTGCCACAATACTTCCATTAGTTTTCTTGAATATATTTTTCCACTTTCTTCTCCTGTACCATAGGTGGTCTTCCACTTACCTGAATTCCACTTATCTTTCTTGGCATTTTGTCATCATACATTCTCTGAAACAACTGAACCACCTCAAAGTACTACTCAACCCTACTTTGCCCCTCAGCTTTCTCTTCATAATTGCTGAGGAGCACAGGGCCCTGGGTGGGGCTTTGGTTTCCCGGGCGTTTCTGTCGCTCTCCTCAGCTCCCCGCCATGGAGTGGCTTCGGTCACCCATGCTTTATTGTGGTCGGCTGGGAGGGTTCTGTGGGGGCGCTCGGTTATGGCCTTGGTCTTGCTCGGGGCCTTGGGGCTGTTCGGCCAGGCAGCTTGGGGAACAACAACACCAACAACAACTACTCAACCACACAACATTAACCCGGCAAGTGCGGGAAGACTCTTAAGAGTTTCCCCGGGCGACTGCGGGAAGACTCTTAAGATCCTGGGCCTAAAAAAATCCATTTAAAACACCCCAAAAAAACTTAGTTAATAGGTAATAGTAATGTACTGTATTACTCCTGGAGATTGGTGTGATCCTTCCTAAGCTGAATGTAATTGAATGATAGCCAATATCCTGCAAGTGCATCATGACCGATGGTTTAGAAATTTGTCCTTTATATAATGAATACTCTATAATTTTTTTTTCTTTTCCCTGGGCCATGCCAAATATCACTCCTCCACATCCCCCCCCCCCCCTCCTTCAGTTATCACCTATTTTCCCTGTTATTCCCTTATTCTGTGGTCTATTTTCGTGCTAACATTAGCGAGTTGCAAGCAGGGCGTTGTCATCATTGTTACCAAGCGTGGGAAAGAGCGAGAGAGAGAGTATTGCGCAACAGTGTCTCTCCAGACATGGGGAGGAGTGGAGGAGTGGAGGAGTGGGAGGCTGCCTCAGTCTTTGGTTATGTAACTCCCGGCCTCTATCGCCGATTTTGACCATCCAAACGCTGTTTCCACTTGTTTTATTGTTGTAACTGGTTAATATCTTCATATTAATGGTAAAATAAGCGCATATGAATAAGTATTAACGATATTTATGGTAAAATAACGATGTTAGTGATGGGAACAGCTCAAATACGTGCGCACAGGGGTGTGGTGTCTCATACCCCCCATGCGCAGCCGAGAGGTTAAATGCCTAAAGCTTGCTCTTCCATTCCAAAACACTCATACACCCCCATATTATTTAGTCCATCAAGCCTATTCAAACCAGCTGCCACTCTTAAAATAAGTGATCTCCACAGCTCTCAGTTTGGAAAGGTCCTCATAATTTTCTCTACACATCTGAAAAACCTTGAGAAACTTCAGTGCAACATATCAACGATACTTTTACTACCAAACATATCCTCTTTGAATAAATGTTTAAGAATATACCAAGAAAGTGCTACACAATTCTATCATTTCATTTCAATTTTGGTTTGTTCCAGACTACAGATATTATCCTCTTTTACTGATACTTCATAGAGTACCGGTATCAAAATTCTTACGTATGCAGCAAATAGCATTTATTATCCTCAGCGTGAATCTTTTTGTTGTTACCTAAACTTTATACAGTTATTTCTTACTTCTTCTCCACCCTCTGCATTGATCAAGTCATTGAAACATTATTAGTTCTGGGGCCAGATTCACTAACATATCTGTAATGTAAACAATCTAGGGTCAATGGAATAGTCCATTAATTATCCACTACATGTACATTCCATTCGAGTTTAATGTTTAAACCATATTCTAATACAGAAAGATCTCTGATCTCGTCCCTAATAGAGACCAAAATAACATGGCGAGATTCGAAAGGGCGAGATAAGATTGGAATTTCTCATGTAGAAAAATAGAATTGAGACCGGGGACTCGCCAACTTCACACCACTAAACATTTTACCGATCATTTTACATATTATATTTACCATAAACACTAAAGAGCAATACAAATATCATTACTGTACAGTATATACAAGTCTGTCAGACATAATCAGTGTGAGTGGGACTCTCCTCCACCCTCTGTGTGGAGGAAGGAGGAGTCCTCGCTCCTCCATTCCAGTCCGCAAGCTAACATGTGTTCATATGCTCAGTATTTTTTCTTTTACCTTATTCTACTAACTAAGATATTTCATGTTGTAGGTTAGTAGGGAAGTTAGTAGGTTAGTACCGGTAGTTGTTAGGGAAGTGGTAATAAACAGGAATGAATGGAGAATGCTTGTGAATAGATAAGTGAACACGTGGTCATTTGGGGGAAGGGGTCGGGCGCAAGTTGGACTGGATAATAGTCCATCAGGCGCCTGGCCCGGGGAGACGATTAATATGAAGAGTGCGCCTGGAAGTGTGGTGGGCGGGCTTGTGGATTCGGCTCTGTTGCATGTCTGCCTGCCGAGATCGGAACCTCTCTGGGTGGTCGGGGGCCGGGGGAGTGCTGGAGGGACCAGGCTGGGAAATTAGGTATAGCCCGGCAGCCCGGATATGTTGCCGGGCAAGTGCTTTTTAATGTTGGTCTGCCCGGCGGTTGCCCGGGGGACAAGTCGAATTTTTTGCCTTTTGACCCTTGAAAAATGCTAAAATAATTATAAAAACAAACATACACACTTTCCATAAATATAAATAAAGTATAAGAGACAGGCAGATGTATCCACTATTTCCACTTTCAACGACCATTGGTTACTGGTAACGTAACGGCTGGTTTTCGATTCACGTTAATTTCACGTCACTATTCTCTCTATCTCCTCTCCTCTCCTCCTCCTCCTCCTCCTCCTCCTCCGTAGGCCTACATAATATTATAACCGTTGGACGGTTGGATAGAGAAGAGGTACTTCCGAATAGGCGGCTCGCTCGCCGCTCTTCATCAATAACATTAGTGTTTCAATTGTCGCCGGGGAAGCACGTGTTTAGTGAGAAAATGTACTATAATGAGTGTGTCTAAGAAACAACAGGCTTCCACAAGATTCTTAACACTAAAACAACCACCATCAACAAGTACAACTAGGTAAAACCGTTGTTTTAAAATAGTTTGTTAACTTTTTGTATCTAGCCTAGTCAGTCTGTCAGACGATAGATTTCTCTTATTGACTCGCCTCTTAAGTGAAAATTGTTGGTAAGCTACTCCACCTATGTTTCCTACCTAAGATATTTACTTAATGTTACAAAAATGTGTTTATAAACAATCTTAAGGATTTAGTTACACAATTTTTAATACAAAAATATATATATGATACTCTGCAGTCTCTGTTCTACTGTACAATGTAAAGTATGCCTAGGCCTAAATAAAACTATATGTATTGCCAGACAACTTGATCCCTGAGGGGATAGGTACAAACTAAGCTCCAGCATAGAGGCAACGTTCAGTTCGTTCGATTTTGTATCTTGTTTCGTGGGAGGGTTGGTAATAGATAATGTCTAACCGCGAATTATTATTTGTGTATGGGGGTTCAAGTGAAATGTGTGTTATCATAGTCATACTGTTGGAATGGCTGTGGTGGTGAATTTAGTTTGTAACCAGTGTAATCAATTCGATCATGCTGATCAGGGCCTTGTATTCACGTTCTAAATACAACACTGGTCTACTTCACCCTTAATGTCTGCCATTGCAGACATTGGTTGGGAGGCCATGGGCTTAAGTAATAAGTACCGGGTGTCGAATGTCGATTAAAGATGACTTTATCACTCACTTTCTGGACATATTTCTATTTTCTATATTAAAAAAAAAAAAAAATCAGCCATATTTATTATCATAAACTAAAGCTAGTCCTTCGCATTCATTAGAGATGTGAACCATGAATTTTGCAATATAATATCCACACACACACACACACACACACAGACACACAGACAGACAGATAAATAGATAGATAGATAGTTATTTATTTAGTTCAGATTTCAGAATGAGTTTTCTGCAGAGGTTTACCTTACTTAATATTCAACATGAGTATGATTTCATAAGTTTTCTATAATATAATTGTACACTGACAGCTTATTACTTACTGGTACCGTATTAGTTATTTTTGACATATTAATTAGATAACTAATCATCTGATGGTATTGCATTGTTTGTAACTTTGTCACTGTCTTTATATGCTAACTTGTGAAAGCTATTTTTTTGCTATGTGCAACCTTTGTATTCCCCTAAGAAAAAAAATCTATTGAATAAAACAAAACAAAATAACTAAAAAAACATTATATACTGTATATACAGTATATAGCATAATTTGTATTAATTCAACAAATTTCATATTCAGGGTAAGTACAAAAATATCAGGGCAAGTAAGGAATATATCAGGGCAAGTAAATTTCTGAATTCACTAGCCCGGGGCAACTAGATCTGGAACACTAATTTCCCAGCCTGGGAGGGACCTTGGTAACCCTGGTCTCTGGGTCTTCTCCTGGATGACCTAGATGTGTGTGAATTTGTATTTTGTTTTTGTGTGTTCATTGTTTTCTGTTGTGTTTTGTGTTGTCCCTATTCTTGCTCTGTCTTGAATCGCCCCCCCACCAAAAAAAATAAATAAAAAATAAATAAAAATAAAATAAAATAAAATAAAATAAAATAATTAAATAAATAGAAAAAGTGGGGATTGGGCCTGAGCATATAGATAGATAGATAGGTTAGTACTAGTCAGTAATGGCAAATATTAGCAAAAACAGTGATTGGTTATCAAAAGTAGCAAGCAAGCAAAGAGGAAGGGAATAAGAAAAACTGGAAGAACAAAGAAAACAAAATCAAGTTGGCGACGGGAAGGAGAGGCCAGTCATCTCTCGAGAGCAATGAGGAAATATATTTCTTCAGAGTAGTATTTACCTTATAAAATTACATATATAAAAATGGATGAAGAAGTGCGGGAGGGTGCAACAGGGGAAGAGGGTTGTAGGAACGCTGAAAGCAGTAACAAAAAATAGGGTGGTCAGCATGAAAGTAAAGAAGTACTTGCATGATAGTGTGGTAATCCCCGACATTGACATACTGGAGTGAAGCATAGAAGTTGTTGGAGAGACACAAACCAAGAGTGAGAGGAGTGGAAATGAGTTACTTGAGAAGTGCGTGCAGAGTTACATGGAGGGATAGACAGACGAATGAGGAAGTATGAGAGCGGTGTGGTGTGGATGTAGATGTGCTGGAAAGTGTGAAAAAGAACACCTTGATATGGTTCAGCGATGTGGAACGTATGGGAAGCGGACTAAGAGAGTGTACGAGAGTGAAGTGGAAGGACAGAGAGGGAGAGATAAACCGAGAGAGAGGTAGAAGGATGGAGTTAAGAAGTATATGCATGAAAGTGGTGCTGGATGGAGAAGGGGCATCAACTAACTGGGGGCGATTCATTCCGTGGCCACACCTTCGGGGATCACAGCGTCCAGCAATAAATAGATAGAAGTACTGTATAATAATTAACTAAATTGCCACCAAAAATTATTCACATCATTGATCAACACCTTGTGGCAATATACATTTAATTACTTTATATTCTGGGACTGGTCCCATCCAGAGCGAGGTTTGGCATCCTCTACCCAACCTTAGCCATTTCTAAAGTCTGTCTTTTTTCCTGTACTACCATTCCTACTTTGGGGGCTGGAGGCTAGGAATCCTCCTCCCCTTGTAAAATTCACGTACTAGACGAGACAGAGAAAGGGGCGAGGGAACGTGAAAGTGGTCCCGGACCCCAAGAATTGGAACTTCTTGTTTCTGTGGGCTCTGTCTCGAGTCAGCCACCCCCAGCTAAGGGGTATTGTGCCTGAGTATCCTGTATATACAGTATATATATACATACATTTTCACCTAATGGCACACTTCAAACTGCCAAGTCTCTAGCATCCTCTTATATAGATCCTTTTAATGGGAGATCAGCTTGTAGAAAATGTCATGCTTCATACACACGTCTGTACCGGTACATACCCCAATATTATGGGAAGCATTGTTAATGAAGTGGTGTGTATTTATGAGTATTGTGTATGTATGCGGGCATTTGTTGTGTGTGTGGGTGTTGTTCATGTGACTGTTATGTGACACAATCCTACATCCCCCTCCCATTCCCACTCACTGTGTATGTCCCTACACATTCATAGACATGCTTATCTTCAGTCAGGAAGGTTTAGTAGACATATCCCCCCCCCCAAAAAAAAAAAGTGTTACCATAGAACTTCAGGCAAATGGAACTAAATAAACATGACAATCGACCACGACACAAGGAATACTGTACTTTCATAAGGTAACCATGGCTGGTTAATACATACAAACTGGTTATAAAGCCTTTTATGAATCTATTGATTAGGTTAAAAATTATTCTACATATCATGCCATTCTAATTAAATTTTGCTCCAACCATCAGTTTTACTGATGTAATTATAGTACCACTCGATTCTGGTGCAGGAATAATTCAGTTAAGTGGCACACAGAGAGCCACTCTTAGGTAGCACAATGTGTTAGGGTTTTGGAGGAAGGGTAAGGATAGGACGGTATGTGTTATTAGTGTTTGTTTTTTTTTTTTTTTTTTTTTTTTTTTTTTTTTTAACCCTCCAGCCCCGGCTATGTATTATATATATATTCCTCGGCCGAAAAACGTCTAGGCTAGGCTACCGTATATTTTTTAATCAGACTGCTTCCCGCATTCCCGCGCATTCCCAAGCGTAGCTGTGTTATTTACCTGTAGAATGGCATTAAGTAGAGCTCTCTAAGTCAACTGGTTGAGCTGTGATGATGATTTCATTGGAGATAACTTTATGGCCAAAACAGCCACTTTACACTACTATTCGATACTTAACAACAACATACAGGCACACACGAACAAGCGACGCTCTCCTTCTTGTGGACGGAGATGCGGGGCGTCGGTCCAGCCGGCTGTTGTTTACATGCGTCGGACCGACGCCTCGCACACGAAGCTCACAGGCTTTCAACCACTGGGCGTTCAAGAGCCCTTCCGGGTACCTGTTATATGCTTTTTTATGGGCGTTCAAGAGCCCTTCCGTGGTGAGAGGGTTAAGAGACAATGAACGGAGGAAGGAAAAACACAGATAAAACAAAAAGGTCCATGTGCCTAAAGGCATCCTCCATTCATAAAATGTTTGTAACAACTGGATTTAAACATTTGTAGATTGTAAGTTTGTGGAAAGCAATTCGAGGGAAGTTAATTCCAAAGAGTAGTAGCTCTGGGGATAAATGAATTCTGATAAGCAGAAGTTCTGCATTGTGGAGGAGAAAGTGTAAATTCATGGGCACTCTCAGCTGCCCTAGTTCTACGGGGAAAGATGTGGAGAGGCGGCACAATTGAAGCAAGTTCCTCGGAACAATTGCTGTGAAAATATCTGTAGAATAATGGAAGGGATGCAACGTTTCTTCGTATGGATAATGTAGGAAGGTTCTGTGTGATTGCAGGGTTATTGATTAATCTAATAGCTTTATTTTGAATTTTGTCCAACTGCCTCAATGCAACCACTCCACTTCCACCCCACAGAGGTGAACAGTAATCCATCTGAGAACGCACATGACTTTTATATATTACGGCCAACTGCTCGTCAGTGAAGAATTCTCGAACTCTGTACAGGAGTCCCAGTTTTTTAGAGGCATTCTTAGCAATGCTTCTAACATAATGTGTCCAGCTCAAGTTAGTAGTTAATGTTACACCGAGAATGTCAATACTAAGGGAAGTGGGAATATTTACATCATTAAAAATATATGGGAGTCAGTGAGATTCTGTCGGTTAGAAAATTGAATGTACAGTACTTGGTTTTCTGCGCATTAAAGGAAACTAGATTCTTTTGTCCCCATTCATTAATTCTAGAAAGGTCCTGGTTCAGAGAAATTGCAGTGTTTATTTTTGAATTTATAAGATCGGGTTGGGTGAAAGAATTGGTAAATGTGAAGGAACTGTGGAGTGTTGAGTCATCTGTGTAGGAATGTATTGGATTATGAGTGGTAGATATGAGATCATTGATATGAATGAGGAACAGAGTTGGGGCCAAAACTGATCCCTGGGGAACACCAACATTTATTGAGTGAAATTGAGAATAAAGGCCATCTACCATTACACGTATTTTTCTGTTATGAAGATAAGAAGAAATTAGTGGAACTAATGATGCAAGGCCGTAGTGTGACATCTTCGACAATAAGGATTGATGCCAGACTCTATCAAATGCCTTTGATATATCCAGTGCTATTGTATGTGTTTGCTATTGTATGTGTTGGTCTACAGACCAACATGGTCTGTAGCTTGGTTGATTTGATGCGTAAGAAGGCAAAGAATGTCTGCAGTTGATCGACATCGTCTAAAACCATATTGCCTATCACTGATTAATTTATTATTCTCAAGATGCTTAATTATGTGATTATTTAATATAATTTCAAAGACTTTACCAAAAGTGGAAGTTATAGCTATTGGTCTGTAGTTTGATGGATCTGAAGAGGCACCTTTTTTAGGAACTGGATGGATGTTTGCTTCTTTCCAGGGTACTGGGAAGCATGAGGTATGAGTACACAGACGGATTTTTTTTGCCAATACAGGAGCGAGCACCAAGGAGCAATTCTTAAGTACTATTGGAGGAATTTCATCTGGACCAGGAGCCTTATCTACTGAGAGATTCTGCAAAATAGTTTTGACATGTCTGGTGTGGATCTTAAGTGAGGGAATTTCAGGCGAATTAAAATCAAGTACAGGGACATCTTGATTTATTTCATCTAAGGTAGAGTTGGTGGAGAAAATATCCGCAAGAAGGTTAGCTTTACCTCGTGGGTCACTTACAAGATTGCCAGTCGGAGATTTTAATGGTGCAATGGATGAAGCAGTAGTGAAGTTGGATTTGAATGAGTTAAGAGTAGCCCAAAATATTTTGTTATCATTTGGATTATTTAGAAGTTTATTTGCCTGCTTGTGGAGAAAGTTTGATTTAGTTAGGTTTAATACAGTTTTGGCATGATTTCTGATGTTTCTAAAGTAATTAAAGGCTTCATGTGTTTTTGATCTTGTGTATGCATTGTAGGCTATTGTTTTCTGTTCAGTTACTCTAGCACAATTATGGTCAAACCATTTAGGTGAATTAGATCTTTTACTGTACTTTTGATGAGGAATAAAAGTTTCCATTCCAATTTTTACAAAATCTTGTATGTGGCTCAAGGTGGAGTGTGCATCATTAGAAAAGAAAGCGGTCCAGTTAATATCAATAAAGAAACCTTGAAGACCCTCCCAGTCTGCCCTATCGTAATGTTTCAACCTGTCCCAAAGAAGGGTGACCGCTCTCAACCCTCCAACTATCGTCCAATTGCTCTTATATCTTGTCTTTCTAAACTTTTTGAAACTATTCTTGCTTCCAAATTTCTTAAGCATTTCTCTTCTCATAATCTGCTCTCAGACCGCCAGTATGGCTTCCTTAACCCGCTGAGCCCCGGCTAGTTATAATATTTTGTTCACCCCAGTCCCAAGCCATTTTCACTTCTTTTTTTTGTTTGCTAAAATGGAAGACAAGGATGAGAAATAAAAAAAAAGGAAAAAAAAATCACCTCGGACTTTTTTTTTTGAGGGGGGGGGGCCTCAAAAAAATGTGTTGAGCCAAAATGGAAGAGAATGGTGAGAAATGAAGACAAAAATAAAAAAAAACTCATTTCGGTCATTTGGGGGGCGGGGCGTTTCAATAGTTCGTCTCCCCCGCATGACCACCCACCCGGGAGCACTAGGGTAAAAACTGAGTATGGCATTGTACGGCATACATCCTAAGGAGTGTCTCACATAAATCTCAAGCCTCTAGCTCCCATACGACCGGAGTAATGAAGGTTCAAAGTGGCGGTGAACTAAGGGTGTAAACTATCCCCACTAAGCCCACCACCACCAGCCGCGCGGCTGTCTCGGCCCGCTCACACCTACTGGCCCGGCTCCCACACATACTACGGTACCTCCCCCTCCTATTCTCCCGCCATTTCCTACCTTACGAGCCACGCAAGTGTTTTTTATATGTCGGACGCACGTGATGCGTCGCTGGGAGTTGGTGATCAAATACTGCCGACGCAACACGTGCGACGCTGGGTCTCACCGGGTTAAGGGTCGCTCTACTGGTGATCTTCTTTCATATCTTACTAACTCTTGGTCATCCTCCTTTCGGGACTTCGGTGAGACTTTTTCTATTGCACTAGACATATCGAAAGCCTTCGATAGAGTCTGGCATAAATCTTTAATTTCTAAACTATCCTCCTTCGGTTTCTATCCCTCCATCTGTGCCTTTGTCTCTAATTTCCTTTCCGGCCGTTCCATAGCTGCGGTTGTGGACGGCCATTGTTCACTTCCTCACCCTATAAACTCTGGTGTTCCTCAGGGCTCTGTCCTATCTCCTATTCTCTTTCTAATTTTTATAAATGATCTCCTTAACTGTACCTTAATTCCCATCCATTCATACGCAGACGACTCAACCTTACACTACTCCCATTAGTTTTTCAGAACGCCCCAGCCAGCAATCCCTCAACGACAAACGTAATGAAGCCATAGAACTCTTAAATTCTGATCTAAATACTATTTCCAATTGGGGCAGAGAAAACCTTGTTAACTTTAATGCTTCCAAAACCCAATTTCTCTCCATCTATCTACCCGTCAGGATCTCCCAGCGGACTATCCCTTATTCTTCAACAATACAAAAATCAACCCTTCATCTTCTCTCAATATTCTTGGTGTCTCTTTTTCTTCTGCTCTCATTTGGAAGGACCATATTACCAGTCTTGCTAAGGCAGCCTCCCAGAAGCTGGGTGTGCTCAACCGCCTTAGGGGGTTCTTTTCCCCTGCACAGCTTCTTGCTCTGTACAGGGGCATAGTGCGCCCTTGTATTGAGTATTGTTCACATGTGTGGGGAGGTTCCTCTCACACCGCTCTCCTAGACAAAGTTGAAAGGAAGGCCTTTCGTATCATTAACTCCCGTCCACTCACCAACTCTCTGCAATCTCTCTCTCCGCCGCAATGTTGCATCTCTCTCGCTATTCTATCGCTACTATAATAATCAGTGTTCCTCAGAGCTATCCCAGTGCATACCACCTCCTTTACGTAGGGCACGTGGTACCCGTCTTGCAACTCAATCCCACCCCTAATCTGTGCAACTCTCCAACCCAAGAGTGAAACGTTACTCTCAAGCTTTCTTCTACTCAACATCTGAGCTCTGGAACTCTCTCCCAGAATCAGTCTTTCCCTCTTCCTATGACTTAAATTGCTTCAAACTCTGTGTGTCCAGGCATTTTGGCTCGAACGTCCCTTGATTTTGGCCCTGTCACTCTTTCAACTATGGGGGAGGCACTCGCTATAGGCAGTTATGCCTTTTGCCTCCCTCAATCACATAGAAAAAAAAAAAAAAAAAAATGCCATTTAGTCACCAAAACAGGTTCAGAGTGGGAAGGTGTGGTAGGTGATAGACAGGTGGCCTGTATCAGACAGTGATCAGAAGATCCAAGCGGGGACCTCACTGTAACATCATCATTTTTTGAATTGGTTGTTAAAAATAAGTCCAGTAGGTGGGAATTATGATTAGGATTATCTGGTACACGGGTGGGTTGGTTGACTAGTTGAGTGAGATTAAATGAGTCTGCAAATAGCTCACATTCAAGACCAGCATCATCAGTCCTGGCTGAATGAGTGAGCCATTCAAGATTATGGACATTAAAATCACCCAACACAGTGATTTCAGAAGAAGCATTTAAGTTGAGGACACTGAGTTGTGAGGACAGAGAATCAAAAAGACTTTGCTCTGGAGGAGTATTTGGGGAACGGTAGATGCAACATATGTATTTAAATTTACCAGCAGAAATTAATTTGTATATAGAATAATAAAAATAGGGACAATTGAAACTACCGTAGTAACTTCCTCCAGGGCAATTTCAGATTTTGCGAAACAACATACACCTCCTTTAGGTCTGAAATTTTGGAGCAGTTGATAACCTGGAAAATTAAATCTAGACGTGTCAGATGTGGATGTTACTTGAGTCTCTGTCAAAAAAAGGAGAGTAGGGGATTCTGCTTGAAGAAATTGGTGTACAGAATTGATGTTTGAGTGAAGGCCCCTTATATTACTAAAGAAAAAGCTGCACCGACGAGCAGCTTTGGGACGTTGCAATGCTCTTGACACAGTCGCATAATGACGACCGGGAGGGCCCTGTGTCAATGACCCAACCCTGCTGGGGGTGGATATCCGAGGGACCACCAGGTTTGCTCAAGATTAACAATTGTACTGCCATATTTATTAGGTAAGTGTATGGTGTTACATGTATGATATGTAGTGGGAAGAGTAGTGTTTTATGGATAGAGGATAGCGATGTAGGGCAATGTCGTGAAGTTGGATGTGTATGTTATATAAAGAGGGTTTTCCTGATACCCCTGATGTGTGAGGCAGAAAGATATGTATCCAGCTACCAAGGCCTGGGAGAGAAAATGGAATTCAGGCTATTCCCTGAGTCTCCCGAAACCTTGGCGGTAGTACTTCCCTGGGCGGGGCTGCCTACCCCTACTACCTACCAAAGTTATTATACCTTACCCGATTTTACAGCTCTCTGAGGGTATTATTTATCTTAGGTTAGTTGATACTGGGTTAATGGATACTGCAGCCAAACCTACCTTGCCAACGGTGATTTCCGGGGTGGGGTAGTCCAGGTCCTCCATGTCAATATCATCATACAGACTCATGTTTTCGATGAAGTCTGTGTCTTGCGCCGACTCTATGTAGTATTCAATGTCCTCTTTTATCATTTTTATCTGGGGGGTCAGGTTACCCTGTTAGTAAAGTTAGTAAAGTAATAATGTATGGAGAGGATTGCAAGATTATATAAACATGCATACAATATATAAATATATGAGAATGACAGATCACCACACTCCCCACTAGCCTAAAGACGGATCAGATATTATTATCTTATTTAGATGATTGTATGAAGCTTAAGGACAATCTTTCAAGTCAACGGGTCAAACTACTAATCATATAAAGATAAAAATACAAATGAGCCACTGAAGTACTCAGACAATTTAAAAAATATCCAACTGACCACTTGCGAGTTACAGGCTATAAGGAAATTGGAGTTTTTTACGTTGATATTTAGCCGAATTACCGGCTAAAATGCGGTTGCAGTACATTTATAAATATATACAACTAAATTCAACATGCGTTTTATCCATTAGACATCTACTTTATTATTGTATTTCTGTTTAATACCGATGTTTACGGCACCAACTTCCTTATAGCCTCAAACTCGCAAATGGTCATTTACAGTTACCTTCCCCTTGGAGCACTACCTGACAAGTGTAACAAACTGTCCTAATCTGTCTAGAAGTATTTAACCGAGGAAAGGTGAGGGTCCTCATAAGAGGTTTGGTGGGCGAAGGCGAGGGTCCTCTTAAAAAGCCAAGGCATAAAAAAGTTAAAAAAAAAGTTAAAAAAAAAGTTAAAAAAAAAAAAAAAAAAAAAAAAAAAAAACACTGGCACTCAAAACAAAGCAATAGGTGATTTGGTGAGCATCATTCCCCTCCATTACTTGCTACCACTTCTCCATATGTGTCCCCCCCACCCCCTTCTCAATTATCAGCTATTTTTCCTCTTATTCCCCCTTTACCAGGTAATTTTCCGCGCGAATTTCCCTCACGCGGTCTCTTTAACACGGGCAAGGCAGCTAGAGATCTTTGCAACACAGAGACTTCTATTGCAAGGCCTCAGTGTGGCACAGGAGCTCGGAGAGAGGTTATTCGCTGCCTGGGTTCTCGCCTCATTATAGGACCGGGCGGCAATAATACGTCTTTTTCACCCCCCAAATGCTATTCCCACTTCTTTTATTGCTCTTAAATGTTCATATGTTAATATTAACCCTTTCACGCACATATGACGCAGAGGTTGCCAGATTAGCAAGAAGAAATAGAGTTCTCTCACTCTTATAATTACCTCTCCAAAATTAGTTTTCTGCCCACAGCTAACTCAAAGACAACTGCAAAGGTTGAAGTAACTAAACTAAAGGTTTCTAAATACCCCTGATGGTAAAAAAGGCTTTAACCCTCTGTTCCCAGAAGGGCTCTTGAACGCCCATAAAAAAGCATACAACAGCTGCCCGGAAGGGCTCTTTAACGCCCAGTGGTTGAAAGCCTGTGAGCTTGGTGTGCGAGGCGTCGGTCCGACGCATGTAAACAACAGCCGGCTGGACCGATGCCCCGCATCTCCGGCCACAAGAAGGAGAGCGTCACTTGTTCGTGTGTGCCTGTATGTTGTTGTTAAGTATCGAAAAGTAGTGTAAAGTGGCTGTTGTTGCCATAAAGTTATCTCCAATGAAATCATCATCACAACTGAACCAGTTGACTTAGAGAGCTCTACTTAACGCCATTCTACAGGTAAATAACACAGCTACGCTTGGGGATGCGCGGGAATGCGGAAGCAGTCAGAATAACAAAGATACGGTAGCCTAGCCTAGACGTTTTTCGGCCAAAACACCCGGGTTTCGGGGAATATTTATGTAATGCGTAGCCGGGGCTGGAGGGTTAAAGTATCCCCAATAGGCTCAAAATCGCGTCATATGTCGGAAAGGGTTAAAAGTAAAACAGGCACGCGTGGATAAGTAATCATGATATACAGTTGACCCCCGACTTAAGAACGTCCATTCAGCAAAAGTTTGGTTGTACGAAGATCACAAATTACAGTACTACCATTTGCTCACTTAACATACCATAAATCAAATTAACAAACTTTATACCGAAGGCTAGCCTAGCCCCAAACCTTCTCAACACTCAAACAACTCAACTTCTAGTGAGGACACTCCTTAAACGTTGTTATTAGTTCAAAATTATGATAAGATTCCACATGGTGTTTACAAAATCATTTCACGCATTTAAGTGATTATCGTACACAGTGTATTTCCCCTCAAGTAATTTTCGTACACAGTGTATTTCCCCATTTTAAGCATGAACAAATTTAATTGAATAACACATAAGAACTGATAATTTAAATTCTATTATTGAACCTTTTTCCATAAGTTTGTCATGTATATGCTGTAGCAGCATAACTTATGGTTGCGAAAAATACTTCAATTGGTTAGCCTAACCTCAATGTCATTTCGCTACCAATTTTTCGCCCGCTCACACTATCCACAGTGCCTTCGTGGTTCATTACTTTTTCCTAGAATGACCTAGAACTACTCATTTCATTGCTAATCTGATTTTTGTTTTCATAAGTTTGTCATTTATATGCATATGGCATCATCAACTCGTTATTTCGAAAGATTTACATTAGTTAGCCTAACCTAGGCTAGGCCTAGCCTAACTGTTGTTTCGCTTACATGTCTGTTCTTGGATTTGTAAGTTTTTTTCATGATCTGCAAATGATGGGGAGATATTGTAACATGTTTTTAATTGACATTTGTGTCATTATTGCTGATGATGAGTCGGTGGAATTTTTTTCTTTCATTCCATCATATCGGAAATGATTCACAGATTATATAGAGACCAAATAACATACACTTTTAAGTGTGCTCAATAGTTTTGCATTATCAATAGGGTCATAACTTCTTCTCTACTTTCTGGTCTATTGAACCATAATAAAGAGAGGGGGAGGGAGGGAGCGCCCCCGACAGTGTCAATCAGTCTGATGATGATAATGATATGATGGACAATATTTCTGTGTTCTCTGGTTTCGATGAAGACTATAAACATGTTGGGAAACCTGGAGGGGCCGATATGCTAGCTGTAGCACAAGGCTTATTAACAGGGTCGGGGTTGAGGCCGGGACAGGGCGGGGAGGGAGTACAGCGGCGGGGATATTTATCGAACGTCAACACGTCTATTCACACAAGTAGGTCAGTCAGGTCCAAAACAGTTCTTATTGATGCTTAATGTAATCTATGTTGTTGTTGTTGTTGTTGTTGTTGTTGTTCCCCAGGCTGCCTGGCCAAACAGCCCCAAGGGCCCGAGCAAGGCCAAGGCCATAAACGAGCGCCCCCACAAAACCCTCCCTGCTTACCACTAACAAAGCCTGGGTGACCGAAGCCACTCTAAGGCAGGGAGCTGAGGAGGGTGCGGAAATGCCTGGGAAACCCAAGGCCCTGTGCCCCTCAGCAATTATGAAGGGAAAGTTGAGGGGCAAGGGAAAAATGTGACGCTTTGGCTCCCAGTCTGCCAAATTCTATGTTGACAGTAGGGAGGTCAATCCACGGAAAAGACGCCGTCACTTGAGATCTAGAAGATATATAAGTAAAAGGAACAGTCAGAGTAAGCTATGGGTATGGCAGAGTTCGCTCAGCTCTCACTCTGATAGACCAGCCCATCACCACATGACTAGAACCCAATCCTCTTAGCATCAGCTAGGAAAGGCCCTAGAAAGCCGCCTTTGGCGGGGGGATAGATCCCCTATTTCAACTCCTTTCGGGGTTGGGCACCCGCCCTGTAATCTATGTTATGTCATATGTACAGTTATGTACAGTATATCAAAACCGTGTTTTAGAAATAACAGGCCTTATGGGAATTAATTAATTTGTTCCAGCCACTTTCCCAAAGTCCCCCTTTTGGCCCTTTTGCCTACCTTCAGCCGACTTGTATTACATTATACCACCAACATCATATATGTAATATATGTTATGTCATATATGATGTTGGTGGTTAGGTTGGTGGCCTTAGGTTGTTGTTGTTGTTGTTGTTGTTCCCTAAGCTGCCTGGCCGAACAGCCCCGAGTCCCTGAGAAAGGCCATGGCCACGATCGGGCTTTCCCACAGAGCTCTCATTGAGTGTAGATTGTGTTGTTGGCGTAAGTGGTTGTGTGAAATGCAGTCTTCTATGATGTGTTTAATGGTATGGGGTGCTGTGTTACATCCCGGGCAGGCGTCGACAACGGAGTCATCCAGTCTCTTCTGATAGCTCAGGAGAGCTGGATGGTGTCCGCATCTCAGCCTGGCCAGGTGGACTCTGTCCTCGCGAGGAAGGGAGGATTCGGAAGGATGGATTTCGGGAGGTCGTGCATGCAGCTGCGTGTTGTCTGTGAGTGAGTGGATGGATCGGTGAGAGATATGAGTATGGATGTGCTTCTGGAAGTTGGTTCGGGGTGGGCAGGGAGGGAGAGAGGACAATAATTGTGTGTGATACCGTGTGCTGGGTGTTGTTTTGATATTTCTTGGTGTCTGTGGGTGTGTTGCCATGTAGTTTAGTGGGTGGTCTTGGTTCGTGGAGGGTGCTGCCAGAAATTGAGTGCCTCTCATGTCCAGATGGTCTTTGACTTTGAGGATTTTGGTTTCTTGATGTAGGTGATCTGTGGGTGAAGTAGCTGTGCAGCCTGTAATGATCTTCAGGGCTTTGTTTTGAATAGTCTGTAAGGTCTTATGATGTGTTTCAGCTAGGTTAGAAGCCCAGGCTGGGCTTGCGTATTCCATCACTGATCTTATGTATTGTTTATATACTGTGGTGGTAGTTTCTTTGTTGTGTCCAAATTTTGTGTGAGCAAGTGACCTGAGGGCGTTAAGTCTGGGTGTCAGTTTCTTTTTAATGTTTGTGGTGTGCTGTTTGAATGTCATATGAGTATCATATGTTACTCCTAGGATTTTGGGTGTGTGTGTATGTGTTAGGGGTGTGTTGTTTATGGTGAGTTGAGGGATGTATTCGTGTTCTCCTGTCCAACTTGTGAGCAGGGTTGCGGTGGATTTGGCTGGGGCTAGATTAAGTCTGTTTGTAGTGCACCAACCATGTAGTGTGTTGAGATAGGGTTGAAGGAGATCTGTTGCTCTTTTGGGGTCATGGTGTGTGCATGTGAGTGTTATGTCATCTGCATAGGAGGATAAGTTTATTTGGGGCGTATTGGGTGTAGTTATATCGTGCATGTACAGATTGAAGAGTGCGGGCGATAGGACGGATCCTTGTGGGACTCCGTTTGGAAAGTTTCTGATTTTAGATGACTGACCGGCAAAAGATACGTGTGCACATCTGCCTGCTAGGAAGTTGGCCAGCCACCTTTTTGTGTTGTTGTGCATGTTTGTGTTGTAGATTTTGTTTGTTAGATTGTGGCGGGGGATGGCATCGAAGGCTTTACTAATGTCGAGTGTGGCTAATAGTGATCTGTGTGGTGGTCTAGCTGAGTTGATGCCGTCGAAAGCTCTTTGTGTAAGGTCTGTGAGAAGAGTGTTTGTGGAGTGCAGTGGCCTAAAGCCATGTTGTGTTGGAGCTAGGGGTAGGTCAGGTGTAATTAGTTGTAATACTAGGCGTTCCATGACTTTGGAGGGGGAGCAAAGGAGTGTGATGGGGCGGTGCGAGGAAGGTAGCGTGGGGTCTTTGTTGGGTTTGGGGAATGTGATGATGATACCATGCTTCCAAATGTCTGGAATTGTGTTGTGTGAATAGCTGTAGTTTGATATGTTAGTGAGTGCTTGTATGCCTTGTGGTCCCAGGTGTCTGAGGTGTATGTTGCTTATGTTGTCTAGGCCACAGGCAGGTGAGTGCTTGAGATTGTTGATGATATGCTTTGTCTGGTGATTGGTGAAGGGTGTATAGTCAGGGTCTGTGGGGAATTGTCTCTTACGTCGGATGACACGTCGGTCGTCTTTGTGAGGTTTTAGGTGGCTGACATGTGAAAAGTGATTGATGAGAGTGTTTGCTTGTTGTTTACATGAAGGAGTAGAGTCTGTTGTTATGATTGCAGCATGTGATTGCGTTGTGTTGCTGTTGGAAAGTGTGATGCTGTTTAGTGTTTTGTAGAGTTTTTTGGGGTTTGTTTTGTGATCAAGTGTTTGTAGGAAGTTATTCCGATTTAGTTTTTGTTGTTCTTGTATTTTGTTGTTAGTTTGGGTGTTGAGTGCTTGAATTTGTTGTGTGATGTCTTGTGTGTGGGGTGCTGGGGAGTGTTTCAGTATGTCGCGTTGTCTGATGAGGTTTTGAATTTCTGGTGTGAAGTTGGGGTTGTGTCTTTTCCTGTTACCTCTTGGAATGTGTTTCTTGTCAGCGTTTTGGATAGTTTTATTGAGGATGTGTACAGCATTGTTGATGTTAGTGATGGGTGTGCTGTTTAGAGTTGTGAAGTGTTGTTCTGTCTCATTTGTGAATGCTTCCCAGTTAGCTCTTTATAATTGGTGTATGTGTGTTTGTGGCTAGCTGGGGTGAGTCTGGTTTTGGTGGTGATAATGATCGGGAGGTGGTCAGAGCCTAAGGTTCTGACCACCCTCCAGGATGTTGTGGGGGCGAGTTCTGGGGAGCAAAAGGTGATGTCTGGAGATGATGGGTTATAGAGGGCTTGGTGAGGAATATGGGTATGTTGATGGATGTCGTTAAGGATGATGAGGTTATCGGTTTGGTTTTGTAGTACCAGCCCTCTGTCTGTGTCGGGGTTGTCGACAAACCAGGCCGACGTCTTGGCGTTGAAGTCACCACCCAGGATGATGTGGGGTGTGTGGGGTGTTTGTGATGTGTTGTAAGTGTGGTCTGTATTAATTTGGTACTGTAGGGGATGTTTGGGGAGGGATGTATGTGTTTATGATGGTTATGTTGGAGTTGTTGCCAGTGCGTATTTTAATTGATTGTATTTCTGTTGTGTTATCATTTGGGGGGAGGAGGGATTTGGTTTGTACACTGGTTACTATGCATGATATTTCTTTGTGTACCAGGGTGATGAGTCCACCGCCCCCGCCGACAGCCCGGTCTTGTCTGATGGTGGTGAAATTATGAAATGTGGGTGTTTTTTGTGTTGTGCTGAGTTTTGTTTCTTGTAAGATGGCAATGTGTATGTTGTGTTGTTTGATGAAGTGTGAGAGTTCGTGTTTCTTTGTGTTGATGCCATCTATGTTCAGTTGAAGAATGGCCTTAGGTTATAGAGGAATGCCGACCTAATAAGGTATAGTGAGTAATAACATGAAGTTTCAATCAATGTTTCAATCAATGTTTTACCAATAAATTTCCATGAAAAGTCAGTACCATTACCATAGACATAAAGTTCACCCAATTCATGGCATAGGTCTAGGCCAAATTTGATACTGTAAAGTAGCCTCGGTTACCTAAGCCTAGTTATAATCAATTGTGTATGATGTGCATTAAAACAATAAAACACATTAACCCTCCAGCCCCGGCTATGTATTATATATATATTCCTCGAAACCCGGGTGTTTTGGCCGAAAAACGTCTAGGCTAGGCTACCGTATATTCGTTAATCAGACTGCTTCCCGCATTCCCGCGCATCCCCAAGCGTAGCTGTGTTATTTACCTGTAGAATGGCATTAAGTAGAGCTCTCTAAGTCAACTGGTTGAGTTGTGATGATGATTTCATTGGAGATAACTTTATGGCCAAAACAGCCACTTTACACTACTTTTCGATACTTAACAACAACATACAGGCACACACGAACAAGCGACGCTCTCCTTCTTGTGGCCGGAGATGCGGGGCGTCGGTCCAGCCGGCTGTTGATTACATGCGTCGGACCGACGCCTCGCACACGAAGCTCACAGGCTTTCAACCACTGGGCGTTCAAGAGCCCTTCCGGGTACCTGTTATATGCTTTTTTATGGGCGTTCAAGAGCCCTTCCGTGGTGAGAGGGTTAATTGTATTTTTTTTTTTTAGCTTGGCTTTGAGTTGTTATATTATATATATTATTTGATTAAATTAGAGTGTATTTTCATATTACCGTATATGTTTGGCTTGTAAGTTTTAAATTTTAATTTCATAATATTGTTTTGCTACATCTTCAATGCATTCTTTCCACATACCCGGTACTGATTTTGATAAGTTCTTTTGTCTTTATATTGCGTGGTTCCTGTTTTAGTTTGTTTGTTTATCAAGTTTTACATAGTAAATATAATTTAAAACTTGCAAAATAAACAAACCAAACCAGGGACGACACAATATAACGGCAAAGGAACTTATCAAAATCGCTATGTGGAAATAACGCTTTAGCACAATAAAATTTTGAAATAATAGAACACAAAACCACCACATAGGGTGTATATCACTAAATGAGTAAGTTAATCTGTTTCCCAAGCAAATTTATAATAATAATAATAAGCATGTTACTTATTTCTCATAAGCGCCAATTTTTCCGAAGAATTCACTAGCGCTCGGAAAGAGAAAGAAAAAAGAACAAAATCAATGCATCAAAAGAAAGCTTATATACAACACACATTTAACAATCACTAGCAGTGGCAAAATAGCCTAAACTCTATAACCATCTGTCATGACACCTCTCTCAAGATCATAGCTTCTCTCAAAAAGTCTTAAGTTGTCTCTTGAAGCATTCAACAGAACTCAGTTGTCTCATGGACAGCGGCAACCTGTTATACAACCTCGGAGCCATGCAGGAGAATGACCTCTCAAAGAAAGAAGACTGCTGGAAAGCCCTTGGTTCATCAAGACGAAAAGGGTCATTGTCATGACGCACAACTACACCATGGTGTGCCGGTGGGTGCCTGAGCAGCTCTGCAAGGTACCTAGGCTCACCAAATTTGAGAACCTTAAAAGTCACTAAACACAACTTAAATTCTATTCTTGCTCTTACTGGCAGCCAGTGCAGTTCTATGTGAAGAGATGTAGTAGGAGTTCTAGGTGGAACACCAAAAATGAGTCTTGCGGCCCTGTTAAGAACAGACTGAACTTTCTTAAAATAAAATTTGAAAGACCCACCAACAGGGCATTGCAATAATCAACACGAGAGAAGACCAATGAGTGAACCAACGTCAGGAGGCAACGTCTGGTTATAAACGGCATCACCAAATAGAGATTTCTGATGTGCAAGTAACAACTTTTAACTATCTGGTTTACATGCTCTTTGAAATCTAATCGGGAGTTCACATATACACCCAGATTTCGAACAGGGTTGGCCGGTCGCAGCTGAGATCCACCCACATTGATGGAGAGGGCACCTACTATATCATCAGCTCTTCTATTTCCTCGGATGATGAGAATATCAGTTTTACCATCATTTAGTTTAAGTTTTCTCGCTCTCATCCACTTCTTGATATCAGACATCAACAATTCCATCTTACTCCGTATATCAACTATATTTGTGATTCTCACATAAATCTGGGTGTCATCTGCATAAAAGTGAAAGGTGACATTATGTGCACGAAGCAGAAGAGACAAACTGCTGATATAAATTATGAATAGGATAGGACCCAAAACTGATCCCTGCGGAACACCATACTGCAGGGGTGTCGAGTCCGAGACCATTTGATTTACCATCACACTCTGGGATCTACCTGACAAGTACGACCCAAGAAGCAAGAGAGCGGAATCACGCACACCACAATCATAAAGATCACTCAACAACAACTCGTGATCCACTGTGTCAAAGGCCGCAGAGAGATCAAGCAAGACCAATAGTGAGGCCACATCATTGCAAATGTTCTCAACTAGATCATTATGTACTCTAATCAATGCTGTTTCAGTTGAATGATGCTGTCGGTAAGCAGACTGAAAAATTGGGATAGTTTCATTCTGCTGCAGTAGTGGTTGTAATTGGTCAAGTATTGCACGCTCTAATATCTTTGATATGAAGGACAGGTTGGAGACAGGACAGTAGTTGTGTCGGGGTTGGAGTACAACTGAAAGTTCTTCACCAACAGAAGCATCATCCAGTTCCTGTCTTATGCGAGTTATCTTGCCAGCAAAAAATTACACAAAGTTGGCAGCCAACTCGGCATCGGGTACAGACGGTCTTAAGCTGACTCTTGTTTTTCCAAGTAAACTGTTTACAATTGAAGCCAACATCCTCTGGTCGTTACCACATGAGTCAACTTTTCCCTGATAATACACTTTCTTTTCATCTTTGATTGTGTGGACCACGGCTCTTCTGGCTGACAGATATTGCAACCATGTAGAGTCTGTTTTATTTTTCCGCCATTCACGTTCAGCTCTTCTTCGTGCTCTTAGAAATTTAACTTGAGTGCTATACCAGGGTGAATCATCTCGTACTATGATTTTCTTTTCTACTTCTGGACAGTGATGATCGAACACTAATTTAAGTGCATTTCTATGTACCTCCACCAGCTCATCTGAAGTAAGGTTGGAAGTATCAATACTTCCCAAGTACTGTTTTACTTCACTGCTAGCCAAATTTTGGTCTGTATTTTTATAATTTCTAAATCTGATTACTTTTTCATGTGTGAGTGGCTTAGGGAAATCAAAGCTGAAAGTAATCAAAGCATGATCAGAGGTATTAGGGTCAGTATTCTCAACATCAACATCCAGAACACCACCACAACCCACAGGAGAGAGAACCAAGTCAAGGGTGTGTCCCAAGATATGAGTTGGGTGGGACACATGGTTTACAAAATTGTTCTGATCAGTCAACTCAAGGAACTCAGGAGAGAACGGCTTCAGATGAGGGCTGTCAACCCAGTAATTAAAATCTCCACGTATCAAAAGTCTTCCAGTTTTAGCAGAAAATTCCTCGAGAAACTGCCCAAACTCTTCCATAAAACCCCTATCTGTGCCACGATGGCCAGGCCTATAGACAACTGCCATTCTTAGAATTTGTTGATGGAGTTTTATTTCCACTTCCAACAGTTCATAATAAAGAGGGGCTGGGTTATGACTTATTTGCAAGATATTCACCAGAGATGTGGAGTAGACAACTGCCACTCCACCACCCGGATGATCTCCCCTAGGCCTAGGAACATTTATTATGGAATGGGTTTTAGGCAATGCCGCCTGGATAATATTCAGATCGGACTCGAAAAACCAGGTCTCAGTGAGACATAATACATCAAGGTTACGTTCATCCAAGATCTCGCAAATATGATCCATTTTGTTACGCAAGGAACGAACATTCAACAGACCCAGTTTCAACCGGCTCCCTTGTGCATTTTTCAGTTTTTTGAACCTACAAAATTGGTGTTTTCAATAACTTTATTTCTCTGAGCTGTCATTAGAGGACAATTTCTACTTGAGGCGAAATGATTTGGCGGCTCCGTAACTGATGTGGAGCTCATACAATTTATACATTTGGGGGAAGTCTTGTTGGTGCAGTCTTTTGAGTTATGAGTACCGGCACAGAAGTTGCATTTTGGATCCTCATTTTTCCGATAACACCTGTCACTGGTATGGCCAAAGCCCTGGCAATGGTAACATTGTGTTACCCAGAAGCGATCGTATGCACGACATCTCACAAGTCCAACATACACAGAATTGCCATTATCCACAATGGAAGAGCGTATTTCAGGTGACATTTTTACTACCGCAGTTTTTGTGTGTGGATCACTCTTTTGCTTGGTGAATAGCAAATTCATAGCTAAGCCATCGTCGACCAGGGACTTTATGCTTGTACCACCAGTCGTACCACCAGTACACCTGAATCAGTTCTAGTTAACTTGTTAACCGGAACCGAAGCCAAAGCAGTCTCGACTGCCTTTGTATCTGGTGGGCTTACTGGCTCGGAGGATCGGTCTTTTGGCTTCACTACCAGGACCTGATGGTCCCAGACAGTGTTTTTCTTTCCACCATCTACCACCTCAGTGGTGCGTTTGGTCGGCTCCTTTTTGGTCTCTTCAAATGTTTGCTGAACTATCTTGGCAAACAAGGGAATGTCGGGGGCAGTAACTTTAGTCTCAAGGATATCCATTCTGTCACCAATACTCTCTATCTCCACGGCCACCGCAGCAAGGGCACCCTTCACTTCGTTTACAATGGCAGTCATCACTTCACCAACTAGGGCAGCCTTCAGGTCATCCAAGGTCTGCTGACTAATTGCTGCGTCCTTAGCAGCCAGGGGGGTGGTATCGCAAACAGTGCAATGCCATTTAAATCCAGGTTTCTTCTTTGCAAGTACTCTGAGGTCCTCATCATCAACATTTATACAGTTGATGTGAAAATATGTACCACACAAGTAGCAGCCCAGCGATTTGGCCTTGCCCACAACCTTCCCGCAACTGCAATTCTGCTTGCTTGCTGCCATTTTAGTGGAAGTAACCAATAATTAAAAACAAAAACACCCGTTTTTCGTATCTGATTAAAAATAAGAGAAAACCCTAGTTTAAAAAAAAACGTGAAAATAACTACCTGGGACAGACCCCAGGTAGCGCCATCCCCGTCAGTGCCACCACAATGGAAAAGAAAAAAAGGGAAAGTGGTGTCTGCAAGGTTACCGCGGGCAGGTGGGGATCGACTTTGCTACCCTTTGGGGGTAGCCCAACCAAGATGCGTGGAGAGACCACGCACAGGATGGCAGATGTGTGTGGTGCAAAAACTTTAACCAATTTTGTACACTGTTTTGAGCTTATAGCAGTGACAATATAATTTCCACGGTACTCAGCAAGACCCTATTGGTTACGATACTGCCACTGCGCAAAGCAACATAACAACGCACTCTCGTCATGTTCAAGGAATTAGTCAATTTGAGAAGTTCAATACGTTCTGGTAAATTCTACTACATTCTGTATGAATAAAGAAACTATAATTTATGTAAATTTTTTATATTAAAGCAAATTTGCAATTTGATAAGATATTAACAATAGTACAAAATATGTACTACACTCACAACGATAGTGCTATCGGGTAGGTCCCTGTGAGCATAGGCATGCATCACATGACCCCTACCAATTACTACCCTATAAATAACCTAAATTATAGTACAAATAATTTAAGGGGACCGACCGGATAATTACGCTACTTCCAGGTCTTACTATCAATTTAAATGAAATTTGGCACAGGTGTATATGACCATAACACTAGATAAAAAAAAAAAAAAAAAAAAAAAAAAAAAATTTGCTTTTTTTTTTGCAATTTAGGTAAAAAAAAAAATTAAAATCATAGTACTGCAGAAAATGATAAACTCCTACAGAAATCCCCATAGCACATGTTTTATGTGATCAAACAACTCACAAAAGGTGTATCTATAGTTTCTATAAAACACATTTTATATATTTTGTGTATTTGTTCGATTTAGGTGATGACGGATTCAGGCGAATATATTTATACAAAAATTATAACTTTGACGACATATTGTGAATTTTTTTAAATTATTAGAGTAAATTTGGTTTATAGGCCTTTTAGTGTTTTTAATTACCTTTCCAATGGTATATACACCATTCCTATAGGTCCAATAATAACTGTAAAATAACATCCGATAGTGCGGCAATATAGGATCTGAGAAAAACAGGTGAAAGTCTAAGGTCATTAGGTGAACATTTTTACTTTTGTTTTTTAGATTTACAATATTTTATGCGGGAACATGGCAAAGTAGAAGATAAAGCGTATGGTAGGTTGTAGAGTAGCTTACGCTCTTTCGATTGATATAGGTATGCTCCTCGTACGACCAGTAGTTACTGAGCATGTTAATTTCAAAGTTCGCTATATAACGTTTTTAGAATTACAGGAAAAGTTTGGAAAACATAAAAAAATACTATTTCCAATGGGTTTTCACTAATAACATTTCACTGGCTTATGAAGGGATGTTGACTCTTGTTGAGTAAATACCTATTGGTGTTTTCAGGATTTCGAGTTTTTTAAGCCTAAATTAACCGGTCGGTCCCCTTAAGGATATCGGTAAGCAATTGATACTATCAAAAATGAATAGATACAATCAAATAAAGTACAATAATTGTAAATATGAAGAAGCAACAACAGATCTTAACAAAGAGTACTCATTAATAACGACAATGAATTCTAAAACAAAAAATCAATAACAATAGTAGTAGATCAACAATAAATAAATACAGACAACTAGTAAGCAGAGGTTATAGGCTACAAGAAACTTTAAGTTAAAAATTCTTGATTAAAATTATTGATATCAAATTTATGAAAACAGTCACAGTAATTGACCATCTATCTATCTATCTATTGCCTGACGCCGTGATCCCCGAAGGGGTGGCCACGAACGAACCGTCCCCATGCACCTCTGTCAGTCGACACCCCTCCCCCCAACCAGCACCGCCTTCGTTCATGTACTTCCTCACTCCATCCTTCCACCTCTCATTCGGTCTACCTCTCCCTCTCTGTCCCTCCACCTCGCTCTCGTACACCCTCTTAGTCATTCTCTCGCTTTCCATACGTTCCATATGGCCGAACCATCTCAAGTTGTTCCTTTTCACACTTTCCAGCACATCTACCTCCTTCTTACTTCCTCATTAGTCTGTCTATCCCTCCATGTAACTCCGCACGCACTCCTTAAGTAATTCATTTCCACTGCTCTCACTCTTGGTCTGAGTCTCTCAACCAACGTCCATGCTTCACTTCCGTAAGTCAGTGTCGGGATTACCACACTGTCATGCAAGGACTTCTTCACTTCCATACTGACCACCCTATTTCTTGTTACTGCTTTTAGCGTTCCTACAACCCTCTTCCCCTGTTGTACCCTCTCCCGCACTTCTTCATCCATAGTCCCATCTTTACTCAACACACTGCCCAGATACTTAAAAGAGTTGACGATCTCCATAGCCTGACCGTTCAGCTTCACCTCACACTCTGTGACTTCACCCCTTTCGAAGACCATAACCTTGCTCTTCCCCGCATTTACCTTCAAATTCCGTTTCTCGCACACTGTTCCAAACTCATTTACCAGACTCATTGACCATAAAAAGATTAAATTTATGTAACTATTTACTTGCCTCAAAACCTCTGTTTACTAAGAGTCTGTATAGTAACGTAGCTCTGGCCCAAAAGTCATCTAGTTTAGTGCAAATTTTACAAAATCTGATTACTGTAGTTGGGTATAAAACAATTACTGTATATGTTATTTTATTATCAATATTACAAGTAGGGAAAGGAAAGTTTATTACGTTAAAATTAGAATTGTCAACTTTGTGATATAGGCCTACTTTAAGTGTGCACTGTTCATTATCAATTTGTATATTTATATCAAGAAAATTTTCAACTTTATCATTTATGTTACCTTGTGTGAGGGGATGGAATTTGGAAAAATTAATTTAGCGACTTGGATAAAATTTAACTGCTACAAATGAGAATATCGTCGAAAAATCTACTTTTACTTAACAATTTTTCTGTGATGTTATTTTTCTTGCTACTGTTAACTAAGTCTTTTATAAATTTAAATTCTAAACAAGTAAGAATAAATCTGCAATTAAAGGCTAGCATTTCCACCCATAGGAATCCCTAATATTTGTTTGAAAATGTATGGCCCGAATCTAACATAAGTATTGAAAAAGAGGAATTTAATGGAATCCTTAAGTTTAGTTCTATCAAAATACACTGAACTAGTGGGGTAGAATTAATAGGTCGCAGTGAAATTACGCCGTCGAGCAGGGTAATTTCACCACGAGATACATACGGTATCTAAACAATTTAATTATTACATTAATTTAATCTTTTTCATGTCAATTATTGATATCAATAGTTTTAATCAAACTTGAAGTTTCTCGTATAATCTCTGCTTACTGTATTTATTGACTGTTTATCTACTTCTATTTTTATTATGATATTTGGTTATTACTTCTTCATATTTTGTAATTGTTCTACTTTATTCTATTATATCTATTAACTTTTGAGAGTATTAATTGCTTACCTTTGTGATTTTTTTTTTTTTTTTTTTTTTTCTATGTGATTGAGGGAGGCAAAAGGCATAACTGCCTATAGCGAGTGCCTCCCCCATAGTTGAAAGAGTGACAGGGCCAAAATCAAGGGACGTTCGAGCCAAAATGCCTGGACACACGGAGTTTGAAGCAATTTAAGTCATAGGAAGAGGGAAAGACTGATTCTGGGAGAGAGTTCCAGAGCTCAGCTGATGAGTAGAAGAAAGTTTGAAAGGGTTGGAGAGTTGCACAGAGTAGGGGTGGGATTGAGTTGCAAGACGGGTACCACGTGCCCTACGTAAAGGAGGTGGTATGCACTGGGATTTGTACTATATTGTAGGTTATTTGTAGGGTAGCAGTTGGTAGGGGTCATGCGTTCATGCTATGCTCACAGATACCTACCCGATAGCACTATCGTTTGCGATTGCTGTATGGATTTTGTACTATTGTTCAATATGCAGTAGTATCATCTTATAATATAACTACTTTGAATAGAATATTTTGGCTTAAATTGTACATTCTTTATACAGTACATACAGAATTTACCAGAATGTCCTGAATTTCCCCAAATTGACTAATTTCTTGAATATGACAAGAGTATGTTAATATACAGTATGTGTGACTAGTCTGCTTGGGAAACAAATTCACAGAATCATATAGTGATGTACATTCTATGTGGTGGTTTTGTGTTCATATAGTGATGTACATTCTATGTGGTGGTTTTGTTTTTTTATTTAAATTATATATTTTGCTAAATCGTTATTTCCACATAGTGATTTTGATAAGTTCTTTTGTCTTTACATTTTGCTGTTCCTGTTTTGGCTTGCTTCTTGTTGCAAGTTTTACGTTTGAATTAACCTAAGACGTGCGCATGGGGGGTATGAGACACCACACGCCTGTGCACACGTATTTGAGCTGTTCCCATCACTAACATCGTTATTTTACCATAAATATCGTTAATACTTATTCATATGTGCCTATTTTACCATTAATATGAAGATATTAACCAGTTACAACAATAAAACAAGTGGAAACAGCGTTTGGATGGTCAAAATTGGCGATAGAGGCCGGGAGTTACATAACCAAAGGCTGAGGCAGCCTTCCACTCCCCCCCATGTCTGGAGAGACACTGTTGCGCAATACTCTCTCTCTCGCTCTTTCCCACGCTTGGTAACAATGATGACAACGCCCTGCTTGCAACTCGCTAATGTTAGCACGAAAATAGACCACAGAATAAGGGAATAACAGGGAAAATAGGTGATAACTGAAGGAGGGGGGGGGGGGGGGGATGTGGAGGAGTGATATTTGGCATAGCCCAGGGGCAAAAAAAAAAAAAAAAAAAAAGGGTTCAATTTTTTTTTTTTTGGGTGTTTTAAATGATTTTTTTAGGCCTAGGATCTTAAGTCTTCCCACAGTCACCCGGGGAAACTCTTAAGTCTTCCCGCACTTGGCGGGTTAATAGGTATCCTTAGTAGAAAGGCTGACTGTATAGATACAGTACCAGAAATTTCAAAATTCCATATGTGGCTGTTTGTAATTAGTAGAAATCACTGTTCACGGCGAAATTACCCAGTTTTACCCTATCTGAAGTCTGGCTCTCTAGATTTCCATTTTTCTTATATTCTTATAGTCATTTCAGTATGGGTGGCCTTGTCTTACCATTGATGATTTTAAAGGGCATCCATATACTTTAATCTTACCTTCCCAGGAGTATAAGCAACAATTTAACCTCTTCGACCCCAGGGACGCACGTTATGCGTCGCCTATGTATGTAACCCACAGTACCAGGGACGCAATGGTTGCGTCTGCCTTAATTACTCTGGTCCTATGGCACCTAAAGGGTTCAGATATGTATGGGAACTGCTTTAGAATACCAAGGAACAATACCGATGGTTGGCAACCCGCAAACCCCCCCCAAGTCCAGCCATGTACTTACACTAGTTGTACTTACACTAGTTGCGGGAGTGAGCATGCTCGTTAATTCCCGCCTCCTAAGATATGTTTGTCATACCGTGCTTTGAAACTATGCACTGATGGTGCAGACACTACTTTGGCTGGCAATTTGTTCCACCCACTAATCGAGTTGGTGGGAAATCTTTTACTTTTCAGATCAGATTTACTATTAGGCACTTTCAGTTTGTAGCTGTGACCTCTTGTTCTCTCACCTCCATCCCTCTCTATGTAGTTTTCTTGGTCGATTTTGTCAATACCTCTAACACATTTGTATATCTGAATTTGCTGTCCTCGTTTCCTTCTCTGTTCCAGTGTAGGTAGATTCAATCTCTCGAGCCTCTCTTGGTACTCCAAATTTTCCAAACTTGGGATCATCCTCGTAGCTGCTCTCTGTACCCTCTCAATTTTGTGGATATGTTTCTTCATGTGAGGGGACCACACTACAGATGCATATTCCATCCTGAGTCTTATTATTGCCGTTATTATTTGTTTCATGGTGTTTTCATTAAGATAATTGAAAGACATCCTGATAATTATGTGCGTGTGGGTGTGCGCGGGAGTGATTTTCCAGTATTTTGCCTGCCCATCAACCCATGTTAATTATAACTTTCCCCCACCCCCCAGGATCCCCAAATGACCTAGGTGAGCGGTTTTATAATTTTATGTTGTTTTTCCTTCATTACTAACCCATCCCACGTGTTTTCAGGAAAATAAAAAAAAAATTACAAGTGGCTGGGCCTGGAGTGTACTTTTAAATTAACTCGTAAACTGCGAAGCTATGGTTGTTGTTGTTGTTGTTGTTCCCCAAGCTGCCTGGCCGAACAGCCCCAAGGCCCCGAGCAATTCCAAGGCCATAACCGAGTGCCCCCACAGAACCCTCCCCGCCGACCACAATAAAGCCTGGGTGACCGAAGCCACTCCATGGCGGGGGGCTGAGGAGGGTGCGGAAACGGCCGGGAAACCAAAGCCCCACCCAGGGCCCTGTGCCCCTCAGCAATTATGAAGAGAAAGTTGAGGGGCAAGGGAAAAATGTGACGCTTTGGTTTCCAATCTTGGTAGATTGGGAGGTCAATCCACGGAAGAGACGCCGTCACTTGAGATCTAGAAAATATATAAGTTAAAGGAAAAGTCAGAGTAAGCTATGGGTATGGCAGAGATTGCTCAGCTCTCACTCTGATAGACCAGCCCATCACCACATGACTAGAACCCAATCCTCTCAGCATCAGCTAGGAAAGTAGTTCAAACCCTCATGCCAAGCGAAGGTATTTGGTTCTATTCTGACGAAAATCGTCAGAATACCATATACAAAATTATTACTTATCCATATGCACCTATTTTGCTTTTAATATGAACATATGAACATTTAAGAGCAATAAAAGAAGTGGGAATATCATTTGGGGGGTGAAAAAGACATATTATTGCCGCAAGGTCGTGTCATGAGGCGAGAGCTGGAGCGGCGTATATGCTCCCTCTCCTAGCTCTCAAGCGACCTGACGGCTCTGAGTAGAAGTCTCTGTGTTGCAAGGATCTCTATCTGCCTCGCCCGTGTTAAAGAGACCGTGCGAGGGAAATTCGCTCAGAAAATTACCCGATGAAAGGGGGAAAAAAGAGGAACAACAGCCGATAATTGAGGAGGGGGGAAAGGGAGGGGGGGGGGGGAGACACACACATGTAGGAGTGGTAGCAAGTAATGGAAGGGAGTTATCTCACCTAATCACAAATGGCTTTGTTTTGAGTGCCACTGGGGTGTTTTTTTTTTTTTTTTTTTTTTTTAATGCTCTGGATCTATTGAGGACGGTCGTAGTGCACCACAAAAACCTCTATTGAGGACGGTCGTCTTTTATGGATTAAATCGCTTGGGGTCCAGGGGGTTAATAAGAAGTTAACAACCACCCTCAAACATCTATTATTTTTAATTAACCCCGCTAAAAGGAACAAACGGAACAAAGTATATTATGACATTACCTATCCCTTAACCCATACTGTACCGGAGGATACAGTAATAAAAGTCTCCCCCAGTTCCAAGCAATGTGGCCAAAATGGCAAGATAGAACAACCTTTCACCTCAAGAGATGAAGGAATACTGGCTCTCCCAGCCTTCAGAGGGTTGGATATAAGCTAAGAAGTGTTGCCATATCGAGAGCAGTGCTCAAACGGTCGTGGTACCAGGCACAGCCTGATACAGGCAGTTAAAAGGAAAGTACTGTACATTATTGACATCTCCCAGCCGTCGCTGGGACTAGAGAGTGACTTATCTACTGAAGGCTCCCAGCAATCGCTGGTATTGGACGGGTTAAACAATACCAAATATATCTACAGGTTTCTCTGCGCAAATCTGTCCCTCACAACATATATCTCTACAACATAACACTTGTATTCCTGTCATATCTCCTATTAACACTGATCTGTCATTACTCGGTACCACTATCAATGGTAGTTACTTTTATCAAACTAAACAAATATTCAACATAAATTTCAATATAAGACCTCAAAGCAAATATCAACACAAAACAACTAATACATTATGGCCATGACAATATAATTCAAAGTACAGTACTGTACTGTAAAAAGGACAAAAACAAAGAGGGTTTACCTGGTCGCAGTCTATGGATTGATTATCGAGCATTCTCATGAGTATCTCCAGCTTCTTTATGTGGTGTTGGTGACGTTCAATGTAATCTTTCAGGTTCTCTATCCGGTCAGATTTATCCTTATCCATCTTCTTTTTCTTTTGAGTTGCCATGAGGGATTCAATTTCTGACTCAAATTGGTCCATCTGAGAAAGAAAGAAAAAACAAACCAATTAGACTATGAAAGATTGCTTAAACTTAAGAGATTAGAGGCAATTTTAGAAGTTTAGTAATATGAGAAAGAAGTATGTTAGTTTGGGATATATGATATGTATATTTGCTGAATATTATGTTTGTGAACTTTATACAGTAGTGCACAGCAAACCTCATAATCAGGTGATTATTAAAAAAAAAAAACATTACAGTAAAAACTCGCCCATCAAGGCTAATTGGGGAAGAACCCAGTGGTGGGCTGGATCTATCAGAGTGAGGGTTGGTGTCCTCTACTTCCCATAGCTATTTCTGACTTTACCTTTTTCATCATTCTTATTTCTATCTTTCTTTCTGAGAGTGATGAAGGCAGTGTGCCCCAAGGTTCCCTAGTGTCTTACTCTCACAGCCCACTGGCACAAGTCGGCCTTTCTCTCTGGCATAGGGATGCAGCGACCCCACTGCCCGCCACTTCGGTGGTGCAGTCAGCCTCTGTAGCAGTTAAGGTCATTTCTTGTTACTGTCTTATTGTAGCACGGTTAAGGCTGGTGTGGTGCGATTTCGCCAGGTGCAAGTGCTTCAGGGGGACTTTATTGAGTTTTGCTGAGACGCTGTTAGCGCTATACCAACATCAGCCACAGTGATAACATGATGGGGCATTGTTGTGGCAAGACTGTGTTGTATTGTGCAGCAGTAAAGATTGTAGCCACCGTGTTATGATTGCTGTGCACTGTGTGCAGTACTATGATTGTACCATGGAAGCCACATTCACTGTGGACGGTTGCGGTCTTTAAACCCGAATGTATGTATGTATAAACCTGTCTGGATCTGCCAAAATTCCGGATATATATTTAGCCATCCAGACAAATCCGGACCAGACAAATATGGATGGCTGAGTGCTGACATACAAGTCTGGATATCAAACTCCGATGTACAGCCCGTTCTGAAACTGATTAGTGTTCTCCCAGTATACACTGAGCCAAAGCATGTGATTTCTAAATATACTGAAGATATAAATGATACTCGATTGGTCAAAGTAGGCCTACTGCTTTTTTTTTTTTTTTCAAAGTATGCGCACCAATGAACATCAATAAACAGTCCCTTTATTAAACAAAGACTCTTTCCAATACAGTTTATACCACCAACACCATCTACAAGCTATATTATCCCCAATTCAAATAAATTTAAGTTCACAACGTTACGAGATTCCCGAATTCCCGATTATCGGCACTTTAGTAAACAGACCCTTTAGTAAACAGAAATCGATACTCAGCTGACTGGTGGTACATAATAAATAAATTTGGTAAATATTATTAGTCATATATTGTCAATATTGATTCAATATTGAGCTTTTATATATTATTGTATTCAATAGGAATCAATATTGACAATATATGACTAATAGTATCTACCAAAATAATTAATTATTATGTTCTCTCCACTAACCAACTTTACTCCTAAACTCGATTAATGAAATTAACAAACACATGTGGCAGTAAAAATGTACCAGCGGTCTCTGACTCTCTGAGCAGAAAGAAGAGGAGGATGATGGAGTAAAGTTTGAATTAGTTCTCGGGACAGAAGAGGGGGTAGACGAGGAAATGGAGAAAAGAATGAAGGTAGTGAAAAGATTCCTGGAGCAGGTGTGGCGGAAGAGAAGGATAAATACAGTAGAATAGGGTAGAGAGATGGTGGGAGGAGAGGTGTAGAGAAGGGGGCAATAATAGTAGGTCTAAGGAGAGGTGGAGAAGGAGGTTAGAACACTATTGAGAGGAGAGGAGAAGGTAGACAGACAAAGGTTAGTGAGGGGAGAGAAGGTGATCAGAGTAGGGGAGAAAGATTAAATAGATTAAATAGTAAAGAGGTGAAGAAGATGGACAGTAAGGAGAGAAAAAATATATTGAAAAGGTGGAGAAGGCGGTAAATGGGAGACTACAGCAAAGAAAAATATTCCGCTTAAGCTTTTTCGGGATGGATGTAGTGTCCGGGCGTACGGTCGTCATGTTTACATAGGTCAATATCCGCGGTAAAGTTCCCGTCTATTTTGACGGCGATTTTTTCGGTTATTTGCCCCCTGCTGGCAATATATATGATAATGACAATATGTCATTGGGGGTGAGGGGCCCTCAACATATTATTGTATCCAATGGCATTCAAAATAGACGGGAACATGATCGCAAGCGTCCGACGTCGCCGCCGACATGTTTACATATGTCGATCGCCGTGGTTAAGTTCGCGTCTATTTTGACGGCAATTTTTTTCTCGGTTATTTGCCCCCTGCTGGCAATACAGTACACTGTATATGATAATGACAATATGTCATGGGGGGTGAGGGGGGAGCAAAGCCCCCACTAAACATATTATTATATCCAAAGGCAGTAAAAATAGACGGGAACATGATGCCAAGCGTCCGCCGCCGCTCCGCGTAGTGTAAACAAGGCTGGCGGTACGCCCGAACTCTACATTCTACCTGCTTTTTCCTTCATTACTTTTCTTTAACTATCCCTTCTATGACTAATAATTTTCTAAACTATATCTTAATCTAGCTCTTGCTTTTTCTGGAGAAGCCGATAAATAGGCAAGCCGTTCTCCTACAAGCGAGGACAGCGACTCCAACAAAGAAGAAGAAGAAGACTATAGTGTCGTACATCGAGAATGCGTGATCGTAAATCTCGTAAGGTTGTGAGCTTAAAATTACTGGAATAGGGGATAATAAAGCTTGTTTGATAGTGTTGGTGGCATAAACTGTATTGAAAAGAGGGACTTTGTGGAGGGGCTGTATTATAGAGATCAATGTACAGTAACTGGGATAATAGGCGCTGCCTGTACCAAACGCTGAATGTAAACATACCAAGTAAGTATACAAAGTAAACAAGACGCTAGGTGACTTGTATTCGTCTCACTCGTTTCCGGGTTGACTTATATTTTTCCCAAGCCATCCAGACAAGTTGGGTTGGCTGAAACATGAGTCTGGATTGAAATGCCTGTCTGGATCTCTTGGGTTTCCGGATCGGCGGGGTTCTACTGTATATAACTTCAAGTTACATGAATTCCAAATAATATATGTACAAGACTTCCCCAAAATTTGTGGGGGTTACGTTCCTGAAAATGTTGTGAACCCCTGAAAATGCAAGAAAATATGAAAAACATCGTAACCGCAACATAGCCTACAGTGGAAAGCCTAGTGGTGACCCTTTAGTAAACATAGACTGATGCTGTTATCTCATCCCAACTGATTGGTAGATTATTTTTGTAATATTTTTGGCAGCTATTCTTAGTCATATGGCTATAGATCAACAACTATGCCATCAACATCATCTACAAGCTTTAATATCCCCAATTCAACTAAATTTAAGTTGACAACATTACGAGAATCACAGCAAAACATAAGCCGCAATGACCCTTTCTTAAGAGTGGTGATGGGCTGGTCTATCCGAGTGAGAACTGAGCGATCTCTGCCATACCCATAGCTTACTCTGACTGTTCCTTTTACTTATATATTTTCTAGATCTCAAGTGACGGCGTCTCTTCCGTGGATTGACCTCCCAATTTACCAGGATTGGAAGCCAAAGCGTCACATTTTTCCTTTGCCTCTAAACTTTCTCTTCATAATTGCTGAGGGGAACAGGGCCCTGGGTGGGGCTTTGGTTTCCCGGGCGTTTCCGCACCCTCCTCAGCTCCCCGCCAAGGAGTGGCTTCGGTCACCCAGGCTTTATTGCGGTCGGCAGGGAGGGATCTGTGTGGGCGCTCGGTTATGGCCTTGGCCTTGCTCGGGGCCTTGGGGCTGTTCGGCCAGGCAGCTTGGGGAACAACAACAACAACTCAGAAGGGCTGGATGGTACCCACATCGCAACCTAGCCAGGTGGACTCTGTCCTCATGGGAAAGGATGGTTTCTCAGGGATGGACTTCAGGGGGCTGTGCATGTAGCTGAGTGTTGTCTTTGAGTGACTGGATGGATCGGTGGGTGATTTGAGTATGGTTATGCTTCTGGAGGCTGGCTTGGGGTGGGGAAGGGGGGAGTGAAGACAGTATTTATGCATGATAACGAGTGCTAGGTGTTGTTTTGATGTTTCTTGGTGTGTGTGGATGTTCTGCCATGTAGTGAAGTGGGTGGTGTTGGTTTGTGGAGGTTGCAGCGAGAAATTGTGTGCTTCTCATATCAAGGTGATCCTTGATTTTGAGGACTTTTGGTTATATTTTGTACGTGGTCCGTAGGTGTGGTAGCTGTGCAGCCAGTGATTATTTTGAGGGTTTGTTCTGTAAGGTCTGTAGGGTGTTGTGATGTGTTTCAGAGGTTAGAGGCCCAAGCAGGGCTAGCATATTCAATCACTGAATGTATATATTGTCTGTATACTGTGGTGGTAGTTTCTTTGTTATGTCCAAATGTTGTATGGGCAAGTGAGTTGAGGGTGTTTAGTCTTGGTGTCAGATTGTTTTTGATGCTTGTAATATGTTGTTTAAATGACATTGATGTATCGTATGTTACACCAAGGATTTTGGGTGTATCTGTGTGTGTTATGGGGATGTTGTTCAAGGTGAAGTGAGGGATATGGCTATGTTCTACTGTCCAGTTTGTGAGAAAGGTCACTGTAGATTTGGCAGGGGCTAGTTTGAGTCTGTTTGCGGTGAACAGGGCCAACTGCCAGAACATTCCCCTGCCGCTCTCCCGGGGGCACGAGATCTTGAGATCAGAGAGTAGGATAAGATGGTGGAGCCTAAAGGTCTGATCTTGCAACTGTGAGGTTATTTTCTCACAAATACTGTATTATCATCCTTTTTGAGTTTGTGTCATGATGATATCAATTACAAGTACTTATTCATTTAAGAATATATAAGTTTGAACAAAAATATATACCGGTATACGGTAAAAAATAAATAAATAAATAAATAAATAAATAAATAAATAAATAAATAAACGTAAACAAAGTAACAATAAATCTTTCCATACAGTCTCAGACTATGACTGCCAATTCTGCATTGTTGGATCCACTAGACCAGCCAGCCGGCTGGTCTAAGGGAGAGGGTCTTGATTTCCTACCCAAGAGTCTCGAGTTCGCGTCCATTCAAGCGTGAAGGTTTTTTCACTAGCCCTGGTTGGTAACGTCTCCCTAGAGCAAGGGGATGGGTAATTATCTCTGTTAACTGTTACAGCGCTATTGAATCTTAGTGGAAGCTAGAGAGAAATGGCACTTAATAAAAGATCTGAGATTATTATTATTATTGCCTCTTGCACCCAGCATATGAAAAAAAAAAAAAAAAAAAATAATGTGAAGCAGAGATGAATTTTCTTTTTTATTCTGCAATTAAAGCATGTGTCAGGAAATTGGCTTCTAGGGAATTAAATATCTCTCCTGGTTAAGAAAAATGTAGTGTATTTAATATATAAAAATCATAGACCATTTTCTTTACTCACCTGGATATTTAGGGTGTCTATAGAGGTGCTTAGCCAATTATTGACCTCTTCTCTTTCCCTCTGCGCTGGGTCTTTGTTTTGTGCTGCCCCGAGCCCCTCCTTACTGTACGCTTTGGTCTTGGTTTCTCTCTCCACCACTTTAAACCTTTCCATTTGCTGTAGAGAGAAATGTACATTATTAAACAAAATATATAAACCAGTAGAACAATACATCTCTATTATACTGTAATAATAATAATAATAATAATAATAATTAAAGTTGCAAGCAACGTTGTGCGGGGTTCGAGCGGGGTTGCACGCAGGGTATTGTGTTGGATACAAGGGCTGTGCCAATTATATCAAAATATCATGTATCTTATCGGGCATGGAGAAAGTACAGAAGGAATATAGTGTAGCCATTTTGGCTATGGCCACTTAGACAATTAAGGAGTGTGACCATTTTGGTTAAAGCTATTAATCCTGTACGAGTTGTTGTTGTTGTTGTTCCCTAAGCTGCCTGGCCGAACAGCCCCGAGTCCCTGAGGAAGGCCATGGCCATGATCGGGCTTTCCCACAGAGCACTCATTGAGTGTAGATTGTGTTGTTGGCGTAAGTGGTTGTGTGAAATGCAGTCTTCTATGATGTGTTTAATGGTATGGGGTGCTGTGTTACATCCCGGGCAGGCGTCGACAACGGAGTCATCCAGTCTCTTCTGATAGCTCAGGAGAGCTGGATGGTGTCCGCATCTCAGCCTGGCCAGGTGGACTCTGTCCTCGCGAGGAAGGGAGGATTCGGAAGGATGGATTTCGGGAGGTCGTGCTTGCAGCTGCATGTTGTCTGTGAGTGAGTGGATGGATCGGCGAGAGATATGAGTATGGATGTGCTTCTGGAAGTTGGTTCGGGGTGGGCAGGGAGGGAGAGAGGACAGTAATTGTGTGTGATACCGTGTGCTGGGTGTTGTTTTGATATTTCTTGGTGTCTGTGGGTGTGTTGCCATGTAGTTTAGTGGGTGGTCTTGGTTCATGGAGGCTGCTGCCAAGAATTGAGTGCCTCTCATGTCCAGATGGTCTTTGACTTTGAGGATTTTGGTTTCTTGATGTAGGTGATCTGTGGGTGCAGTAGCTGTGCAGCCTGTAATGATCTTCAGGGCTTTGTTTTGAATAGTCTGTAAGGTCTTATGATGTGTTTCAGCTAGGTTAGAAGCCCAGGCTGGGCTTGCGTATTCCATCACTGATCTTATGTATTGTTTATATACTGTGGTGGTAGTTTCTTTGTTGTGTCCAAATTTTGTGTGAGCAAGTGACCTGAGGGTGTTAAGTCTGGGTGTCAGTTTCTTTTTAATGTTTGTGGTGTGCTGTTTGAATGTCATATGAGTATCATATGTTACTCCTAGGATTTTGTGTGTGTGTGTATGTGTTAGGGGTGTGTTGTTTATGGGGAGTTGAGGGATGTATTCGTGTTCTCCTGTCCAGCTTGTGAGCAGGGTTGCGGTGGATTTGGCTGGGGCTAGATTAAGTCTGTTTGTAGTGTTGAGATAGGGTTGAAGATCTGTTGCTCTTTTTGGGTCATGGTGTGTGCATGTGAGTGTTATGTCATCTGCATAGGAGGCTAAGTTTATTTGGGGCGTATTGGGTGTAGTTATATCGTGCATGTACAGATTGAAGAGTGCGGGCGATAGGACGGATCCTTGTGGGACTCGGTTTGGAAAGTTTCTGATTCTAGATGACTGACCGGCAAAAGATACGTGTGCACATCTGCCTGCTAGGAAGTTGGCCAGCCACCTTTTTGTGTTGTTGTGCATGTTTGTGTTATAGATTTTGTTTGTTAGGTTGTGGCGGGGGATGGCATCGAAGGCTTTACTAATGTTGAGTGTGGCTAATAGTGATCTGTGTGGTGGTCTAGCTGAGTTGATGCCGTCAAAAGCTCTTTGTGTAAGGTCTGTGAGAAGAGTGTTTGTGGAGTGCAGTGGCCTAAAGCCATGTTGTGTTGGAGCTAGGGGTAGGTCGGGTGTAATTAGTTGTAATACTAGGCGTTCCATGACTTTGGAGGGGGAGCAAAGGAGTGTGATGGGGCGGTGCGAGGAGGGTAGCATGGGGTCTTTGTTGGGTTTGGGGAATGTGGTGATGAGACCATGCTTCCAAATGTCTGGTATTGTGTTGTGTGAATAACTGTAGTTTGATATGTTAGTGAGTGCTTGTATGCCTTGTGGTCCCAGGTGTCTGAGGTGTATGTTGCTTATGTTGTCTAGGCCACAAGCGGGTGAGTGCTTGAGATTGTTGATATGCTTTGTTTGGTGATTGGTGTATAGTCAGGGTCTGTGGGGAATTGTCTCTTACGTCGGATGACACGTCGGTCGTCTTTGTGAGGTTTTAGGTGGCTGACATGTGAGAAGTGATTGATGAGAGTGTTTGCTTGTTGTTTACATGAAGGAGTAGAGTCTGTTGTTGTGATTGCAGCATGTGATTGTGTTGTGTTGCTGTTGGAAAGTGTGATGCTGTTTAGTGTTTTGTAGAGTTTTTGGGGTTTGTTTTGTGATCAAGTGTTTGTAGGAAGTTATTCCAAATTTAGTGTTTGTTGTTCTTGTATTTTGTTGTTAGTTTGGGTGATGAGTGCTTGGATTTGTTGTGTGATGTCTTGTGTGTGGGGTGCTGGGGAGTGTTTCAGTATGTTGCGTTGTCTGATGAGGTTTTGAATTTCTGGTGTGAAGTTGGGGTTGTGTCTTTTTCTGTTACCTCTTGGAATGTGTTTCTTGTCAGCGTTTTGGATAGTTTTATTGAGTATGTGTACAACATTGTTGATGTTAGTGATGGGTGTACTGTTTAGAGTTGTGAAGTGTTGTTCTGTCTCATTTGTGAATGCTTCCCAGTTAGCTCTTTTATAATTGGTGTATGTGTGTTTGTGGCTAGCTGGGGTGAGTCTGGTTTTGGTGGTGATAATGATCGGGAGGTGGTCAGAGCCTAAGGTTCTGACCACCCTCCAGGATGTTGTGGGGGCGAGTTCTGGGGAGCAAAAGGTGATGTCTGGAGATGATGGGTTATAGAGGGCTTGGTGAGGAATATGGGTATGTTGATGGATGTCAAAGGAAGTACAAAGGAAATCAAGCAACAACAGATCTAGTGACCCTTCTAGGTTGCTTGTCCTCCAAAACACTGAGGATCAAGTGTCCAAACAGTGGTTTAGAGTGGGTAAGGGAACATTGGAAAGGGAATTACTGCCCTGGAACTAATGTCCGTGGCAGGATTAGGAAGTTAGTAGGGGACAGATGGGTTAGTAACTGAGGGGGGGATAAAATAAAGTTATTCATTTACAAACGCAGTCAGTCGCGGGTTTGATGCGAGATATTTGTCTAAGCGGAGTTTAAATGAATCAACGGTGATGCAGTCTATAACGTTTCGGGGAAGCCCATTCCACAAGTTGACAACTCGATTGAAGAAGAAATTCTTAGATTCGTGTGAGTTAAAAGATTTACTAATAATTTTGCAACCGTTTCCCCGCGTGTAATTAGATTGGTCGATAGTGAAGTACTTACTACAGTTCATATTGTCGATGCCTTTGATGATTTTGAACACTTGAATTAAGTCACCTCTTAATCTGCGCTGGGTTAAAGGAAATAGATTTAATTCTCTAAGACGCTCTTCGTATGGTTTGTTCTTTAGGCTAGGTATCATTTTGGTAACTCTACGTTGAACTCGTTCTAGCTTGTTTATATCTTTTTGGTAATAAGGGCACCAGGATTGAACGCAGTATTCCAGAAGAGGGCGGACTAAGGAATTGTAAAGGGTTAGGATAACTTCTTTGGATTTATGCTCAAATGACCTGCCTATAAAGCCAATTATTTTGTTTGCCTTCTTAACAACTTCTGAACATTGTTGACCCGGTTTTAGGTTACTTGATATTGTTACTCCCAGATCGGTTTCTCTGTTTACATTCTTAAGCTGAGTGCCATTCATCGAATAGTTTGCTTTCTCATTTAGGTATCCGATATGTAGTACTTTACATTTATCCGCATTGAAACTCATTTGCCAAATTTGGGCCCAACATGACAATATATCTAGATTGTGTTGCATATCGTCAACTTGTTCTTTTGAGAGTACGCTATTTGCAATTTTTGTATCGTCAGCAAATTTTTAGATTGTACAGGTGAGACCCTCATCTATGTCTTTGATGTAAATTAGAAAGAGAATTGGTCCTAGTACCGATCCCTGGGGTACCCCGCTACTTACATTGGTCCATTTAGATGCCTTACCGTTTATGACTACTCTTTGCTTTCTGTCGCTGAGCCAATTTTATATCCATTTCAACACACCGTCTTGTATTCCATGCGCTTTTAGTTTTAGCAGTAAACGTTTGTGGGGAACTTTGTCAAAGGCCTTTTGAAAATCAAGGTATATAATATCTACAGCTTTACTCTCATCGTAGAGGTTGAGGATATCGTGGAAGAAGTCTAAGAGGTTTGTTAAACAGGAAAGTTTTTTACGAAAGCCGTGTTGAGTATCTTTAAGTATGTTATTTTCCTCTAAGTGATTTACGAGTCTGTCTCGTATGACCGTTTCTAGCATTTTACATACAACTGAGGTTAAGCTAATTGGACGATAGTTACTGGGTAGGGATTTGCTGCCTTTTTTGAATATCGGTGTTACGTTGGCTAGCTTCCACTGATCGGGCATAGTTCCAGACTGCAAGGATTTATTGAATAGTAATGTCAGTGGTTTGGAGAGCTCATCCTTAGCTTCCTTTAGAACTCTAGGCGAGATTGTATCAGGTCCAGGCGTTTTATTTACCTTGAGTTTATCTAAACAATTCAATACTTCTCTCTCTGTAACGGTGATATTGCTTAGAACATCTGAATTATCAATCTGAATCGGCGATGGTGTAGGGATATCACTGAGGTCTTCTGTTGTAAAAACTGATGCAAAGAAGGTATTGAGGGCATTACTCATTTGTACTTCGTCTTTGGTGTATTCTCCATTTTCATCGACTAACGGTCCAACAGTTGAAGTAACTACTTTTTTCTTTCTGATATAACTATAGAATTCTTTCGGGTTTGTTTTACTTTGATTCGCAATATGTAACTCTAAGGTCTTTTTACTTTGCTTAATTAACTTTTTGGCTTTGCGTCGTAGCTCTACAAATTTCACCCGTTCTTCGTCATTTTGTGAGGATTTTAATCTATCATTAGCAAATTTTTTAGCAAGCAGGCAGTTTGAAATATCTTTATTCCACCATTTGGGCTTATTATTATGGCCTGGACGCCGTATTTTCGATGGTATGCAGTCTTGCACTGCTTTTAGGTAAGTGGCTTCGAATAACTTCCAAGATGTATTTATGTCGTTATTGTGAATTAAAAAGCTCCAGTCAGTTTCTTTAAACATAGCTCTAAGTTTATGGAAGTTTGCTTTCTTGAAATTAGGGACTTTTTCGATGCTACTATTTGGTTCGTTACTAGTAAACTTTAAAGTGAAAGTTATCGTACGATGGTCGCTGTTACTGAATTCATCACCAACATTCAAATTCTCTATTAATTCTTCTTTTGTTGCAAGTACAATGTCAAGAACGTTATTACCACGGGTTGGCGTTCGAATAAATTGATAAAGCGAACTCTCTTGCAAGTTCGTATACAAGTCATGTCCGGAGTGTGAAGTAAGAGTATCGCCCCACTTGGTCACAAGTAAATAAAAGTTGCCAAAAATTACGGTATCTTGTGAGTTACTTACATCTGCAATTTGTTCGTAAATTTCTCGGTCAGTTTGCACTGATTGAGCTGGAGGTCTGTATATTAATGCAAGTATTATTTTTGTATCTTTATTATTCTTTATTAGCACAAAAGATGCGTCGACGTTCACAATTTGAGGTTTTGACAAGAGGGTAGGGTTAAGACTTTCTTTGATATAAAGTAAAACGCCACCTCCATTTCGATTTATTCGGCTTTTCTCAAACATTACATAACCGGGAAGTGAATACTCTGCTAAAAAGTCTCTATCTTCTGTATTGAGCCAAGATTCTGTTATGCCAATCACATCATAATTTTCTGTAAACACTAGCTCCTCTAAATCTGAAAATTTATTGCGTATGCTACGAGCGTTTGCATAGAAAACCTTTAAATTTATTATTTTAGAACTCACGGAACGCTCTTTAATAATATTTTTGGTTCTTGTCGGATCTACATTTATGTTCATGGCTGTCCTCGGTCCTCGCTGTCTTCGGTCCTTATCGCTGGTGGTCCTCGGTTGCCTCTGTTTTTTTCTTGGCGTTGGATGATTTATGTCACTGCTGCTTCTTCTCGGATGGCGTTTTTTGATCCATGGCTGCGGACTGCTTCGTGTAGGAGACGACCCATGCGTGCTGAACCCACAGGGTTTAGATGAGTGCCATCCTTGCGGAACAGAGTAGGCTGGTTGTAGAAGTTGTCCCAGAGGTTGATGAATTCAACTTCTTCCCTCAGACACAAATATTTTAGTCGGCTATTTGTGCTGAAGGCCTTGTCGTAGAATTTGTCAGGTCGTTAAGGATGATGAGGTTATCAGTTTGGTTTTGTAGTACCAGCCCTCTGTCTGTGTCGGGGTTGTCGACAAACCAGGCCGACGTCTTGGCGTTGAAGTCACCACCCAGGATGATGTGTGGGGTGCTTGTGATGTGTTGTAAGTGTGGTCTGTATTCATTTGGTACTGTAGGGGATGTATGTGTTTATGATGGTTATGTTGGAGTTGTTGCCAGTGCGTATTTGAATTGATTGTATTTCTGTTGTGTTATCATTTGGGGGGAGGAGGGATTTGGTTTGTACACTGGTAACTATGCATGATATTTCTTTGTGTACCAGGGTGACGAGTCCACCGCCTCCGCCGACAGCCCGGTCTTGTCTGATGGTGGTGAAATCATGAAATGTGGGTGTTTTTTGTGTTGTGCGGAGTTTTGTTTCTTGTAAGATGGCAATGTGTATGTTGTGTTGTTTGATGAAGTGTGAGAGTTCGTGTTTCTTTGTGTTGATGCCATCTATGTTCAATTGGAGAATGCTAATGTTATGTGCACGATGTATGTTGGGTGCTGCTGCACGAGGATGGAGTGGGGGTGAGAGTTGGGATGGGTGAGGTGGGGGTGGGGATTGGGGAGCAGGAGATGGGGGTTGGAATGGATTAGGATGGGGTGTGGTGTGTTGAGTTGAGGATGTGGATGGTATGGGAAGGTTAGGGAGGAGAGGTGGACGGGTTTTAGGGGGGGGGTGGGGGGAGTGGATGATATGGGAAGGTTAGGTGGGTTGGGGAGGAGAGGTGGACGGGTTTTAGGCGAGGGACTTGACTGGGAGAGGGATGGGCATGAACAGGTCCAGGTGTTTGTGTAGTGTTTCTTGGAGGCAAGTGTTGTGCAGGTGAAGTGGATCCAGTTCCTGCATGAATTGCAGAGAACTGAACCCTTAGTGTGGCGACTCGAAGTGATGGGTTTTGAGCAAGTTGGACATATGTATGTGTAGGTGGGTCCTGGGTTGCTCTCAATGTCTCCGGCTAGAAGAAGTCTTCGAGAAATGACAGCCGGAGAGTCATTTCTCGGTGTAGGAAAAACTGTGTGATGTGTGTGTGTGGTGTGAAAGGTGTGGAAATTCCCGGCGCGACCGAAGCTGCTCCAAGGACTCCTGTACGAGTAGGCTTAATTGCCCGAAATTGCCTTCATTCCCTGCTCATTTTCATGCATAAGTAAAAGCCAGAGCGTAATACATTTATGTATTCGTGAAAGTACGGTAATAGCTTTCAAATTACAGTATTAGGTTTTCTTTATCTCCTTGCAGGAGTCAAACCTATAATTTATTAGTGGCCCCTCCATCATTGACGATTATGCCTGATATCTAAGACTGGAGGGGGACATTCGTAATCATATCATAACTCTAGCAAAGGCAGATAATCAAACAACCACATAGTATTCTTACTTTGTAAAAAAAATATATATTTGGCGCATAAACTTTATACAGCACAACTTATACAAAAAGGGGTACAAGCAGGAGCGTGCTTCAAAGAAGCCTGCTTGATAAAAAAGGGTGTTAACTCTGAGATTCTGAGAACAGATCCGCCAGTTAACAAGGCACCCCACTTAAATTAAGTGGTGAAAAATAAAAGTTATAAGTTTACATGTGCACATATAACCCCATAAAAATAGTGGATATATCTTGCAAAATATAACCAATGCTTAAATTAGATTGCTTCTCAGCCCAAAAAACTACTTTCAACAACACTGTTGTTTGTACTAAAATTGTACTAGCACAATTTCCTGTAATGAATAGTACAGAGAAATTTAAATATCACAACACCCATAAACAGTATCACAGCTCTCAAATTCTGGCGGGGTCTAGGGTGTCCTATGTTACACTGACTGCACCCCCCCCCCCCCGCCCCCTTTTCTTGAAATTAAACAATAAGTGACTTAGGGGCCACCTAGACCCTTTGCCTTAAAGCTATACATGGCAAGGAAGGTTTGTCTAGAGCTACTGAGAGGTAACGAGTCAAAAACGTATGATTAGAGGCCCACAACTGTGTGGACGTAATATCTTCAACAGAAAAATTCTTAAGGAAACGTAACGAAGCCGCCCACTTGCGTAAATCATGGGCCCTACCCACAACGCCGGGATTACTCTCTTTAACCCTTGTCTAGCGGGGTGTTTTGGGCTCATTTGGGCATATTCAGGCCCTCCTGCATGATAAATCAAGCATCTGCATGAAAAAAAAAAATATTTACCAAAAACTAGGCACTAAAAGCTTCAAAATGAGACCAGAACGAGCTACGTAGCACTCGTGGTTCTCTTGCAGTGATGCCACGAACATGGGAGTTTAGCATATATCGGTATATTTTTCCCAGCTATGCTCACTACTGGCTACACTGCCGGCCTCTCGAGAACACAGGGAACATGAGTTAATGGGCGGCGGTAAGCCCTGGGAGTCGGCTGTCTGGCCCGCTATGCTCCCGGCCATTTGCACTCGATTTTAACCCTTTAAAAGCCTTAACCCGGTGAGACCCAGCGTCGCACGTGTTGCGTCGGCAGTGTTTGATCACCAACTCCCAGCTACGCATCACGTGCGTCCGACATATAAAAAACACTTACGTGGCTCGTAAGGTAGGAAATGGCGGGAGAATAGGAGGGGGAGGTACCGTAGTGTGTGTGGGAGCCGGGCCAGTAGGTGTGAGCGGGCCGAGACAGCCGCGCGGCTGGTGGTGGTGGGCTTAGTGGGGATACTTTACACCCTTAGTTCACCGCCACTTTGAACCTTCATTACTCCGGTCGTATAGGAGCTAGAGGCTTGAGATTTATGTGAGACACTCCTTAGGATGTATGCCGTACAATGCCATACTCAGTTTTTACCCTAGTGCTCCCGGGCGGGTGGTCATGCGGGGGAGACGAACTTTCGACCCCCCCCCCCAATGACCGAAATGAGTTTTTTTTTATTTTTGTCTTCATTTCTCACCATTCTCTTCCATTTTGGCTCAACACATTTTTTTGAGGCCCCCCCCCCCCCAAAAAAAATGTCCGAGGTGATTTTTTTTTTTTTCATTTCTCATCCTTGTCTTCCATTTTAGCAAAAAAAAAAAAAAAAAAAGTGAAAATGGCTTGGGACTGGGGTGAACAAAATATTATAACTAGCCGGGGCTCAACGGGTTAATAATGCTCCTAACTTGCTGCAAATTGGTGCACGACTTAAGTCGAGCGCCGCCAATAAGGGGTTAATGACCTCGACCAAGAGGAAGCCAGTCTATGTTTCATCAAGCGTTTACCCATACTTGCTACCCATAAAGCACCGTGGTGATTTAGAGGTGCCACTCTCAAATATTTGGTTAGAGCTTGCACTGGACATAAATTATGGTGCACCTTTCCCCTTTTCAGCGCCGGCACCGTGAACTCTGAAAACACGTGTTCACTGTGCTCATTCTTGGCTATGAACCCTGGGGAAGGTGCAATGTAAATACACTCATTAAGCCTACCAAACCTGAGGCAATTAGGTGTGTTGCTCATCGCCGCCAGATCAGATACTCTGTTCCCGGTAGCCAAGGCCATAAGGAATACTGCCCTTTTTAAAAGTAATGTAAAATCTGCAGTATTTTGGTACAGACGGGAATGAAGTAAAGACAATGCCTTGTCCAGAGACCAGGTGGGCATTAGCTGACGGGGAGGCGGGCCGAGTTTAAAACATGCTCTCATAAAACCCTTTTCCTCCGCAACTGGTATGGAGAGACCGGTAAGGTCCAAAAACGGTATCCTAATCGCTGTTAAGTGATTTTTTAACGTTACTACAGATAAACGTTTCTGGTCGAACAGATAATTTAAATAATTAAAAACTAAAGCCACCGAGGGCACAGTTTGTTCTGTTCTAAGAATCCAAGAAGTAAAGGCTTGCCAATGCGATTGATACTGTCGCTTAGTAGACTGGGTATATTGATTTATGAATTTATTGGTCACATCTCTACCATATGGTGCTAGCCATTTGGCCTCCTGAATGTCCATAATGCAAAAGTCAGCGAGGTCTTTAGGTTGCCAATTGTGTCTAAGTGGAAAAACCCTACCGGGAGTGATACCGGGTCCGGGCACCACGTCTTCAATTGCTGGTACCACAACTGCGCCGGCCACAGGGGCGCGATTAGCGAGACTACGCCCCGATAATCCTGTAGTTTGTTTACTACGTGGCACATTAGAGACGCATCTGGCGGCGGAAACAGATAAATGGAACTCCACCTGTTCCAGTCTGTCACCAGTGCATCTGGCCCGCCCGCCGCCGTTATCGTCCGGCGGGTGAGGTACAGTGGGAGTTTATAAGTCTCCTCTGACGCAAACAAATCCACTTGTGGATGGTAGGGCTCCGCAATCATTTGGTCGAAAATGGTTTGCTTGAGCGCCCATTCCACTGTTGTGCTCTGTCTCCGAGACAGAGCGTCTGCCCAGACGTTTGCTACGCCTGGGAGATAAGATGCGTGAAGCTGAATGTCCAGCCTGTTGACTAGAATAAAAATCTTTTCTGACACGTTTAGCAACCCCCGAGATCTCGTCGACCCTTGTTTCTGAATACAGTGAACTGCATTCAGATTGTCCATTCTGAAGGCCACCGCCTTGCCCCGTAAAGTAGAGCCGTGAGCCTGAAGGAAATATAAGGGAACTAGTAATTCTTTGACATTGATGTGGGAGATTTCTAAATGGGACCAAAGCCCTTGACCCTGGTGCCCTTGGTTTGACTGAAAGCCCCAACCTATCGTTCCTGACGCATCCGTGTCTACCCATACCGTCGGCGGAGGAGAGGTCCATGACATGACTGAGTGTAATGTTTCCCTCTTCGCCCAGACCGCTAGCAAGTTGTGGATTAATTTTGGTATGGGCCATAATTTTTTCGCCGGCAATAGCGGAAAATATTTGTTGCCCTCCAATATTAAACGTTTGACTCTTAACCGGCCCAACTGTACCGTTAGTTGAATCCAGTTGAGAGAGCCGACCAGAGACTCCCAGATTCTCCGTGTCGTAGTCAGACTGTGAAGGAACAGAAACAATTTCCTGCGAAATCTGTTGCGATTGTCCACACTCAGAGTGAGAGTAGCTGTGTCCCAGACCAGCCCTATCCACTGAACTACTCTTGAGGGAACAAGGTTTGACTTTACCAGGTTGACCTTGAACCCTAGAGTTTTGACATGTTGTAATGTTATGTTGACATGATTTATGCATACTTGTTCCGTCCCTGCCACCACTAGCCAGTCGTCTAGATACCATAAAATCCTGATCCCTTGCCTTAACAAGGGCATCAGGGCTTGCCGGACTAATTTCGTGAATAAGCGAGGTGCTAGGTTCAATCCAAACGGCATCCTCTGAAAGACATAAATCTGATGCTTTATTCTTAAGGCCAGAAACCTTTGAAATCTTTTGTTGACCGAGAGGTGCCAATACGCGTCCGTCAGGTCTAAAGAATACATCCATCCTCCCGGCGGAAGTGTTAGCCTGATCTGGTTTACTGTAAGCATCCTGAATGACATGTTGTGAATATGGAGGTTCAGATAAGACAGGTCTACGACTGGTCTCATCTGAACACTGTCCCTTTTGGGCACTAGAAATAGTTTGGATGTGAAAACTGGGTAATTTTGAGGAACCGGGATGATGACATTCTTGGCGATCATTTCCTGGACTAGTGACTCCACCTCTAATGAAACTAAATTTGCCTTTGTCGGCTGACGTAAACGAGGTCGTCGGAGCCACTGCCAGGTGATGCCCTTGCGTGCCACCATCCTCGCCCAAGTATTTACTGGCCATGCGCGGTGACACGTCCGGAATGACCCAGTTAGCAGACAAGGGTTCGCCGGCTGTACTACCCTCTGATCCACCCGCCGTTAGACCGGCCCTGGGAGTGAGAGAGACTTTAGTTTTTTGGTGGTGGTGGTGGTGGTGGATGCTTAGCCGACTGGCCGGCGTTGGCAGAAGACGGGCCCTGGCCCGGTCTGCTATAGCTTCGTCCTTTATGACCTGCAAACTTACCTTGTTTATACCTGTACTGACCTTGGGGGGGAGCGGACTTAGGTATCTGAAAGGGCTTTGACCCACCCGGCTGAGCTTTTGCGACTGGCTTGGGTTTGGGAAAGTTAAAAGCAGGTTTCTTAGAAGGGGTGGGACTGTGCTTAAAGGCCTGAGCCATATTGAAAACAGTTCTCCACACATCAGGGGACATTAACGAGGGAGTTAGCACCGGCGACATGACCACCTGGTTCGCAATTCTGTCAGGAAGTTTCCTCACCAGGAACATCCTAAGATCCTGTCTCGCCCGCACCGCCTCGAGCAAGGCTGTGCGTATATCTCCCAACGACTGAATCGAAGTCTGAAGGCGTAATCGCCGAGATAGTTCAACCGATCGTCTGGCTTCCGCGTCCGCGATTGCCTGAGTGGATCGTAACATAGATTTCGCCACCTGGTGCGTAACGATGTACTGGGAAAAAAGTCTATACGCCTTCCCCCGTAGCCTAAACTCCCGGTCTAGGTGAGCTGGTGAAGGCGTAGTGAAAGGATCTTTAAGTTCGCAGAGATTGATTTTGGGGGCAGCTAAAAAAGCAAACAAATCAGATGGGACTCCGCCGGCTGAAAAGACTGGCATAGAGAACCAAGAATGGCTGTCCTGAGGAATCTGGTGGGAAGATTTTGAGGTGAAGGTGGTCGCAAAGTTCTGAGCCTCTACTTCCCATTCCACCCAAGGTCCTGGACCCAACTGCCCCACCTTCAACACTGGGTTAGCGGCTGTGTCTGTGACCGTTTGTAAATCTAATTCTGGAGTGAGAGCTGACAGTGCTTTTATATCATTAAAACCGTCATGCTTGGTCCAGTCAGAAAACAGTTTTGAAGCTGAGGCAGGGGGCAGTGCAGGCGTAGCTGTATACACAAAAAAGTCATGGTGATAATGGTTCGGAATGGCCTTAATATTAACATCAAGTACATTACCCGCAATATCCAAGGCTCGTAACTTTCTAGATTTATTTCCTTGGATTACCCACTCACGTGGCACTGGAAGTTCCCATGACAAAGTGGGCTGCGCCGTCTCTGGCTTAGTTGGGATCATTTGAACCCATGAGTCATCTGAACCGTATAACAGGGGCATAGCTACCTTTCTTAACGGTGCTTTATCCAACGGGGGAGGATTCACATCCGTTACCACCCTTACATTAGAAGTAGCCAGTGCCGCCGAAGCAGGCCTAGCGACTATATTAGGTTATATAGAGGGAGGGTGCGGAATCTTGGTCAAAGCAATAGAAGCGATCAGAGGCCGAACACTTGAACTTGTCATGGGAGCTCCCAGGTCCACTGTAGGAGTCTCCGGCTGTTGGCCAAAATGTTTTGTTAGAGCAGTCACTAATAACCCATCTATTTCCTCCGCCGTGACAAATTTAGCGGATGAAGAACTCAAAGGTGAATCATTCCTATCTTAAGAGCGAGTCGTCTAGAACTGAACCCGACTCTTGCACTTCCATGTCAGAGATTATAGACACCTCATCCTTGTCATCTGGCCCATCATGAGAGGGTTCCGCCGAAGCCGGAACCTCGTCTTGGTGCCAAGTTAAATCAGGAATGGATGATGGGATCACAGCGTCCCGGTGGACGTCTGTCCGTACCTGTGGCTCTTGAACCAAACGTGTGCCATGATGCCCTGGTTGGGAATACCGCCATACACCCAGGCCTTGGCCCGAACTCCCTTGGGAGTCAGAAACACCATCAACCACTGAGCCCCCACTAGACTCTTCTAAAGGGCGATCACTGCCTACAGAACTCTCTAACTCTAAGTGTGTAATATCCATTGGTAACCTGTCCGCCGGCAACACCCCCACCACAGTCTCTGACTCCACTACCGCCCCATCAGATTGGACACTAGATAAGTCGGGAGTAGAGGCAAAAAGTGAGGCACGAGGCTCCGGCGAACGCCGGGAGGCCTTTCGTTCCTTAGAATCTTTCCTGGAAGATTTGTGGCTGCGGTGTGACTTAGATCTTTCACTGCTCTTAGACTTTTCTGATCTTTCACTAGAGCTGTCCTTGGACTTTTCCTCTTTGCTCCTCTTTCTTGCTGGTGAAGAAGAGTGACTAGGCGGCTGTTGTCTGAGGGGCGACCTGGACCGCGCCCGTGACGTGGAGGCTGTCACCGGGGGCGTGGGTTCACGAGGTCTCTTAGAAGTTGTAGGGACCAGAGAAAGTGCTGTACCCTGCCCAGTCTCTGCCGACTTTCGTACAGTTACTCTAGAGGTACGTTTAATAGGGGGGTGCTCAATCAGTAATTTATCCCAAAGAATCACATTATCACATTGCAGCGCTTTATGAGCCACTGTGGTAGCATAACTTGACAACTGCTGCCTGACCTCCCTCAAAGCGACCGCCGCGGATCTACTATTGTCCCGCAACACTTTGGCACTCAATTGAGTACAGGAGGTACAGTTCCCCGTTACCCACAAACCCCTTGAGCGATCTAGACATTTAACACATCTAATGCAATGAGTGTGTGCAAAGATAGGGATACCTGAACAGGAGGGAGCAATACACAAGGCAAAAACAGGGTCTATGGTAGCCATGACAGAGACTGGTGGAAAACACGAACCCACCCCCGGTTTACTCCAGGTTCTCGAAAGTCCCGCCGGAACTCAGCCCTGGAAAAAAGAAAATTTCCAGGAATTAATGTTCATAAGGCTACACCAACATGTTCGCACACAAGTGTTAGACAACCCGCCGGGTAACGAGACGTAATACACAACTATCACGGCTCGCTACGCGGAAGGTTCGTATATAAAGATTTCAGAATATCTTAACTTGTCCAAAAGATTTATGAATATCCTCTGATATAATATAAAGACCAGCATGGCTTTTTTATAAATGACGCAGTCTTCCCAGTGGTGTTTGTTAAGTTCTTACTGGAAAAAAAAACTCAAAGACGCCGGCCCCCGTATTATCTCGCAGATCAAAAACTGGGAAGCCTGTCTTAAATGCTAGATCTGGCTTCTCCCGAAGCGTTCTAGATCGCCGTATGTTGAATGGCGGCGATACGTATCGTATCCCTCGATTGTCTGGTTATCTTCACTGAATTAAGCAAATCCGTTAATCCTACCCTCCCAAGGTGCAACCGCCGGGTGTGAATTTTAACGTTAACCCCAAAATTCCTATCCCCACTTCTTTGCAAAAGATCGCCGGGGAGGAAAGATCAACAAACAGCCTAGTTTTACTGGCTTTGCAAAAACCGGGAAAAACTCAACTCAACACGTGTCCGTATGAACACTTAGTGAAATGGGTAAAGCCATCCCGCCGGGAAACACAGGCCCCACCACAGAGACGCAGTCCTGGAGAGCCTCAGGCCACTAATCGCCGGGGAAAACAAGCCTTTTTTAACCACGCGTGACTAAAACTCGGCAACCAGCCGGGTTTTCATGGTGTAACCGAGAAAACCCGCCGGAAAAGGCAACCCACCCCGTTCAGATTCAATCTGAACGCACCAAATAGACCGTGGAATTAGCCAAAGCACAACTAACCCAGGACACACAAATAGTCCGTGGAATTAGCCAATACACAACTAATCCAGGACACATATATAGTCCATGGAATTAGCCAATACACAACTAAACCAGGACAAACATGACACAGTAGTACATATTTATAACATAAATCAATAACACTTGTACATGTGGCAAAGCTACGAGAGGCTGGCTAGGCCTAAGCAGACGGAAAAACACAGTAAACATGTCGTAATATAAACAAAAAGCACTGAATTATATCACAACAGGAACCACCGTCAACACACCACTGTAGCAAAAACTTCCTGGTAAAGGGAAGAACTGACTCGGGACCCAGAAAAAACTTCACTAAGTGAAGAAAAATACGCTGGGAACGTCAGAGAATCAAAAGCTACCTCATCAGAAAGATAAAAGGCAGCAATAATAACGCGTAATGAAAGCCGCCTGCATCACAAAGCTAGCTAACCGTGAAAAAGTTCACATGTCCACAACAGGACCACGAGGGTACACCCGAAATAGATGCCCCAAACACACGACCCAAAATACACTGCACTGCGGGCAACCCGCCCAGGACACTCCTGCTACGCATATCCTAACCTTACTCGATACATCCCGGAGTAAACAAATGAGAAAAAACTCACTAGGGACGCAACAAATGCGGAACGAGCGGAGCGTGGGGAGGCACGTCCGGGTCGGTTGAGCGCAGAGCAGAAAAGGAAGAATGACGCCTGAGTCAGCGTCTGGTAAAAGATCCACACAAGTACCGGTACATCCACGAGTATGTGGAAAGCTTATGAATAGTTATTCTTATTTTCTTTTTGGTTTTTATTTGTTACGAAGTTTTTTCGTAGTGAGAACCCAATTTCATAATGACTGAACCATGAGTGAGGTTGCGTGCGCTCATGATGAAGGCTCCTCAATTTTTTATGCTCTGCGCGGTAGATTCAAAACTACGACGGATGAGTGTTTGAAGAGGCTGCCTTATGTAATAGGCATAATCGTCAATGATGGAGAGGCCACTAATAAATAGTGCGTTGTTATGAGTGCGATTAATTTGCTTGGGAAACAGATTAACTTGCTCATGTAGTATTGTATACCCTATGTGGTGGATTGTATTTTTTTTTTTCATTTCATAAATTTTATTTCAGTAAGCGTTGTTTCCACATAGCGATTTTGATTAGTTGTTTTGAATTTATTTAATAGTGGCCCCTCCATCATTGACGATATGCCTATTAACATAATAGTCTCTATTCAAGCGCCCGCGGTCGCCAGCTTGAATCTGCCGCGCGGGGAAGAACAGAGTACTCGTCATAAGTGTAACACCTATTCTATTATGGAATCTTCTTATGATTGGGTACTCATTACGAAAAAACCTCCGTAAAAAATAAAAGAGAAACATATACTTAAACTGTGTTATACTAAGCTTTCCATCTCGGTGGATTTCTTGTGCGTGGATCCCTGACGCTACTCTCTAAGCGTCCATTCGTCCTTCTCTTCCCCGCGGGCAACCAGGTTAGACGTGTGTCGCCTGAGCTCCGCCACATTCTTCGTTCGCTCAATTCTCGTGAGTCCTTACTCATTTGGATATATATCTGAGTTGTATTGAACAGGGTTTAAGGGGAGGCTGAAGTCTTGACCCCCAAGTCAGCCTGTATAAGAGATAGTGTTTTTCTTCAAGTATACCATCTTATTACCAATGGAAATACTAAGACTCGCTGAAAAAATCAGCTCTCTATGTGCGCGCGCGAGCGCAGAATTTCATTGAAAAATTAGTAAAATCATCTTCTCACTCAAAATTGTTCAAATTTCCCGCAATTTTTGCATGGCGTATTCTACCTGCATCCCCTACAAGAAAATGCACTAGTTGTACCATATTGCATAATAGAAGGGGCTGAAAAAACTATATAATATATATATATGTTTTTTTTAGCCAACATTTCAACCTAAACAATGTCGAATCTTGAAAAATATGTGAGAAAATGCCATTATTTCTGCATTTTCCAGTTGCTATATAGTCCTATATGTAGTTAGTAGTAGATAGTTAGTCCTCCTTAGAAAACATTTTCTACCATAGCGCGCAACATAGAAGATCGGTGGTTATGGGCTGGTCTATCAGAGTGAGAACTGAGCGATCTCTGCCATACCCATAGCTTACTCTGACTGTTCCTTTTACTTATATATTTTCTAGATCTCGAGTGACGGCGTCTCTTCCGTGGATTGACCTCCCAATCTACCAAGATTGGAAGCCAAAGCGTCACGTTTTTCCCTTGCCCCTCAACTTTCTCTTCATAATTGCTGAGAGGCACAGTGCCCTGGGTGGAGCTTTGGTTTCCCGGGCATTTCTGCACCCTCCTCAGCTCCCCGCCATGGAGTGGCTTCGGTCACCCAGGCTTTATTGTGGTCGGCAGGAAGGGTTCTGTGGGGGCGCTCGGTTATGGCCTTGGCCGTGCTCTGGGCCTTGGGGCTGTTCGGCCAGGCAGCTTGGGGAACAACAACATAGAAGATCGAGATTAACCCTTCCAACCCGGAAGGGCTCTTGAACGCCCATAACAAACTCGGCCCGCGCAACCCGGAAGGGCTCTTGAATGCCCATTGCTTGCGTACGTGCTTTCGAATGCCGCGCGTACATTTTTGGTATCGTGGAGGGTAGGTGGCGCCACCAGACGTAAACTACGCCACAGCAACAGTATCTACCCCGACGCCATCATGGATAGTACGCCAAATAGTGATTCCGCTGTGTCCGATACCGTGCTCCCTACGACGCCCGCCCTAGTTCGTCGCGCCTTACCCCGACGCCATCGCCTAAATGTGTTATCTCCCGGAGGTATTGAGACGACATTGAGACTTTATGAGCGTGCTGATGCACAGCATAATGTTGATGATGAAGGCAGTGATAACTCGGCTAAATATCAGTCGAGTGATTTTGGCGATGCGAGTGACAAAGACGAGCAATTCTTGGGATTTGCGAGAGAACATGAGTGATGAAGGTGATGTACGAGCTTTTGAGGAAGCTGTTTTACCTGAAGAGAGTGAGTGAGTGGGAGAGTTCGAGGTCACTCTCCAAGTTTCACATGAGTGACACGACTCCAAGCCCTTCGCCAGCTAAATCGCCTTTCAAGCTACACTTATATAAGAAGCAAATACTTGAAAAGGCGGCCGCGGCAGCTAGGGAAGAAGCCAAAAGACTTGGTGAGGATGAGGCTGTGAGTGAGGGTGAGCGTGGTGACTCATCTCGCCCGCCATTGTCTCCCTTATCTACCCAAGCCACCCAAGATGACCCGGGTGCCCCGCATTCTTCCCCACCACCCCCACCACTGCCAAGGGTTGAGGACCCCCCACTTTCGGCCTATTTGCCTCCTAGGTCCCCCGACAGGAGACATACTGCTGCCGAAAAGGGGAAAGGCAGGAAATATACCAAAAAAGGACAGAAAAGTAAGCAGGCTTTGTTCGAGGCTCCCGCGGCGTCCACCCCTGCCCGCCCCAGCCATACGCCCCCGCAACTTTCCCCACGGTCCTCCCCACCTCTCCTGCCTTCAACATGTCTTCCTGAAGAAGTATTTGAGTTCGCATCACCAATACCTGGGCCTAGTGACAGTGAAGCATTGCTTTCTGTCACTCGTCGCAGGCCAAGGAGCCCAGGACCTCGGGGGGACATAGCCTCACCTGCCACTCCTTCCCCACCTCGCCCACCCGCACGCCGCCCACGCATCACTCGTTCCCCACCAGATTATGTGGGGGCCATTGATGATACCTTACCTTTGGATACCTTTGGATGTGTTCGCCGCTCCTCTAGCGGCACCAAGGAGCGCGACGCCCCTCGTTATGGGTGGTGAAGGGCACCACTCAAAAGACTCTGGCCATGATTATGTAGGTCCACCGTCAGGGCAAGATGACCACTCTAACGATGACTACATGGACATGGACGACCCTCAACCCATCCGCTTGGCCCGGCGTCGTGCTGGCCGCCGCCCTGGCCGCCCTAGGGCGCGTGCCTCCCGAGTTTGCCGTGGGCGTGCTGGGCCACCAGCTGGAGCTCCTCGTCAGCGTCGACAAGACCCATTCTACGTTTTTCAGTGGCAAGACGTAGTTGACGGAGATGAGTACAACCCTGATGTGCCAGCTTTTGATGAGGTACAGGAGGGTTCAGGCATTACCCCCAATTTTCCGGCAGACCCCAATGCTCCACCACACAAAATTTTTGAGGCCTTCTTTGATGAGGAGGTGGTAGGGTATGTTGTCAAAGAGACAAATAAGCAGCACCAATTCCAGGTCCACTTTTTGGGCAAGGTGACCAAGGGCCACATGAGGCAGTGGACCCCAGTGACTCATCACAAGTTCATGGTGTTCCTGGCACTCACCATGCTAATGCCTCATGTCAAGAAGCATAGGTTACCTGACTATTGGATCACCAATGATCTCATATCCACCCCAGCTTTCGGGAAATATATGTCTCGCGACCGGTACCTTGATATCCTCGCAGCGCTCCATCTTGTCACCAACACCGACGTCCACCTCCCAGACAAGCTGTGGAAGATTAGGACGTTGTACGAGATGATGCGAGAACGCTTCACCTCCTACTTCAAGCCCTTCTGCAAGGTCGTCATTGACGAGTCTCTTGTGCTGTTCCGGGGAAAACTCAGCTTCCGGCAGTACATCCCCTCAAAAAGACATCACTTTGGCATAAAATTCTTTGTGCTGTGCGACTGCAAAACTGGCTATGTCCTGGACTTCCTGGTCTACAGCGGGAAGGAAGGGGACGTGCTTGTGGACCCCCTCATTGGCTTTGGCGGAGCAGTGGTGCAAGCCATGATGGACCGCTATTTCCACAAGAATCACGTCCTCTTCACGGACAATTACTACACGTCCCCCACTCTCTCAAAGTACCTGCATGAGCGCAAGACGGGGACTGTAGGCACAGTCTACGAGGGAGAAGGAAGGGCATGCCACCTTTCCCTCCAAAGACCAAAAAAGGCGATGTGTTCAGGAAGAAGTCGGGGCCCATTCTGGCTATCCACTGGCACGACCAGCGGAAGGTCAACCTCCTGAGCACCATCCACAAGGGGGAAATGGTGGAGACTGGCAAGGTGGATCGCCGCACCCAGGCCAGGGTGACCAAGCCCGATGCTGTCCTGGACTACAACATCAACATGAGGCTGGTGGACAAGTCCGACATGCAGATAGGCTTCATTGACTGCCTGCGTACCTCGTGCAGATGGTACAAAAAGTTCTTTCTACACATGGTGGACATGACCATTCTGAACGCCTACAACATCTACAAGCTTCAGAATGAGAACACACCCATGAAGTTCAATAGCCTGCGGAGGTTCCAAAAGCAGGTGTTGAAGGAGCTCCTGGAGAAGTATGCTATGCCACAGAGGGCAGTGGCACATGCTGGGTCCGCCGCTACAGACCGCTTGCACTGTACATATTACATGAATATGCACAGGCTTGTTTCCCTGCCTCAGTCAGCATCAGGAAGAACGCAGCAGAAGCGGTGCCATGTCTGCTACAACACCAGGCTGAGGGCGAGGTAAGGTAAAAAGTCCACCCTGGAGTGTGTGGAGTGCAGGGTGGCACTCTGTGCTGCAGGGTGCTTCTTTGAATACCACTCCAAGCAGGAGTTCTAATAATCATAGTGAAAGTGCCAAAGATAATGACAATATGTACAGTATATATATAGGCAAAAAGTGGAAGTAAAACAATTTATTGTTATACAAGTCATGTACTGTATTATGAGAACATTTATATAAATACAATTACACCATAATAATATGTGAAAGTGACACATATGTATATAATAAGTGACATTCATATAATTACAACCTATAGAAATATATAAATCAGTGAAAAAAGACACAATAAATTGTATATAAAACGTTTACAAAGCATATAACTAAGTGAAAGTGACACAAGACCTAATATTTGATGGCCAAAGTATAATAAACACCTGTGATAACGAATAATCAGTGCCTAATATACCAATAACCTACCTCAATTACTAATAAAATGTATCGTATCGAGTGAAAATGAGCATTATCAGTGACAGTGACACTCTCTAAAGCATATTTATCAAAGTGAAAGTGACACAAGACCCAATACTTGATGGCCAAAGTATAATAAACACCTGTGATAACGAATAATCACTGCCTAATATAACAATAACCTACCTCAATTACTAATAAAATGTACCGTATCGAGTGAAAATGAGCATTATCAGTGACAGTGACACTCTCTAAAGCATATTTATCAAAGTGAAAGTGACACAAGACCTAATACTTGATGGTCAAAGTATAATAAACACCTGTGATAACGAATAATCAGTGCCTAATATAACAATAACCTACCTCAATTACTAATAAAATGTACGGTATCGAGTGAAAATTAGCAATATTAGTGACAGTGATACCCTAATAAACATACTTTATATAATTGGCCTCAAAATAACTACAGTATAATAATATCAAATAAACATCACATTCTCAATATCAAACACTAAAATCGTCTAAGGGAGATAAACACTTTGGCGCGACGAGCGGCTAGGTGCGTGGTAGCCGTGGCCGGGGCGACGCATCCGAACGCGGGAAGAATTTTCCGCCGAAAAGCACTTGTCTTCCCGCACTCACCATTACGCAATCACTCGGGCTAGAGACCTCTACTCAACGGCATTCTACAGAGGAAGGTTTGTGGAACATTTTACTTTTTTATTCATAACATTACATGCCATATTTATTGAATTACAGATGAGTTAACATAGCCCAAAGATCGTCAAAACACCCGGTACCACAGCACAGTCGCGAACTAGAGGGCCCAGGGCTGGAGGGTTAATGACCAACTAAACAAAATTTTAATCAGGGGAAAACATTGTAGAATTATTTTAGACAAATTTTTACCAAAATCCATGATTTTGGGGCCCCCCCAAGGGGGCCCTAGGGATGTCATATGGGTGTTTATGCCCTCATATGATTATTTCTATTGCTTACAGCAGCCGTTTAGACTACAGACACAACACAAAAATTTGGGTGGCTGAAAGATTTTTTTTTTTTCGGGGGTCGAGGTCGAACCCCCGGCCCGGGGGGTTATGGATGCGATATGTTTTTTTGTTCCTTCCTATGCTATTCTCCTATGTTGAAAGAAGCATTATAGAACAAGAACACAAAAATTAGAAATTTTGATATCTGGGCTCAGCGAAGGTTCAGCCTCCCCTTAACCCTCCAGCCCCGGCTATGTATTATATATATATTCCCCGAAAACCGGGGGTTTTGGCCGAAAAACGTCTAGCCTAGGCTACCGTATCTTTGTTATTCTGACTGCTTCCGCATTCCCGCGCATCCCCAAGCGTAGATGTGTTTCTTACCTGTAGAATGGTGTTAAGTAGAGCTCTCTAAGTCAACTGGTTCAGTTGTGATGATGATTTCATTGGAGATAACTTTATGGCAAAAACAGCCACTTTACACTACTTTTCGATACTTAACAACAACATACAGGCACACACGAACAAGCGACGCTCTCCTTCTTGTGGCCGGAGATGCTGGGCGTCGGTCCAGCCGGCTGTTGTTTACATGCGTCGGACCGACGCCTCGCACACCAAGCTCACAGGCTTTCAACCACTGGGCATTAAAGAGCCCTTCCGGGCAGCTCTGGTATGCTTTTTTATGGGCGTTCAAGAGCCCTTCCGGGAACGAATGGTTAAACTAGCTAGCTCAGGCTGCCCCATTGGTATGCCCACAGGGAGTGTTTAAATTAGAGTACTTGATGCAGGCGCCTACTTGTTCTCCAGGACCGACGCCGCATGGTTTGTTATGTTTTTGTTTCTGCTGCGCCTTAGCTATTGTTTTACTCTAGTTAGGAGGCTACTATCTTCGCAGAATATCATGCGTCTTACATCGTGATAAGAATGTCGCATAGTTTGTTATTTTAGCAGACGCGCTAGTTTAACCCTTGGAATCCGGGATGCCTCATATGAGGCAAAACGTATTTTGGTTAGGAGTCCGGGAGGTCTCATATGAGTCAAAATCAAAGTGTTTAAATCGCGCGGGCGGATTTTTTTTTATGCGTGGGCTACCGCAGCGCCACCAAGCACAAACTAACATGCAGCATCAGTTCTCGTCACGCATCCAACATGGATGGAGCTAATCCAAAAAAAATCGCTGTGTCCGAATCGCCGCCCGCCGGCGCGTACCGTACGCCTAACAAAAGCAAGGCTAAAATGACCAAGAAAACAGTGCTTAGTCCCGATGGTGTTGCACACACTCTGGAAGAACTAAGCGAATATAGTGAACTGAGTGAATATAGTGAAATGAGTGAACTTGGGAGTGACTTTGACGAAGAACAAGTGGTTAGTGAAGATGAGGGTGAAGTGGCGGATGGCTTAGAGTTTCTGGGCTTTATTAGTACCGATGAGGACGATAATGACGATGGTGAATGCGGTGCTCGTGAATATAGTGAACTGAGTGAACTTGGGAGTGACTTTGACGATGAAGAAGTGGTTAGTGAAGATGCGGTACCGTACGCTCGCCTAGCCTAGCCTCGCCTAGCCTCGCCTCGCCTAGCGTAGCCTAGTAAGTGAAAGTGACACACAAATGTATAACAAGTAATAATAACTCAATAATAACAGTGTGTGACAATAATTCATAACAAGAAGAGTAATAAGAGTGAAAGTGACACAATAATATCCAATAACAGTGAAAGTGCCGAAAATATGTTATAAAAAGTTTCACATAACTCAATAATGGTTGTAAAAGAAATAAATGACACAATAACTATGACATTATCACCATAGAAACATAATACCGTCTACCGGTACCAAAGCCACCGAAGCAACGAGTGACTTAGTGCGTGCTAGCCAGGGCCTCGGCGAAGCGTTCGGACACAGGCGAAAATACGCGGGAAATTACCTCCATTCCCATCATTATATCTCGGCAACCACTTGTCGTAGCGATGTCAACTCAACGCCAGTCTACAGACGAAGGTTGGTTCTACACTATGCAATTTAGTTGACTGCTCTAGGTGGTCTCAATCAGTAGATATCAAATTATGAAGATAGCCATTTTTCAGGAATACCCCCTGACACGACAATCACCTCATATGAAGGCCCCCGGATCCGGAGGGTTAACCCTTCCCGCAGATGGGCAGGAGCCCGGGTGTCCCCTTGTAATCCGTAAGCTTGAAAGCCTATTAAGCTTGTTTTGAAAGCCGCGCGTCCGACGTATGTAAACACAGCTGGTCGGAGGCGATGCGTGTACCTCCAAAAGCAAGCAGACATCGGAGCTTTGTTGTTGTGTGGTCTGCTAAGATAGATTTAGTGTTGAAAAGTGTGTCATATTGCTAACATCGCCTCGAAACTCTCTCCACGGAAATCATCATCACAACTGAACCAGTTGACTTAGAGAGCTCTACTCAACACCAGTCTACAGATTGGAAACCGTAGTACGTTTAGAGATGTGTGGGAATTTTCTAGCAGTTAAAATAACAAAGATACGGGTAGCCTATTAAATAAGTTTTTCGGCCATATCGCCCGGATCTCAACAACGTCCTTAGGAGGGCGGCCCCGTGTTGGAAGGGTTAAGGGTTGTCACACGTGGTGCGGAACCTTCTAGCATACGAGTCTGCATGCGGGCCCCTCTCGTGGGCCTCTTCTCTTCATGCTGTGGCTGTGATGTCTCCAGTAGTTGGTGCTTCTTCGAGCCTCGTGGCTAGCCTCAGTAGGGGTCTCCATTAGCGGTTAGGGGTTTATTTTATCTTTACCATACTATGTGTGATATATGTTCCCCATTTTCTTGGCTCCCCTTGTTTTTCACGTGTCGATCACGTGTTGTTGGGAGCCCAGGAGACGTCCTTTATGTTTCTTTGGGTGTTGCGATTTAGTCGTCTTTTGTTGTAAGCGACTTCTCCGTGGTTGTTTTGACCCGCTGGACCTCGTTCTGCGTATCGAGGTCTTGTTCCCGCCGTGCTGGTGGCCGGGCACAACCAACCCTATGTAGTGTGCCACTACACACCTTTTGCGGCGGACATGCCTAGTCCGGCGGAAAGGGTCAGTTTGTTGACCGGATTTTGACTCGCCCTGCGAACAGTCCATTACCTCGCCCGCTCGGCGGTACTAAGAGGTGAACAAGCAGTTGGTCCGGCTAATCTAATAGCCATAGGCCCTGTGGACAGTCCATTTACCTCGCCCCGCTCAGCGGCACAAGTAGGTGAACAAGTGTCGTTCCGGCTAGTCTAATAGCCATAGGAAGACACAGGACCTGGTTCCGGTTAGGGCCAGTGACCCATGTCACAGGTAAGTGGTCACGTGAATACCCTGTTTGAAAGGGGTGGGTTTTTTTCACGATAGCTCTCAGGCGGCGGAAATATAGTTGACAGTGGTCAACTAGTTTTCCGGCATCTAGGAGTCGGTAGGATGTTTTAACACCTCTCAGGTTATCCTTATGAGCATTGATTCCTGGAAATTTCTATTGCTACGGCTTATTTCCCTTTATTCTTTTGAAGATCCCCCAGTTTTTCGGTCAAATCCCCTTGTTGCAACTAACTCCCCACAGTCAGTTAGTCAGTCAGCACTCTCTGTAGAACCTTTTGCGTGTGAGGTTCACTCCCCTCCCTACTCCAAGAGAAGAACTCGTTCTGAGTCGCCGGAGTCCCGGCCTCCTTCTCAACCACAGTCACCCCAACGACTTAAAGAGAGGGCTTCGAGCATGGACCAGCAGTCTCCCAAGAGGCGAAAATTGTCTAGTTCGTCACAGGACCCCTTTTTGTCCACAGAGCACGATAGCCCCCCCACCCAAGTGTGTAAGTCTAGTTCTCGACCCGTCCCGTCGACATATGTCTCGGAGACGCCGGAGTTTTTCCCCGGTCTACTCGGGGCAGAAGCCAAGGGACATCAGTCAAACGCTAGGATTAGGTCTAAAGCGAGGGTTTTACTGCAAGGGTCTAAATTAGTTCTCTCTAAATGCTATCTACCTTGTGATGAGGTAGATTTGTCTGGTTCTACGGCGTCTGCCCCTGAGCGTCCCTGCAATGTAGCGGCGGGTGTATGGACACCCAGTTCAGAGGCGCGAGGTACAAGTAACATTCTTACACCTAGTAAGCTAGGCCCTTATTGTAGTGAAGGGCACGATCAACCAGAAACGGCGATCCAATCGGAGCCGGTACCACAAGGTAAAGAGTCGCCGGTGGAAATGCTGTATTCCTCGGCTGATCAGGAAGTAGATAAGGCACTCAACAGACCAGGTCCTAGTAGGCAGGTTGAGGATAACGGGACAGTAGAAAAGGTAAGATCCAAGTCTCTCAAGAGACCGCGCCCTCAATGTGTTACGGCGAAACATTTGGATGAGCTATTACAACAAGTGTTGAAACAGTGTGCCATCTCTAAACGGTCCCGCGATATCCCCCCCCCCCCCCCCCCCCCGGTTGCATCTGTGCCCTCTCCCGCCGCGGACGATGATGTTCGGCCACTTCCTTCTGTCCCCTTGATTAGTGCGGTAACGCATCGAAGCGTACCAGTTCACCCCCTGTCACCAGCTAAAGTAAATGTTCTTTCGGACTCTTCTATGGCCACAGCTTCAACGCCGGCCACTAGTTTTTCACAGCCAAATAGGCCTACTTATAACGTAACATCTCGTCCACCGGAGGAAATTATTAAATCTCCGCCAGATAACATGGTTTATCATTGCTCCAATCCGGCCTTTCATCCTCGTTCAGTATCTAAACATCAAACAAGGGATGCAATCCCTCACTGGCAAGAACCAGTAGGCATGTGGTGTCCGGTTAACCCGCCGACGTCGGGAGCGGGACACAGATCCATGAAAGGGGAAATTCCAGTACCGGGGGAGTGGACCATAGAGATGAACAAACATAAACAGTTCCAGGCAAAAGATGCCCAGGGTAGGGTGGTGAAAGTACAGATAGAAGCGTTCCCAGACAACACAAACTATCAATATTTTGTATATGTGCCCATGCAACTTGCCCCTCCTTCCCCAGGAGACTTTATTTGCCCCGACTGCTCCCGACCTTAAGGGTTCACAGTTACGACTCGGTTAGACCAAATGAACCGAGGTTGATTACATCTCCGGTAACCATGTCGGCGGGACAAATGGAAATAAACCTGGGGGAGGTGGGACACGGGCCATGGGTGGAATGGGATCAGGAAGTCCAACAGTTTGCCATTACTCTAACGTCTAACACTTCCCTGGCGGTTCCCCCACCTCGCCATATGGAGTTTGATTTGCAGAAGCCCCAGCCTGGGGGAGTTCCCAGAGCCGTTATTGAGTTCCTTACAGCCACTCAATTAGCACTAAAAGATTTTCCGGAACCTTTCAAAGCTCCTGACCCTATTGATCTCCAACGTGAGTTCATGGGTTTTCTACTGACTAGAGACACAGCTCAAGTAATTGCTAAACCTATTGCTAATTCCAAGAAGGGTCGGAATGAGGCAATCAAAGCTTTTCAAAATTATCTACTACCTCACCCGGCGAGGTCAATCATGGACATACGGACGTCCCTATTTGAGGCGGTCCGGGCTAGACAGCTTCTCAGACTCCATATGGTAAAGGGTTTGCCTGAGAATGTTTATTACAGTCATTTTTTCCCCAGTGTTAACACCATCCACTATGAATGCACAAGCTAAGAATGATGTAGAAATAAAGCTCAACCATGCTTTGCCTAACTCAGTTTAAACAAGGGTAAGGCTAGATTAGTGAATACTAGAATTGAGGACACATCTGTGGCCAGCGACAAGCGGACTTCACATGTTTACCTACCCCTTCCTTGAGGATTCCCTGATTCTTCCTCCCTCCCAAAGCCTTGTAAGGGCACGAGGATACGAGGTAGATCCCGTAGACAGCACCCAGGCATGCGCCAAGGGGCATTACGGTAGTTCCCAGCGGACGTAGACACAGGTCTTCACACGGCGACTCCTAGGACACTTGCCGTCCCCCTGTGTTAGGCTGACTGAATTAGGATGGCAGGATCCCCCTGTTATTGCATACCTAACCAACAGCCTAAGTGTCACGCCCAAGTACCTTTAAGCTCTGCCGGCACAACTCCCCCCTCGAAAACTTAGTCTTCAGAAGCAGTTGATGCAAATTACAAAAAATGTCAAGCCGGCACTTCTTACAACCATGGTACATTAAGAGGAATCTGCACACATGTAGTGCTTGAAAGGAATCAGGAAGACAAGCATCCGCCGGTCGCTGGCTACTCCGGTCAAAAGGGCTATAAATGATCATGTCTCCCGCTCTATGCCACTTAAGTACACTCTAGGCTAACAATCTGTTCAGAAATGATAAGGGTGTTTATATAGTTCCACATTAGCAAAGGTTAAGCATCGCTATAGGAACAAATCTACAAGTAAGACTGGACAGGTGGTCTTACGGGCACGGGTGAAAGCAGAACATGTTTAAGGATAAGATGCTCACTTTCTGTATACCCATGAAAGGGACATGACAACATTTCCGAAGGGTGAGGCAAGTCTTCAGTGTAAATACCTTAAAATCAAAAGCACTCTGGGGCAAAATTACGCCTGGAATTTGTTTGCTCTTCAAGGTAATCAGGCGCTCGGACCGCTCTGGAATTCATGTCTGCCTCTTAATCATGCTTGGAACGACCGGGATAATTGTCGACGACAAGTCCCGGTTGGCTCTACAGTAGACAAGGGGTAAGAGGTGTGTTGCGGTGCGGTCCCGCCGGACCTCCCCTCCTTCCGAAGTAAGGCCTTTTCATAGGAGAGTGGATTGAAATCTTTCTACTTCTTTGAATATATAAAAGTTTTCAGACCATTGTTCCTGGGTTTGAGGTCTTTCCGTAGGGTTCAGTGTAATTTTTCCTCCTTACGCCTACAGTATGAGTAAACTAGGAAAGGACTCTGAGGACTCAGGGCGATGGATTCTTAGTCATGTCTAATCCAGCAGGCTTAAAAGGCTGCGGATTCTGGACAACAAGATTTTTAGAGGAACAGGATAAATTCTCGGGTCAAGGAAGGACAAGCCTCCCCCCACCCCTCTCGCGGTTCCTCATGACCGGCTCAGATATTTACTTTTTTGAACACTTCCAGAAAGATACAGTTCCAATAAATTATCAAGCCGAAGTCGTAATGATCCACATCAGAGGACGGGGGTTGTTTTCAACCGCAACCGTACCTCCTCGACGAATCGAGGACGCCGGAACTAGACATTGTCCTAAACACAGGACATCCGACGAGTATGGTTACTTACACAATACACATAGGACTATAACAGGGAGTTGATCCATGAATGGATTTCATCAGGTCAGACGGTACTCATCCACCCATATACCTCGCAGGGGATGCCCCCGGAAGAGTAGTTAGAATGGGTGTCCCAACATTGACGAGAAATAGTAGTACAGTACCAACACGGCCTCCACTCGCACTGGTTCAGTCAGTTCTAGAATACCACCTCATATAGAAATCTTAGAATCCGGGGTCGTTCCCGCAGGTGAAGCGGCATTAAGACACCAAGTAGAAGTCTCTTAATCGCAGGGTCCCCATAGGACATGATGTGACAAGTCTTCTGGATCCGCGAGACGGGAATCAGTGTATCTTAGTTATAACGGTCATTCCCTAGTACAGTATGTCACAAATTTTAAGTAAGCTTACAACAATGTATCTTACCTTTTTAAGGACCATAGTAGTTGTCCGACAACATAGCTTGCTAATAGTTGACTCCCTCTCGATCGTCCTCCCACTAATCTACTCATACTGTATGCAAACAGAAGTTAGTATTAAGAGCATGTTCATGATCTACAGCCGCTGCCAAGTCAGCTCAAGCCCAACTTTAGAAGTCCAAACAACTTTTCTTGAAAATTCTAAGCTAGGTTTTCCCTGGCCCTAGATTTTACTTTCAGAGGGCTGCGTTTCTCAAGGGTCGTCATGAAATACTTGAGCTGGCGGGGCAGGGCTACGTACCTAAGGACCTCGGGTCCACTAACCCTTTTTAGTTATATGTTTCCATAACCATTACCGTTTTATTTAAAAGAATGAACACTGGTTTTACAGCCCTGGCACTGACAAATGGGCATATGCATATCCCTTGGTGCTAGGTACATGTTTTAGATTTAAGAGTAGGAGGTCAGCACAACCTCATTAATTCAACCCCTCATCAGGGTCATCCAAGCAGATCTTCGCATCACGAGAAGAAAGTCATCTCTCTTACTCACAGAAGTATCAAAGGTTTTTAATCGGAGTCATCTCCACGGCCACGCAGTGGACAATTACAGTTACTTTCCTGATGCTAGATCGGGCTATGACCCGGGACAGACAGACACCTGTGCCGGGTAATGTTGAGGCAGAAGGGTTCGTAGTCTGTGCTAATTACTATTAAGGCCAACGGCGAAAAGAAAAGGGGGGGGGGGGGAGTGTGCTAGTAGCCAAAGACCCCTAGAACCCCTCCGCCGGATAATACCTCCGCCGGAGATTAGGATAAGTGTACAATATGTAATACTTATTTAAGAGCTAGGTAGAAAGCTCTAATATTTTGTGTTTTAAGGTTAAATTTTAAAAGATATCTATCATAGTTGCATCTATATAGTGTATGTTACAGTATACAGTTGATCCTCCAATAACGCGGCCAATATGTTCTGGTTACCGCCCGTGTTAGCCAAATCCGCGTTACCGAACCCATATGTTTACATGTTAAAGGTACCTTGGTGTTCTGGGGATTTCCACAAAGTCCACTTTTTCTCCATAGAAACCTATGTTATAATAATAAATTCAATTATAAAGGTTATTTTACATGTGCATTGGGTTGATTTGCCCATTGCAACTCTTACCTCTGAATAAATGAAGTGTTGCATACCCCCTGTCCCCTCCCCCCCGGATCCATCGCCGTCACTGCGATGAAGTTGATGGTCTGGTAGCTCTCGCTGCCAGCCATTCGTTGATAAGGCGAGGTCCCTCCCCAGCTTCAGCATCAGAGTCCTCGAAGCCACTGTAGTCGGCATCTGATACACCCGACAGTAAATCATCTGGTGGCTGAGGGTCGAAGTTGGAGTCGGAGTCACTCGACGCCACTTGTTCCTGTTGCTGTGCTCGTTGTCGAAAGAAATCTGTTATTCGTGTCTGCTGGCGTGCATTTATCCTGTCGTGAAACATGTCGAAGTACGGCTGGATGGAAGCAGTGAAGCTTGCTATTATCTGTGCTGAACGATCATGTTTGCGATCAAAGTTGTTCATGTGATGGCTGAGGCGTTGTGACAATTCTACAAATTCCTGTAGACCAGGAGTGTTCGGTTCTTCCTGGGGTTCGTCTTCTTCTCGATGTTCTTCCTCTGTCTGCTCTTCCTCTTCCAAATCCTGCATTAGGTCCTCGGCATCAGGCTCCTGTGGTGGCTGAATCAAACCTTGAATATCTTCTGGCCCCACTTCACCCATCCCAGGCACACGTCTGGCATTGTAGCCATCGGCCACAATAACCTCACGTAAGAAAGCAGGGTATTCGTTGGCTGCAGCATTGTCGGCGCTTGCTGTCTCTCCTGTGATCCAAACACTTTTCATTTTGTTTTGTTTATTGAAGGACATCAACCACCCAGCAGATGCCTTAAAGGGTTTGGGGTTCTGTACATTGTTCATTCGAGCCACTGCTGCATAATATTTCTTCGCCTTTTCTCTGATCATCCGTCCGTCTGTCGGCACATGATTCTTGTTTTGCCTCACCAAATACCGCACCATTAGCTTCTCTGTCTTCTTTAGGATGACATTTCCCACTTTTATCGACGCCTGAGTACCTTCTGCAGGGTTTCCCTTCATAATGTTGGCAATCTTCTCCCTGTCCTTCCAAATGGTGCGAATTGTACTCTCGTTAACTTCATGTCGTCTTGCCAACTCAGCTTGTCTCTTCCCCTTTTCTAACTCCTTCACGATGTCATATTTCTGTGCGTACGTAAAGATACGGCGCTTCTTGGGCGGCATGGCGGCGAGGTTAGGTCACAGAAAAAAAGGCACTTTGAGAACCACGGCCTGTGTTACAACACACGCGGTGGGGGGGGGGGGGGGGCGGTACGTGAGGCGAACAATGGTGGAACTGGGGAAGGACGCTGGGGAGGGAATAACATACCCGGACGAGCCGCAAGTGACATCACTGGACCAGGGAGGGAGACGGAACAGCCTCGCCCGGCCCAGGAGAGAGAAAACTGCCCAGCTGGACCCCGCGTCATTGTAAGTACTGTATTGACCGCGTTAGTAACATTTTGGATATTTGGGGTGTACCGCGTGCCACCAAATACGCGTTTCTAAAACTCGCGTTACCGGAGGACCAACTGTACAACTATTAAGTGGTATACAGTTGTTGTTGTTGTTGCTGTTCCCCAAGCTGCCTGGCCGAACAGCCCCAAGGCCCCGAGCAAGGCCATAACCGAGCGCCCCCACAGAACCCTCCCTGCCGACCACAATAAAGCCTGGGTGACCGAAGCCACTCCATGGCGGGGAGCTGGGAAGGGTGAGGAAACGCCCGGGAAACCAAAGCCCCACCCAGGGCCCTGTGCCCCTCAGCAATTATGAAGAGAAAGTTGAGGGGCAAAGGAAAAATGTGATGCTTTGGCTTCCAATCTTGGTAGATTGGGAGGTCAATCCACGGACGAGACACCGTCACTTGAGATCTAGAAAATATACAGTACTGTATAAGTAAAAGGAACAGTCAGAGTAAGCTATGGGTATGGCAGAGATCGCTCAGTTCTCACTCTGATAGACCAGCCCATCACCACATGACTAGAACCCAATCCTCTCAGCAACAGCTAGGAAAGGCCCTAGAAAGCCGCCTTTGGCGGGGGGATAGCTCCCCTATTTCAACCCCTTTCGGGGTTGGGCACCCGCTATTCGGGGTTGGGCACCCGCTAATGGTATACAGTTCATTTTTAAGCCAGATAATGAACTATAAAGAGTTATAAGTCTGGATCGAGTGAGAAGGTTTACAGTTAAACCTCCATACAATTGTCAGACGGGATCTCAAGCAAGAGACCCGGTCAATTTAAAGCAGATCTTCTTCGAAGTAACGCACTGCTTATCTCCTTTTATATTTTTATAGTATTGTATGTAAACAATAAAGACTAAAATTGTTATACGGATTCTGGTTTTTGCCTTTGGGTTGGTTGGCTGGTAGGTTTTGATATTGTCACGAATGTCCCCCTCCAGTCTTAAGAGATCAGGCATATCGTCAATGATGGAGGGGCCACTATTAAATTATAAGTTTGATTCCCGGAGGGAAGTAATGAAAACCTAATATTTAGTAGGGGCCCCGTAATCATTGACGATGCAGTGCCCTCCCGTCCATCCCCTTCCCATTCGCTTGATGCTTTAAGTTTATCTTGATATGTCAGTGAAGGACGAATGGACGCTTAGAGAGTAGCGTCAGGGATCCACACACAAGAAATCCACCAAGATGGAAAGCTTAGTATAACACAGTTTAGGGCCTAAGTATATTTTTCTCTTTTATTTTTTACGAAAGTATTTTCGTAGTGGGTACCCAATCATAAGACGATTCCATAAGAGAATAGGCGTTACACTTATGACGAGTACTCTGTTCTTCCCCGCGCGGCAGATTCAAACTGGCGACCGCGGGCGCTTGAATAGACTATTATGTTAATAGGCATATCGTCAATGATTACGGGGCCCCTACTAAATATTAGGGTTTCATTACATCCCTCCGGGAATCAAACCTATAATATTGTCTTTGTCCCAGTTTTGTTTTGTTTAGTTTGCAAGTTTTACATTTTAATCTATTTAATTAATTTTCATCCTGTCCGAATTCACCCCATTTTTACAGAATTTTTAAAAATAAATAATTTAATACCCAATTACGGGAATAATATACAAGATAATGCCAATTAACCCTCCAGCACCGGTTTCGCATTCTATATGATATCCCTGAAACCCGGGGGATTTGGCCGAAAAACATCTTGCCTAGGCTACCGTATCTTTGTTATTTTAACTGCTACCGCATTCCCACGCATCTCCAAGCGTAGATGTGTTTTGTATCTGTAGACTGGCGTTAAGTAGAGCTCTCTAAGTCAACTGGTTCAGTTGTGATGACGATTTCCGTGGAGAGTTTCGTGGCGATGTTAGCCATATGAGACACTTTTCACTACTGAAACAACATACAGCCACACAAAAACAAATGACGCCTCTCCTTCTTGTGTTCGGAGGTGCGCGGCGTCGGTCCACCTACCGGCTGTGTTTATATGCGTCGGACGGATGGCTTTCAAAACAAGCTTACAGGCTCTCAAGCTTCCGGTGCCTCAGAACCCATCCGTGTTCCTGGCCCTAGTTTGTTATGGGTGCCTCAGAGCCCTACCGGGTCTGAGGGGTTAATTATTTTGTACTTTCACACTAATTAATAAAGTACATCTTGGCACCGTAGACTTTCCTGCATCTACTCATCAACATGTCTGCCAAAGAAAGTTTGCCGATGTTACGGGGGTTTTTCCGGTTTTTAATTTGTAATCGGTAGTACAGTACACTGTATCACATTATACATTAAAACTATTTAACCCTCGGAATCCGGGAGGCCTCATATGAGGCAAAACATCATAACGCGGCAACCACGCGTCGTAGCGATGTAATCTCAACGGCATTCTACAGACAACAAAAAGTTCTACAATTTTCAAAAAAAAATTACTGCTCTAGGTGGTCTCGATCAGTAGCTACTGAATTATGAAGTTTACCTGTACCAAAAGGGCCACGGACACAGTGATCGGGATCATACAAGGCCCCCCGGATTTCGTGGGTTAAGCAAGAAAGTTAGATAAAAGCATTTCGAACAATCGAGTGAAAACAGATTTCTAATACTGTATGTTTATTAGTTTTCTATTTATTCATTTAACCCGTCCAGCCCCGGCTAGTTTTGTAATGTTTGTTCACCAGAACCCGGCCGGTTTTCATTTTTTTTTTTTATTCCAGAAACAATAGCGAATGGGTTAGGAATGAAGGAAAAACCATGAAAAACCGCTCAAAAAGCTTAAAGAATGGTCCTACAGAGCCCCCGAAAACGTATTTTACATGAGTAAAAAATTGAAGGCAATTACCCCCAAAAACCAGGTTATTGCGCGCTCACGCGCACGCACGTGGACTTTGAGAGTTTTCAACCATCGGCACGGTTGCGTGGGATACGTACACAGTTCCCATACAAATCTGAGCCCTCTTGAGTGGCTACACCTGAGGTTACGGTCGGCGCAATTAGGGTGACGCGCCAGGCGCGTCTCTGGGGCTGTGCGTTACATACATCGCCGACGCGTCAGGTGCGTCGCTGGGACTGTACGGGTTAATTAACTTTTAATTGACGTAAAGTCCGAATTCGCCCCAGTTGATGGTACCAATACTAAATAATTTAATCTATCCCATAGCCTACAGACATCATGGCCTTATAAATCTCTTTTTTGGATGCCCGATATTTCCCCCTGCTGCCTCCTTTGGACCATGCTTTGAGCCATCTTCATTTCTCCTATACTATAGCTTTGACCTCGTTGTTTCACCACTAGGAAGTCTTATGTCTGGAGGGGCCCTTTATTTTGACCCAGACTTTGTCAGTGGTATCAAGAAATCTATATTCCAGGATGGTCCAGAAGCTGTTCCCATCATTTGGTCTATCACCTCTGTTCCTATTTACTGTATTTCCATAATTTTATTCTAAAACATATCTACATATTTAGCTTTGATTAACAAACCATACTTTTTTTTTCAGATAGGCGAACTCGCTTACACACAGGCCCTCTGCTTGAAACAATGACACATATATGAGCTTTCATTGGGAGATCAATTCTTCACTACTGTACTCTTATTATTATTTTTTATTTTTTTTTGTATGCAGCAAACTGGACTACTGTCATCATTAGGCTAGAATAATATTCTTAATGTAACCCAAATATTACTACTGCATTATTCCTAGTAAAAGGTGATTAATCAACTGTTGGAGTACCACTACTGTATACCATACTTTAACTGTGAACAGGGACCTAATAATTTAAGGTTTCTCTGCATGTTTTATGACACAGTAAATAGTCCTATACTGTACCAGACATCCCCCTTTACCCGATTTACCTAACCATAAATTTCTTCACCAAAAACTTGCTAATTTAATCTTTCTACATCATCAATTTTCTTACCTCAGCCAAAATTTAGATATTTTCTCTCTCATCAAACTCCACTACAGTACTAACTTCCCCTGTACAGTATACCTTTCTCAATTCACACTGTTCTCACCTCTAAGCTATGTAATAGCCATTTCTCTTGACCAAGGCCATCTGAGCTGCACGGTGCGATCTCGTTATGGCTGCACGAAGGCCATCCGGGCTACGAAGGGCAAAGGCCAGTGCAACACACCTACCTTGACTGCCAGAGATACGGTACTGGCGAGATAATTATTTTTCGGAAGTCTTGCAGTGTTACAAGACATGACACAACATTGCCAAGGGTTTCCAATTTTAAGGACATACAATACAACTCAACTCATAGCCAAAATTGGACACGATTCGCGTTTTTAGTTTTCTTTCACTGAATTTCTTAGTTTAGCAACGGCAGTTCGCGTGAACAACCACTTTGAACAAAACCTCCAAATCAAGCGATTCGCATGCGTGAGCATGAATGGTTTATATAATGCCACAAATAGCCTCAAAGTATGCTTTATTATTAAAAGTATTTACATAGGGTACCAGTATTTATTACTATTGACAAGTCCGATCCAATAATCAGATTTTTATTTCTTATCTACATTCCGATATCAATCTGAAAAGGCTAAATTCTATTGCAATAACTTCCCCTTCCTACATCTCTCCACCACTCATATTCTTCATCACTAACTTTTCTTCTAAACTATTCATCATCAGTACAGTATTTACATCAATATCAACACACCTTTCAATTCTGTCTTCACTTTTTCTTGTTCAATCACTAACTGATCATCTACAAAACACTTCCTTCTTTCACCGTGATCCTATCTCTAATTACTCTTTCATTCTACCAAATTCTTTACTAACATTACCTTCCCCTTTTTTCCACTTTCACATTAATTAGTATCTCAGTAAATCTCCCTCTCTCATTCCACCTGTGTCTTCATTAACATCACTTGATTAATCTCCTATCACCTTCAATATTTACACTCTACTTCTTTATAAGTATATGCTCTACTTTTCTCCCTCCATCCCTTTCTTCTCTAATCCTATCTGTTTACCTCCTACCATAACTACTGTGCTCTTCCACTACTACTACTTCCAGTGGTTTGATTAGACTATCTTATTATTACTACTACAGTAGTTCTCTTCCACCATCAACAACCCCTCCACTATTGCTTCACTTCCACCATCAACAAGCCCTTCACCCACGGCGGGTGCCCAACCCCGAAAGGGGTTGAAATAGGGGAGCTATCGGGGTTGAAATAGGGGAGCTATCCCCCCGCCAAAGGCGGCTTTCTAGGGCCTTTCCTAGCTGATGCTGAGAGGATTGGGTTCTAGTCATGTGGTGATGGGCTGGTCTATCAGAGTGAGAACTGAGCGATCTCTGCCATACCCATAGCTTACTCTGACTGTTCCTTTTACTTATATGTTTTCTAGATCTCAAGTGACGGCGTCTTTTCCGTGGATTGACCTCCCAATCTACCAAGATTGGAAGCCAGAACGTCACATTTTTCCTTTGCCCCTCAACTTTCTCTTCATAATTGTTGAGGGGCACAGGGTCCTGGATGGGGCTTTGGTTTCCCGGGCGTTTCCGCACCCTCCTCAGCTCCCCGCCATGGAGTGGCTTCGGTCACCCAGGCTTTATTGTGGTCGGCAGGGAGGGTTCTGTGGGGGCGCTCGGTTATGGCCTTGGCCTTGCTCGGGGCCTTGGGGCTGTTCGGCCAGGCAGCTTGGGGAACAACAACAACAACAACAACAACAACAAGCCCTTCACTATTACTTCACTTGGTGATGGGCTGGTCTATCATTGGTGATGGGCTGGTCTATCAGAGTGAGAATTGAGCAATCTCTGCCATACCCATAGCTTACTCTGACTGTTCCTTTTACTTATATATTTTCTAGATCTCAAGTGACGGCGTCTCTTCCGTGGATTGACCTCCCAATCTACCAAGATTGGAAGCCAAAGCGTCACATTTTTCCTTTGCCCCTCAACTTTCTCTTCATAATTGCTGAGGGGTACAGGGCCCTGGGTGGGGCTTTGGTTTCCCGGGCGTTTCCGCACCCTCCTAAGCTCCCCGCCATGGAGTGGCTTCGGTCACCCAGGCTTTATTGTGGTCGGCAGGGAGGGTTCTGTGGGGACGCTCGGTTGTGGCCTTGGCCTTGCTCGGGGCCTTGGGGCTGTTCGGCCAGGCAGCTTGGGGAACAGCAACAACAACAACAACTTCACTTCCACCATCAACAAACCCTCCACTACTACTTCTACTCCACCATCAACTTCAACACAGACGACATAACACTCACATGCACACACCAAGACCCAGACAGAGCAACACTTCTCCTTCAACCCTATCTCAACACACTACATGACTGGTGCACTACAGACTCAAATTAGCCCCAGCCAAATCCACTGCAACCCTCCTCACAAGCTGGACAGCCGAATACAAAAACACCCCACACCTCACCTTACCTTTGGATACCTTTGGATGTGTTCGCCGCTCCTCTAGCGGCACCAAGAAGCGCGACGCCCCGCGTTATGGGTGGTGATTTGGTGCAGTAGACTGTTTGAAGCGACAGCTCGCTCCCTTGCGAGGATGGGCTCGTCTGGCACTTTTTGCAGTTCGACATCTAGGGCTCTCTTGAAGTTGTCTAACGAGATGTCCCTCATGTCTCTTACTCGCCGTGGGAGTTTGTTGAAGAGACGTGGGCCTCTGTGTGATAACCAGCCCTCTCGCAGAGAGCCCATAGCACCCCTGTTATTCATCCGGGGGATTTCGCATTCCCAGCCTCTCCTATCACTGAATTTCATGACTATCGGAGTATGTAGGTTTGGTACTAAACCCTCTGCGATTTTCCACGTGTATATTATTAGGTAACGTTCTCTTCTACGTTCCAGTGAGTACAGATTCAGTGCTCTTAAACGCTCCCAATAGTGTAGATGTTTTATCGAACTTATATGCGAAGTGAAATTTCTTTGTACACTCTCTACGTCATTTATTTCACCTGCTTTGTATGGGGATGTTAATACGCTACAGTATTCAAGCCGCGGTAGCACTAGAGATTTGAAGAGCGTTATCATAGGCAATTCACCGCGTGTTTTAAAAGTACGCAGAATGCAACCCGTTAGACGTTTCGCAGCCGCCACTTTGACCTGGTTATGTACTTTGAAACCCATATTTTCAGACATTAATACCCCAAGGTCTTTCACACTGTCTTTCCGTTCTATTATGTGGTTAGATTCTGTTCCATACACACCAGTGACACCACCCCCTAACATACACACGCACACCCAAAATCATAGGAGTAACATATGATACTCTAATGACATTCAAACATATCACAAACATAAAAAAATAAACTGACACCCAGACTTAACGCCCTCAGGTCACTTGCCCACACAAAATTTGGACACACCAAAGAAACTACCACCACAGTATACAAACAATACATTAGATCAGTGATGGAATATGCAAGCCCTGCCTGGGTTTCTAACCTCGCTGAAACACATCACAAGACCTTGCAGACTATTCAAAACAAAGCCCTAAAAATCATCACAGGCTGCTCAGCTACTACACCTACAGATCACCTACATCAAGAAACCAAAGTCCTCAAAGTCAAAGACCACCTGGACATGAGAGGCACTCAATTCCTGGCTGCAGCCTCCACATACCAACACCACCCACTACACTACATGGCAGCACACCCACAGATACCAAGGAATATCAAAACAACACCCAGCACACATATCACACACAAATACTGTCATCTCTCCCTCCCTGCCCACCCCAAACCAGCTTCCAGAAGCATATCCATACTCATATCTCTCGCCGTTCCATCCAATCACTCATAGACAACATACATACATACATACATACATAAAATTTTAAGACCGAGTGTTCCACACATAAGTGCAGTTTCAGTCTCTTGTCCTAATAGTGGCATTCCAGGCAACCCTGTTAAGGGCTGCTTCACTTGTCAAGTTCTTGGATTTGAGATCGGCGCGTATAGTCCGATCCCAGGTCTTCCTCGGTCCACCCCTTGGTGCAGCTCCCTCCACAATCACAGACCTGCATTTTTTCACCCAATTTTGTTCATCCATTCTCTCCACATGTCCATACCATCCCAGTCTACTTGTACGCATCACCTCGCTAATACTCTTTATACCTAAACGTCTCCTCAGCTCAACATTTGTTATTCTATCCTGTAGCCTGGCCCCACACATCCATCTCACCATTCTCATCTCATTACGCTCCATTCTGTTGACATCCTCTACTTTAACGGCCCATGTTTCTGAGGCATACGTCATTGCACTTCTAACACATGAGGCATACACCTTTCCCTTCAGGGCATGACATCCCAAAATCCATCCTTCTGAAACCTCCTTTTCTCGCAAGGACAGAGTCCACCTGGCCAGGCTGCGATGTGGGCACCATCCAGCTCTTCTGAGCTATTCTAATAGACTGGATGTCTCCGTCATTGACACCTGCCCAGGGTGCAACACGGCACCCCATACTATTAAACACATCATAGAAGACTGCATTCTACACAATCACTTATGCCAACAACATAATCTACACTACCGGTACTTGAAAGCACTGTGGGAAAGCCCGACCGTGGCCATGGCCTTCCTTAGGGATTTGGAGCTGTTCGGCCAGGCAGCTCAGGGAACGACAACTACCCTTCCATTTTCGGCTATATTCTGTCCCCTCCACTTCTAGCTATATTTCGACAATCAACTTACCGTCTCTATCAACTTGCGGTTTTCAAGGAGCTGTGACTTGTCCTTGATCTCGCCCGACGCCAGCCAGGACTTGATTTGGTCCCGTAATCTCTGGAGCTTCTTAATCTCCTTCTTGAGGTCTGCTTCATATTTCTCCTTTTGGTTGCTGTTGGTGGCATTATGCACCTTCTGCCAAATGTCTTCAAACTGCTCAACACCCTCAGCCACTTTTTTCAGGCACCGATCAATTTCACCTGTTGAGAAAATATATTTAGTAGAATATAATAATATATTCCCAAGAAGCAATGATTACCGGTATATAGGCCTAATCTGAAAAAAAACAATAAAAAAAAAAAAAAAAAAAAAAACATTCAGAATGGACATGGGGTAGTCAATCTATCTATCTATATGCTCAGGCCCAATCCCCACTTTTCCCTGTTTTTGTTTTTGTTTTTTTTTGGGGGGGCCCCCAACTCAAGACAGAGCAAGAATAGGGGCAACACAAAAGACAACAGCAAACAATGAACACCCACAAACAAAATACAAATTCACACACATCTAGGAGAAGACCCAGAGACCAGGGTCACCAAGGTCCCTCCAGCACTCCCCTGGCCCCGACCACCCGGAGAGGTTCCGATCTCGGCAGGCAGACATGCAGCGGAGCCGAAGCCACAAGCCCACCTACCACACTTCCAGGCGTACCCTTCATATTAATCGTCTCCCCGTGCCAGGCGCCTGATGGACTATAATCTAGTCCAACTTGCACCTGATCCCTTCCCCCAAATGACCACGTGTTCACTCATCTATTCACAAGCATTCTCCATTCATTCCTGTTTATTACCACTTCCCTTGCCTGATCTATATTCATTCTTCTATCATCCAAAGATTATCTTACACAGTCTCTCCATCTAAATGAAGGTCTTCCTGCCCTTCTATCTCCCCTTGTATCTGACTCACATAATTATTCTCTTTGTAAGCCTTTTATCTTCCATTCGTTCAACATGACCATACCAGCTCAGCACCCTTCTGTCCACTCTGGCTGACAAATGTTCCTGCTGCCCCACTCTCCTATGTCTTCATTCCTTCTGACTTCATTCCTCAATCTGTCTCTACGAGTAACTCCACACATATTCCTCAAGCAGCTTATCTCCATCACATCCAGCTTTCTTCGCTCCTTTTCCTTCAGAGCCCATGTCTCAGCCCCATACATCACTGTTGGCACAACAATTCCTTGATACATTGCACTTTTTACTTTCATTCTGAGATTTCTCGTCTTCCACATACAGTAAAACCTCGCCTATCCAGACTAATTGGGGGAGAATCCTGTCTGGATCTGCCGAAAGTCCGGACATATATTCAGCCATCCAGACAAATCCGGATGGCTGAAACATGAGTCCGGATATCTAACTTAAACAACCAGACTTAGGTTTCAGCCATCCAGACAAATCCGGATGGGTGAAGCATGAGTCCAGATATCTAACTTAAACAACCAGACTTATGTTTCAGCCATCCAGACAAATCCGGATGGGTGAAGCATTAGTCCAGATATCTAACTTAAACAACCAGACTTATGTTTCAGCCATCCAGACAAATCCGGATGGCTGACATACAAATCTGGATATCTAACACTGGATGTAAATAATATGTGTGGAAACTTGTATTCGTCTCGTTCGTTTCCGGATTGACTTATATTTTTTCCAAGCCATCCAGACAAGTCTGGTTGGCTGAAACATGAGTCTGGATCGAAATGCCTGTCTGGATCTCTTGGGTTTCCGGATCTGAGAGCACCGTATGGGAGGGGTTTTACTGTACTTCCCATTACTGTACTCCGAAAACCTTCCTTCCTTCACACACTCTCTGTTTTACCTCCATTTACATACCTCCACTCCTGCTTATCCTCCCAAAAACCCTCTACCTCGTCTAACTCTCTTTCACTTCCTGGTCCATACGCACTTACAAAAACCCACCTTTCACCCTTAAACCGCATTCGCACCCACATTAGCCTTGATGAAACCTCTTTCCACTCTGTTATAAACTCTCTCAACTCCTCCTTCAAAATAATAGCCAATCACTCTTTCCCACAGACTCCCTCATCTACTCCAGACTTTCTACCTATCACGTTTCCAAAATCCACTTCTCCCTCTCCTTTCATCTTTGTTTCATTCAGTGCAAGCACATCATACTTCTTTCTTTCAAATAACCTTCCAATGTCCTCTCGCTTCTCATTCGTACTACATCCTTGCACATTTAAAGCTCCTATTCTTAAGGTCCGGGACCATGAACGCGTTCCCTCGCCCCTATCTCTGTCTCGTTTTTTTGGTAGATTTATTTAAGGGGAGAAGGATACCAGGCCCCCCCACCCCCGATCCCCTTTAGCCGACTTCTGGTCATCCTCCTTTCGGGACTTCGGTGAGACTTTTTCTATTGCACTAGACATATCGAAAGCCTTCGATAGAGTCTGGCACAAATCTTTAATTTCTAAACTACCCTCCTTCAGTTTCTATCCCTCCATCTGTGCCTTTGTCTCTAATTTCCTTTCCGGCCGTTCCATAGCCGCGGTTGTGGACGGCCACTGTTCTCTTCCTCACCCTATAAACTCCGGTGTTCCTCAGGCCTCTGTCGTATCTCCTCAACTGTACCTCAATTCCCATCCATTCATACGCAGACGACTCAACCTTACACTACTCCATTAGTTTTTCAGAATGCCCCAGCCAGCAATCCCTCAACGACAAACGTAATGAAGCCATAGAACTCTTAAATTCTGATCTAAATACTATCTCCAATTGGGGCAGAGAAAACCTTGTTACCTTTAATGCTTCCAAAACCCAATTTCTCCATCTATCTACCCATAAGGAACTCCCAGCGGACTATCCCTTATTCTTCAACAATACAAAAATCAATCCTTCATCTTCTCTCAATATTCTTGGTGTCTCTTTTTCTTCTGCTCTCAGTTGGAAGGACCATATTACCAGTCTTGCTAAGGCAGCCTCCCAGAAGCTGGGTGTGCTCAACCGCCTTAGGGGGTTCTTTTCCCCTGCACAGCTTCTTGCTCTGTACAGGGGCATAGTGCGTCCTTGTATTGAGTATTGTTCACATGTGTGGGGAGGTTCCTCTCACACCGCTCTCCTAGACAAAGTTGAAAGGAAGGCCTTTCGTATCATTAACTCCCGTCCACTCACCAACTCTCTGCAATCTCTCTCTCTCTCCGCCGCAATGTTGCATCTCTCTCGCTATTCTATCGCTACTATAATAATCAGTGTTCCTCAGAGCTTTCCCAGTGTATACCACCTCCTTTACGTAGGGCACGTGGTACCCGTCTTGCAACTCAATCCCACCCCTAGTCTGTGCAACTCTCCAACACGAAAGTGAAACGATACTCTCAGTCTTTCTTCTACTCAACAGCTGAGCTCTGGAACTCTCTCCCAGAATCAGTCTTTCCCTCTTCCTATGACTTAAATTGCTTCAAACTCTGTGTGCCCTGGCATTTTGGCTCGAACGTCCCTTGATTTTGGCCCTGTCACTCTTTCAACTATGGGGGAGGCACTCACTATAGGCAGTTCTGCCTTTTGCCTCCCTCAATCACATAGTAAAAAACCCACAAAAATATATAATTACCAGTACAGTACAGTATATATATTTTGTTTGCGATGTCCAAATTCACCCCAGTTGACGGTATTTATTATTTTTGTTTGGGTTTTTCTTTCAGATACAGTGTTCTCTTATATTGAAGAGGAACTGAAATGAGTACCGGTATTTTACCCATTATCCAATAATATAAAAACATGCCCCCCCCCCACACATAATTGGGAAGGGCTAGGACTATCAGGGAAAATGAGGGGTTACAGAGGATAAAATGCAAAAATAAGCTGTATTTGGCCATAACTGTTTGCCGTGGGATCCAGAATAAGTTGAGAGGGGGGGGCACCTCACCAGGGGGTCTTCATCTAATGGTGGAGGAAAACAGAATATGCCTCACGCATCCTACTGTGTGTCGTACAAGGCGACTAATAGGGGGGATGGAAATAGACTTGTGGACCAACAGCCATTACTATGCAATAAAGTTTTTATCTTAGCACTGTCTTGGTATGGCACTGCCGAGGCTGGTGGAGTGCGGATAGGTGCCACAGGGGACTGAGTCTTAGCTAGGCACTGTTTGGCACCTCACCTGTGTCAGCAACAGTGTTTGCATGTTGGAGCAGTGTTGGGGAAGGACTTTATTGTTCTATATAGTCCAAATTGCCTAATATACAGTAGAGTCTTGTTATGTTGCTGTCTTTTTGTAACATTGTTAAGGCTGGTGTGGTTGCAGATACTGCAGGTGCAAGTGCTGAAGTGTTGAGTCTTGCTGAGGCACGGTTAGCACTATAGCCTACCAACATCAGCCACAGTGATGACTTGGTGAGGCAGTGCTGTGGCAGGACTTTATTGTACTACAGTACACTCCAACTACTGAAAGGCAACCCCGTCTGAGTCGTTACACTGCATGTAATGGAAAAATGACGCTAAACCATTGTATGTATTTTTTCTTTCTTCTATATTCCAACTACTCCCTCTCGGGGATAGGCTGAAAGACTGTACTGTACATTCAACCGTATCTATGTACAGTATGTAGGCTATTGAAATTCTTATATATGTGGCCAGCCGGGGGCAAAATCCTCATTTTCCCTAACTAACCCTATTGTTGGGTAATGGGTAAATACTAAATTCCGACGGTCCTTGGATATTGGGTAAATATTCACTTCCGATAGTCCTCGACAAGCAGCCTAGAAGGGTCACTAGACCTGTTGTTGCTTGATTTCCTTTCCTTTGATATATATATCCACTGGATATGAATGAAAATCACGTACACACACAAAACACAGAAAGACGGATGAGAGTCCTGCAGCTGAAGACACCAATGCCGGCAGACTAGTGAGCCCCCCTCACCACAGCAGCCCTTCTCCAATATATTGCATTATGGGATATGTGCAGCTACAAGTGACAGGTGATTGGCTAAATGGGTGTGACATCATCCAGGGTATTCCAATGCTATTGGTTGATTATTTCACGTCCCTTTTCATGTCAGGGACTCAGGAGACAGTCTCTAGACATACAATTTTTTTTTTTCTATGTGAATGAGGGAGACAAAAGGCATAACTGCCTGCAGTGAGTGCCTCCCCCAGATTTGAAAGTGACAGGGCCAAAATCAAGGGACGTTTGAGCTAAAATGCCTGGACACACAGAGTTTGAAGCAATTTAAGTCATAGGAAGAAGGAAAGACTGATTCTGGGAGAGAGTTCCAAAGCTCAGCAGTTGAATAGAAGAAAGTCTGAGAATACCGTTTCACTCTTGGGTTGGAGAGTTGCACAGAGTAGGGGTGGGATTGTGTTGCAAGGCGGGTACTACGTACCCTATGTAGAGGAGGTGGTATACACTGGGAAAGCTCCGAGGAACACTGATCATTGTAGTAGCGATAGAATAGCGAGAGAGATGCTACATTGCGGCGAAGAGAGCGAGATTGCAGAGAGTTGGTGAGTGGACGGGAGTTAATGATACGAAAGGCCTTCCTTTCCACTTTTTCTAGGAGTGCGTTGTGAGAGGATCCTCCCCACACATGTGAACAATACTCAATACAAGGGCGCACCGTGTCCCTGTACAGAGCAAGAAGCTGCGCAGGGGTAAAGAACCCCTTGAGGCGGTTGAGCACACCCAGCTTCTGGGAGGCTGCCTTGGCGAGACTGGTAATATGGTCTTTCTAAGTGAGAGCAGAAGAAAAAGAGACACCGAGGACATTGAGAGAAGATGAAGGGTTGATTTTTGTATTGTTGAAGAATAAGGAATAGTCCTCTGGAGGTTCCTGACGGGTAGTAAGATGGATAAATTGAGTTTTGGAAGCATTAAAGGTAACAAGGTTTTCTCTGCCCCAATTGGAAATAGTAGCTAGATCAGAAGATAAGTACGGTATTTTATGGCTTCATTACGTTTGCTTTTGAGGGACTGCTGGCTGGGGCGTTCTGGAAAACTAATTGAGTGGTGTAAGGTAGAGTCGTCTGTACTGTATCTGAATGGATGGGACTGGATGTACAGTTGAGAAGATCATTTATGAAAATTAGAAAGAGAATAGGAGATAGGACAGAACCCTGAGGAACACCGGAGTTGATAGGATGAGGAAATGAGCGATGGCCGTCCACAACCGCAGCTATGGAACGACTGGAAAGGAAATTAGAGATAAAGGCACAGATGGTGGGACAGAAACCGAAGGAGGGCAGTTTGGAAATTAAAGATTTGTGCCAGACTCTATCAAAGGCCTTCGGTATGTCTAGTGCAACAGAAAAAGTCTCATCGAAGTCCCGAAAGTTGGATGACCAAGAGTTAGTAAGATATGAAAGAAGATCACCAGTAGAGCAACCCTTCATAAGGAAGCCATACTGGCGATCTGAGAGCAGATTATGAGAAGAGAAATGCATAAGAAATTTGGAAGCAAGAATAGTTTCAAAAACGTTAGAGATACAAGAGATGAGAGAAATGAGGGAAAATAAAACGTTGTCTGCTGCTCTTTCTCTTACACCCAAAAGTATCCAGTTCCCATCCAGTGAATCGAAATATATAGATTGAAGTCATCAAAATATCACTCATTTCTATATTCATTAATGTTACAGACATATTACTCTCAACTTCTATTCAGTGCATTGCCCAATATACAAAGTATATATGATGAATGAAACAGAATATATAAGGCATACAGAGACATTTGGCAAGGATTCGAAACTTTAGGAATCCTTGCCATATGTCTCTGTAGGCATAATATATTCTGTTTTATTCATCATATATACTTTGTATATTGGGCAATGTACTGAATAGAATTTGAGAGTAATATGTCTGTAACATTAATGAATATAGAAATGAGTGATATTTTGATGACTTCAATCTATATATTTCGACTTACTGGATGGAAACTGATTACTATTGGGTGTAAGAGAAAGAGCAGCAGACAACGTTTTATTTACCCTCATTGGACGATAGTTGGAGGGTTGAGAGAGGTCACCCTTCTTTGGGACAGGTTGAATGAGAGCAAACTTCCAGCAAGAAGGAAAGACGTTAGAGGAGAGACAGAGACGAAAGAGTTTGCCTAGGCAGGGGGTCAGCACGGAAGCACAGTTTTTGAGTACAGTACAGTACAGTGAACCCTCAAATTACGCGGGGGATGCGTACTGTGCTGTCGGCGCGTACATGAGTTAAATATAAATGGGGAAAATAGGTATTGGTCTGGGTCCAACCGAAAGTTGTACTATTTCTACCTTTCATCACCTAAAAACCACAAATATATAACATATTACTGTACAAATATGTTTTTATAACCTAATCTACCACAAAATACATCTAATGTATAAAAATAAGACACAAACATAAATTAACTCACATTGGTAGTGGTTGAGCAACGCCGATGTTATGGATCTGCGCCATCGATCGATAGCACTGCACCCGAAACTGATCGACCGAAATAATAGGCCTGGCCGCCTAGGCCTACTGGTAAAGTTTTGAGTTGAAAAGTAATACACCCTGTATATAGTTTCATATAGCCTACATAGTGTCAAGTGAGATAGTTCAATAGCTCATATGCATATTAAGGAATTGGCTTCACATCATTTAGCCAGGGGAGAGCAGTAAGCTTTGAAGCGACTTTCGAGAGAAGTGTAAACAATCTCACCTCCAACTCCTGAACAGAAACAGATTTTCCATTTCCGATTTTGTTTGCTCAATAAATGATACATGCAATGAAAAACGAAGAACAGTCTTATAATAGATTCATAATATCCTGTTGTGCTTTATAGATACACAATAGTTTGGCATGGGAGATGTGTCTCTCTCCACAGTCAATGGTGACGACGTCGCGCCAATATGGCCGCCCAAACTCTCCAACATATACGAATCGACTCCCGCTCGTTCGCTCGGAGCGTACATTTGAATAATTGAGCGTTTTTTCGATTTGTTGCCTCAATTGTGGTTCAAGCGTAGCTTTGATTACGCGTAGATAAATTGCGCGTATTTTGAGGGTTCACTGTACAACAGGAGGAACACCGTCCGGACCGTACGCCTTCTTAGTATTAAGCCCAGAGAGGGTAGAAAGTACATCTTTAGAAGAGATTAGGATATTAGGCACAAGTAGGAGAGAGGGGGGTGGAGAGAGAGGAATAGCACCGGAATCATCCAAGGTAGAGTTTCTAGCAAAAGTTTGAGCAAAGAGTTCAGCTTTGTCAGAGGAAGAAGTGATGGTTGTGCCATCAGAGTGGAAAAAGGAAGGGAAAGACGAAGAAGAAAAATTGTTGGAGAGGTTTTTGGCTAGATGCCAGAAAGCTTGGGAAGAGCTAGAGTTGGATAGTTCAGTGCATTTATTATTGATGAAAGAGTGCTTGGCAAGTCGAAGAACAGATTTGGCTTGATTCCGGGCAGAAACATAGGAAGAACGAGATTCATGAGTTTTAAGGAGTCGGTACCGTTTGAATGCTTCCTCCTTGTTGTGGACAGCAGTAGAGCAAGCGTGAGTAAACCAAGATTTTTTGTATTAGACTTTGAGAAAGAAAATTGAATGTACGCTTCCATGCCCGAGAGGATTCTCGGCCACGGGAGCAGAAATCATTCCATGGGAAATCAAAGAAGTACTGCCGGAGAGCCTCCCAGTCAGCAGCGCCAAAGTGCCATAAGCGCCGACGACTGGGAGGATCGGATGGCCGTACTGAAGAGATAGAACAGGTGGCGGATATAAGTTTATGGTCGGAGGAGCCCAAAGGAGAGAAAAGATTGACAGTATAAGAAGAAGGGTTAGAAGTCAGATATAAGTCAAGAATGTTGGGCCGATCTCAGAAGCGATACGGGTGGGTTGGTGGACCAGCTGCTCTAGGTCATTTATGTTAGAAAAGACGTAGGCTTGTTCACCAGATTGGTCAGTAGTGAGAGGAGAGCCATTGGCGGTGGTGAACGTTGAAATCTCCTAAGATGGAGATTTCAGAGAAGGGAGAGATAGATAGAATGTGTTCCACTTTAGAGTTTAGATAGTCGAAGAATTTGGGAAAGTCGGTAGAGTTAGGGGAAAGATAGACAGCACAGAAATATTTAGTATGAGAATGACAGGATAGTTTGAGCCATAAAGTTGAGAATTCAGAGGAGTCGAAATCGGGAACACGAGAGCAAGAGAGTTTGTTGTGCACGTATGCACAACCTCCGTCTTTGGCTTTGAAACTAGGATAGAGAAAGTAGGAGGATACAGAGAAGGGGCTGCTGGAAGTTGTCTCAGATACCTGGGTTTCGGTGAGGAAAAGAAGATCAGGTTTGGAGGAGGAGAGATGGTGTTCGACAGAGTGAAAATTAGAGGAAAGGCCGCAAAAGTTGATAGTAAGAGTGACAGGCCGTGGTCCAGAGCATTTAGAGGGGTCGTCAGGGGAAGGTCGGGCATGTGTGGGGGTATTTAGCCCCCCCCCCCCCCCCCATGGGGATTCCGAGGCTGGGCCTGTGTTCATAATTTTTTTAAATAACTTTGAAGGAGGAAGTGTGGTGTGCATGTTAAGTGTAGTGAAGTAGATAGGAGGAAGAGGTGTTTGTGAGAGCATGCTGGACTACTCTCAGTGTAAGTGAGGCACAAAGGGAATCAGTAAGAGAGGCCAAGCAAATGAAGCAGGAGTTCCACCGATTCCTTATCAAATGTGTAGCGAACATGGTGGCGCGGCCGCTTATAGGGAGACTATTATTATTGTATTATATACTGTATATCCTTTATAATACATTTCAGCTCGTAATGGCTAATTGGTAGGAAGCAGAGTCACCATAAATGGTACTAAGTCAGAGTGGTGATCAGTCAAGAGTGGTGTCCCCCAGGGATCTGTATTGGGTCCTCTGTTATTTATCATATACAGTAAAAGTCCGTTAATCCGACGACCGATGATTCGAATCTCCCAATAGTCCGAATTTTTCAATTTGAGGCCAAATCCGAATTCACCCGATGGTCCGAATTTCAAGAAGTCCCAAAGTCCCCTTTTTGAGGCATTAGTCCACTCAAATGACACATAATGGAGCACAAACATATCATATGTTCATGAATTCACTTTAAAAGTTTACCATTGTCATTGTAGCCTATTACCTACTTCAAAACATTCAGATTAATGGTCAAAGGAAGCTTCAAGCTACTGATATAAACGTAAACACCTTCTTCTTCCACATCGTCTGCTAAAGTTTGTTTTGCTCTTGAACGCATCCTTGGGACGCTCCGATGCGCTACTGGCTTGCACCGCATTTTCTGCAAGCGCATTCAGTCTTTAGCTTGAAAACGCACCTTTGGATGTTCCGATACGCTACTATTTATAGTTCAGTGATCGGAGCGTCCCAAGGGTGCTTTCAAGACAACAAGACAAGGGTGCTTTCAATACAATATAATATAACAGAGCACGTCACAAAAGGAAAATCACAAAAGGAAAATTACAAGAACCTCTCAGGGAAGTGCCGTTGTTAAGGCATTACTTCCCGAACCACATCTGATCTGATCTTCAAGAGCAAGACAAACTCGCTAGTAGACGGAAGAAGAAGACGACAATGCGGACATATGGTGTTTACGTTTATATCAGCAGATTCCTTTGACCATTAATCTGAATGTTTTGAAGTAGGTAATAGGCTACAATGACAATGGTAAACTTTTGAAGTGATTTCATGAACATATGATATGTGTGTGTGCACCATTGTGTCATTTGGGTGGCCTAATGCCTCAATGTTTTCGTCATACACAGGTTCATAGGGGTAAAGTCCGATAATCCGAAAAATCCACTAATCCGAACGAGGGCCGGTCCGCTGCCCTTCGGATTAACGGAAGTTTACTGTACATAAATGACCTTGATTTAGGTATAACTAGTAGGATAAGTAAATTCGCAGACGATACCAAAATAGGGAGACCAATAGATTCAGATAGCGACATAAGAGTGCCTCCAAAGGGATCTAGGTACCTTACACGAATGGTCAGTAAAGTGGCAGATGAATTTTAACATTGACAAATGCAAGGTATTGAAGATAGGGAAGACGAATACTAATGCAAAATATAAACTAGCTAATGCTGAATTAGAAAACTCAGACTGCGAGAAAGATTTGGGTGTGTTTGTTAGCAACGATTTGAAACCTAGAAAACAGTGTATAAGCGTACGTAACAAGGCAAACAGGATTCTGGGGTTCATCTCAAGGAGTGTGAGTAACAGAACTGCCGATGTTATCTTGAAACTTTACTTGTCATTAGTAAGACCTCATATGGATTATGCTGTCCAATGTTGGTGTCCTTATTACAGAATGGATATAAATTCCTTGGAGAGAGTACAGCGAAGAATGACAAAAATGATTCATAATATTAGAAATCTACCATATGAAGAAAGGTTGAACAAATTAGGCTTACATTCGTTAGAAAGACGCAGAGTTAGAGGGGATATGATAGAAGTGTTCAAGTGGTTCAGTGGGGTAAATAAAGGAGACATGAAAAATGTACTGAAGCTCAGTGATAGCGAAAGAACTCGAACAAATGGTTATAAATTAGATAAAAAAAAATTCAGAAAAGATATAGGCAAATATTGGTTTGGTAACAGAGTTGTAGATGGGTGGAATAGGCTACCAAGTGATATAGTGGGATCAAGAACGATAGGGAGCTTTAAGATAAATTAGATAGGCATATGGACGAGATGGGTTGGGTGTGAGGGGGATCTACCAGGTGTGGGCCAATCGGCGCTCAGCAGACCCCCGTTATCTTGTGTTAATCTCTGACCGTTTTGGTGGGGTCAGTACTCAAGGTATTAGTGAGTTGGGCCTATAATTGGGCCTTGTAATTGGGGTTGGGTGTGACAGGGATCTGCCTTGTATGGGCCGATCGGCTTTTTGCAGACTCCCATTTTCTTATGTTCTTATGACATATACTGTATATATATAACTGATTTATATGCTCTACCGGACCTATTAGGCCTAAAAAGATTAATGGGCTAAAGGTCGGTCCAAATTATCAGTATAACCATAGAAAGCTTATAAACCTAAACAAATAACGGGAAGGATGTAGTATCCGGGCGTACGGTCGTCATGTTTACATAGGTCGATCATTTCTTCTTCTTCTATAGAACCCGCTCGTGGACCCGCCGTTGCTGCAAGCTTCAGTCTTGATCCACAGAGCTGACCTTTTTATCTGTACTGGCTCAGAAAATGTTAGTAAGAGGGAAAGTTTAGAGTAGAAGGATAGTACAGTACTGTACTAGGGACAGTTTTGAACCTACCCATCACCTCCCCCTCCCACCCCTTTCATCTACCCATTTCTCTTTCTCCATAGGCCTATCCCCTCTAGCGTCCTCTTCATCATCTCTATGTCTTGCTTTTCCATATCGTTTGTCAGCCCTAATAATGCCCCTATCACACTGTCATATCTCTGTTTTATTTCCTCCCACCTTACCGGTATGTCCCCAACTCTACTCCTCATATATCTCTCCACATTTTGTACATTCTGTTACTATATGTTCTATCTCAAAACCCCTGGCTATAATGTGGAGAAGGAGTCTAGACACTGGTGACATACCAGATAGCTTGAAAAACGCAATAATTGCCCCACTGCATAAAGGAGGGAGTAAAGCACTACCAAAAAACTACCGCCCGGTAGCTCTAACCTCTCACATCATTAAAGTTTTCGAGCGAGTCCTGCGAAGCAAAATTTCAACATTCATGGAGACAAATGAACTACACAACACCGGTCAACATGGGTTCAGAGCGGGAAGATCATGTCTCTCACAACTTTTGGAACACTATGACAAAATTCTTAAAGCGCTAGAAGAAAAGAAAACGTGGATGTCATTTACACCGATTTTGCTAAGGCATTTGATAAATGTGACCATGGTATAATAGCCCACAAACTGAAAGCAAAAGGTATAACTGGAAAAATCGGACGGTGGATATACAATTTCCTCGTAAACCGAAAACAATCGGTAGCAGTAAACCAAGTCACTTCTGAGCCTTCGGATGTCAAAAGCTCAGTGCCCCAAGGAACAGTGCTAGCGCCCCTTCTGTTCCTCATACTAATTTGCGACATAGATACCAACACCAGACACAGTACGGTGTCGTCTTTTGCTGATGACACAAAATTAAGCAAGATAGTAAACACACAAGAGGACACGGGCCGACTGCAGGAAGACATGAATGTAGTGTTCCAGTGGACCAGGGAAAACAACATGCAATTCAATGAGGAAAAATTCCAATTAATACGGTACGGAGATAATAATGGTGTTAAAGAAATTACAAATTACTTAACAGAATCTAACCACATAATAGAACGGAAAGACAGTGTGAAAGACCTTGGGGTATTAATGTCTGAAAATATGGGTTTCAAAGTACATAACCAGGTCAAAGTGGAGGCTGCGAAACGTCTAACGGGTTGGATTCTGCGTACTTTTAAAACACGCGGTGAATTGCCTATGATAACGCTCTTCAAATCTCTAGTGCTACCGCGGCTTGAATACTGTAGCGTATTAACATCCCCATACAAAGCAGGTGAAATAAATGACGTAGAGAGTGTACAAAGAAATTTCACTTCGCATATAAGTTCGATAAAACATCTACACTATTGGGAGCGTTTAAGAGCACTGAATCTGTACTCACTGGAACGTAGAAGAGAACGTTACCTAATAATATACACGTGGAAAATCGCAGAGGGTTTAGTACCAAACCTACATACTCCGATAGTCATGAAATTCAGTGATAGGAGAGGCTGGGAATGCGAAACCCCCGGATGAATAACAGGGGTGCTATGGGCTCTCTGCGAGAGGGCTGGTTATCACACAGAGGCCCACGTCTCTTCAACAAACTCCCACGGCGAGTAAGAGACATGAGGGACATCTCGTTAGACAACTTCAAGAGAGCCCTAGATGTCGAACTGCAAAAAGTGCTAGACGAGCCCATCCTCGCAAGGGAGCGAGCTGTCGCTTCAAACAGTCTACTGCACCAAATCACCACCCATAACGAGGGGCGTCGCGCTCCTTGGTGCCGCTAGAAGAGCGGTGAACACATCCAAAGGTATCCAAAGGTAAGGATGTCCTCGACTATTGGGTCTCCTCCTAGGTCACACTGATTACAGTGAGGTCCTGTCCCATTCCACCTCCTTGTTCTTTCGTTTGTCTCTAGGGAACCTGTCCTTGCCTTAAACAACAATTTTGATCCACACCCCTCATCATAGAAAAGTTCCCTAGCTGGCTTCTCTTTTCCTCTGTAATATGACAGTGTGGCTTTGTTTTCTACCTCTTCCCTCCCTTTCCTTCTTCCATCTTCTTTTATCCCTCTCTCTCTATCTCTTTGATACATCCCCTCCCATTTTCAATTCTCACCCAATCACCCCTCCAATTTCTTTTTCTAAATTCCCCTCCCACATGGTCCTGTATTTTATTTATCCTTTCCAGCCTGCTTTTACAGTCCCTGTTCCATTTACTTCTCTCGCTCGCCCATCTGTATACCTTCTTTGGCCACCTATTTTCCTCTATCTTTTCTAGCCTCATTGTGTACCGGTATTTTCCTTTAGCTTTCCCTATCCTCTCTTCAAAAGTACTCCACCTCATTTCTCCCCGGATTGCTTCCTGTGCTACGTACTTATTCGCCCCTTAGCCCCTAATCCTGTCCTTCTGATTTTATTTTGTATCGTTTCTAATTTTCTCGTTTCTGCCTCTGTCGTTTCCACCGCCTCCATGCCATACATAATCGCAGGTACTCCTAGTCCTTTCCATAGCCCTCGCACTATTTCATAACTATTCGCGCTCCTTAGTCTCCTATGCCACTGAACATGCATCTGCCCTATCTTTTCGCATTTTGCCTTTTCAAACCCTTTCTCTGTAATTGTTCTCCAAGGTATTCGTGGCAGTCGCCCTATGTAAACATGACGACCGTACGCCTGAAAACTACATCCATCCCTGATGACAATAAGTCAAGGGGGGGGGGGGGGGCGAGGGGGAACAAGCCCACCCTCAACCTATTATTATTTCCCACGGCAGTCAAAATAGACAGGAACATAATCACGAGCGTCTGCATTGTGTAAACAAGGTGGGCGGTACGCCCGAATACTAGCCTACAGTACATCCTTGCAAAAAAAATAATGATAATTATAGGGAATAGGCTCGTAGCCTTAGATAATATTCAAGACCTCTTTCGCAGCCCTATTAGAAATAATTTATTAGGGAAAATAGGGACCAATAGATTCGCCATATTTTTCTCATTATAGTCCGCATGGAGGAATTTCGTTATCGACACTTGAAAAAACCCGATTACACCGAAAAATAACACGAAAATAATGTCCCGAACGTAAACAAAGCATTGCACCCAATGAATCCTTCGACCTGGGTTCTCTTCTTCTTGTTTTGAAAGATGCGGTGAGTGCGATTCACCCAATAAATGGCTTGAATGTTACTCACAAAAACGATATTATATTATATTATATTATATTATATTATATATTATATTAGGGTTAGGTTAGGTTAGGTTAATCTAATCTAATATAATATTTGTACATTTTGGAAGCGTGCATGGCCTCCCCACAATTTTCCTTACCTACTGTAAAAGCGCGATTCACCCAATAAATGGCGCCATTTGACGGAGTATCTTCAGATTAATTAATAATTAAGTTAATGCAAATCCTCCACTCAAACCATGAAAAACAACAATTAAACACTATATTCCTTGGACAAAATATAAAGAAACTTGGTAAATAAGGCGGCTCTAGCTGTCTTGAATGTTACCGTACCTAGCCTTATTATAGGCCTACATAATTTATGAGGGACAATGTAGGTCTATGGAATCCTTATACCTGTACTCATGTATAATCCACTGTGGGAGAATAATTTTGATCACATTTATAAAACCCAAAATTAATAGAAAAAACGCCCATTCTAATCAATCTCAGAGCTCTTTCGGACATCCTCACTGTTTACAAACGCCTTCTCTATGCAGTATATTAGATATTTACCTCCTACTGGCAACATAGATGACAATTTCAATAATTCATGGGGGGTGAGGGGGGGGGGGGGCAAAGCCCCCATCAACCCATTGTGTAGCCTATCCCACATTGGAATCATAACTAAGACCATAAAAACACTTAGACTATTTCTCAAAATCTGGAGGAAGACATAAAAAATAAGGGTGCGAGCCTATTCCCTATAATTACCAAAATAAATAAATAAATAAATAGCTTAAACAAAATAAACAAATAAATAACTGTGGTCCATTTCCTTAATATTGTCCAAAATACTTAATAGTCTATGCCCTAGCATCCCCAAATTAGAGTAAGATTAGCCTATAATAAAAAATCAAGAAATCAATATGCTATCCTATAGCCTAATAGTTAAATATCAAACACTACAGTGAGAATTCACATAAATAATGGCTTAGAACTTAACCCTTTCAGGTCCGAAGCGGGAGTTGCCTTTTAGTAGGCCCTATTCACAATAGAATTATCTTACTCTCATAAGCTAATTACCTCTCCAAAATTAGTTTTCTGCCCATAGGCTAACTCACTCAAAGACAACTGCAGAGGTTGAAGTAATTAAACTAAAGGTTTCACCCCTGATGGTCACAAAGGTTTAAAGTATCCCTTAAGGACACGATCACGTGATTCGCGTCCACACATGACACATGCATGAAAGGGTAAATTCTCAAGTGGTCACTAAAAGTAGAGGTAGGCCTAGTCCTAGTCCGAGTTGGAAAAGAGCAGAGTCGAAAAAGGTTTGGGGTAAGCCTAGGCTAGGCTATATATTTTTTGAAATGCGAGGTTCAAATCTAGCCTAGTATTTGTATATGTTGTGTCACTGTGTGCGCATGTGAGGGGATTATATATGACTAGGAGTTTAGCTGATAAATATTTCTTTTTTGAGATTCAAGAAGAGTTATTGTTTCCATGTCACTAAAAAAGGTAGTTGAATAGCCGAGTCCTAGTTGGGTGAACGCCGATTCAATACAAATCTAAGGTTATTTAGTCTTCTGAAATACGAGCTTCTAGCCTAGTCATTTTGTACAATTTTGATACAATACCGTAATTTTGAGATGTTTTGTAACTTTTGTTTAGGCTAGGCTATTTTCACACAATTTTTTTTGTAATGGCTTATGGCCCACTCATCATCATCTTCAAGCAGACTCCAGTCTTCAGAAGTTCAGTGAACATAGGATAGGCCTACCTTGAGGCTTGACGGAACACTCGCAGTTCACCTTAGACTCACTACAAATTTTGAATCCAAGTAGGCTAGGCTAACTGAGTATTGTAGACTCAAGAGTCAGTCAGGAGCCTAGGCTTAGGGCTAGTTACTGGATGACAATTCACAGCTACAAGCTCAGTTCAATTTAGTATTTTGGGAGTGCAAATTAACTTGAAATAATAATATGCTGGTCGGTATAACTTACTGAGACTACTGGCTATAGGTATAACATGAACACTGATCCAAAATCCGAGTCCGTACCCAAACCGTGGACGAAAGACAATCAGCTGGGGAGAATGTCTCTCCCGTACCTCCCACAACACATCAATCACGGCCTTATTTGTGCACCTACAACAATTTCCTTGGCCTCAGCTTATGCGCATACCAAGAACAACCTATGAAGATCACCAATGCTAAATCTCAGCTCACCAGAGTAACGCATTGTAGTGATTTTCACACTGAAGTTGCCGTGTTTACACTTTGTAAACAGGCTTTCATATCCTACCTCCTCTACTGCTAAGAACATTTAAACCGGCTCTGCTTACCTTGTAATTTTCTAGATGCTGCCATTGCTATGAGGAGTGTTTGCTGGGGGTTTTGTTCATACTTGTAGGCCAGAAGCCTCACAACATACACAGTAAAATACAAGTAAGTCACTCTTATTTTTATTGACACTATCGACACAATATGGCTACCATCTAAAAGCTTCCTTGTCTCAAACTCCTTCGGTGACCTTAAATAGTATTAAAAACTACAATGACTCTTGTTCCATTCATAATTTTATTTCTAATATTGCAGACGATTGAGTTTCTACCTTTTATATACAGTTCAGATTGTAAGATAAGCAAATTGTACTTCAAAAGGCAATATAAAATATCAACCGAAACAAAGGAAATATTGGAACTGTCCCATTTTCAGTTCACGGGTAGACGTCGGAGGGGTCACATCGACGTTACATGCTCTGGCAATGTTTGACGTTTCATATGTATCCAATAGTGAAATTTTTTTTCTAACGAGTTCCCGTTTACCAATATGATGATAATAGTATGTCATGATAATACTTAAATCATAAATTACCATTACATGTGGTTGCCGAACACATTTGTATATTCAAAACTACCGTTTTTCAGTATCTATTATAACATTGTCTGCAACATAGGCCTATTTTAATGTGAAGCTTTTTCAGTGCAATCACTGAACTATAGGCCTATTATAGTTATATAGTTCAGTGAATGCAATCCATTTACACAAGTTTCATTATTGTAATATAGCCTATTATGTAGTACAGTACAGTACGTAATATGAATTTAATTACTTCATATAGGCCTAATATCTAGTAACTTATTATATTTCAATAATATCAACTGCACGTAGTTAAATTAGAAGCGATGAAAAACAAGTGCATACGGCACAGTAGTTTGATGACCACTGGTTTTGGTTGAGGCAGTGTTGTGAAGTACATGATAGCAAGCTAGCTGGGTAGGCCTATTATTTAATTTATGTTTATTTTATGTAGCCTACAGTAGCCTATATATATTTATGTTACTGTAAGGTATAATATTATATGGACCCCAGTATGGTCCCCTCTGCACTGTGTGAGTGAAATAAAGCATTATTATTATTATTATTATTATATTAATTTATATTATATTTAATTATATGTTGAAGTGGGATGGCGCACACTACAGTGCACTTTGCCGCGGTGCTAATTTCTGATTGTTCTGTTTACGTAAACGTAAACAGAAATGAGCACCGCGGAAAAGCGCAGCCTAGTGTGCGCCATCCCACTTCAACATGCACCTTCCTAAATATATATTTAGTAGCAGTTTCTACGTTTCCAACGTCGGGCTTAAGATCTCACCCGCTACCACAGCGGGCTGATTTATCACGCGATTTATCACGCGAAGTACTAATTAATAATCTCTTGAGTTGCACCTCAATTCACTACTAGGCACGTTGTACACACTCCGAGACGACTAAAGAAGGAAGAGAAAGAAGTTTTAGTTATAGATACTTTAGAGAAAGTATTTCTAGGGGGTTATTTTAAGATACCTTACATCCTATAGTAAATATCAGTAATCTCTAATCAGTAATAATTTCAGTTTGGGTTGTCTATCTCTTATGTCTACTACTAATACGACATAAGAGATAGACAAACCAAACTGAAATGATTATGGATTACTGATATTTACTATAGGATGTAAGGTATCTTAAAATAACCCCCTAGAAATACTTTCTCTAAAGTATCTATTTCTTTATCCTCCCCATTTCCCCAGCTAACCTAATCCCACAAGGACCCCAATGGAAATATGCCTAACAGCCTTATTAGGCTATCCTTAGTTGGAATTATGCAAGGCTGGTACATGTCATATATTTGTAACATACTATGTGGTACCAACTCTGTAAAATGCTAACTGAATAAATATTATTATTACTATTATTATTATTATTACCCATTTAATCTAGCTGCTCCCTCTTAGCCATGCTCCATTTTCTATGAGCCTGCTCCAGTACCTGTAATAGTAGGTTTGACGTCCGGGTTTTGTTGGGGATACGGCCTACCTCAGATGCGGCACGCCGTTCCCGCTCTCCTGCTGTTCGTCACTCCCGCTCTCCTTCGGATCGTGGCTCCCCTACCAGGAGTTAAAGTCCAGCGGCCAGACGGGCGCATCACCGAGAGAAGGCCCCCCGACGTCGTGACCCTCGGGTGCCTGAATCCGACCAGTCGGTAGTTTCCGAGGCAACTGGCAGGAGGAAGCGACGCCGATCTCGCTCTGGCTCTCCTGCTGCTCGTCAACACCACACTGCTTCGCCTCGCCGACGGATGAGCCCCCCGACAACGTCACAGGGTACCACGACCTTCAGGGCGAAATGACGTCCTGTAGCACCAGTCGAGGAGGTCGTTCTCAGTCCTACCCCATCTTCTGCCACTGGTGGGGTGGGGATCGCGCCTCTGCCAGCCTCCCAACCTGTCAGGGGTACCGGCCTCTTCCCTATGGCGGCCCATGCGGCACTGCCCTCCACGCCTCCTCCTCCAACTGGATCATCGGATGCATCAATCCCCTGTGGCCAACCCTCTCCTCGCCGTTCCCCAGACCATCCCGAGGATGTTCTCGAGATGGAGGTTGCGGACTTTGACAGGCTGGAAGACGAGGGTGTGGAGGAGGTCAAGGAGCCGGAAGTGAAATCATCTTCGGAGGAGACATCCAACTCAGGAAGGGATGAGCGCGCCTTGGATGGCCCTTACTCCCCCCCTTCTCCTGCGTTCTCCCCGCTTACGAACCATGGTGCCCAGAGACGCAGTGAGGCTGGTTCCCTCTCTCCTCAGCCTACGTCCATCCCTACTTCTGCGGAGACGGAGATCTCCCGTGTGGGAGTGGCTTGATGCTCCCAAACTGTCGGTGGGCCCCCTGCCGTGTGCCTTTTTCACGGTGCCGGACAAGTCCCAGTTGGACCACGACTTCCGGTTCCGACAACGAGCGGCACGCCAGCTCTCGACACTTCTGGCCCAGTTGGAGCTGGCACGGGTCAACCTCCGCCTGATTGAATCCCTGGAGTCTGGAGACCATCGCCAGGGGTTTGAACATGTCCGCCGCATCAACCTGCAGCTCGCCCTCAACCCTGTCCAGGACATTCGCCACTCCCTCCATGAAGCCACCCGTCGCCGTCAACAGATTCGGGTGGCTTTCTGCAAGAAGGCCCCTGCTGACGTCCGCAACCGCCTCCTACTGACAGACTTTCTGACCCCAGGTCTGTTCCCTGAGGAGGTTTGGCAAGGGACTTTCTTGCTGGTGCAGAGTGACACCTACTCTGCCCAACGGAAGGTGGTGGCAACGCCCACTACATCCTCCTCCACCCGCGGACGTGGGGGCAAGTCCGTCGCCGGCAAAGGGCACCAGGCGAGGGGTTTAAGCAGAGGACAGGCTCACAAGGGGCGTGGTGTACCCGCCTTCCGTGACCGTCGGTCCCCGTCAAGAGGGTATGCGGCATTGGCAAACTCCGGGGCCCTTGTCCTCCACTCCCAGACACAGCCGGGATGGGGATAGGCCGGAGCGTGGGGCCCGTTCGCCGTTTCAGTGGGGAGGCCGTGGTGGTTCTTCCCACCGTGACACGTCCATAGGGAGCTCCGCGGCCACGACTGCGTAGTTCCTCCTGACCTGTACCCTCTCCCCTTGCCCGGCCGTCTCGGGGAAACAGTGGGGGGCCTGACGCGCAGCGCCCACACCGGCTTCTTCCACCCCCACTACCGGCGCTCGCCCCGCCAGGCGTGGGCGCGTCGAGTGTTGTAGTACGGTCTGACTTGGAGGTGGAGGTCCAGGCCTCATCCCCGACATCGACCAGTGTCTCAGAAAGTGGCCATCTTACTCCGTGTCCACTGCCAGGCTGGGTATGACTTGTGTTGCATTGGGCCAACGGGTCCCCTGATTCATCTTCCATCCTGTATCTATTCATCCCATCCTGTATTTACTTCCTTTCCCTAAAAACAGGGGGGGGGGGGGATCTTTATTTTGTATACTTGTACAAAGAATTTCTCCTTTTCTTTACATGTTTGTGCTGTATGTTTAGTGTTAAGGATGTACCACTTAAGGTCTATACATTGGGACAATACTGTCTACGGGTTTTTGAGTTGGTATGCTTATGCCTCCTACCTATATCATGTAACTACAGAGTGTCGTATGATGATGTCCACCATATCCTGTGTCTCTTCTTCCTTTCCCTAGACTGGGGGGGGGGGGAATTATTTTTTGTATACTTGTACAAAGACTTTCTAATTTTCATTTACATGTATGAACTATATGTTTCGTGTTCAGGATGTACCTCTTCAGCTTTATTACATTGGACTCTACTGTCTTTGGGTTTTTGTATTGGTATATATGCCTATGCCTCATACCCATGTCTTGTAATTAACCTAAGAAGTTAGGTTAATTAGGTTAGGGTAATTAGAAACGTCCTCCTGTGCTGACGTATTTGAGCTGTTTCCATCACTAAAATTTTCATTTTACCATAAATACCATTAATACTTATCCATACGCGCCTATTATGGGTTGAATATAAAGGTATTAACCTGAAACAACAATAAAACGAGTGAAAACAGCGTTTGGATGGTCAAAATCGGAGATATAGGCCGCGAGTTATATAATGTATGGGTGAGGCAACCTGCTTTCCCGCCAATTTCCCCCAAGGCCACTGAGATACAGTCAATCGATATTCTCTCTCTCTCTCTTGCACTCGCTTGCTAACACTGATGACAATGCCCTGCTTGCAACTCGCTAATGTTAGCACGAAAATATACCTCAGAATAAGGGAATAACAGGGAAAATAGGTGATAACTGAAGGAGGGGAGGAAAGGAGGGGAGGTAGAGGAGTGATATTTTGCATGGCCCAGGGGCAAAATATATATTTTTTTTTTCGATGTTTAAAGTTGATTTTTTTTTTCTCTGACTCTTAACCTAACAAGTGCGCATGGGGGTAATTGGAAACGTCCCCCTGTGCTGACGTATTTGAGGTGTTTCCGTCACTAAAATATTCATTGTGCCATTAATAGCATTAATACTTATCCATATGCGCCTATTATGGGTTGATTATAAAGGTATTAACCTGAAACAACAATAAAACGAGTGAAAACAGCGTTTGGATGGTCAAAATCGGAGATATAGCCCGCGAGTTGTATAATGTATGGGTGAGGCAAGCTGCTTTCCCGCCAATTTCCCCCAAGGCCACTGAGACACAGTCGATCGATACTCTCTCTCTCTCTCTTGCACTCGCTTGCCATCAGTGATGACAACACCCTGCTTGCAACTCGCTAATGTTAGCACGAAAATATACCTCAGAATAAGGGAATAACAGGGAAAATAGGTGATAACTGAAGGATAGGAGGAAAGTGGGGAAGGAGGGGAGGTAGAGGACTGAGATTTTGCATGGCCCAGGGGGCCATGTTCGATGTCAAAAGTTGATTTTTTTTTTCACTCACTCTTAAGAGTCTCCCCGCAGTCCGCCGGGGGAACTCTTAAGAGTCTCCCCGCAGTTTCCGGGTTAAGAGTCTTCCCGCAGTCCGCCGGGGGAACTCTTAAGAGTCTTCCCGCAGTGCCCGGGTTAAAGAGTGTCTTCGGAGGTCATCCACCTGCTGTGCCGTGCTTTTGTTATTGTAACACTTTACAATTGATTTCACCTTTCCCTTGTTGGTGTGCCATTCCAAGGTCGACATGACTTATTCCTTTACCTGCCTGTGCTTTTTAGACCCTAGACTGATACGCTAGTAACTGTATTTTCTTCATATGCACCATACTGTACGCTCTTTTTTTATTTGTGTCTTTTCTTGGTCCTCTACTTGCTACGGCTTGGGTTTTTGTGGTTTATTGGATGTCCGCCTCCAATGTGGGATTCAAGCCCTACGTTGGAAACGTAGAGACTGTTACTAAATTGGGAGGTTTGACGACCTCCCTTATAACCAAATAAGGAAAACCTCTTATTTGGTAGCAGTCTCGGAGTATCCAACGACAGAGTATCCCGCCCTCATGCCGATCCCCTGCCCATCCAATCTAAACTGATTACGGCTCGCTGGTGTAGTGACACGGCTCGCTGGTGTAGTGACTAGCATCTTGGACTTCCACCCAGAAGGCCCGGGATCGCGCTCACACTCGGCGCATTAAAGATTTTTCACAAGCACTGAGTCGTTACCATCCCTCATGAGCAAGGGGATGGGGTAGTAGTACAGGACCCCAATGGAAATACGCCTAATCGGCCTTATTGGGCTATCCTTAGCTGGCTTAGCATGCGCTAGCTTTAAGAACTATTATTATTATTATTATTATTATTATTAGTAGTATTACTTGATACCTAGATACTATTACAGGTACTGGAGCAGGCTCATAGAAAATGGAGCATGGCTAAGAGGGAGCAGCTAGATTAAATGGGTAACTATAACTTCTTTCTCTCCTTCGCTTTCTCTTCCTTCTTTAGTCGTCTCGGAGTGTGTACAACTACAACGTGCCTAGTAGTGAATTGAGGTGTAACTCTAGAGATTATTAGTACTTCACGTGAGTACCGATAAATCGGCCCGCTGTGGTAGCGGCTGAGATCTTAAGCCCTACGTTGGATACTCCGAGACTGCTACCAAATAAGAGGTTTTCCTTATTTGGTTATAAGGGAGGTCGTCAAACCTCCCAATGCCGTATTCACTTGTTCGGGTATATTTTTTACAAGTTTTAATCAATGCCAGGATTATTGCTGAACCGGTCGTAGGCTATACGACTTATCACTTATAGACTACTATACGGCGAAATATAACACGGGGAATATGTTTACAAGCTTTTATTTATACAATTAGGAAGCAACAATAAACATACTGTATGATTATCCCTTTGATTCCTACAGGACAAGGAAGGGAATAGGAGAGGCAGGGAGTGTTGTGAGACGCGCTTGGGTTGGGTTGTGGAGTTGCCAGCCGCCCAAGCGAGTTGCCAACTGGGCAGTTAGTAGGTGCGTGTGGTGCACCGCTCAGTGAAGTTGACTCACCATTCCCGTTCATCTCTCTGACGGACTCTCGGTCGATTCGGCTCAAGCTTGTTCCTCTCTGTTCGTTCCTCTCTGTTTGGAGCTTTTGCTTCCCGGAAGGTGAAGTAGTGTAAAGTCAGTGAAAATAGGCTAGCCTAAAACAGATCGGATGCGGAAATACCCTGAGCCGACCAGGCCAAGTGGGATATCTCTATTGGTCTAACTGGTAAGGTGTCTACCTCACAACCCAAGGGTCGAGAGTTCGTGCCCCCCACCAGGGCTTGATATTTTCGGGAGGCTATTCCCGCATCTAACAAAGTTTAGGTGTGCTGGTAAAATTGTTCAGATGGTTGAGAGTAAGATCGGAGCTCCATAAATCCTCTTTCGGGTATGGTGTAAAAACCGATTCCTACATGGGGGTATCAGTCAAACCTCGGAGTCCAAGGTCAGGGTCTTTGGTCCCGGTTCAAGGAGTTTCGTAACAATGCAAAAGAATTGCTAGTCCCCTTAATTTTCCTTCAGGCACACGGTTCGAATCTAGTGGGAAAATCAATAGACTTTCGAATGGACAATCTGAATGCAGTCACTTGCATTCAGAAGCAAGGGTAAATGAGGTCTTGAGTGTTGCTAGAATTGTCGGAAAAGATCTTTGTGTTAGAAGAGAAGCAAACATTTATCTTCACGCATCTTATCTGCCAGGCGTGGCCAACGTATGGGCAGATGCTCTGTCACGGAGACAGAGCACACAAGTAGAATGGGCGCTCCAGCAAACCATCTTTCAATGGATGATTACAGAGCCATACCATCTACAAGTGGACTTATTCACGTCCGAGGAGAACCACAGACCCCCTCTCTTCCTCACTCGCTGGGTGCAAACCCCGGCAGGAGGACCAGGCGCATTGCTGACGGACTGGAACAAATGGAATTCCATATATCTGTTTCCACAACCAGACGCTTCACTCATGTATCAAGTAGTTCACAAACTACGGGATTATCGAGGCATAGTCTCGATGATCGCACCCCTGTGGCCGGCTCAGGTGTGGTACTCGCAATTGAAGACGTGGTGAGGGAACCCAGTGTCGCTCCCGATCTCGTATTTCTACTTAGACACGATTGACAATCTAAAGACCTCGCTAACTTTTGCCTTGTGGATATTCAGAAGGCCAAATGGTTAGCCCACAATGGGGAGACCATTACCAATAAATTAATTAATCAATACACCTTCTCTACTAGACGTCAGTACCAATCTCAATGGAAAGCTTGGATCGTTGAAACTGACTAGACCGTGGCCTCGGTGTCCTTAATTTTCAAATACTTAGATTATCTGTTTGAACATAAGGGATTGTCAGTAGTCACGCTAAAGAATCACATGACCGCAATTAGAGTTCCCTTTTTTTGACTAAACAGGGCTCTCAGTACCGCAGGCGGAGGAGAAGGCATTCATGCGTGCATGCTTCAAGCTTTGCCCACCACCACGCCAGCTCATGTTTAGGCCTACCTGGTCACTTGACAAAGCTTTGTCTTTACTTCATTCTCAGAAATATAGTCACAACCCTACTTTTGATTCAATTTTAAAGAAGGCTGTGTTCCTTATGACCTTGACTGCAGGAAACCGGGTATGTGAGCTGGCGGCGATGAGCAACGAACCCAATTGTCTTAGGTTCGCACGGCGTAATGCAAGTGTTCAGATTTCGCCGTCGCCCACTTTTGTCGCCAAAAATGAACACAATGAACATGTGTTCACCGAGTTTGAGGTGCGGCGCTCAAACAAGGTGACACTCACCACAGGCTGTGTCCGGTGAAGTCACTACTATCCTATGTTGGAGTGTCCCGGCCTAACCAACCGGGAGCTCTTTGGGTTAATCAGGCAGGTCGGGCTCATGACATACGGATTTGGTCAGTTACACTCCGTTTTTTAAAGAATTTCTCAGTAAACGATATTCAACAAACAAATTTGTGGGCTTCGAATCACGCCTTTTTGACACGTTACCTGTCTGTTACTTTAGATAAACCACGTATGACCTGCGTTGCAATGAGGCAGCGGGTCTGAGTTGTTCGGTGCTTTTCATTTTAGTTTTAAGAAGAGAAGGGCGGGGGGTCGATAGCTAAGACCCTCAGGCCGCCGGACGTGGTAGTACGAGTGCACTGCGATAATCATTATCCTAGGTTTCTCAAGGACTCGAAAGCTAGTCAAGAGAGTCAAACATATTTTGTACTGTCCATTGTGATATGCATAGGCAAATATTTTATTTTTTATACAGTTACATATGTTGTATGCATGTATCTGAACTGTTTGTACATATAATCGATAAGTTTATATGAAGTGCAATTTTCTACAACCTCTATCCAAGGTTTCAGGAAGTTTGTAGACAGGTATATTTTTAAGTACGCTACCTGTACCTTCTTTACAAATTTTTATGTATTTTTGTCACATAAATAAAACAAGTTATGAGCTCTAAGCACAGGGTTTATTCTCATCCTATTTTTATTGTTAGTGGTGTTGATATTTATCACAAATGTCCCCCTCCAGATTTGTGATATCAGGCATATCGTCTAAGATGACTGAGGATAAAGTTATTCCAGACATACCTACCAACCCTCTACCACCCATGACTAGCTTGCAAAACCAAACCATCCGTGTTACTAGTATAAGAACCTGTAGTGGCAACCAGAGGAACCAAGTTAAAAACAACAACAAGGGAGAACCAACTAGAAAAAATGCGGCTCGGAGGGGAAACTATGACAGCCTCCCAAACCAACACGTGGCCGCACTGTACTCCAGTAACCCTATGCAAGTTCATCACCAACCGCTACAATGTGCCCCTATAGACTATCAAAACCAAAATGAAGTGTATACTAAGATGCAAAGTGAATACTTAGAACCAGTGCTAACCTATCACCATAGTGCAAATAAACATGCAGTTTAATGAAGACAAATTTCAATTAATACGATACGGAGATGAGGATTTCGTTAAAGAGACCACAAGTTACATAACAGAATCCAATCACATAATAGAACGTAAAGACAATGTGAAAGACCTTGGGGTGATAATGTCTGAAAATATGGGATTCAAAGAACATAACCAGGTCAAAGTTGCAGCTGCGAAACGGCTAACAGGTTGGATTCTACGTACATTAAAAACTCGCGGTGAATTGCCTATGATAACACTCTTCAAATCCCTGGTGCTACCGCGGCTAGAATACTGTAACGTATTAACATCCCCATACAAAGCAGGTGAAATTAAGGACTTAGAAAGTGTACAAAGGAATGTCACCTCACACATAAACTCAGTAAAACAGTTACACTATTGGGATCGTTTAAAATCACTAAAGCTTTTATTAGTTGGAACGTAGAAGGGAACGATACTTAATAATATATACGTGGCAAATCGCAGAGGGTTTTGTACCAAATCTACATACCCCAATAGCAATGAAATTCAGTGATAGGAGAGGCTGGGAATGCGATATCCCCAAGATGAAAAATCGGGGTGCTATGGGCTCTCTGCGAGAGGGCTGGTTATCACACAGAGGAGCACGTCTCTTCAACAAACTCCCGCGGCGAGTAAGAGACATGAGAGGTGTCTCGTTAGACAGCTTCAAGAGAGCTCTCGATGTCGAACTACAAAAAGTGCCAGACGAGCCCATCTTCACAAGGGTGTGCTCCACCTCTTCGAATAGTCTGCTGCACCAATTCTCAAACAACAACGAAGGGCGGTGCGCTCTTCGGTGCCACTAGCAAGAGTGGCGAACTCAACATAGGTGAACATAGGTAGGTGAATGAAGAAATGAACAGGGCAGAAATAACAGAACAGCCTCACATGCCATACGCAAATATCCCTCAGATCCAGCATAAGCCAAATACCAAAGTTAAATCAATGCATGCATCATCCGGCGGCTCGCTTGGTGTAGTGACTAGCGTCTCGGACTTCCACCCAGAAGGCCCGGGTTCGCGCCCACGCTCGGCGCATTAAAGATTTTTCACAAGCACTGAGTCGTTACCATCCCTCATGAGCAAAGGGAATGGGATAGTAGTACAGGACCCCAATGGAAATACGCCTAATCGGCCTTATTGAGCTATCCTTAGCTAGCTTAGCATGCGCTAGCTTTAAGAACTATTATTATTATTATTATTATTATCCTCAAATAATTCCCAAGTGCAAACAAACCCTAGTGCGACCGGCTCCCTGAAAGAACACAAAGCCAGAGTGTCTAAATCACCAGGGTGCTTTATGGGTCGCAAGTCCGGGTGAACGATTGATGGAGCGTACACTGGCTTCTCTCTTGGTCGAGGACTTTAAAGAGAAGCATCCCGGCGTTGTGGGTAAGACCCACGATTTACGCAAGGGGACAGCCTCTTTACGTTTCCTTAATAATCTTTCGGTGGAAGTTATTACATCCACACAGTTGTGGGCCTCTAATCAGGAGTTTTTGCCTCGATACCTTTCAGTAGCTCTGGACAAACCTTCCTTGCCATGTATGGCTTTACGGCAGAGGGTCTAGGTGGCCCATTTAGTCACGTTTTGTTTAATTTCAAGAAAAAGGGGGGGGGGGGGGAGGGTGCAGTCAGTGTGACATAGGACACCCTAGACCCCTCCGGAGTATGTGTTCGGAACATACGAGCAGTGATACTGGTTGTAGGCATTGTATTATAAAATTTCTCTGTAGTATTCATTGCAGGAAATTGTGCTAAAGGCCAATAGTAGTGTTACGACAATTCTTGTTGTAAGTAGCTTTGGCTGTGAAGCAATAGATTTTTGAGAAATCTCGGTAGTGGCAACTACGACTTTTACTTTTGCAGTAATTACTTCTGCATAAGTACACGAGTTCAGTACTTCTACGAATGTACAAGAATTCATTTATGTTTGGTTATATTTTTAGGAATATATCCACTAGTTAATGGGGTTTATATGTGCACATGTAAACTTATAAGTTTTTTAGTTTTCCCCACTTACTTTAAGTGGGGTGCCTTCTTAACTAGCAGATCTGTGCTCAGAGTCTCAGAGTTAACCCTTTTTCAAGCAGGCTTCTTTGAAGCACGCTCCTGCTTGTACCCCTTTTTGAAGATTTAGGCTGTATAAAGTTTATGCACCCGAATATCTCTTTTTTACAAAAGTAAGAATACTATGTGGTTGTTTGATTATCTGCTTTTCTAGAGTTATGATATGATTACGAATGTCCCCCTCCAGTCTTAGAAATCAGGCATTTTCGTCAATGATGGAGGGGCCACTAATAAATTATAGGTTTGACTCCTGTAAGGAGATAAAGAAAACCTAATATTTAGTAGTGGCCCCGTAATCATTGACGACTGGGGCCCTCCCGACCATCCCCTTCCCATTCGTTGATGTATTAAGGATTTTGGTTTACTTGATATGTCAGTGAAGGAAGAATGACGCCTGAATCAGCGTCTGGTCAAAGATCCACACAAGTACATCCACGATATGATGGAAAGCTTATTGGATAGTTATTCTTATTTTCTTTTTGTTTTTTATTTTTTACAAAGTTTTTTTCGTAGTGAGAACCCAATTCATAATGACTGAAGCCATGAGTGAGGTCACGTGCGCTCATGATGAAGGCTCCTCAGATTTTAAATGCTCTGCGCGGTAGATTCAAACTATGGCGGATTAGTGTTTGAAGAGGATGCCTTATGTAATAGGCATGTTCGTCAATGATTACGGGGCCACTACTAAATATTAGGTTTTCTTTATCTCCTTACAGGAGTCAAACCTATAATCGTGCGGAAAATATTTATATACTTCCTCGAATTCAGGCTCATGTATTCTTCAAAGTGGAAATATATTCTGTATATGTTTATCCGGTTATAAAGACATACATCTACACGTAAAACTTGAACACTTAGTCAGACCTGAATTTATGCGCTACTTATCATCCGGGTACAGATCTAATAGTCAAAGTTCAGTCGCAGAGTATATAGGTTTGACTCCTGCAAGGAGACCAAACCTTGTGCAATTAGGGGTGTTGCTCATCGCCGCCAGCTCAGACACCCTGTTACCAGTTGCCAAAGCCATAAGGAACACAGCCTTTTTTTAATAGCAATTCAAAATCTGCCGTATTCTGATACAGACGGGAATGAAGCAAAGATAACGCTTTGTCAAGAGACCAGGTAGGCATGAGCTGACGGGGAGGTGGGTGGAGTTTGAAGCATGCTCTCATGAAACTTGTTTCTTCCGCTTGTGGTATATGGTTAGACCTGTAAGGTCAAAGAATGGCACTCTGATAGCTGTTAAGTGATTTTTTAGAGTCACTACAGATAGACGTTTCTGTTCAAACAAATAGTTTAAATAATTAAAAACTAATGCCACCGAAGGTACTGTCTGTTCTGTTCTAACTATCCAAGAAGTAAAGGACTGCCAAAGAGATTGATATTGCCTCTTGGTAGATTGTGTGTACTGATTCATAAATTTATCTGTCACGTTTCTACCATACGGCGTTAGCCACTTGGCCTCCTGAATGTCCACAATGCAAAAGTCAGCGAGGTCTTTAGGTTCCCAATCGTGTCTAAGTGGAAATACCCGACCGGGAGCGACACCGGGTTCGGGCACCACATTGTCAATTGCTGGTACCACAACTGCGCCGGCCACAGGGGCGCGATTAACGAGACTACACCTCGATAATCCTGTAGTTTGTTGACTACGTGGCACATTAGAGAAGCGTCTGGTGGCGGAAACAGATAAATGGAACTCCACCTGTTCCAATCCGTCACCAATGCGTCGGGCCCCCCCGCCGGCGTTAATGTCAGGCGTGTGAGGTACCGAGGCAGTTTGTGATTCTCCTCTGACGCAAACAGATTCACTTGTGGACGGTAAGGTTCTGCAATCATTTGATCGAAAATGTTTTGCTTGAGTGCCCACTCTACTGTTGTGCTCTGTCTCCGAGACAGCGCGTCTGCCCAGACGTTTGCTACGCCTGGGAGATATGATGCATGAAGATGAATGTGCAGCTTGTTGGCTAGCACAAAAATCTTTTCTGACCCGTCTAGCAACTTCCGAGACCTCGTTGACCCTTGTTTCTGACTGCAGTGAACTGCATTGAGATTGTCCATCCTGAAGGCCACCGACTTTTCCCGTAAAGTAGAGCCGTGAACCTGAAGGAAATACAAGGGGACTAGTAACTCCTTTACATTTATGTGAGAGGTTTCTGAAGGGGACCAAAGCCCTTGACCCTGATGCCCGAGGTTTGACTGAAAGCCCCAACCAATCGTCCCTAACGCATCCGTGTCCACCCATACTGTCGGCGGAGGAGAGGTCCATGACATGACTGAGTGCAACATTTCCCTCTTCGCCCAGACCGCTAGTAAGCTGTGTATTAATGTTGGGATAGGCCATAATATTCCCGCCGGTAAGAGTGGGAAATATTTGTTGCCCTCCAAGATTAAACGTTTGACTTTCAACCGGCCCAACTTCACAGTTAGTTGAACCCAGTTGAGAGAACCGACTAGAGATTCCCAGAGTCTCCGGGTCGTAGTCAGACTGTGGAGAAACATAAAAAGTTTCTTGCGAAATCTGTTTCGATTGTCCACACTCTGACTCAGAGTGAGAGATGCTGTGTCCCAGACCAGCCCTATCCACTGAATTACTCGTGAGGTAACAAGGTTTGACTTTACCAAGTTGACCTTGAATCCTAGAGATTTGACATGGTTTAACGTAATGTTGACATGAGTGTTGCATAACTTTTCTGTCTCTGCCACCACCAGCCAGTCGTCCAAATACCACAAGATCCTGATCCTTTGTTCTAAAATGGGCATCAGGGCTTGCCGGACTAATTTTGTGAATATGCGTGGCGCTAGGTTCAACCCAAACGGCATCCTTTGAAAGACACAAGTCTGATGCATTATTCGTAAAGCCAGAAATGTTTGAAATCTCTTGTTTACCGGGACATGCTAATACGCGTCTGTCAGGTCTAATGAACACATCCACCCTCCCGGCGGAAGTGTTAGCCTGATTTGATTCACTGTCAGCATCCTGAAGGACACGTTGTGAATGTGGAGATTCAAATAAGACAGGTCTACGACCGGTCTCATCTGAATACTGTCCCCTTTTTGGTACTAGAAATAGTTTGGATGTAAACACCGGGTAAATCGGGGGGACTGGGATAATGACACTCTTGGTAATCATCTCCTGAACTAGTGACTCCTCCTCTAAAGAAACATGATTGGCCTTTGTTGGCTGACGTAAGCGAGGTCGCCGGAGCCACTGCCAAGTGATACCTTTGCGTACCACAGTCCTCGCCCATGTTCTTAATGGCCATGCCTGATGACACGCCCGGAAGGACCCAGTTAGCAGACTGGGGTTCGCCGGCTGGACTACCCTCTTTTCCAACACGCCTTTGACTGGCCTCGGGAGTGAGAGAGACCTAAGTTTTTTGCTGGTGGAGGTGTACCCTTGGACGACTGGCCGGGTTTGGCTGGAGGCGGGCCCTGACCTGGTCGTTGGTGAAACTTGTGGCCTTTACCTGAGAAATTACCCTGTTTATACCTGAACTGAGCCTGACCCTGGGTGGAAGGGGACTTTGGCTGATGAAAAGGCTTAGACCCACTAGTTTGAGCTTTCGAAACTGGTTTGGGTTTAGGGAAAGTGAAGGTAGGTTTCTTAGGTTGAGAGGGACTTTGTTTGAATGCTTGTGCTATATTGAAAACAGTCTTCCAAACTGCTGGTGAAATCAAAGAAGGAGTTAGAACTGGAGACAGAACTACTTGGCTTGCAATACAGTCAGGAAGTTTCTTCACTAAGAACATCCTCAGATCTTGCTTTGCTCGAACTGCCTCTAATAAGGCCGTCCGAATATCTCCTAAAGACTGTATGGAAGTCTGGAGAAGCAAGCGCCGGGAAAGTTCAATGGCTTTCTTGACTTCCGCGGCTTCTATTGCCTGAGAAGAGCGTAACAGAGACTTTGTTACTTGCTGGGTAACAATATATTGCGAAAACAGTCTAAACGCTTTTCCTCTTAACCTAAACTCGCGGTCTAGGTGAGCTGGGGAAGGCGTGCTAAAAGGATCTTTTAATTCGCACAAATTGATTTTAGGGGCAGCCAAGAAATCAAACAAAGCAGAGGGGACTCCGCCGGCACTAAAAACCGGAAGAGAGAACCAAGAATGGTGTTCTTGAGGGATTTGGTGGGAAGATTTTGACGTGAAAGTAGTGGCAAAATTTTGAGCCTCTGTTTCCCATTCCACCCAAGGTCCCGTACCCAACTGCCCCACCTGCAAGACTGGATTAGAGGCTGAGTCTGTGATTGGAAACATATCCAACTCCGGCGTCAAAGCAGAAAGTGCCTTGACGTCGTTAAAGCCGTCATTCTTAGTCCAGTCAGAAAATAGCTTTGAAGCTGAGGCAGGGGGTAGGGTTGGTGTTGATGCATACACAAAAAAGTCATGGTTATAACTAGGAATGGCCTTAACCCGTCCAGCCCCGGCTAGTTTTGTAATGTTTGTTCACCAGAACCCGGCCGGTTTTCAAAAAATGGTTTTATTCCAGAAACAATAGCGAATGGGTTAGGAATGAAGGAAAAACCACAAAAAACCGCTCAAAAAGCTTAAAGAATGGTCCTACAGAGCCCCCGAAAACGTATTTTACAAGAGTAAAAAATTGAAGGCAATTACCCCAAAAAAACAGGTTATTGCGCGCTCACGCGCACGCACGTGGACTTTGAGAGTGTTCAACCATTGGCACGGTTGCGTGGGATACGTACACAGTTCCCATACAAATCTGAGCCCTCTTGAGTGGCTACACCTGAGGTTACGGTCGGCGCAATTAGGGTGACGCGCCAGGTGCGTCTCTGGGGCTGTGCGTTACATACATCGCCGACGCGCCTGGCGCGTCGCTGGGGCTGTACGGGTTAATATGAACATCCAAAACATTTCCTTGACTATCCAAAGCTCTGAGTTTTCTAGACTTCTTGCCTTGGATTACCCACTCATGTGGTACAGGGAGCTCCCCAGAAATAGTAGCTTGTGCTGCCTCTGGCTTAGTTGGTAACATTGCTACCCATGACTCATCAGGCCCGTATAAAAGAGGCATAGCTCCTTTTTTGACTGGCGCCTTGTCTAAAGGAGGGGGAGTTATGTCTGATATGACTCGCACATTGGAAGTAGTGAGAGCTGCTGTGCCTGGCACATTGCAAATTGGATCTGACACAAGAGGGGGGTTAGGTATTTTAGCTAAAGCAATGGATGTAGCCAGAGGTCGCACATTCGTCGACGTCGCGGGAGCTCCCGTACCAACTGTAGGAGTTTCCGGCGTAGGGCCAAAGAACCTATTAAGTGCATTCAATAGTAATCCATCAATATCTTCTGCCGTTACATACCTAGCCGATGACGAACTCCGTGGAGATTCGACAGTACCCTGAGAGTCGTCTAGAAGGTGACTGGACTCTTCAACCTCCATCTCTGAGACCAGAGATCGTTGTTCTTCATCCGTTAAGTCTGGTCTATCATGGGAAGATCCCTCCGAAGCCGGGACCTCCACATGCTGCCATGTTAAATCTGGGATAGAAGATGGTACATCGGCATCCCGGTGGACGTCAGCCACTACTTGAGTCACAAAGGGATGTGTTCTGTCCTGCCAGGACTGTGAGTATCGCCATACACCTTGGCTGTGGCTGTCACTCGCTTGCGAGCTTGGTATACTCTCCGATTGAGAGCCCTCACCCGAGCCCCCTAGAGGTTTATGATAATTAAAAGCTCCCATAGCTCAAGGTTATCACATTGCAATGCTTTATGTGCTACATTCGTTGAGTAAGTAGCGAGAAGTTGTTTCACTTCTTGTAAAGCCACCGCCGCAGTATTATCTTTCTGAATTAGAACTTTAACACTTAAAAGGTTACAAATAGTGCAATTCTTTGTCACCCATATCCCCCGTGACCGATCTAGGCATTTAACACATTTAATGCAGAGCTTGTGAGCAAAAATAGGGATACCTGAGCATAACGGCGTTGAACATAAAGCAATGAGAGGTGCCGACATGACAGAGACTGGGGGAAAACTACCCCGCCCCCGGGAACTACCTGGTCACCTGGCGCAACGCCGGTACTCCGCCCTGGAAAGAGAAATTTCCAGGAATTAATGCTCATAAGGTTACCCCAAAATGGTACAAAACATGTGCCACAAAACCGCCGGTCAACGAACCGTAGCACTCCACCACTACTTTTCGTTTTCCTTTAGTTTCATATTAAAGATTTCAGCCTATCTTTACCTGTCCAAAAGATTTAAGCATATCTTCTGAATCCTCATAAAGATGAAGCATATCTTTATTAAAGATGAAGTCTTTCAAGTATCCCTTTACACTTGAAACACAAGTAAGATTCAGGCATCTTTTTATCCCATAAAAAGTCTAAGCCTATCTTAATCTCTAATCCGGCTTCTCCCAGAAGCCCTCATAGATCGCCGTCTTGAAGGCCGTGATACCCTATTGTATCAATCAATTGTTTAGCAAATTTATAGGTTTGACTCCTGTAAGGAGATAAAGAAAACCTAATATTTAGTAGTGGCCCCGTAATCATTGACGAACATGCCTATTACATAAGGCACCCTCTTCAAACACTAGTTTGAATCTACCGCGCAGAGCATTTAAAATTTGAGGAGCCTTCATCATGAGCGCACGCGACCTCACTCATGGCTTCAGTCATTATGAATTGGGTTCTCACTACGAAAAAACTTCGTAAAAAATAAAAAGAAAAAGAAAATAAGAATAACTATTCAATAAGCTTTCCATAATATCGTGGATGTACTTGTGTGGATCTTTGACCAGACGCTGACTCAGGCGTCATTCTTCCTTCACTGACATATCAAGTAAACCAAAATCCTTAATACATCAACGAATGGGAAGGGGATGGTCGGGAGGGCCCCAGTCGTCAATGATTACGGGGCCACTACTAAATATTAGGTTTTCTTTATCTCCTTACAGGAGTCAAACCTATAATTTATTAGTGGCCCCTCCATCATTGACGAACATGCCTGATTTCTAAGTCTGGAGGGGGACATTCGTAATCATATCATAACTCTAGAAAAGCAGATAATCAAACAACCACATAGTATTCTTACTTTGAAAAATATATATTTAATGGCGCAGCACATATATACAAAAGGGGGTCAAGCAGAGGCGTGTTTCAAAGAAGCCTGCTTGATACAAAAGGTTAACTCTTGAGACTCTGCGAACAGATCTGTAAGTTAAAAAGGCACCCCACTCATCATAAGTGGTGAAAAATAAAAACTTATAAGTTTACATGTGCACATTCTGAATTCTCAACTTTATGGCTCAAACTTTCCTGTCATTCTCTTACTAAATATTTCTGTGCTGTCTATCTTTCCCCTAACTCTACCAACTTTCCCAAATTCTTTGACTATCTAAACTCTACAGTGGAACACATTCTATCCATTTCTCCTTTCTCAGAAATCTCCATCTTAGGAGATTTCAACGTTCACCACCGCCAATGGCTCTCCTCTCACACTACTGATCCACCTGGTGAACAAACCTACGTCTTCTCTATCATAAATGACCTAGAGCAGTTAGTTCAGCAACCCACCCGTATCCCGGATTGCATCGGAGATCGGCCCAACATTCTTGACTTGTTTCTAACTTCTAACCCTTCTTCTTATACTGTCGATCTTTTCTCTCCTCTGGGCTCCTCCGACCATAAACTTATCTCTGTCACCTGTCCTATCTCTCCAGTACGGCCACCCGATCCTCCTAGCCGGCGGTGCTTGTGGCACTTTGGCGCTGCCGACTGGGAGGCTCTCCGGCAGTACTTCTTTGATTTCCCATGGAATTATTTCTGCTTCCGTGGCCGGGGACCCTCGGAGAGTGCTGAACGCATTACCGAGGTAATCCTATCGGGCATGGAAGCATACATTCCATTCTCTTTCTCTCAGACTAATGCTAAAAAATCTTGGTTTACTCACGCCTGTTCTACTGCTGTCCACAATAAGGAGGAAGCATTCAAACGGTACCGACGCCTTAAAACTCAAGACTCTCATTCTTCTTATGTTTCTGCCCGGAATCAAGCCAAATCTGTTCTTCGACTTGCCAAACACTCTTTCATCAATTATAAATGCACTGAATTATCCAACTCTAGCTCTTCCCAAGCTTTCTGGCATCTAGCCAAAAACCTCTCCAACAATTTCTCTTCCTCGTCTTTCCCTCCCCTTTCCCACTCTGATGGCACTACCATCACTTCTTCCTCTGACAAAGCTAAACTCTTCGCGCAAACTTTTGCTAGAAACTCCACCTTGGATGATTCCGGTGCTATTCCTCCCTCTCCGCCCTCCTCTCTCTTACTTATGCCTAATATCCTAATCTCTTCTAAAGATGTACTTTCTACCCTCTCTGGGCTTAACACTAATAAGGCGTACGGTCCGGACGGTGTTCCTCCTGTTGTTCTCAAAAACTGTGCTTCCGTGCTGACTGCCTGCCTAGGCAAACTCTTTCGTCTCTGTCTATCCTCTAACGTCTTCCCTTCATGCTGGAAGTTTGCTCACATTCAACCTGTCCCAAAGAAGGGTGACCGCTCTCAACCCTCCAACTATCGTCCAATTGCTCTCATCTCTTGTCTTTCTAAAGTTTTTGAAACTATTCTTGCTTCCAAATTTCTTAAGCATTTCTCTTCTCATAATCTGCTCTCAGATCGCCAGTATGGCTTCCTTAAGGGTCGCTCTACTGGTGATCTTCTTTCATATCTTACTAACTCTTGGTCATCCTCCTTTCGGGACTTCGGTGAGACTTTTTCTATTGCACTAGACATATCGAAAGCCTTCGATAGAGTCTGGCATAAATCTTTAATTTCTAAACTACCCTCCTTCGGTTTCTATCCCTCCATCTGTGCCTTTGTCTCTAATTTCCTTTCCGGCTGTTCCATAGCCGCGGTTGTGGACGGCCATAGTTCACTTCCTCACCCTATAAACTCCGGTGTTCCTCAGGGCTCTGTCCTATCTCCTATTCTCTTTCTAATTTTTATAAATGATCTCCTTAACTGTACCTTAATTCCCATCCATTCATACGCAGACGACTCAACCTTACACTACTCCATTAGTTTTTCAGAACGCCCCAGCCAGCAATTCCTCAACGATAAACGTAATGAAGCCATAGAACTCTTAAATTCTGATCTAAATACTATTTCCAATTGGGGCAGAGAAAACCTTGTTAACTTTAATGCCTCCAAAACCCAATTTCTCCATCTATCTACCCGTCAGGATCTCCCAGCGGACTATCCCTTATTCTTCAACAATACAAAAATCAACCCTTCATCTTCTCTCAATATTCTTGGTGTTTCTTTTTCTTCTGCTCTCATTTGGAAGGACCATATTACCAGTCTTGCTAAGGCAGCCTCCCAGAAGCTGGGTGTGCTCAACCGCCTTAGGGGGTTCTTTTCCCCAGCACAGCTTCTTGCTCTGTACAGAGGCATAGTGCGCCCTTGTATTGAGTATTGTTCACATGTGTGGGGAGGTTCCTCTCACACCGCTCTCCTAGACAAAGTTGAAAGGAAGGCCTTTCGTATCATTAACTCCCGTCCACTCACCAACTCTCTGCAATCTCTCTCTCTCCGCCGCAATGTTGCATCTCTCTCGCTATTCTATCGCTACTATAATAATCAGTGTTCCTCAGAGCTATTCCAGTGCATACCACCTCCTTTACGTAGGGCACGTGGTACCCGTCTTGCAACTCAATCCCACCCCTACTCTGTGCAATTCTCCAACCCAAGAGTGAAACGTTACTCTCAAACTTTCTTCTACTCAACAGCTGAGCTCTGGAACTCTCTCCCAGAATCAGTCTTTCCCTCTTCCTATGACTTAAATTGCTTCAAACTCCGTGTGTCCAGGCATTTTGGCTCGACCGTCCCTTGATTTTGGCCCTGTCACTCTTTCAACTATGAGGGAGGCACTCGCTATAGGCAGTAATGCCTTTTGCCTCCCTCAATCACATAGAAAAAAAAAAAAAAAAAAACATATAACCCCATAATACTCGTGGAAATATTTTGCAAAATATATCCAATGCTTAAACTTAATTGCTTTCACAGCTAAACTACTATAACAACACTGTTGTTTGTACTATCATTGTACTAGCACAATTTCCTGCACTGAATAGTACAGAGAAATTTTCATATCAACAATACCCATAACTAGTATCACAGCTCTTATACTCCGGCGGGGTCTAGGGTGTCCTATGTTACCCTGACTGCACCCCCCCCCCCCCCCCCTTTACCTTGAAATTAAAACAAAAAGTGACTTAAGGGCCACCTAGACCCTCTGCCTTAAAGCTATACATGGCAAGGAAGGTTTGTCTAGAGCTACTGACAGGTATCGAGTCAAAAACGTATAATTAGAGGCCCACAAATGCGTGGACGTAATATCTTCCACAGAAAAATTCTTCAGGAAACGCAGAGGTTGCCCATTTGCGTAAATCGTGGGCCCTACCAACAACGCCGGGATTACTCTCCTTAATGACTTCGACTAAAAGAGAAGCCAATCTACGTTTGAGCAAGCGCTTACCCGTACTTGCTACCCATAAAGCACCCTGGGGGTTTAGAGGAGCTACCCTCAAATATTTGGTTAGAGCCTGCACTGGACATAAATTATGGTGCACCTTTCCCCTTTTCAACGCCGGCACAGTGAACTCCGAAAACACGTGTGCACTGTGCTCATTCTTGGCTACAAACCCTGGGGAAGGTGCAATGTGAATACATTCATTAAGCCTACCAAACCTGAGGCAATTAGGTGTGTTGCTCATCGCCGCCAGCTCAGACACTCTGTTCCCGGTGGCCAAAGCCAAAAGGAATACAGCCTTTTTTAAGAGTAATGTAAAATCTGCAGTATTTTGGTACAGACGGGAGTGAAGTAATGACAATGCTTTGTCCAGAGACCAAGTAGGCATGAGCTGACGGGGAGGTGGGCGGAGTTTAAAACATGCCCTCATAAAACCTGTTTCCTCCGCAACTGGTATGACGAGACCGGTAAGGTCCCAAATTGGTATTCTAATCGCTGTTAAGTGATTTTTTAACGTTACCACAGATAAACGTTTCTGTTCAAATAGATAATTTAGATAATTAAAAACTAACGCCACCGAGGGCACAGTTTGTTCCGTTCTAAGGATCCAAGAAGTAAAGGCTTGCCAATGTGATTGATACTGTCGTTTTGTAGACTGAGTATATTGATTCAACAATGTATTGGTCACATCTCTACCATATGGTGCTAGCCACTTGGCCTCCTGAATGTCCATAATGCAAAAGTCAGCGAGGTCGCTAGGTTGCCAATCGTGTCTAAGTGGAAACACACGACCGGGAGCGACACCGGGTGCGGGCACCGTTTTCAATTGCTGGTACCACAACTGCGCCGGCCACAGGGGCGCGATTATTGAGACTAAGCCCCGATAATCCCGTAGTTTGTTTACTACATGGCACATTAGAGACGCGTCTGGCGGCGGAAACAGATAGATGGAACTCCACCTGTTCCAGTCTGTCACCAGGGCGTCTGGCCCCCCTGCCGGCGTTATCGTCCGGCGGGTGAGGTACAGTGGGAGTTTGTGAGTCTCCTCGGACGCGAACAGATCCACTTGTGGATGGTAAAGCTCTGCAATCATTAGGTTGAAAAGGGGTTGCTTGAGCGCCCATTCTACTGTTGTGCTGTCTCCGAGACAGAGCGCCTGCCCAGACGTTTGCTACGCCTGGGAGATAAGATGCGTGAAGATGAATGTCCAGCCTGTTGGCTAGAATAAAAATTTCTTCTGACACGTTTAGCAACGTCCGAGACCTCGTTGACCCTTGTTTCTGAATACAGTGAACTGCATTCAGATTGTCCATTCTGAAGGCCACCGACTTGCCCCGTAAAGTAGAGCCGTGAGCCTGAAGGAAATATAAGGGGACTAGTAATTCTTTGACATTGATGTGGGAGATTTCTAAATGGGACCAAAGCCCTTGACCCTGGTGCCCTTGGTTTGACTGAAAACCCCAACCTATCGTTCCTGATGCATCCGTGTCTACCCATACCGTCGGCGGAGGAGAGGTCCATGACATTATTGAGTGCAACATTTCCCTCTTCGCCCAGACCGCTAGTAAGGTGTGGATTAATTTTGGTAAGGGCCATAATTTTTCCGCCGGTAATAGTGGAAAATATTTGTTGCCCTCCAATATTAAGCGCTTTACTTTCAACCGGCCCAACATTACAGTTAGTTGTATCCAGTTGAGAGAGCCGACCAGAGACTCCCAGATCCTCTGTGTCGTAGTCAGACTGTGAAGGAACATGAACAGTTTCCTGCGAAATCTGTTCCGATTGTCCACACTCTGACTCAGAGTGAGAGCAGCTGTGTCCCAAACCAGCCCTATCCACTGAACTACTCGTGAGGGAACAAGGTTTGACTTTACCAGATTTACCTTGAACCCTAGAGTTTTGACATGTTTTAATGTTATGTTGACATGATTTATGCATACTTGCTCTGTCTCTGCCACCACTAGCCAGTCGTCTAGGTACCACAAAATCCTGATCCCTTGCTTTAACAATGGCATCAGTGCTTGCCGGACTAATTTCGTGAATAAGCGAGGTGCCAGATTCAAACCGAATGGCATCCTTTGAAAAACATAAGTTTGATCCCTGATCCGTAAGGCCAGGAATCTTTTAAATCTTTTGTTTACCGAGACGTGCCAATTATAGGTTTGACTCCTGTAAGGAGATAAAGAAAACCTAATATTTAGTAGTGGCCCCGTAATCATTGACGAACCTGCCTATTACATAAGGCATCCTCTTCAAACACTAATCCGCCGTAGTTTGAATCTACCGCGCAGAGCATTTAAAATCTGAGGAGCCTTCATCATGAGCGCACGCGACCTCACTCATGGCTTCAGTCATTATGAATTGGGTTCTCACTACGAAAAAACTTCGTAAAAAATAAAAAACAAAAAGAAAATAAGAATAACTATCCAATAAGCTTTCCATCATATCGTGGATGTACTTGTGAGGATCTTTGACCAGACGCTGATTCAGGCGTCATTCTTCCTTCACTGACATATCAAGTAAACCAAAATCCTTAATACATCAACGAATGGGAAGGGGATGGTCGGGAGGGCCCCAGTCGTCAATGATTTTTTTTTTTTTTTCTATATTCCAACTTACTTCCTCTCGGGCATAGGCTGAGAGCCTTAACATTCACCGCTTTACAATGAACAGTGAAGCCCGTGAGGTCTTGTTCCAGTCTAGGGAGTGAGACATGTGAAGCACGTAGAGTACAACGAGCACCTGCCATCTTGCCTTCACATGAGGCACGGTGCTCACTCATGGCCCGAAACGACCCCATCTCTGAAGCCACCTCGTTCCCGTGCTTCACTGTCTCAACCCCTACACTCGGACTCTCACACTTACACACACACACAACGCCACCTGTTGAGCAGATAACTCACCAGGCATTGCACCCCTATAGCATATTTTGAATATGGGAATATTCATACAGTGCTATTTAATCAGGGAACAATGAGGGTATTTTATTGACGTTTCGGTGGGCTTGTGGTAATGCACTGATAACAGGTACAGCACAAATTCCATCCCAATAATATCTTCCCATTGATACATCGGGATTTGAACCCGGGACCTTTGGATTACCAGGCCAGTGGCAAGACCACTCCACCACACCTCCCCTACTATATATTAATATTTAGGGGCCACTACTAAATATTAGGTTTTCTTTATCTCCTTACAGGAGTCAAACCTATAATTTATTAGTGGCCCCTCCATCATTGACGAACCTGCCTGATTTCTAAGACTGGAGGGGGACATTCGTAATCATATCATAACTCTAGAAAAGCAGATAATCAAACAACCACATAGTATTCTTACTTTTGTAAAAAAGAGATATTCGGGTGCATAAACTTTATACAGCCTAAATCTTCAAAAAGGGGTACAAGCAGGAGCGTGCTTCAAAGAAGCCTGCTTGAAAAAGGGTTAACTCTGAGACTCTGTGCACAGATCTGCTAGTTAAGAAGGCACCCCACTTAAAGTAAGTGGTGAAAACTAAAAACTTATAAGTTTACATGTGCACATATAAACCCCATTAACTAGTGGATATATTCCTAAAAATATAACCAAACATAAATGAATTCTTGTACATTCGTAGAAGTACTGAACTCGTGTACTTATGCAGAAGTAATTACTGCAAAAGTAAAAGTCGTAGTTGCCACTACCGAGATTTCTCAAAAATCTATTGCTTCACAGCCAAAGCTACTGACAACAAGAATTGTCGTAACGCTACTATTGGCCTTTAGCACAATTTCCTGCAATGAATACTACAGAGAAATTTTATAATACAATGCCTACAACCAGTATCACAGCTCGTATGTTCCGAACACATACTCCGGAGGGGTCTAGGGTGTCCTATGTCACACTGACTGCACCCTCCCCCCCCCCCCCCTTGAGGGGCCACTAATAAATAAGCATCTGTCAGGTCTAAGGAACACATTCAACCTCCCGGCAGAAGTGTTAGCCTGATTTGGTGCACTGTTAACATCCTGAATGACTCGTTGTGAATATGAAGGTTCAGATACGACAGGTCTACGACGGGTCTCATCTGAACACTGTCCCTTTTGGGAACCAAAAATAGCTTGGATGTGAAGACTGGGTAATTTTGAGGGACCGGGATGATGACATTCTTGGCAATAATTTCCTTGACCAGTGACTCCACCTCTAAAGAAACTAGATTCGCCGTTGTCGGCTGACGTACGCGAGGTCGCCGGAGCCACTGCCAAGTGATGCCTTTGCGTGCCACCATCCTTGCCCAAGTGTTTAACGGCCATGCTTGGTGACACGTTCGGAACGACCCAGTTAGCAGACAAGAGTTCGCCGGCTGTACTACCCTCGGATCCACTCGCCTTGACCGGCCCCGGGAATGAGAGAGACATTAGTTTTTTGATGGTGGTGGAGGTGGTGGTGGTGGACGCTTCGCCGGCTGGCTGGCGTTGGCAGAAGACGGGCCCTGACCTGGTTGATTATAGCCTCGTCCTTTCTGACCTGTAAACTTACCCTGCCTATAACTGTACTGACCTTGAGGGGAGGAGGACTTAGGTAGATGAAAGGGCTTAGATCCCCCCGGCTGTGCTTTTGCGACTGGCTTGGGTTTGGGGAAGTTAAAGGCAGGTTTCTTAGAAGGGGCAGGACTCTGTTTAAAGGTCTGAGCCATATTAAAAACTGTTCTCCACACCTCAGGGGACATTAAAGAGGGAGTGAGCACTGGTGACATGACCACCTGATTCGCAATACGATCAGGAAGCTTCCGTACCAAGGACATCCTGAGATCCTGACGAGCTCGCACCGCCTCAAGCAAGGCTGTGTGTATGTCACCCAATGACTGAATTGACGACTGAAGGAGCAGTCGCCGAGACAGTTCCACCGATCTTCTGGCATCCGCGTCTGCGATTGCCTGAGTGGACCGGAGCATCGATTTAGCGACCTGTTGCGTCACAATGTACTGTGAGAAAAGTCTAAATGCTTTCCCCCGTAGCCTAAATTCTCGGTCTAGGTGAGTTGGGGTAGGGGTAGTGAAAGGGTCCTTGAGTTCACATAAATTGATTTTGGGGGCAGCTAAGAAATCAAACAAAGCCGAAGGGACTCCGCCGGCAGAACACACTGGCATAGAGAACCAAGAATGACTATCCTGAGGGATCTGGTGGGAAGATTTTGAGGTGAAGGTGGTCGCAAAGTTCTGAGCCTCCGTCTCCCATTCCACCCAAGGTCCCGGACCCAACTGCCCCACCTTCAACACTGGATTAGCGGCTGAGTCTGTGACAGTTCGCAAATCGAGTTCTGGTGTGAGAGCTGACAGTGTCTTTATGTCATTAAAACCATCCTGTTTGGACCAGTCAGAAAACAGTCTCGAAGCTGAGGCAGGGGGTAGGGCAGGTTTAGCAGTATAAACAAAATAGTCCTGGTGATAATAGTTAGGAATGGCCTTAACATTAACATCTAGTACATTCCCCAAAGTATCCAAGGCCCGTAATTTTTTAGATTTATTGCCTTGTATTACCCACTCTCGTGGCACTGGAAGTTCCCCTGACAAGGTAGGTTGAGCGACCTCTGGTTTAGTGGGGATCAAGTGAACCCATGACTCATCCGGGCCGTACAGTAAGGGCATAGCTACCTTTTTCATAGGTGCTTTATCTAAAGGGGGCGGATTGACATCCGTTATAACCCTGACATTAGAAGTAGTCAGTGCCGCCGTAGCAGGCCTAGTGACCACCGATGGTGATATAGAGGGAGGGTGAGGGATCTGAGTCAAGGCAATAGAAGTCATCAGAGGCCGGACATTAGAACTTGTCATAGGAGCTCCCAGGTCTACTGTAGGAGTCTGGCTGTTGGCCAAAAAATTTAGTGAGAGCATTAACCAGCAGCCCATCTATTTCCTCTGCTGTGACAAATTTATTCGATGATGAACTCAAAGGTGAATCATTACGATCCTGTGCGGCGTCGAAAACTGAACCCGACTCTTGCATTTCCATATCTGAGATGATAGATACCTTGTCTTTGTCATCCGGCTAATCATGAGAGGATTCCGCCGAAGCCGGAGTCCCATCTTGTTGCCAAAACAAGTCAGGAATAGATGATGGGATCGCCGCATCCCGGTGGACCTCAGCCACTGTTTGTATAGTTTGAGCCAGAGGTTGAGAATACCGCCAAACACCCAGGCCTTGGCCTGCACTCCCTTGGGAGTCTGAAATACCCTCCATCATGGAGCTCCCACTTGACTCAGCCCTCGGACGATCACTGTCCACTGAACTTTCCAATTCTAGGGTTAAAATACTAAGTGGTAAACTGTCTTTTGGTACTGGTACTAAACTATCTCCATGAGATTGAACACTAGCTCTGTCGGGGGTAGAGGTATGACGAGAGGCACTAGACTCCGATGAACGCCGGGAGGCCTTTCGATCATGTGAGTCCTTGCGGGAAGACTTGTGGCTACGGTGCGACCGCGAACTGCTCTTGGATTTAGAAGATTTCTCGCTATATCCACTTGTTGACCCCTCCGTCTTACTCTTCTTGATCGTTGGTGAAGTAGAGCGACTCGGCGGCTGCTGTCTAAGCGGGGACCTGGACTTAGACCTCGCCCGTGACGAGGAGGCTGCCACCGGGGGCGTCGGTTCTCGCTGTCGCTTAGATGTGCCTGGGGCTGGAGCAAGTATAGAACCCTGTCCAGTCTCCGCCGGTTTACGAACAGTTACTCTAGAGGGACGTTTAATGGGAGGGTGCTCAATTAGTAACTTATCCCAAAGCGGGACGTTATCGCATTGAAGTGACTTGTGAGCTACAGTAGTAGTATACGTAGTCATTTGCTGCCTGACCTCCCTTAAGGCGACCGCTGCGGTCTTATCATTGTCTTGTAAAACTTTAACGCTGAGTTGCGAGCAAAAGGAACAGTTTCGCATCACCCACAGACCCCTTGAGCGGTCTAGACATTTAACACAAATTATATATTATACAAAGGGTGTGCGCAAAAATAGGGATACCTGAACAGGAGGGCGTAATGCATAAAGCAAAAACCGGGGCAAAGGTAGCCATGACAGAGACTGGTGGGAAACTATTCCAGGTTCTCTAAGACTCGCCGGGGCCCAGCTCTGGAAAAAAAGAAAATTTCCAGGAATTAATGCTCATAAGGTTAACCCAACATGTTCGCACACAAGTGTTAATAACCCGCCGGGTAACGAGACGTAATACTCTACGATCACAGCTCGCTACGCGGTGGGGTTCCTATGTAAAGATATCAGAATGTCTGAACTTGTCCTAGAGATTTAAGAATACCCTCTGACACAATATAAAAAACCAGCATGGTGTTTATCATTGAAATAGTCTTTCCGGTGGTGTCTGATTCAAGATTCAATTTTGGCAAAACAACCCCCCAAAAAGACGCCGGCCCCTGAATTATCTCGCAGATCAAAAACTGGGAAGGCTGACAAAATACGAGATCGGACTTCTAAAGAATTGTCTTAGGATCGCCGTACGTTGAAGGCGGCGATACACAAATGTATCTCTCAATTGTCTTGGTCAACTAAACTGAATTGTAAATTCGTTATTCCACCCTTCCAAGGAGCACCCGCCGGGTGTGAAAGTAAGTTTTATTAAAAAAGTTAACCCCAATTGAGCCCTCAATCGCCGTATGTTGAAGGTGGCGATACAAAAAGTATCCATTAATTGTCCGGTTAACTAAACTGAATTACCAATTCGTTCATCCCACCCTTCCAAGGTGCACCCGCCGGGTGAACAAGATGTTAAAAGTTAACCCCAATTGTTCCTGTCCCCACTTCTTTGTAAAAGATCGCCGGGGAGGAAAAGCAAACAACAACAGCTAGGTTTTTTCCTGGTTTTGCAAAACCGGGGAAAACAACTTCACAACACGTGTCCGCATGAACACTGTTAGATGGGTACAGCCATTCCGCCGGGAATCATAGGGAGCCTGAAACAGGCACCACCACAGAGACGCAGTCCTGGGGAGCCACAGACACCTACTCGCCGGGGAAACAAGCCTGTTTTTGAAACCACGTGTGGCCAAAACTCGGCACCCAGCCGGGAAACAACCCACCTCGTCCAGATACCATCTGAACGCCACATAGGACCGAAGAGTTAGCCAAAACACAACTAACCCCGGGCCCACAAATAGTCCGTGGAAATAGCCAATACACAACTAATCCAGGAAACAAAAATAGTCCATGGAATTAGCCAATACACAACTAAACCAGGACACACATGACACAGTAGTACATATTTATAATATAAATCAATAACACTTGTACATGTGGCAAAGCTACAAGAGGCTGGCTAGGCCTAGGCAGACGGAAAAGATAACATGTCGGAATATAAACAAAAAGCACTGAATTATATCACAACAGGAACCACCGCCAACACACCACTATAGCAAAAAACTTCCGGCAAGGGAAGACTGACTCGGGACCCAGAGAAAACTTCACTAAGTGAAGAAAAATACGCTGGGAACGTCAGCAAAGCAACACTACCTCATCAGAAAGATAAAAGGCAGCGATAATAACGCGTAATGAAAGCCGCCTGCATCAAAAGCTAACTAACTGTGAAAAAGTTCACATGTCCACAACAGGACCACGAGGGTACATCCGAAATAGACGCCCCAAACACACGACCCAAAATACACTGCACTGCGGGCAACCAGCCCAGGACACTCCTGCTAATATCCTAACCTTACTCGATACATCCCGGAGTAAACAAATGAGAAAAACTCTAGGGACGCAGAAAATGCGGAACCAGCGGAGCGTGGGGAGACACGTCCAGGCAGGCTGAGCGCAGAGCAGAGAAGGAAGAATGACGCCTGAGTCAGCGTCTGGTCAAAGATCCACACAAGTACATCCACGATATTATGGAAAGCTTATTGAATAGTTATTCTTATTTTCTTTTTGTTTTTATTTTTTACCAAGTTTTTTCGTAGTGAGAACCCAATTCATAATGACTGAAGCCATGAGTGAGGTCGTGTGCGCTCATGATGAAGGCTCCTCAAATTTTAAATGCTCTGTGCGGTAGATTCAAACTACGGCGGATGAGTGTTTGAAGAGGGTGCCTTATGTAATAGGCATGTTCGTCAATGATGGAGGGGCCACTAATAAATATCGCGAATTGCAAATCCGTTAATATAACCACCCGAAGGTACAACCGCCGGGTTTTATATGCAATGTCAAACCAATTGTACCTGCCCCAGACCTCTTTGTAAAAAGGTCGCCGGGAGGGAAAGACCAAACAAACAAACAGCATTGTTTCAATGGCTTATTAAAGATTTCAGCATATCTTTACCTGTCCAAAAGATTTAAGCATATCTTCTGAATCCTCATAAAGATGAAGCATATCTATATTAAAGATGAAGTCTTTCAAGTATCCCTTTACACTTGAAACACTAGTAAGATTCAGGCATCTTTTTATCCCATAAAAAGTCTAAGCCTATCTTAATCTCTAATCCGGCTTCTCCCAGAAGCCCTCATAGATCGCCGTCTTGAAGGCCGTGATACCCTATTGTATCAATCAATTGTTTGGCAAATTATCGCGAATTGCAAATCCGTTAATATAACCACCCGAAGGTACAACCACCGGGTTTTATATGCAATGTCAAACCAATTGTACCTGCCCCAGACCTCTTTGTAAAAAGGTCGCCGGGAGGGAAAGACCAAACAAACAGACAGCATTGTTTCAATGGCTTTGAAAAGCCGAGAAAACCATAACCAACAGGTGTCAGCATGATCACCTAGATAAATGTGTGGAGCCCACCTCGCCGGGAATAACACAGGAAGCCTGATCACAGGCTCGACCACAGAAAACGCAGTTTCTGATGAGCCCTCAAGCTACCAAACTCGCCGGGGTAACTTACCTATTTTAGCCATCCTGACTAAAACTCGGTAAACAAAACGGCTTTCTCGGAGTAATTGAGAAAAACCGCCGGAAAGGCAACCCACACCAAACAGAACGCAGTCTGATAAACATAATCAGACCCACAGTCCGAAGCTCCTGGATCAGCCAATCACAACTAATCCAGGACACACATGGCACATGAATACATTTTTATTATAATAAACAATGAAAACACTTGCATATGTGAAAAAACTACGAGTGGCTGGCTAGGCCTGGTGAAAACGGAAAAAACACTTAATGACGTCGAAACACCATCGAAAAGCACTCCATCCCACCAAAACTGGAACAGCCGCCACATCAAAATCGGGACCCAGAAAGAACTCCACTAAGTGAAGAAAAATACACCAGGAACGTCAGTACAAATAACATAGGCTACTCCATCAGAAAGATAGCTAGAAGCCCGACATCTCGTAGTTAAAGCCTCATAACAAGCTAGGACTAAAGATGGCTAAACACGAAAAACAGTTTCAGAGCGTCCTCAACTCGGCCACGAGGGTCCGTCCGAAATAGACGCCCCAACAAAAACGACCCAAAATGCACTTGTTCTGCGAGAAAACCACCCATGACACCCCTGCTAAGCTAATCCTAACCTTACTCAAGACATCCCAGAGTAAACAAATGAGAAAAAACTTACTAGGGACGCAAGAATGCGGAATCAAAGCGGAGCACTGTGGGGGACACGTCAGGGTGGGGTGAACGCAGAGCAAGGAAGGTGGATAGATGCGCTAGCCAGCGTCTGGTCCAAGAATCCACAGAAGTACATCCACGGAATATGGAAAGCTTATGAATAGTTATTCTTATTTTATTTTTATTTTTTATTTGTTACAAAGTTTTTTCGTAGTGAGAACCCAATCATAAAGACGAACCATGAGTGATTTAGCGTGTGCTTATGATGAAGGTTCCTCTGAGCTCTGCGGCGGTAGTTTCAAACTGCGCTTATGGGCGTTTGAAGAGGTAGCCTTATGTAATAGGCATAATCGTCAATGATCGTCACTAATAAATATTGCTTTCTCAGTTACGTATAGTTGACTAATATTATTATTATGCTTTTTCATATTCATGACTCTTTGAATTATTACAGTTTAATTACTTATTCAATTTGCTAATATTAACTTATTGTTCGTTTTTAAATCAAATATTGTCCTATTGTCCATACTTATTAGTGCTACGCTTCCAACATCGCAGTAACTATTATTTACCTACATTCAAGCCATATTTGAGAGCTTTGTATAGTTATTTCAGGATTTTATTTATTTATAATTGTGATTTGAAACTTATCCTCTCTGTGTTATTATTCATATGTTCATTTGTAACATTATTATTCTTTATAATGAATTCTATGTTTACTTTTCCAGAGACATATTGAGATTGTACCCTAGCTATTAAGGAATAAAACCTGTATATCCTTTACTTGTGTGTTTTGTGTCCATTGCTTATTACTAGAGTGTTGATTAATAGAGCTAAGGCTGATCCCTATCCTAAGGTGGAAATCGCAATCAGATTATCCCACGTTTACTTGAAAACGTGGCATAACACTGGTGGCAGCGGTGTCTCAACTCAGGGGAACGGCCTTCGTTTCTCTATCTCACTCAGTATAATCAATACACAAACATCATGGCAGGGAAATCCCTTGAAATTATTCCTTTCAAGCCAGAGGACCATGATATTAACACCTATCTCGAAGTGGTCAAGCCCGTGCTTGACATTGTGTTTAAGGAAGACGAAACTTCAAAAATCCACTCAGTCATAATGAAGTTGGGACGGCATATGTCTCTCGTTTCCGGTTATGTGCGTGACACCCCTGGGCTCAATTTGAAAAGTATACGAAAAGTGTGATCAATCCATCTCTCGGTAAAATTATTGCGAACTATCAATTTCACAGTGTTCAATTCTCAGGAAACTTAGATTCTACGATTAGCCAGTTGAATCAGCTAGTAGTTACAGCTTTCCCAAGTGGAACCGCGGCCGCAAGAAAAGTGAGCGTTTTCAGTGCTTTACTTTGTGTTTTACTAGCGTCAGTAAGGGATAATTTTGCTATCACAGAACCTAAAGGTTATGACGAGGACTTACCGATCATCCGGCGAATCCTGGCAATTCAGAAAAGCCATGAAAAGGACAAAATTGCCGCGATAAGTCGAGCCACCACCCAACCTCAACACTTCTGACTCATCAACAGTTGCTCCTTTTCATCAATCTGCAGACAAGATGGAATACTGGGCCAGGGTAAGACCCTCAGACTGGAAACCCTGTAGCCCAAAGTGCCCTCTGACCTCCCTCAAGAATTCGTTTTCCGAGTTGGTCAACCGTCGTCCCAAACTCCCTCAGTTTTGGGGCCAGATCCCCTGGATCAAACCACGACGTGTTGCAACAATCACCGAAGACGGATCTGCAGGGATTGATGACGCAACTGAAGAAGGACTACCAGAAAACACCGTGGTACTGGAGGAGTCTTCAACCATGCAAGATAATCCGGGTTTTAATCCACCCCCGCCCACCTGTTGTCAAACTGGCTGGGGCTCGTGATGGGACAATCTCAAATGCAGGAAACCCCTCCTTTTATAATCAGCTTACTATTCAAGGTGTTAAATCAAGACTTTTGATTGACACAGGTGCCTCCCGTTCGTGTCTTTTCTCCTCTTACTTTAACAAACAAGGCCACTTTTGGGCCTCTCCAACCCTCCCCTATTGTATTAATTGACGCAAAGGATGGCATTATTCCAAACCGAGGGCAAACAGCTCCCCTCTACGTAGCTACCAACACCCCAGATCACAGTTAACATCATCCATTTATGATCTTCCCATCTGCTGAAACAAATTATGATGGGTACTTAGGTTTTAACTTACTGACCTCACTACGTACCACCATCGATTGTGTAAACAGAGTGCTAACTTTTGACCCAAAACCACTAAAAAAAACCCAGTCAGCAAACCTAAAATCATCCGTCCTGTTCGCACCATCAGAACATCTCAGGCTATAATAACCAAGACTGTTACGCTACCCCCTCACCACGAACAGTGGATTTCCATTTTGCCCACCTTATCTGGTGAATTAATTCTAACCCCCAGTCTCCAGAGTCCCATTGACAGGGATTGCCTCACCGCTCCCGCTATCATGCCTGAAAATTTAAATCAAGTCAAAATAGCTAACATATCTGATCACCCCCTTACCTTGCCAAAAGACTTAACAATAGGCGAACTAGAAACGCATGGTAAAGACCTGTCCCTGTCAGATAATGAAGCCTCTGTTCCTTCCCCTAAATTTCCTGATATTCCCCCGCAATTAACCAGCCTGCAAAAACAAGATCTACAGAGCTTAATGACTTCATTCCAAGACATCTTCGCCACATCAGCCAGGGACGTTGGGAAAACTCAAGTGCTAAACCACCCTATTCACACCGTAGGGCCTCCCATTCACCAGCCTATTTGACGAAAGAACCCCATCCAACGCCAGGAAGAAGAAACCCAAGTACAAGATATGATGGACACGGGTGTTATTAGCCCCTTTACAAGTCCATGGTCATCTCCAGTAGTACTTGTAAGAAAAAAAGATGGGTCAACAAGATTCTGCATTGACTACCGCCAGCTGAATGATGTCACCATCAAAGACGCCACCCCACTGCCTCGCATCGATGATTCATTAGATTCCTTACTTGGAGCTAGATGGTTCACCACTCTCGATTTACAGGCGGGATATTGGCAAGTCCCAGTTGTACCAGAACATCAAGAGAAAACGGCTTTTTCCACCAGTCAGGGTAGACTCTACGAGTTTACCGTAATACCCTTCGGATTGTGCAACGGACCCGCTACTTTTTCCAGACTCATGGAATCAGTACTGCAAGGGCTTACCTGGGAAACTTGCCTTGCCTATCTGGACAACTTCATTGTGTTTGGTAAAACTTGGCCCTAACACCTTCAACGCCTTCGACAAGTTTTCCAAAGAATTTGTGACGCCCACCTGAAACTGAAACCATCAAATTGCACCATGGCCCAAAAAGAAGTTAAGTTCCTTGGCCATATTGTCTCAGAGGCAGGGATATCACCAGACCATTCAAAACTGCAAGCTATAAGCACCATCACGCCCCCCAACAATGTGAAAGGAGTCCAAGCGTTTTTAGGGTTGGCCTCGTACTACAGACGCTTCGTAAAAACCTTCGCCACAGCAGCAATGACTCTTCACGACCTCACAAGAAAAGAAGAACCTTTCATATGGAACACTCAGTGGTTACAGGCCTTCCAAACCTTGAAAGACTTATTGGTAGCTGTACCAGTCGTCTCCTTCCCTGACTACACTAAACCTTTCTGTCTCTACACTGACGTCTCTCAATTCGGAATTGGTGCAGTCCTAGCTCAAACCCGGGAAGGTAGGGAACACATAATTGCCTGTGCCAGCCATACTCTTAACCCTGCTGAAGTGAATTATCCTGTCACCAAACGAGAATGTTTGGGTATTATTTGGGCACTCCAGCACTTAAAGCCTATCTTGCAGGGGTCAAAGTAACCATCATCACTGACCACCAAGCCTTACAGTGGCTCAGGACGGTAGCGAGAATCCCTTGAAGAGTTTAATTTCGAAATCGCCTACCGACCTAAAAACCTCCACACTAATGCCGGTTCACTTTCCCGACTTCCTCTTCAAACAACCCCACCAACCGCAGCAGTTCGAATAATTCACCACCAAGACTCTACAGACCAGGACAACAACAACTTCTCCAAGCATACCTGAGGAAGGAAAAACCCAACTGGATACCAAAGTTCGTCTTCGAACATCTTGTATGAAAGGGAGACAACTTATACATTACAGATGGCAGGATTGTGGTTAGTACCAACACCGCTAAAGACGTCATGCAATCTCTGCACTCCCATAATGATATCCACCTAGGCCAGAAGAAGCTCATTGCCACCTTTCAAGAAATATATTGGATACCAAAGCCCTATATAACAGCCAGAATCATCACTGAAGCTTGCCGAGCCTGTGCCTTAGGCAAGGATAAAACCAGAACTCCAGGTCCATCAGGGAAATTAATTGCAACCAAGCCGTGGCAACTACTGGCTGTCTACGTCATGGGACCAATGGACTGAGTCAAAGGTTATAAATACATCATAACCTTTGTTGACACCTACTCAAAGTACGTCATTACTTGCCCAGCAAAAGAACACTCCGCCTTTGCAGTTGCGGAATCTTTATTGCAACATGTATTTCCTTACTTTGGCCTTCCTCAAGCTATCCATTCGGACAAAGCCCCAGAATTCACAGGACACGTCTGGACTCAAATATTCCAGATCTTTGGCTATAAGATCAGCCACTCATCTCCTTATTGGCTCCAAGGAAATTCAGTATGTGAACGCAGCCACCGAACTATTGCCAACCAGATAAGAACAAGGTTGCAACAAATGAATTCAACGGATTGGCCAAGCCAAGTCCGGATTGTGCAATGGGGTATTAACACCTGCCCTCGTGAGGATGGTATAACCCCTCACGAAAGAATATTTGGAGAACCACCTTTACTGTTGCCCTTAAGACACCTGTCAGTTCCATCCGAGCCCTAGCCTGACCTCAACCAGTCACTCGTCCACCTACGCAACAGATTACGACAGCTCCAGTACTTACAAGATCTGAAACCCGACGAAACTCACAAGATCAGCCCCCACCAAGTTGGCGACCTTGTGATGGTGGCTCAACTTCCTGTGCCATCCAAATTAAAACCACAGTTCAAGGGTCCCCTTGAAATTCTGACCATTCCAAATTGTTACTAAGTCACGGTCAACTACCATGGGGAATCACGCACGTATCGAAACCGCTACGTACGCCGATTCCAGCATCTCGATAATAACATCACTATGTTGGCTGACCCTATTGATAATGTTGCGTGCCCCACAACTAATCTCGACCCTTTACCAACCCAAACACAGAACCTACCAACTGCCCCTACCCCAACCTTACCCCCTCTCCCCATTCCTAAACCAAAATGCTCCCTTCCTACCCCTCGCCCTATTCCAACCCCACTACCCTCCTTTCCTAAATATCCTACATCCCTTCCCCCAACCACTCGAGCCGTCTCAGCTCCTCCTGGTTTCGTCCCTCTTCCTTCCACCCTATCCCATTCCTCATCCCCCTCCTCAAACCATTCCAATTCCAACAAAACCTATCCTACGTATTCCTCATCCATCCCCACCTCCTCTTCCTCTGCCGCAACCGAAATCCCTACCTTTACTCCATCTCCCCCAATTCAACTCTCAACCCCACCATATCCTTTCTTACCCATCAACCCCTCCACCCCTACCCTCCATCCTTCCTCACACGACACCCTTCCCATTCCCATTCCTTCCTCCACCTATCCTAAACCTAAACCCAAACCTAAACCCCAACGCCCTTTCCACTCCAAACCCAGAAAACCCTGTTTCCTCACATCCCCACCATTAACCCCTTCACCACATCCTATCTTACAGCCTGTGTATTCCCGGTATGGCCGCCGCATCACCCAAGCCTAGGAAATAGGAACCAGCAGTGACCAAAAGGAAACCAACCCCAACTCCAATCCCACCGGTGCCACCAGTGTTATGCCACATTTTCAAGTAAACGTGAGATTATAGGTTTGAGTCCTGAAGGAAAGAAGGAAAACCTGATATTTAGTAGTGGCCCCGGAATCATTGACGATGTGCCTTATACAGTAATGGTTCTCTTTGAACCCCAGAGTCAGCTGTTCAAATCACCCGCCCCGGAGCGTAAGAGACCAATTCATCATAAGCGTACACTCATAATTACTTACGGACTCGTCCTTATGATGTGGATGCCACTACGAAAAAAAAAAAAATATATATAAAAGAAAACAAAAAATAGAACTCTTATCTGCTTTACGCTTCCCATAGTGCGGATGTTTGGTAGAGAGGGTTTTGACTCTAGACACTGCGCGTCATCTTCCTTAACTGATATATCAAGATACTCTAGAAAACATCAGAACGAATGGGAAGGGGATGATTGGGAGGGCCGGAAACGTCAATGATTCCGGGGCCACTACTAAATTAATATTTTGTGTCATGCCCCAGTGAGGGTTCGAACCCATTAGGTTTTCCTTCTTCCCTTCGGGACTCAAACCTATAATTTATTAGTTGCCCCTTCATCATTGACGATGTGCCTGATATCACAAGTCTGAAGGGGGACATTCTTGACAAATATCAAAACCACTAACAATAATATAGGATGAGAATAAACCCTTGGCATAGAGCTCTAACTTTTTAATTTTTGTGACAAAAATACAATAAAACTGTAAAAGAGGTACAGGTAGCGTACTTAAAAATATACCTGTGTACAACTTTTCTTAAATCTAGGATAGAGATTGTAGAAAATTGCACTTCATATAAACTTATCGATTATAGGTACAAACAGTTTACTTACATGCATACAACATAATTATGTAAATGTGTAAAAATAAAATATTTGCCTATGCATATTCTAATATACAAATACAAAATATTTTTAACTCTTGACTAGCTTTCGAGTCTTCGAGTAACCTTAGGATAATGAGTATCACAGTGCACACGCACTAACCATGTCCGGCGGACTGAGGGTCTTAGCTATCAACATCCCTCCCTCTCTTCTTAAAACTAGAAAATAATAAAAAGCACTGAACACTTCAGACCCGCTGTCTCAATTCAATGCAGGTCATTTGTGGTTTATCTAAAGTAACAGACAGGTAGCGTGTCAAGAAGGTGTGATTGGACGCCCACAAATTTGTTTGCTGAATGTCATTCACTGAAAAATTCTTTAAAAAGCGAAGTGAAACTGCCCACTTCCTTATATCATGAGCACGCCCAACGGCTCCCGGATTACTTTCCCTAATCACATCTACTAACAGAGCTGCCAAGTGCCGCTTCGTAAGACGTTTACCTGTCTGATTAACCCAAAGAACTCCCGGTTGGTTAGGCCGGGACACTCCAACATAGGATAGTAATGACTTCACCGGACATAGCTTGTGGTAAGTGTCTCCGTGTTTGAGCGCCAGAACCTCAAATTCAGTAAACACATGTTCATTGTGTTCGTTTTTGGCGATAAAAGTGAGCGACGGCGCAATCTGAACACTTGTGTTACGCCGTGGGAACCTAAGACAATTGGGTTCGCTGCTCATCGCCGCCAGCTCAGACACCCGGTTTCCTGTAGCCAAGGCCATAAGGAACACAGCCTTCTTTAAAATTGAATCAAAAGTATCATTGTGACTATATTTCTGAGTTTGAAGTAATGACAAGGCTTTGTCAAGCGACCAGGTAGGCATGAGCTGGCGTGGTGGTGGGCGAAGCTTGAAGCATGCACGCATGAATGCCTTCTCCTCCACCTGTGGCACTGAGAGTCCCGTTAAATAAACAAATGGAACTCTGATAGCGGTCATATTAATTCTTTAGTGTGACTACTGACAAGCCTTTATGTTCAAATAGGTAGTCTAAGTATTTGAAAATTGAAGACGCCGAGTCCACGGTTTGGTGAGTTTCCACGATCCAAGTAGTAAAAGCTTTCCAGTGAGATTGGTAATTTGGTGGGCTCAGGAAGTGCAATATTTCTGGCCTCACCCAGACTGCCAGTAAGTTGTGGATTCATTTCGGGATATGCCATGACTTGTCCGCCGGCAAGAGCGGAAAATGTCTGTTTCCCTCCAAGATTAACCTCTTTACTTTCAACCGGCCCAACTGTACCGTTAGATGAATCCAGTTGAGAGAGCCGACGAGGGACTCCCACACCTTCCTCGTGGTAGTCAGACTGTGGAGAAAGCAAAACAGCTTCCTGCGAAACCTGTTGCGATTGTCCACACTCTGACTGAGAGTCAAGTGTGCTGTGTCCCACAGCAACCCTACCCACTGAATTACCCTCATTGGGATAAGATTCGACTTTGCCAAGTTGATCTTGAACCCCAGGGGTTTTACATGACGTAGAATGATATTGATATGTTGGAGGAATTTTATCTCGGATTTCGCTACCACTAGCCAGTCGTCTAATTACCACATGATCGTGATCCCTTGCCGTAATAGTGGTAACAGGGCCTGTCAGACCAATTTGGTGAATACTCGAGGTGCCAGGTTCAGACCGAAAGGCATTCTTTGAAAAACATAAGTTTGATGCCTGATCCTCAGTGCGATGAATTTGTGGAACCTTTTGTTTACTGGGACATGCCAATAGGCTTCTGTCAGGTCTAACGAGCACATCCAGCCTTGAGGCGGAAGAGTTAGCCTGATCTGATTCACAGTGAGCATCCTGAACAATGGGTTGTGAATGTGGCGATTCAGTTGAAACAAGTCTACGACCGGCCTCATCTGGGCGCTGTCCCTCTTTGGCACGAGAAAAAGTCTGGACGTGAAAACAGGGCGAGTTGGATTGACCGGGACAATGATATGCTTAGCTATAATTTCTTGGACTAGTGACTCCACCTCCAATGAAACATGGTTGAACTCTAAAGGTTGACGTAAACGAGGCCGCCGGAGCCACTGCCAAGTGATTCCCTTGCGTACCACTGTCCGGGCCCAAGCCCGGTAACACGTCCGGAATTCTCCAGTCACGCAACTGGACCTGTCCGGCAGAGCAACACTCGTATCCAACTCGCCCTTCGGGGGCCCTGGGAGTGAGAGAGCTTTGTGATGATCTAGTTTTTTGACTGGGTTGTGGTGGGCTGTGAAGACTGGCTAGGGGTAGGGGACCGCGATTCCTGACCTGACTTACCCTTTGATTGCCCTTTGTACCATGTCCCTGGGTCTTACCTCTGTTGGAGCCACTGCTTCCAGGCTTGGAAGGAGTCTTGAAGGAAGGAAAAAACTTAGCACCACTAGTGTGACTCTGAGGATTAAATTTTGGCTTATGAGATTTAGTTGACACCTTCCTAGGCGTGGGGGTAGTCGTTCTCATCGAGTCTAGGAGGTTAAAGACTGTTCTCCAAGTATCTGGTGAAACTAGGGTTGTGGTGAGAACAGGTGATAATACTAACCTACGCTCTATGTCCTCCGGCAACTTCTTAACCAAAAAGACTCTTAGATCTTGCTGTGCCCGGACTGCTTCCAAGAAAGCGACCCGGATATCGCCAAGGATCTGTACTGAGTTTTGAAAAAGAAGGCGCCTTTGGTTGCTTGTGTGTCAACTACTGCTTCAGTCGTCCGCACATGGGACTCAGCCAGCTGGCGACTGACCAGAAATTGAGACAGGAGCCTCCAAGCCTTTTGCCTTGGTTTATAATCCCTGTCAAGCTGCACGGGAGTAGGACTAGAAAAAGGGTAATTGATTTCACATAAAGATAATTTAGGGGCGCTTTAAAAATCTGAAACAGCCTTAGATACTCCCCCGGCAATGGCTACAGGCAGTGAAAACCAACCATGCTGTTCTTGAGGAATTTGATGCGTTGATTTACTGGTTATTGTGCTCACAAAATTCTGCGCTTCTGCTTCCCAGTCTAGCCAAGGACACGTGCCAACTGTTCCAATCTGTAAGACTGGATTCCCGGACTGATCTCTAATTGGCTGGGTGTCTAACTCCAGTGTTAGACTAAAAAGGGATTTAATATCATTAAACCCATCCAGCTTGGACCAGTCCGCATACAGTCTTACTGATGAAGCCGGTGGCAATGCGGGTCAAGGTGCATATACAAAATAATCTGGAGTGTATAAATTAGGTATAGCCTTAACCGCAACATTCAAAACTTCGCCCAACATGTTCTTTGCCCTAAGTTTCTTACTTTCGCTAACCTGAGTACACCAATGTACAGGGACCGGAGCTTCCCCAGACACCGTCAGTTGCGCAACTTGAGGGTTCAAAGCAGTTATGTCCGTCCAACCTGTCCAGCCCATATAAAAGGGGCATAGGACCTTTCTTAATAGGAGTTTTCTCCAAGGGAGGTGGAATAACGCCTGTTACTACTCTAATATTAGCAGTCGTCAAAGTTGACGTGACATTCGACAAACTAGATGTGACAAGGGAGGGAGTAATGGTTTGTTTTGCTGTAACCTTCATGGAACCCAGAGATCGAGCAACCGGCGGTGGTGTGGGAGAACCTGGCACAGACCTATCCCCACCATATTTACTAAAAAAATTGTCCAAAAGGTTTTGAACCTTTTAGTTTTTAGTGACAAACTCCCTGGTGTTATCTGTGGATACAGTTGATTCTTCATCCGAGTGTCCGGATGACGCCACTTTCTGCCCCGATTCAAGCTGCTCGGAAATGTCGTCTCTAATGGATCGACACTCCATCGACTCTACTGACTGAGCTTCCAGTGACCGGGCTGAGAGGGATCAAACATCTTCAGACCGGACGGCAGGTACTAAGACCTCCTGCTCAAAGTCTTCCCATTCTAAATTTGGGATGGACGACTGAATGGGAACCTCACTAGTTTCTTGAGGGTAGCCTCTATATTGTTCCACAAGCACTTGAGTAGGTACACGACACTGAGGCGCGTTACTTCGAGGAATCACACACGGCCGTTACCTCACTGACGGGGAAACATGACCTACAGGGTGGCTAAATAGTTCACTGGGCAAGACGTCCCTGGGCGGTGTCTCCGCAACCCTGGTGACCGTCCCCGACTGACCGGATTTGACCTTCGGCTCGGCCAGGGAAAGTCTAGTAGGGGCGGGCGCCGGCGAAGGTGATGGCCTAGGCCTAACACTCGAGACCGCCGTGCGGGATTGTGACTTCTTCGATACAACACCAGAAGCAGACACTGCCTCTTCCGGTATTACTTTTCTTTTCTTCGCTGCCTGCTGGATCGGCGGAGGAGAGATTGCCCTATGCAGGGGAGACCTTGATTGCGACAGACGCCTCGACTGCTGCTGCTTAGACGAATCCGGCGCAGGCCGCTTCGCCGACCGGCAGGGGGGACTAGCTTTCTTAGGTGAGGTGTCATCATCGGTGGACTCCTCGGAACTTTGTTGCTTTCGAAACTACCTTAGATACTTTCTTTTTGACAGTTCCAGAACGAGTGCTCGTTTTCTGAGGGTTTACACTAGGTGATTTAATGATGAGAAGCTCCCAAAGAGATTGATCATCACACTGGAGTGCCTTATGGGCAATGTCTTTAGAACACCTATTGAAGCTAGACTGAATGGCCGTAAGAGCAACTCGACACCCATCCTCCTTATGTTTATGAACCCATTACGGAGTTTAGTACACAGTACACACACTACACTTTTTTGTCAACCACTGGCCGCGAGACCGATCTAAGCATGCGACACAGCGGACACATACTTTGTTCCCTGTGACAGGAAAGTTATTACATAAAGGTGATGCACAGAAAGCTATAGTTCCATGATGAAGTCCCCCCCCCCCCCCCGGCGGGATCGGTCACGGTCCGGAGCTCCTCGCCGAGGAGACGTGTATCTGGAAAAGAAATGTCCAAGAATCAATACTCATAAGGACAACCCGAGACATTTAAACACAACCGTTACCTTTTACATACTCAAGAAAAATAGATATAGCGATCACCACTACTCTAAGTTTCCTGTGTACCCTTATGGAAAAAAAACAATGCGGTTCTTTCCATGAAGGAATTAAGACTGCTTATCTATGATAGCGATTATCACTGACCTATATACTAGTGCTGCCTAGAAAGCGCTTTCTAGTAAGCGACCATCCGGCCGTGGACGGAAAGTGGTTAGCAATGACTCTTCCGCCGCGATGACAGATTAGTAGTCTTCCCGCCGCACTAGGAAATATTTAATAGTATAGGTGAGTTATTCCGGCTGAGCCAGAATCCCTGTGGAAGCCTTCCTCTTCCGCCGGGAGTTCGTTCTAGTTCAAGACAACGAACTGGTTACTTGGATCTTGTTCAACACTAGAACGCCACTAGTGGGGCGTCCGGCGACGTAGAAACGCGGTTGCAAGACAATCCCTCCGCCGGAAAAAAGATCCTAACCATTGTTCTACCAACAAGTCTGCAACAAGTTAGCAAAATACACTATATATATAGTCAGGACGTATCCCAACATCCTCAACTACTGAGACTATCTTATCGTCCAGGAGAAGAGGGTCACAATTTATGGCACAGCATTAATGTAATAATAACTTAAACTTACATCCTACTATGATCCTAGCCATAAACAACACCTATGCAGAGGCTGACCATGAGGCCTAGGGCAAGAAGTACGACGGATCGACGAATACTCTTACCTCCAGGAAGAACCAGCACCCTCCTCCATCTCGACGACAGGAATGTAGGGGAAACGACGCAGATACCAGAAGAAGGTTCTCTACTAAGTAAAGCAACCCTTAAACTAAAGGTTCTGCCGACGAAAACACAAAACATGCTTAACCCACCAGAAAGGTGGCCGAAAAGTGCTGCCCTAGTTATAAAATAAAGCCTCTAAACCTACTCGCTAGGCTAAAATTAGAGGAAAATTAAAACACAACAACAATGGCGGCCTCGTTCATGCGGACCCGAGGTAACGCAATCACCTAAGCACCGTTAAACAACACACTCCTGTGGGTCACGCCAATCAGCACACCCGACCTATCTAATCTAAGCCTATTCTACAACATCTCAGATTAGTATAAATGAGCAAAAGACTCACTATCCGGACAGAAGAATGAAGAATGAAGAGAGGTCGGGACACACGTCCACTCGGCGTTGACCGCCAGAGCGAGAAGGAAGATGACGCGCAGCGTCTTAAGTAAAAACTCACGCTAGCAAACATTCGCACTACGGGAAGCGTAAAGCAGATAAGAGTTCAATTTTTTTTTTCTTTTATTATTTTTTATTTAGTTTTTTCGTAGTGGCATTCACATCATAAGGACGACTCCGTAAGTAATTATGAGCGTACGCTTACGATGAATTGGTCTCTTACGCTCCGGGGCGGGTGATTTGAACAGCTGACTCTGGGGTTCAAAGAGAGCCATTACTGTATAAGGCACATCGTCAATGATGAAGGGGCCACTAACAATGCCTAGTGAGTTAATTGCTCAATAGGTGGCGTCTGAGAGTGAGGGTCCGAGTCTGGGGAATGAGACGGTGAAGCGCGGAGGCGGAGCAGCTTCAGAGATGGAGCTGCTTCGAGCCGGGGTGCTTCGCATGTGTCACTCCCTAGACTGGAACAAGACCTCACGGGCCTCACCGTGTTCAGCGGTTGAGTGTGCAGGCTCTCAGCCTATGCCCAAGAGGGAGTAGCCTAGTTGGAATATAGAAAAAAAAAAAAAAAATATGCTTGTAAATTTCCACCTTAGGAATCGGCGCTAATCATCAACTTAGGTACCTCTCCACTAGGTATATTATTCAACACTCTAGTAATAAGCAATAGACACAAAACACACAAGTGGAAGGCGATGGTGAGGTGACGGAGGATAAAGTTATTCCAGACATACCTACCAACCCTCTACCACCCATGACTAGCATGCAAGACCAAACCATCTGCATTGCTAGCATAAGAACTGCAGTGTCAACCAGAGGAACAACAACAACAACAAGGGAGAACTAACTAGAGAAAACGCAGCTCGGAGGGGAAACTATGACAGCCTCCCAAACCAAAACGTGGCCGCACTGTACTCCAGCAACCCTATGCAAGTTCATCACAAACCGCTACAATGTGCCCCCATAGACTATCAAAACCATTGTGAAGTGTATACTAAGATGCAAAGTGAATACTTAGAACCAGTGCTAACCTATCACCATAGTGCAAATAATGAAGAAATGAACAGGCCAGAAATAACAGATCAGCCTCACATGCCATACACAAATATCCCTCAGATCCAGCACAAGCCAAATACCAAAGTTAAATCAATGCATGCATCATCTTCACATAATTCCCAAGTGCAAACAAACCTTAGTGCGACCGGCTCCCTGAAAGAACACAAAGCCAGTGTCACCCATGCCCTTCTTGCCCCGAAACTGGACAACGAAAACTCTGACAAAAACAGTCACTATGCGCGCTGAACAAAGTAGAATAAAGCAATCAGCCTGCTGGCTTACCACCTTTTTTTAGTACTGAACTCGAAGCTCCCACGACAGAGGGGAGAAGGAAAGGCATTAGTCTTGGTGAAGAAGTAAATTCTTTGTTTCCTGGTGATACATATACCTAGGTGGGCCATGAAATAGTTCAATCTGTCTCTACTCCTAATGTGGGATTCAGATTGAATCACAATATCAAGTGTAAAGCGGCCTCTTGAATCTTTCTTGTGACTTAATAACAATAGATAGGGACAAGATAGAATCATTGGCTTCAATAGGCATTCATAGGCATTCATTGGCAATAGGCATGGGGGAGGAGTATGTCTGTATGTAAAAAACAACTTCACACACACAACCAGGACCGACCTCCATGTAGAAAATCACGAAGCTCTGTGGATCGATCTACACCTGCCGAGGACAAGACCCATCACAATTGGGGTATGCTATAGGCCACCAGACGACACACAATTCTTGACCAAATTTGAACGAACGTTGTCATCGCTAGAGCCTCGGAATGAATCCATCATACTAGGGGATTTTAACCTGTGTTACAAACAACGAAATGATAGGCTTGTACGAGAATATAGGCATATACTGACAATGCACAATCACTAACAACTCATCACAACCCCCACACGTATCTCTGAGAACACTGCCACAATAATAGACCACATAAACTGTAACAGAGAGGACAAAATATCCCAATCAGGGGTTATACAGACTGGGATAAGTGATCACTTCGTCACATATTGCACACGAAAAACCACAAAAATTACCCTAGAGAATCACAAGATTATCAAAACAAGGTCACTCAGAAACTACAATAAAGAAACATTTCTGGACATTTTATGGAATACAGACTGGTCTCCAGTGTTTGGAAGTACAAACGTTAATGACGCATGGGTTGGCTTCAGAACCATCATCACAAACATTCTAGACGAAATAGCTCCTCTGAAAGACATACGAATTAAAGCAAGGTCAGACCCATGGATCAACAATGACATACTACACCATCTGGAACACAGAGACAATCTGTTAAAAAGGCTAGCGAAACATAGACAGGATCAAGGTCTGAAACATGAGTTCAACAGGGCCAGGAATAAACTAAGTAGGAAAATAAAATCAGCGAAAACTAATTATTTTCACAATAAGGCAGAGGAATGCCAGAATAACCCAAAGAAACTATGGAGGCACCTAAAAACAACAGGCTACAGCAACAAGACAAGGGATTCGTCTAACACTAATATTGCTCTCACCATTAATGATCAGATTTGCCACGATAAACGACAAATTTCAACCTACTTCAACTCCTTCTTCACCTCCATAGCAAACACACTTGCACAGAACCTACCTCAACCTCTCAATAAATACACGACAACAACGGCCACCTTTCGAAATTTCTACAGAAATAAAGACATACACCCAAACACATTTGGATTGCAAAATGTTACACCAAAATACACTTTTGACGAGCTGTCTAACCTAAATGTACATAAAAGCACAGGACCAGACAAAATTCCTGCCAAATTTCTACGAGATGGAGCCATTGGTATAGCAGGCCCCTAACCCACATCATCAACTTGTCAATTAACACCAACACTGTACCTGCTGAACTGAAGGAAGCTATTGTAACCCCTCTATTCAAGAAAGGAAATAAACTAGAAGTTGGTAACTACAGACCAGTTAGCATATTATGTATTGTATCTAAAATCCTTGAAAGAGCGGTATACACCCAAATTGAACACTACCTCAAACAAAATTATCTATTCTATAAGTTTCAATCGGGGTTCAGATGCATGTACTCGACAGACTCCTGTCTCATCCACTTAACGGATCACATTCGTAAAGAAATGTCTAAAGGTAACTACACCGGTATGGTTCTTCTTGATCTACAAAAAGCGTTTGACACAGTAGACCATGATATCCTATGTAATAAACTACAAGCAATGGGCATAGGATCTGTGAACTGGTTTAAATCTTATCTTAGTGGTAGAACCCAAAGAGTCAAAATTGATGATAATATATCTGATCCTATGCCAATTAACTGTGGGGTCCTGCAGGGAAGCATCCTTGGTCCCTTACTCTTTCTCTGTTATGTGAACGACATGGAACTGAGCGTCTCATGTAAATTATTACTGTATGCAGACGACAGCGTGCTCCTGGTTTCAGGAAAAGACCCAATAAGTATTGCCGCTTCACTTTCCAAAGAACTAGAATCATGTAGTGAATGGCTAGTGGACAATAGACTATCTCTTCACCTGGGCAAGACGGAAGCCATCTTATGTGGAACAAAACGCAAACTGAAAGACATTGTGGGCTTCTCGGTCAACTGTAATGATATTCCTATAACAACAGTGTCACAAGTTAAATATCTCGGACTAAAACTGGACGCGAGTTTGTCAGGTGAAACAATTTTGGAATCTATCCTGAGTAAGTGTAGAGCACGTATAAAATACCTGTATAGACAGGTGGGATGCTTGCCCGTGGCGACCAAAAAGACCCTCTGCCAAGCGCTTGTTCAATGTCATTTTGACTATTCTGTGTCATCCTGGTACTCTGCATCATCTAAATCAGCACAGCACAAACTTCAGGTCACTCAAAATAAAATGGTTAGGTTCATGCTGAACCTAGGACCCAGATCACATGTTGGCCAGGAACAACTTCAGTCACTAGGTATGCTCAATGTCGCTGACAGGGCCAAACAAATCAGGCTCACTAATGCCTTCAAAATTTTCTATGACAGAGCTCCAGAGTACCTAAAGAATGATTTTGTTAAAGCAAATGAGAGGAGTGGACATAATACAAGAAACAGGATGTTTAATTTTAAGGTCCCGAGAATCCAAGGACAAGGTAAGCAAACATTCTTCTTCACCACCATCAAAGACTGGAACGACCTACCCCAGCCAGTCCGTGAAAAGAGAACACTGTATTCCTTCAGACGTAGCCTGAAGGAACACCTGAACCGGACAGCTGCAAGAAGGGAGCACCAAGCTTATGTCTACTACTAAATGCGACATAAGAGATAGACAAACCAAACTGAAATGATTACTGATTACGGATTACTGATATTTACTATAGGATGTAAGGTATCTTAAAATAACCCCCTAGAAATACTTTCTCTAAAGTATCTATTTCTTTATCCTCCCCATTTTTCCCCAGCTAACCTAATCCCACAAGGACCCCAATGGAAATACGCCTAAAGGCCTTATTGGGCTATCCTTAGTTGGAATTATGCAAGGCTGGTACATGTCATATTTGTAACAAACTATGTGGTACCAACTCTGTAAATTGCTAACTGAATAAATATTATTATTATTATTATTATTCATTAACTTTCGACGATAAGTTCATAATAGATGAACCAAGTACTGTCAGTTTAAGTCTGCCCAAAACCTCTAAGCCTGGGCTTGCATCACCGTACTTCTTCGACGTTCAGGACTGCGGGAAGACTCTTAAGAGTCAGAGAAAAAAAAAATCAACTTTAAACATCGAAAAAAAAAAAAAAAAAAATATTGGGCCCCTGGGCCATGCAAAATATCACTCCTCTACCTCCCCTCCTTCCCCACTTTCCTCCCCTCCTTCAGTTATCACCTATTTTCCCTGTTATTCCCTTATTCTGAGGTATATTTTCGTGCTAACATTAGCGAGTTGCAAGCAGGGCATTGTCATCAGTGTTAGCAAACGAGTGCAAGAGAGAGAGAGAGAATATCGATTGACTGTGTCTCAGTGGCCTTGGGGGAAATTGGCGGGAAAGCAGGTTGCCTCACCCATACATTATATAACTCGCGGCCTATATCTCCGATTTTGACCATCCAAACGCTGTTTTCACTCGTTTTATTGTTGTTTCAGGTTAATGCCTTTATAATCAACCCATAATAGGCGCGTATGGATAAGTATTAATGCTATTTATGGTAAAATGAATATTTTAGTAATGGAAACAGCTCAAATACGTCAGCACAGGGGGACGTTTCTAATTACCCCCATGCGCACTTGTTAGGTTAAACATGCGGAAAATCTACAAGAAGATGATGCAAACAAAGATGTGGTGATTGATAAATTCATAGATTCTTTCATCATTACTCTCACATCTTCTGATGAGGATTCTGAATAACATTGTGTACCTTTGAAAAGCATAATATAGAGGAGTAGGCCTCCAGGGGAACCTCTTTAAAAAAAACGCGCCGAAACTTTTACCTCTTAATTGGGTGGTGTGGAAACAAAGTCAAAATATAAAATGGTAATATATATATGGTATATTTTATATATATATAGATTATATATATAATATATATATATATATATATATATATATATATATATATAATATATATATATAAGAGAGAGAGAGCTATATAAATAGTAATATAATTTATTATAACAATAATAATTATCTATGCATTCATGTGGGCTACACAGTAATACGGTGATAAGTGCGTTCCCATTCTCACTTATACACAGGGCAAGGTCAATGTACGATCGCACTAATAAGTCATGTCCCAGCTGGCATTACGTTTGGCTTGCTCTGTGCTGTATTAATGTCTGTCAGATGTTGAATAGGGTGGGTAAGTGTAGGAACATGTTTGTATATTTTACTCGATATGAAGAAATGAAGCTTAGATATTGCTGATACTAATTATTGATCAAAACATATATGGTGCCGAGACATCTCTTATTAGCGCGACTGTACCTTGAACAGGGGGAGGTGGAGGGAGGGAGAAAGATATAGCGAGAGTAATTTGGAAAGGTTATCGTACGGAAAGGGTCAAAAGGACAACCGGCACCAGTGTAAGGGTAGGTGACCGCGCCCATAACCGCCTGTTTAGGTCTGTAGGACTATAGCATCAAAAGAGGCAATGTACTTCAACCCTAAAATTTTTTATTTCGGAATAAATATTACACAATATCCATAACGTACTGGTCGTCGTAACAACATGCACAGCTATCAAATTACACTTTCTATAGATTATACAACTCTGGCTTCACAAAATGGAAAGTATGAGACTATTTAAAAATGTGGGCTACATTTTCGCCTTACTCCTGGGCTATAAACATTGGTAGTACTTCAGAACTCGCCCAACATTGTGTCCGTGGCGGAGAGGGCGAGTGTTTCTCTTGTTTACATTATAAATACGCGCTATACGTACATCCTGTGTGTGTATGCATAGGTTATAGGGTGTGTACTATTCATCGGTGACCAGTAGGCTACATGCCAATATAATATAATTATCATGGGCACCATAAATATACGTAATTGTCTTCCCACGTCCGTCCAAAGTTAAATCCAAGTCAACTTTTTCGGGACAGGATCCGGGATCAGAAGCGCGCAAAACGGAAAACAAAAGACCCCGGTTCTCGCTTGCCGGAGCCCACGCGTGAACGGACCTACGTCCAGGAGCGGATCCAGCTCAGGCTTAAGGGGGGGGGGGGGCTGATATATATATATGAGGGGCGCCATAACTTTATATGTATTGTATTTCAGATAAAATGCAGTATATATCAGATGTAAGGGCGCAATTTTGGTCACTAAGGGGGGGGGCAGCCCCCCCCCCCCCCCCTGGATCCGCCACTGCCTACGTCATCGATAACGTAGGTCCGTCCCAAACGGAGGTCAAAATGGAGGTATGGGAACCGTGCTTAACCCGGCAGCTGTGGGAAGACTCATAAGATGTTCTACTGGGCGGCTGTGGGAAGACTCAGATCATAGGTCTAAAAAAAAAAAAAATAAACACCCCAGTGGCACTAAAAAAAAAAACAATTTGTGTTTAGGCGAGATAATTTCCATCCATTACTTTCTACCACTCCTACACATGTGTCCCCCCCACCCCCCTTTTTTCCCCTCCTCAATTATCAGGTATTTTCTCTATTATTCCCGATATTTATAGAGTATTTTCGTGGGAAGACGAGTGGGAGAGAGAGGAGGGTGGAGGAGTGTAAATCCGACCCTCCAACCCTCCCCTGGCCTCTCAGTTCTATGCGAGAGACGAGAGAGAGAGAGAGAGGTGTCTCTCTCTCGCCGGTCTGAGCCAGATTACGACCGCAGGGCTAAAATATACAATTTACACCAGCCAATTGCTGTTACCACTTGTTTTAATGCTTCCCCATGTTCATATATGTTCATATTAAAAGTCAAATAGGTGCATATGGATAAGTATTAATTATATATATGGTAAATTGACAATTTTAGCGAGGAATGAATCTGAATACCTTCGCACTGCGGGCACTTTCAAATACCATACCTGCGCAGCTTAGAGGTTAAGGCCAGTTCTCGCCCAGTCGAGAGCGCACTAGGTCGAGGCTGGGTCACATGCACATATTCCAAAGCGGAAAGTGCGACCAGAATATATCTCGCCCTTTTAGAGCGTGGCATAACAATATGTGATATGGACCATTAGGTCGTACTGTATTTATACTGTATTTATCTTATGTGTCTGGAATAAAGTCAAATTATTATTATTATTATTATTATAATAAAATATCCATTCCACGGTTCATGCTTAGCCTACTATAGGCGCTTCGCTATATAAATATATCGGGAGGCAGCGTTGCCAATGTCTGACAGGTGGGTAACCATGCAAATTCTGCGCCACCCTGTATAATGCTGTACTAAATTTAGACTGCCTCAGCAGTGGAAGATATAGCAGAATGAAAGCAATATGGGCTCATTGGTAGAAGAAGGGAGGGACTCGGGGAGGAGTGATAATGGGAGCGTCTGTACACAGCCGGATACCTTACCCTCTACGCATGCGCGAAAATGTAAGCCTTCCTTGGCCCCGCCCCCCGTTCAAATAAACCCTTCAAACCATTCCTGCCAGCTCGCTCTGTAGTACAGTCACTAGAGCTCCCGCCTGGCATTCAGATATCCAGTGTTCGATCCCACTCGAAGTTTGGTGACTGGACGACTCGGCCCTTGGGACAGCTCGGCCCACTTTTGGACAACTCGGCCACGACGGCGAGACAGCTCGGCCCATTTGAGACAGCTCGGCCCCATGTTGTGCTATGGTTAGGTTAGGTTAGGTTAAGTTAGGTTAGGTTAGGTTAGGTTAAGTTAGATAGGGACAGTGATTCCAAAATGATCAATACGAGAAATAAAAGTTAATGAATTGTCACTTGTTTGATGAAACGAACAGATAGATACAACTAGCTAGTACATAAATAGATAGGGACATAGTGATTCCAAAATGATCAATATAGCCATCTATATCGTTTTTATGTTGTCGAAGCAAATAATTGGGTTGTGAAAGGCAGAGTTGTCTCGCAATTAACACTGGGCCAAGCTGTCTCGGTTTTACTGGGCCGAGCTGTCTCGCCGTGGGCCGACCTGTCCCGTGGGCCGAGTAGTCTAGCATTCTCGAAGTTTAGTATATTTTTATATTTTTATTTTGTTATTTGTGTTGTGTTATGTTATATTATATTATATTAGGGTTAGGTTAGGTTAGGTTAAGTTAGGTTAATCTAATCTAATATAATATAATATTTGTACATTTTCGGCAGTGGGCGGGGCCAAGGGAGGCTTATATTTTCGCGCATGCGTAGAGGGTAAGGTATCCGGCTGCGTACAAGACCCTCTCGTGATAATGTTGAACTCATAATTGACTGGTGTAGAGTTCACATCAGGGATGGGGAGAGGTGCATATAAGGATATAGGTAGGGAGGCAAAGGAAAGGGTAGGGGAAATGGGGTACAGATGGGACAGGATAATCGAGTGAAGCATGAAGGGGTACAGTGCATGGGAAGAGTAGAAGAGGAGAGGGAATAGTGAGGAAGAAGGGAGAGAAGGGGAGGGGGCATGGGGAGGGGGTTAGGTAAGGGAAGACTGGGTAGTTGGGAGGGTACGGTTGAGGGGTGGGAGGCAGCAAGAGGGAGGTTGGAGGGGAGGTAGCGGAGCGAGTGCCAGCGTTGCCAGTCGTACGATAATTATCGTACAAATACAATAATTTGACCATCTGTACAATGTACAATACCAGGTGTACAATAATGCAATAATTCAGGAATTTGTACAATAATTCAGTGCAGATATACAATAATTTGAAAATTGTTGAACAAATGGTAAACAAAATATAGAAAAATAGCATCTCTCTATTATCGGTAGGCTACCTATTTAAGTTGAAATGAACATAAACACTGATTTCCACAATATTTATATACAGTCATAATACATGAAGGCTATGTATACATACAGTAGATAAAGGACACACCTACATACATACAAACTTGTATAAACTATCTCTACAATAAGTAAACTACACTCTTACTGTATATAATTTATGTTTGAAAAATTCAAAAGAATGTCTCAGACTATCCCTCCAATATTGTGACGATTTGCCCCCCTTTATAGTACATTATGTTGGCTAATCCTAGAGTTTACTCCCTCAGCATATTTGATTATAATAAACTTGTACAGAAATTTTGCTACTGCAATTAGTGCACAAATATTTGTTGTTGTTGTTGCTGTTCCTCAGGCTGTCTGGCCGAACAGCCCCAAGGCCCCGAGCAAGGCCAAGGCCATAACCGAGCGCCCCCACAGAACCCTCCCTGCCGACCACAATAAAGCCTGGGTGACCGAAGCCACTCCATGGCGGGGAGCTGAGGAGGGTGCGGAAACACCCGGGAAACCAAAGCCCCACCCAGGGCCCTGTGCCCCTCAGCAATTATGAAGAGAAATTTGAGGGGCAAAGGAAAGATGTGACGCTTTGGCTTCCAATCTTGGTAGATTAGGAGGTCAATCCACGCAAGAGACGCCATCACTTGAGATCTAGAAAATATATAAGTAAAAGGAACAGTCAGAGTAAGCTATGGGTATGGCAGAGATCGCTCAGTTCTCACTCTGATAGACCAGCCCATCACCACATGACTAGAACCCAATCCTCTCAGCATCAGCTAGGAAAGGCCCTAGAAAGCCGCCTTTGGCGGGGGGATAGCTCCCCTATTTCAACCCTTTTCGTGGTTGGGCACCCGCCCCAAATATTTGTTTGTGTCACTACCATTCAAAATTTAGAATAGAAATAACTGTTATTGTGTTATTCATTTAAGCTTTGATAACTAGTTCTAGAAATAGGTCTATATAGGTGAAATCCATGATACTGTATGATGAAAGCTTTGTACAATAATATTGATGCAAATACGATAATTTTGACCTATTTGGTACGATATTTTGGCCAAATCCACCTGGCAACGCTGGTGAGTGCCGGCTGCTGCAGCAGACGACGCCACCACTGACAGCTGAACGGACGTACCCTTCAACCACCTCCACCAAACCTTCATCATGTCGGGCCAGAGGAAATTCTTCGTCGGGGGCAACTGGAAAATGAACGGGGACAAGGCTGCCATTGATGGTATTATTGGCTTCATGAAGGGTCCCCTCAGCCCAGAAACCGGTAAGAGATAATTACATTGAACATGGAGGTTGGAGGACGACAGACAGGTTTCTGGTCCCGTCGGTTATTCTTATCTTGATGGTGATTAGAAGTGTAATTTACATTGATACATTCCACATTTTATAAAATATTAAGCACATCATATTCTGAAATCAATGTATACCCATTACTAAATGTATAAATAGCTTGGTACACGACAATTGATCTTGAAACCGGTGACCTTCGACAAGGTCAATTTTGGTTTTAGGTTATGTAAGGCATAGCCTATCTAGTCTAGAATGTCTCATTATCACAATTACCAATTAATTGATAAAATGTAGGGTTTAATTCTAGTTTCGCTTTCACAGCATACTCATAAATTTCTATGGCTACTTTAGAGTTGTCATATGCCATACTTAATTCCTATATATGTCCAAAGCGGCGGAAATGCATTATAAGGAATTATACCTACTGTAAAAAAAAAAAAAAAAAATCTCCCCATATGCGGCACCATAGCTATTACATAATACTAGGTTAGGTTAGGTTAGGCTAATGTCGTTAATGTAGTTTATTATCATTATATTACGTCTTTTACCCAGCAATTTCCCTGATCTTCATAGTTGGTCGGGAAGCTATGCCTTTACAACGGCGCCTCCCTTTTGTCGCTGTGTACGTGAAACTAGAATTTTACCAAATGTAGCCTAAACTAAAGTTTGTGTGATGTTCTGTTTGATTAACACAACTTCATTGATGATCTTCGTGAAATACAGGATTAATTATCAATCAATATTACTTTAGATAATGTCTGAATGAAATGACAAATAATTGACGATACATAAATGACATAGGCCTATGCTAAGCATTGCTAGGCCTAGCTTACATAAAGTGTACATATGACAGATTGTTTTTATTCGGTTATCAACTCTAAAGACTGTCTTTGACCTTGAATTAACCTTTGGGTAATTTTCAAGGAGACCTAAGTTTCGTGGTGTTAGTAGCCTAGGCTACTCATTATTTTACATGAACTTTCAAAGTACCGGTAAATGTAGGCCTAGGCTATACAGTATCAAAGCACATATGCTACAAGTGATGTTTTTTGGGGGGAAGGATGTAGGCCTAAGCCTCGTAGGCCTATCGGTCAATATTTACGAGCCGCACCACAGCTGGGATCTCATTTCGGTAAGATCCTGTGTAGCGGGAGGAACCGTTTTTCAGATGCTGATTTACTAAGAAACATTGAACAATATCTTTATCAAAACCTAACCTAACCTAGTATATTAGCCTAGTGGACTATTTATTAATGTAAAATGTAAAAATATATTGTAGCATTACCAAATTATTGAGATATAGGCTATGTACAGGACCACCCGCTACACAGGATTATACCCTCATGGCTAATGGTAGTTTTGGGTTCCTATCATTTTATGCTTCATTGCTATATACTTTGGGATGGATGTAGTGATTGGGCGTACGGTCGTCATGTTGTGCGCTCGCAGTTACGTTCCCGTCTATTTCGACGCTATATTTTCTGCTATTTGCCCCCTGTCATTTTACTACATGAATACTAGGTTAGGTTGTTTGGTTAGGCTAATGTATTTTTTATATCCAAAGGCAGTCAAAATAGACGGGAACATGATGGGAAAGGTTCGATGCCATTACGCATACTGTAAACAAGGCTCGCGGTACGCCCGCAGCCCCGCACTTAACATTCTTGCCTATACTTTTTATCCACCGGAAAATATTTTTAGTATAACTAAATACAGGTAAGTTGGTCACCAAGTATTTTGAGTATAACTAAATAAGTTGGTCACCAATTATTTTGCAATATTTGAAAACAAATATGGATTTTATATGCTCTAAACATAATATGAAAATGTGTTTTAAGCCTCGGCAAAACCTAATAAAAATATATGGTACTAAAATGGAATTTTGTCGTAACATGGTTGTCAATACCTTCCTATAGACGGCACCGATTCGTACACACGCCATTTTCACCTGTCTCCCGAGGTCTGTCCACCAGCTTTTTAGTCTACTCCACCTGCCCATCTCTGTCGGGTTGTTTGGTTAGGTTAATATACTAGGTCTCAGAAACAAGATTCGTAGTTGCGGTAGTATTTACGGTATCTGGACACTTCGAGTGAATTCATATTCGAGCGGAGGCGCATTTAGGTTAGGTTAGGTTAGGTTAAGTTAGGTTAGGTTAAGTTAGGTTAGGTTAAGTTAGGTTAGGATAAGTTAAGTTAAGTTAAGTTAGGTTAGGATAAGTTAAGTTAAGTTAGGTTAATTAGGTTAGATTGTGCATCCGCTCGATCAGGAATTCGCTCGAAGTGACTCGCATTCACAGATACGGCCGAATACCAGTAGGCTACTAAATGGGCGCCGGCCCAACCGCCATGTTGTATCCCACGTAGGCCTACTAGGTAGCCTACTACGGACACATTGTAGGCGTTAGGTGTGGATTAGGCTTGTATCCAATGTACTAGGTCTATGTTACTGGATATTTATGATTTAAATAAGTGCTACGTTTTCGATAAATCTGGTTATATGGCTTTGCAATTAGGGAAATCATGAGCCGGTTTCCGACATGTTAGTCTTTTTCGATTCTCAAAATACGATCCAAGTTTTGCCAAAAATTGGCTCGGGTTTTCCAAAATTATGCTTTTTGGGGTTTGCAATTTAGGGAAACATGAGCCAAAATTCTAAATTAGGTTACTGTAATTTGTTTACTCCTAAAATTCGCAAAATCCGAGCCAAGTTTTGCCAAAACTTGACTCGGGTTTTCCAATATTCGGGTTTTATGGCTTTGCAATTTCGGGAAACCTGAGCCAAATTTCTAAATGAGGTTACTGTCATTTTGTTGTCTACAAACTCTCAAAATCCGAGCCAGCTTTGGCCAAAACTTGGCTCGGATTTTCGAAATATTGGGTTTTAGGCCTTAAAACCCGAGCCAAGTTTTGCTAAAATACGTTTTAATCGCCGTTTTACGCATTTAACCCCTCATTTTCCCTGTACTTCATAGCCCTCCCCACTATCGGGCGGCGTGTCTTAAGATCGTTGTATAATGGGGAAAACGGTTTCGCCGAGGGTTGTAATTATTGCCAAACACTATATATTGATGAAAACTAACAGGGAAAAATAAAAAAATCCATGGGAAAATTGGTGACCATCTTATTTAGTTTTTCCGTATTTTGCAATAGCCTATTTGAAAACAAATATGGATTTTATATGCTCTAAACATCATATGAAAATGTATTTTAACCCGCTGAGCCCCGGCTAGTTCTAATATTTTGTTCACCCCAGTCCCAAGCCATTTTCACTTTTTGTTTTTGTTTGCTAAAATGGAAGACAAGGGTGAGAAATAAAAAAAAATCACCTCGGTCATTGGGGGGGGGGGGGTCGAAAGTTCGTCTCCCCTGCATGACCACCTGCCCGGGAGCACTAGGGTGAAAACTGAGTATGGCATTGTACGGCATACATCCTAAGGAGTGTCTCACATAAATCTCAAGCCTCTAGCTCCCATACGACCGGAGTAATGAAGGTTCAAAGTGGCGGTGAACTAAGGGTGTAAAGTATCCCCACTAAGCCCACCACCACCGGCCGCGCGGCTGTCTTGGCCCGCTCACACCTACCGGCCCGGCTTGCACACACACTACGGTACCTCCCCCTCCTATTCTCCCGCCATTTCCTACCTTACGAGCCACGTAACTGATTTTAATATGCCGGACGCACGTGATGCGTCGCTGGGAGCTGGTGATCAAACACTGCCGACGCATCACGTGCGACGCTGGGATCCAGTGGGTTAAGCCTCGGCTAAACCTAATAAAAAATATATGGTACTAAAATGGATTTTTTTCGTAACATGGTTGTCAACATCTTCCTATAGACGGCACCGATTCGTACATACGCCATTTTCATCTGTCTCCCGAGGTCTGTCCACCAGCTTTTTAGTCAACACTAACTCCACCTACAGGTGTTCATTTCCACATCTTTGCGTATCACGTCACGAGACACTACTGGGTTCCTATTGGGTTTTTTGTGAAGACGTCATTATAATGCATAGGCTACGTCACGCATACCCTCGGGAGCCAATCACTCGGGTGTAATATGTTGATTACGTCATTGCAATCGGCCAATCACAGATACCCACCTTGATTTACCTGATAATCGCCAGTCGAGTTATGGTGGTAGACTGTAAAGGGACAGGATTTTCGCCTCTGCCACAGTGTTATTGTAGAAACTACAAGAAATAATAATGCTGCCCTGAAAGTATTTACAGAACATGGGTGCTTGCCTACTGATGTGGCGTGTAAGAGGTAAGATTTTTTCGCATAGGTTTAATCTTCCGGAAATTAATGGGTAATAAATACCACGTACTGAGTACTATGAATCTGCTGTAGCTGGCATGCAAAGGCTAGTTTAGTTACTTTAGTATCCCACATACTGAGTACTATGAATCCGCTGTTGCTGGCATGCAAGGGCTAGTTTAGTATCCCACGTTCTGGGTACTATGAATCCGCTGTTGCTGGCATGCAGGGGCTAGTTTAGTATCCCACGTACTGGGTCTAGGTTGGGTTGTTTGGTTAGGTTAATATACAGTACTAGGTCTCAGAAACAAGATTCGTAGTTGCGGTAGTATTTACAGATACGCCCGAATACTAAATGGGCGGCAGCCCAACCGCCATGGCACCGGTAAGGGTTCGTGTTGTATCCCACGTAGGCCTACTAGGTACTACGGACACATTGTAGGTGTGGATTAGACTTATATCCAATGTACAGTAAAAGTCTGTTAATCCGACGACCGATAATTCGAATCTCCCAATAGTCCGAATTTTTCAATTTGAGGCCAAATCCGAATTCACCCGATGGTCCGAATTTCAAGAAGTCCCAAAGTCCCCTTTTTGAGGCATTAGTCCACTCAAATGACACATAATGGAGCACACACATATCATATGTTAATGAATTCACTTTAAAAGTTTACCATTGTAGCCTATTACCTACTTCAAAACATTCAGATTAATGGTCAAAGGAAGCTACTGATATAAACTTAAACACCTTCTTCTTCTTCCACATCGTCTGCTAGAGAGTTTGTTTTGCTCTTGAACGGATCCTTGGGACGCTCCGATGCGCTACTGGCTTGCACCGCATTTTCTGCAAGCTCATTCAGTCTTGAGCTTGAAAACGCACCTTTGGACGTTCCGATACGCTACTATTTATAGTTCAGTGATCGGAGTGTCCCAAGGGTGCTTTCAAGACAACAAGACAAGGGTGCTTTCAATACAATATAATATAACAGAGCACGTCACAAAAGGAAAATTACAAGAACCTCTCAGGGAAGTGCCGTTGTTAAGGCATTACTTCCCGAACCACATCTGATCTGATCTTCAAGAGCAAGACAAACTCGCTAGTAGACGGAAGAAGAAGAAGACGATGATGCGGACATATGGTGTTTACGTTTATATCAGCAGATTCCTTTGACCATTAATCTGAATGTTTTGAAGTAGGTAATAGGTTACAATGACAATGGTAAACTTTTGAAGTGATTTCATGAACATATGATATGTGTGTGTGCACCATTGTGTCATTTGGGTGGCCTAATGCCTCAATGTTTTCGTCATACACAGGTTCATAGGGGTAAAGTCCGATAATCCGAAAAATCCACTAATCCGAACGAGGGCTGGTCCGCTGCCCTTCGGATTAACGGAAGTTTACTGTACTAGGTCTATGTTACTGGATATTTATGATTTAAATAAGTGCTATGTTTTCGATAAATCTGGTTATATGGCTTTGCAATTAGGGAAATCATGAGCCGATTTCCGACATTTCGTTAGTCTTTTTCGATTCTCAAAATACGATCCAAGTTTTGCCCAAAATTGGCTCGGGTTTTCCAAAATTATGCTTTTTGGGGTTTGCAATTTAGGGAAACATGAGTCAAAATTCTAAATTAGGTTACTGTAATTTCTTTACTCTATTAAAACTCGCAAAATCCGAGCCAAGTTTTGCCAAAACTTGGCTCGGGTTTTCCAAAATTCTGGTTTTATAGCTTTGCAATTTCGGGAAACCTGAGCCAAATTTGTAAATGAGGTTACTGTCATTTTGTTGTCTACAAACTCTCAAAATCCGAGCCAGCTTTGGCCAAAACTTGGCTCGGGTTTTCGAAATATTGGGTTTTAGGCCTTTGAAATACCTTAAAACCCGAGCCAAGTTTTGCTAATACAGTATACGTTTTTATCGCCGTTTTACGCATTTAACCCCTCATTTTCCCTGTACTTCATAGCCCTCCCCACTATCGGCCGGCGTGTCTTAAGATCGTTGTATAATGGGGAAAACGGTTTTGCCGAGGGTTGTAATTATTTCCAAACACTATAGAGTACAGTATATTGATGAAAACTAAAAAAATCCATGGGAAAATTAGTGACCATCTTATTTAAATTTTCCATATTTTTTTTCTTGGATTTATTTTTTTATTTTTTTTAGCATTAACCTAACGTAACCTAACCTAATAGCCCCCAAATACATTTAGGTTAGGTTAGGTTAATGCTAAAAAAAATAAAGCCAAGAAAAAAAAAAATCCCGGTGGATAAAAAGTATATAGCAATGAAGCATAAAATGATAGGAACCCAAAACTACCATTAGAAATGAGATCCCAGCTGCGGTGCGGCTCGTAAATATTGACCCTAGTATCCGGGCATACAGTCGTCATGATTACGTAAGTCGAATGCTCGCGGTCAAATTCCCGTCTATATTGATGACTATTTTTAATGTTATTTGCCCCCTGCTGGCAATACATATGATGACAATAAGTCATTAGGAGGGGGGGGGGGGCTTTACCTGTTATTGTAGGCCCTATCTCACGGCAGTCAAAATAGACGGGAACATGATCGCGAGCGTCCTCATAGTGTAAACAAGGCGGACGGTACGCCCGAAGACTACATCCTTGCCATTTTTGGGTAAACCTGGCTTTTTGGACCGACAGTGATTTCATTAAGTTTTATTTATTTTTGTTAATTTTTCCTTCAGATAAGGTGTTTTATACTGAAGAGGAGCTGAAATTAGTATTTATCCATTATCCAACAATCTAAAAACATGCCCCTCACCACTATTGGGGAGGGCTATGAGGGGTTAAAAGCGTAAAAAAAAAAATTAGCCTAACCTAACAACCTTACCTAACCTATCCTAGTACTGTATAAGTATTATGGATGGGGGCTGCTGCCCCCACACCTCCGCTGGTTGGGTAACAGTGCAAAAAACATAGTATTATGGGACATACAGTACCTTACTCCCGCAACGAGTGGCAGTGAAAGGGCCGAGAGGTTCACAACAATAACATGAGTGCGGCGGCGGACGTAAGTTAACATAAGAAATCATCGTATTTATTACTAATTAATTTCCGGAAGTTTAGACCTATGCGAAAAAAAATCTTAATCTTTATGTTACTTTGCCATCACTCATTAGAATTGCACTGCTAGCTGTGGTGCGTATTTTAGTTCTCCCTTATAATACATTTCAGCTCTTAATGACATACAGTAAAAGTCCGTTAATCCGACGACCGATGATTCGAATCTCCCAATAGTCCGAATTTTTCAATTTGAGGCCAAATCCGAATTCACCCGATGGTCCGAATTTCAAGAAGTCCCAAAGTCCTCTTTTTGAGGCATTAGTCCACTCAAATGACACATAATGGAGCACACACATATCATATGTTCATTAATTCACTTTAAAAGTTTACCATTGTCATTGTAGCCTATTACCTACTTCAAAACATTCAGATTAATGGTCAAAGGAAGCTACTGATATAACACCACATCGTCTGCTAGAGAGTTTGTTTTGCTCTTGAACGCATCCTTGGGACGCTCTGATGCGCTACTGGCTTGCACCGCATTTTCTGCAAGCGCATTCAGTCTTGGACTTGAAAACGCACCTTTGGACGTTCCGATACGCTACTATTTATAGTTCAGTGATCGGAGCGTCCCAAGGGTGCTTTCAAGACAACAAGACAAGGGTGCTTTCAATACAATATAATATAACGGAGCACGTCACAAAAGGAAAATTACAAGAACTTCTCGGGGAAGTGCCGTTGTTAAGGCATTACTTCCCGAACCACATCTGATCTGATCTTCAAGAGCAAGACAAACTCGCTAGTAGACGGAAGAAGAAGAAGACGACGATGCGGACATATGGTGTTTACGTTTATATCAGCAGATTCCTTTGACCATTAATCTGAATGTTTTGAAGTAGGTAATAGGCTACAATGACAATGGTAAACTTTTGAAGTGATTTCATGAACATATGATATGTGTGTGTGCACCATTGTGTCATTTGGGTGGCCTAATGCCTCAATGTTTTCGTCATACACAGGTTCATAGGGGTAAAGTCCGATAATCCGAAAAATCCACTAATCCGAACGAGGGTCGGTCCGCTGCCCTTCGGATTAACGGAAGTTTACTGTATATAGCAATGATGTATATGCTCTACCAGACCTATTAGGCCTAAAAAGATCGATGGGCTAACTGTCGGTCCAAATCATCAGTATAACCCATTTTTGGGTAGAATGTAGAGTTCGGGCGTACCGCCAGCCTTGTGTACACTACGCGGACCGGCGTCGGGACGCTTGCCATCATGTTCCCGTCTATTTTGACTGCCTTTGGATACAATAATATGTTGAGGAGTGGCTTTGCCCCCCCCCCCATGACTTATTGTCATTTTCATATATATTTCCAGCAGGGGGCAATAACCGAAAATATCGCCGTCAAAATAGACGCGAACTTAACCACAGTGATTGACAAATGTAAACATGGGGGGGGGCGGGGGGTTGTCCGACGTTTGCAATCATGCTCCCATCTATTTTGAAAGCCATTGTATACAACAATATGTTGAGGGGGGGGATTTCCCCCCCCCCCCATGACATATTGTCATCATCATATATATTGCCAGCAGGGGGCAAATAACCGGAAAAAATCGCCGTCAAAATAGACGCGAAGTTAACCGCGGCGATCGCCCCATGTAAACAATGACTACCGTGAAGTTAACCGCGGCGATCGCCTCATGTAAACAATGACGGTCTGGGGGCGGCAGCCTCTAGGTTAGGTTAGGGTAAGGACAAAATATGGTTTTAGGGGGCATGTTTTAATATTGCAAAATAATGGGTAAAAATGAATTTGCAGAAGGAAAAACGCCTTAAAACACACTAATCAATGAAGGAACTGTTGAGAAAGAGGATTATAATACAAAAAACAAATACGTGACCGATAATCCAATTTGACCAGAATAGGGAAATTGAGGGGTAAAAAGTGTATAAAGCGAATACCGTATATTGTATTTGTAAATAAAAGTTGGCTCGGGTTTGTGCATTTTCGAGAACCATAAAACCTGATTTTTTGAAAACCCGAGCCAACTTTTAGCTTATGCTTCTCCCCAAATCAAAACTCGTCCATTTCTGTGGGAAGGATGTAGTATCTGGGCGTACGGTCATTATGTTTACATAGGTCGATCGCTCGCGGTTAAGTTCCCGTATATTTTGACGACTATTTTTTCTCTCGATACCATCCGAGACAAGAGAAAAGGAGGGTGTTTGTCTCTCACCGTTTAACCCTCCAGCCCCGGCTACGGCATTACATAAATATTCCCCGAAATCCGGGGGTTTTGGCCAAAATACGTCTACGCCTAGGCTACCGTATCTTTGTTATTCTGACTGCTTCCGCATTCCCGTGCATCCCCAAGCGACGTTTGCAATCATGTTCCCGTCTATTTTGAAAGCCATTGTATACAACAATATGTTGAGGGGGGGATTTGCCCCCCTCCCCCCCCCCCCATGACATATTGTCATCATCATATATATTGCCAGCAGGGGGCAAATAACCGGAAAAAATCGCCGTCAAAATAGACGCGAAGTTAACCGCGGCGATCTCCCCATGTAAACAATGACTACCGTGAAGTTAACCGCGGCGATCACCTCATGTAAACAATGACGACCGTACGCCCGGAATCTACATCCATCCCCCATTGTTTTAATAGGCCTATATTTATTATTTAATATATATTTTTGTTTTAAAGCTTTAGCGGTCAATATAAAGGAGCTGGACCACAGCCATTTTCAAGGATTTATTTCTTTGGATTTGTTATTTATATGGTTTAGGCCTACCGGTATACTCTTTCTATAGGCCTAATAAAATTTGTTCATGGAAATTAGTATTTACCCATTATCCAAGAATCTAAAAACACGGCCCCCGATCGTGGGAAGGGCTATGAAGAATAGGGAACAAATTGGATTTTCGGTCACATATGGGATATAATGTTCTAAATGTGTACTATAGCTTTGTCATAGAGTATTAGTCACCGCAATATAGGCTATGTCTTTAGGCCTACTGCTGCATATTAAATTATTTTTTCTTAGACTTTGTGGGTTAAATAAGGGTGGAAGGAAAAATTACGGCCATTTTGGATCAGCCGAGAACTAATATTTTTCACTTTTTTACCGTATTTTTAGTATTTCTATATCAATGCTAACCCTGCGGGGGTCTGGGGCCGGCAGCCTCCAGGTTAGGTTAGGGTAAGGACAAAATATGGTTTTAGGGGGCATGTTTTAATATTGCAAAATAATGGGTAAAAATGAATTTGCAGAAGGTAAAAAACGCCTTAAAACAATAATAATAAGCATGTTACTTATTTCTCATAAGCGCCAATTTTTCCGAAGAATTCACTAGCGCTCGAAAGGAGAAAGAAAAAAGAACAAAAATCAATGCATCAAAAGAAGGCTCATATACAACACACATTTAACAATCACCAGCAGTGGCAAAATAGCCTAAACTCTATAGCCATCTGTCATGACACCTCTCTCAAGATCATAGCTTCTCTCAAAGAGAAAAGTCTTAAGTTGTCTCTTGAAGCATTCAACAGAACTCAGTTGTCTCATGGACAGCGGCAACCTGTTATACAACCTCGGAGCCATGTAGGAGAATGACCTCTCAAAGAAAGAAGACTGCTGGAAAGCCCTTGGTTCATCAAGACGAAAAGGGTCATTGTCATGACGCACAACTACACCATGGTGTGCCGGTGGGCGTCTGAGCAGCTCCGCAAGGTACCTAGGCTCACCAAATTTGAGAACCTTAAAAGTCACCAAACACAACTTAAATTCTATTCTTGCTCTTACTGGCAGCCAGTGCAGTTCTATGTGAAGAGATGTAGTAGGAGTTCTAGGTGGAACACCAAAAATTAGTCTTGCGGCCCTGTTAAGAACAGACTGAACTTTCTTCAAAATATAATTTGGAAGACCCACCAACAGGGCATTGCAATAATCAACACGAGAGAAGACCAATGAGTGAACCAACGTCAGGAGGCAACGTCTGGTTATAAACGGCTTCACCAAATAGAGATTTCTGATGTGCAAGTAACAACTTTTAACTATCTGGTTTACATGCTCTTTGAAATCTAATCGGGAGTTCACATATACACCCAGATTTCGAACAGAGTTGGCCGGTCGCAGCTGAGATCCACCCACATTGATGGAGAGGGCACCTACCATATCATCAGCTCTTCTATTTCCTCGGATGATGAGAATATCAGTTTTACCATCATTTAGTTTAAGTTTTCTCGCTTTCATCCACTTCTTGATATCAGACATCAACAATTCCATCTTACTCCGTATATCAACTATATTTGTGATTCTCACATAAATCTGGGTGTCATCTGCATAAAAGTGAAAGGTGACATTATGTGCACAAAGCAGAAGAGACAAACTGCTAATATAAATTATAAATAGGATAGGACCCAAAACTGATCCCTGCGGAACACCATACTGCAGGGGTGTCGAGTCCGAGACCACTTGATTTACCATCACACTCTGGGATCTACCTGACAAGTACGACCCAAGAAGCAAGAGAGCGGAGTCACGCACACCACAATCATAAAGATCACTCAATAACAACTCGTGATCCACTGTGTCAAAAGCCGCAGAGAGATCAAGCAAGACCAATAGTGAGGCCACACCATTGCAAATGTTCTCAACTAGATCATTATGTACTCTAATCAATGCTGTTTCAGTTGAATGATGCTGTCGGTAAGCAGACTGAAAAATTGGGATAGTTTCATTCTGCTGAAGTAGTGGTTGTAATTGGTCAAGTATTGCACGCTCTAATATCTTTGATATGAAGGACAGGTTGGAGACAGGACGATAGTTCAACATGTTCTCAACATCAAGTCCAGGTTTCTTTAGAGTAGGTCGGAGTAGTGCATGCTTTTCAGAATGTGGGAAGCTACCTTCAGAGAAGCACTTATTAATTATTTTGGAAATAAACTCAACTGTGTGATCATAGACTCTTGGTAGCTTGGAAACATTTATGGGATCCAACGGGCAAAATGTTTTATTGAGGTTTCTTATGTAGGACGAGATCATGTCCACCTCTACTGAGTGAAAGGATGAGAGGACATTATTAAGAATGTGTCGGGGTTGGAGTACAACTGAAAGTTCTTCACCAACAGAAGCATCCTCCAATTCCTGTCTTATGCGATTTATCTTGCCAGCAAAAAATGCCACAAAGTTGGCAGCCAACTCGGCATCAGGTACAGAAGGTCTTAAGCTGACTCTTGTTTTTCCAAGTAAACTGTTTACAATTGAAGCCAACCTCCTCTGGTCGTTACCACACGAGTCAACTTTTCCCTGATAATACACTTTCTTTTCATCTTTGATTTTGTAGACCACAGCTCTTCTGGCTGACAGGTATTGCAACCATGTAGAGTCTGTTTTATTTTTCTGCCATTCACGTTCAGCTCTTCTACGCGCTCTTCTAAGAAATTTAACTCGAGTGCTATACCAGGGCGAATCATCTCGTACTATGATTTTCTTCTCTACTTCTGGACAGTGATGATCGAACACTAATTTAAGTGCATTTCCATGTACCTCCACCAGCTCATCTGAAGTAAGGTTGGAAGTATCAATACTTCCCAAGTACTGTTTTACTTCACTGCTAGCCAAATTTAGGTCTGCATTTTTATAATTTCTAAATCTGATTACTTTTTCATGTGTGAGTGGCTTAGGGAAATCAAAGCTGAAAGTAATCAAAGCATGATCAGAGGTATTAGGGTCAGCATTCTCAACATCAACATCCAGAACGCCACCACAACCCACAGGAGAGAAAACCAAGTCAAGGGTGTGTCCTAAGATATGAGTTGGGTGGGACACATGGTTTACAAAATTGTTCTGATCAGTCAACTCAAGGAACTCAGGAGAGAATGGCTTCAGATGAGGGCTGTCAACCCAGTAATTAAAATCTCCACACATCAAAAGTCTTCCAGTTTTAGCAGAAAATTCCTCGAGAAACTGCCCAAACTCTTCCATAAAACCCCTATCTGTGCCACGATGGCCAGGCCTATAGACAACTGCCATTCTTAGAATTTGTTGATGGAGTTTTATTTCCACTTCCAACAGTTCATAATAAAGAGGGGCTGGGTTATGGCTTATTTGCAAGATATTCACCAGAGATGTGGAGTAGACAACTGCCACTCCACCACCCTAGGCCTAGGAACATTTATTATGGAATGGGTTTTAGGCAATGCCGCCTGGATAATATTCAGATCTGACTCGAACAACCAGGTCTCAGTGAGACATAATACATCAAGGTTACGTTCATCCAAGATCTCGCAAATATGATCCATTTTGTTACGCAAGGAACGAACATTCAACAGACCCAGTTTCAACCGGCTCCCATGTGCATTTTTCAGTTTTTTGAACCTACAAAATCGGTGTTCTCAATAACTTTATTTCTCTGAGCTGTCATTAAAGGACAATTTCTACTTGAGGCGAAATGATTTGGCGGCTCCGTAACTGATGTGGAGCTCATACAATTTATACATTTGGGGGAAGTCTTGTTGGTGCAGTCTTTTGAGTTATGAGTACCAGCACAGAAGTTGCATTTTGGATCCTCATTTTTCTGATAACACCTGTCACTGGTATGACCAAAGCCCTGGCAATGGTAACATTGTGTTACCCAGAAGCGATCGTATGCACGACATCTCACAAGTCCAACATACACAGAATTGCCATCATCCACAATGGAAGAGCGTATTTCAGGTGACATTTTTACTACCGCAATCTTAGTGTGTGCATCACTCTTTTGCTTAGTGAATAGCAAATTCATAGCTAAGCCATCGTCGACCAGGGACTTTATTCTTGGGTTCTTGTTGAGGATGCTGGGAATGATCTCATTATCCTCAGCGTCATTAGCAATGCCTACCAGAGTCATTTTTGGCATCATCTTCTTTGGTTCGGAGACACTGAAGGCACTGTCCACCCCCAAATACTGATTGATGGCCCTTCCTGCATCTTCTTTGGCTTTCTTGGATGGAAGTCGTACCACCAGTACACCTGACTCAGTTCTAGTTAACTTGTTAACCGGAACCGAAGCCAAAGCAGTCTCGATTGCCTTTGTATCTGGTGGGCTTACTGGCTCGGAGGATCGGTCTTTTGGCTTCACTACCAGGACCTGATGGTCCCAGACAGTTTTTTCTTTCCACCATCTACCACCTCAGTGGTGCGTTTGGTCGGCTCCTTTTTGGTCTCCGCTGTTTCCCTCACTACCTTTTCCTTGCTCTTCAAAACCTGCACTACATTCTTCTCAAACTCTCTTTTCTCTTTTTCTCTCTCTTCCACCTGCTCCTTCATGATTTCTTCCAATGCATCCACCTTAGCATTCCCCACCCTTGTCCACTCATCTTTCTCCTCACTTATTACTCCCTTTACTTTCTCACTTAAATGGCCCTCATACTCCTTTAGCTGCTCCTTGAGTGCCATGTTCTCTGCCTCCAGCTCATCTACTTTCCTTATCACTGCATCTAGGTTAGCAATTAATGGCCCATCTGCAGTTGCTACTGAACTGGCTCCACATATTTCTGTCAGTGACTCCACCTTCACACCTATATCTCTCCTCCAATTCTCCATAACTCCCTTCCATCTTAACAGACCCATCATCTGTCTCTTCACTACAGTCAATTGATCCTCCACTAAACCACCCTCTGCCAGAAATCCCTCAAACTCATAGCTCTCTTCTTCTCCCAATAAACTCTGCCTCCGTTTGCCTTGGCCGGCCATTGTTTATATTTATGTAGCCTACAATTAAAAATATACAAAACACTTAATAAAATTTAGAGTAAAATTAAACTACTACCTGGGATAAACCCAGGTAGCGCCGCCCCCGTTTGTGTCACCCTATCTTGAAAAAAGAATAAATGGAAAAAATAAATAGAAATGGGTGTTTGCGAGGTCACCACGAGCAGGTGGGGTACGACTTGATTACCTTCCAAAGAAGGTAACCCAACCGAGGTGTCGCAAGTACTAGGCAAAGATGAAATGTGAAAACTTTAACCGTGTTTTGGGCCTTCAGCAGTAGCAGATACGTCACTCGGAAAACTAAACCTCGTTGGTTACGATACTGCCACTGCGCAAAGCTAACACACTAATCAATGAAGGAACTGATGAGAAAGAGGATTATAATACAAAAAACAAATACGTGACCGATAATCCAATTTGACCAGAATAGGGAAATTGAGGGGTAAAAAGTGTATAAAGCGAATACCGTATATTGTATTTACCTAATTGTAGTTTACAGGAGTTGAGCTAAGCTCGTGTTGTCCCGTCTCTCAGTCTACTTTTTATATAAAATAAATATGTAATAATGTATATGTAAATAAAAGTTGGCTCGGGTTTGTGCATTTTCGAGAACCATAAAACCTGATTTTTTGAAAACCCGGGCCAACTTTTAGCTTATGCTTCTCCCAAAATCAAAACTCGTCCATTTCTGTGGGAAGGATGTAGTATCTGGGCGTACGGTCATTATGTTTACATAGGTCGATCGCTCGCGGTTAAGTTCCCGTATATTTTGATGACTATTTTTTCTCTCGATACCATCCGAGACAAGAGAAAAGGAGGGTGTTTGTCTCTCACCGTTTAACCCTCCAGCCCCGGCTACGCATTACATAAATATTCCCCGAAATCTGGGGGTTTTGGCCAAAATACGTCTACGCCTAGGCTACCGTATCTTTGTTATTCTGACTGCTTCCGCATTCCCGCGCATCCCCAAGCGTAGATGTGTTTCGTACCTGTAGAATGGCGTTAAGTAGAGCTCTCTAAGTCAACTGGTTCAGTTGTGATGATGATTTCATTGGAGATAACTTTATGGCAAAAACAGCCACTTTACACTACTTTTCGATACTTAACAATAACATACAGGCACACACGAACAAGCGACGCACTCCTTCTTGTGGCCGGAGATGCGGGGCGTCGGTCCAGCCGGCTGTTGTTTACATGCGTCAGACGTACGCCTCGCACACCAAGCTTACAGGCTTTGAGCTCATGGGTGTTTAAGAGCCCTTCCGGGTGCCTCGGGGTGTGTTTTTTATGGGCGTTCAAGAGCGCTTCCGGGTCTGGAGGGTTAAGGTCAGATTACGACTGCGGGGCTAAAATATACGATTTTCACCAGCCAATTGCTGTTACCACTTCTTTTGTTGCTTTCCAATTTTCATATGTTCATATTAAAAGTGAAATAGGCACATATGGATAAGTATTATCGTAATTATATACAGTACAGTATATGGTAAATTGACTATTTTAGTCAGGAATGAATCAGAATACAGTACCTTCGCATGGCGGGCACTTTCAAATACCAGAATACCATAGCTGCGCAACTTATGAGTTAACTGGTGACATTCATATTTTGTATTGTTGTATGGGACTGGATAAGGGCACTTCTGGCAAAGTTTGAAAACAAATAAGAAAAAAATGACGTGCACTAAATAGAAACCGAGACACTGGTGTCCATCCGATTCCAATCAAATTTAATTCCTGTACTAATTAGACCCACAGCTATAAATTGGTAGTCTATCTATCTATCTATTGCCTGACGCCGTGATCCCCGAAGGGGTGGCCACGAACGAACCGCCCCCATGCACCTCTGTCCCCAGTCAGTCGACGCCCCTCCCCCCAACCAGCACCGCCTTCGTTCATGTAGTTCCTCACTCCATCCTTCCACCTCATATTCGGTCTACCTCTCCCCCTCTGTCCCTCCACCTCGCTCTCGTACACCCTCTTAGTCATTCTCTCGCTTTCCATACGTTCCATATGGCCGAACCATCTCAAGTTGTTCCTTTTCACACTTTCCAGCACATCTACCTCCACACCACACCTCCTTCTTACTTCCTCATTAGTCTGTCTATCCCTCCATGTAACTCCGCACGCACTCCTTAAGTAATTCATTTCCACTGCTCTCACTCTTGGTCTGAGTCTCTCAACCAACGTCCATGCTTCGCTTCCGTAAGTCGGTGTCGGGATTACCACACTGTCATGCAAGGACTTCTTCACTTCCATTGACCACCCTATTTCTTGTTACTGCTTTTAGCGTTCCTACAACCCTCTTCCCCTGTTGTACCCTCTCCCGCACCTCTTCATCCATAGTCCCATCTTTACTCAACACACTGCCCAGATACTTAAAAGAGTTGACGATCTCCATAGCCTGACCGTTCAGCTTCACCTCACACTCTGTGACTTCACCCCTTTCGAAGACCATAACCTTGCTCTTCCCCGTATTTACCTTCAAATTCCGTTTTTCGCACACTGTTCCAAACTCATTTACCAGACCCTGCAACTCCCATTCATTATCACTCATCAGAACTGTATCATCCGCAAACAGCAGTTCAGATGTTTAATATTTATCTCCATTGCCAATAAATAAAATTGCAAAAAATGCGTAAGATTTTTCCCCGACTTTTCCCCTCAAAATAAATAATAATAAGATTGTTATGTACCATAAATATATTTTTTACTGGCAGAATATTCCATTTTTAATCCTCTTTCTGGAGCTATCATCATAATTACAATATTTTATAAATTAATGGAGTAATAACGCTCGAAGTACCAATACTGTAACTAGTTTCGAGATATGGCCCGTTTTCTGTAGGGAGCTAGAATTCATGCAGTACCCTGTAAAGTTATGTTATAAAACAAAATTAGATGATATGGTCTTTTATTAGATGATATGGTAGTCTTATTAGGTGGTAACGGCAAATTTATAAATAACAAAACACCGCATAGAAAATGGAAGTTTTTGCAGGGAGTGCGCTAAAGATTACCCGGTAATTGTATATAATAATTATTTTAATAGGGAAAATATTGCCATATCGCTCTCAAACCTTTAATGAAAGCAGGAAACATATACACTAGAACTATTTTATGGGGTAATAATACAAAAATCAGATTTTGGTCTGAAATTCACCCTTAGATGCAGTTTGGTCCCCTTAACACAGCCTTACAGACCTGTAGTCCAGCTTGGACTTGTTTCTCATATTCCCTACTCATTCATCCCTTGCACCCGCCTGCCAAATAATCTATCTCTTCCATCTCTCATGGCTCCATGCTTTCACCTATCATGATACCACACATTTCATACTTCTATCCTTTTTTCACATATTCTGTTTCACTTACTGCTCTCCATAGACCATTCAAACACCTTTCGTGCCCATCTATCGCCATTTATTCTCTCCAATATGACCCGGTATGGTAGAGCTACCTTGTCTATTCTTTCTAGGAGCTCCACCCTGCTTCTTATACCTTATACTTATGCGTCACCTCTCAAGGCTTCCACTGCAGTGTATTTGTTAGCCCTCAGTACAAGTCTCCCGACTCTATTCTGGGCAACTATCAGCTTAGGTTTCCAACTCATACGTTCAAGCCCGGCACAGCCATACCCTTCCACACTCCTTGTACCACTTTGTACTTGTTCTCTCTACACCTTGCAGTGCTACCAAGTCTTCCCACCTACTGACTCGCTCTACAGCTCATCAGTGGTGATGGGCTGGTCTATCAGAGTGAGAACTGAGCGATCTCTGCCATACCCATAGCTTACTCTGACTGTTCCTTTAACTTATATATTTTCTAGATCTCAAGTGACGGCATCTTTTCCGTGGATTGACCTCCCAATCTACCAAGATTGGAAGCCAAAGCGTCACATTTTTCCCTTGCCCCTCAACTTTCTCTTCATAATTGCTGAGGGGCACAGGGCCCTGGGTGGGGCTTTGGTTTCCCGGGCGTTTCTGCACCTTCCTCAGCTCCCCGCCATGGAGTGGCTTCGGTCACCCAGGCTTTATTGTGGTCGGCAGGGAGGGTTCTGTGGGGGCGCTCGGTTATGGCCTTGGAATTGCTCGGGGCCTTGGGGCTGTTCGGCCAGGCAGCTTGGGGAACAACAACAACAACAACAACATACCTCTCTCTGTCGCGAAACTGGCAGTCTCAATCTGAGGATGTACTACAGTTTCCTATATTTAAAGCCATATCAATAAGCTCTTCTGTTTATGTCCTATTGTTCTCAAGTGAAGAAATTATTCACCTCATAACACAATTATGACCTAAGTTTTGATAAATGTGAATAAGAAAGAGATCAAGGAGCAGGATGAGACAGCAGAGCATAAATGTCGCCTCTTGTCCTTTGAGGTACAGTAGAACCTCTTCCATCTGGTGCTCTCAGATCCGGAAACCCAAGAGATCTAGACAGGCATTTCGATCCAGACTCATGTTTCAGCCAACCAGACTTGTCTGGATGGCTTGGGAAACATAACATAACATAACATAACATTTTAAGACTGAGTGTTCCACACATAAGTGCAGTTTCAGTCTCTTGTCCTAATGGCGGCGTTCCAGGCAACCCTGTTAAGGGCTGCTTCACTTGTCAAGTTCTTGGATTTGAGATCGGCGCGTATAGTCCGATCCCAGGTCTTCCTCGGTCCACCCCTTGGTGCAGCTCCCTCCACAATCACAGACCTGCATTTTGTCACCCAATTTTGTTCATCCATTCTCTCCACATGTCCATACCATCCCAGTCTACTTGTACGCATCACCTCGCTAATACTCTTTATACCTAAACGTCTCCTCAGCTCAACATTTGTTATTCTATCCTGTAGCCTGGCCCCACACATCCATCTCACCATTCTCATCTCATTACGCTCCATTCTGTTGACATCCTCTACTTTAACGGCCCATGTTTCTGAGGCATACGTCATTGCACTTCTAACACATGAGGCATACACCTTTCCCTTCAGGGGGAGAGGCATTCTTTTCATGGTCAGGATTGGCATCAATTCTCTGAACTTCCCCCAGCCACACCTAATTCTAGCAACAGTGGCAGCCTCGGCCCCACCACCGGCAGAGATGGTATCTCCTAGGTAACAAAACTTGTTCACCAGCTCCAAAGACTCATTTCCAAAATTCACAGCCACAGGATCATCACTTAACACAAGCTCGCCTTTGCACACTACGCACTCAAATTTCTCTATTTCTGACTTATCCTTCGGCAGGGGCCCCTTTATTCTACTACAGCGCTTACTCCCATGGTGTACCCAACATCGACAGATGCTACATTGAATTGAGTTAACGCCCACTCCCTTTCCACACACTGCACATGGGTATGCACCGCTCTTTTCCACATTGCCTCGTCTCAAACTACAATGCATAACCTTGGTTTTGTTAATATTGACTCTTAAACCCTTGCTCGCCATGCCCTCTCTCCACTTTCTGAATTTGGCCTCAGCATCCTGCATACTGTCAGCTATTAGGACTAAATCGTCTGCATAAAACAGTTCCAACGGGAGTCCGCCTCTAAAAACTCTAGACAGCGCCTCCAAGACCATAATAAAGAGGAGGGGGCTTAACACTGAACCCTGATGGACTCCAACACGGACTGCGAATTCATCACTCAGTACACCTTTCACCCTCACCGAACTTCGCGAATCCTCATACATCTTCATTATCACACGCACCAGCCACTCTTCCACACCAAGTTTCCTCATAGCCCACTGTACAACATCTCTAGGTACCCTATCAAAGGCCTTCTCCAGGTCCACAAACACAAAGTAAAGATCCCTGCCTTTTAGTAGGTATCTTTCCTGCATCTGCCTGACTATGAAGATAGCATCGGTTGTACCACGTCCTGGCATAAAACCAAACTGCATATCATCAATAGAGATGCTTTGCCTGATCAAACCCTCAAGGACTCTCTTACAGACCTTCATGATTTGGTCAAGCATTTTCAGGCCCCTATAATTTCCTCTATCTAGCGCATCCCCTTTTCCTTTGTATATATTTACTATTACACTTTTGAGCCAATCCTCTGGGATTTTCTCATCTTTAATAATGGTGTTTATCAACTCAGTGACTAAGTTTACACCAATCTCCCTGAGGCTTTTATCATCTCAGCGACAATGTCGGAGCAACCTGGAGCTTTACCATCCTTCATTTTATTGATTGCGTCGCTCACTACAGCTGGTGCTATCAAAGGAGGGGGCCCAGATATTGGTTTTTCGATACTAAGCTGTTCCTTATCCCATTCAAACTCTACATTTAGCAATCGTTCATAGTGTACCTTCCATGCTTCTCTGATTTCATTTTCTGCATACACAATCTTCCCATTATCATCTCTAACACACTGTTCACCTATAATATCCCTACTGTCATTTTTAACTCGCCTAGCTAGGTTGAAGATCCCATTGGGATTGTCAGTGTTACACACTTGTTCGAGGACCAGGTCCTTAATGCGATTTTTAGCATTGTAAATAACTCTTTTGGCAGTTCGTTTAGCTGCCTGGTATTCCTCCCTGCTGCCTCCTTTCTTCCATGCTTTGAAGCATCTCCTTTTCTCTTTCACAGCATGTTCTACCTCATCGTTCCACCACCAAGAGGTCTTATTCCTGGGGTGACCCTTTGTTTTCCCACAGACTTTGTCAGTGGCAGCGATAAGGCTATGCTTAAGAAAGTTCCATTGGCTATTTACATCGTTAGGCCTAGCTTCCTTATTTCTATTCATTTCCTCCAGTTCATTATGAAACCTATCCCTAACTTCCTTGTCCTTCAGCAGCCACACTTTCCTTTTGGGTATGTAAACCTTCTTGCGCTTAGGATCTCTGTATAAGCTCATGTCGCACACAAGTAGCTTATGCTGGGGGATACATTCTTCGCTCGGGATGACCTTTACATCTCGAACTAGTTTCCAGTCTTTCCTGTTAACCAAGAAGTAATCTATCTGGCTACTGGAGACCCCAGAGTTATATGTGATCAGGTGGCTCTGTCTTTTCTTGAACTTTGTGTTACACACAACCATGTTGAGTGCAACGCAGGACTCCAATATATATTCGCCTTCTAGATTTCTCCTTCCGTAACCAATTCCTCCATGTACCCCCTCGTATCCATCTGCAGATGCTCCCACGTGACCATTGAGGTCCCCCCCCACGATAGTTATTTCGTTCTCCGAGAGGCCTGAAATGACACTGACGGTGTCATTCCAGAAGTCCTCTTTTATCTCTTTCTGTAAACCAGCCTGTGGGGCATATGCAGATATCACATTCAGAATTCTTTCACCAACTTTCAACTTCAAAACAATCAGCCTTTCACTAACTCTCGTAATCTGAAGCACACTTTCCGCCAGCTCTTCAGCCACCAGAACACCCACTCCTCCTTTCGCTTTATCAGTCTCCACACCCATCCAGTATATCCTATATCTTTTCCTCCTTCCGACAATCCACTGTACCCCATGCCTCTTCCAGAGTGTTTCCTGGGTACAGCAGATGTCCACTCGCCTCCTCTCACACATCTCAACCACTTCATTCGCACGCAGATTCAAACTACCAACATTCACACTAGCAAGTCTGAGTTTGTGGGGGGCATTTGTCATTGTCCTGTGCGGTTTTGTTTCATCGGACTTACGTTTATTTTCTTTGATTTTAGTCATAGTTAGGTAGGTTTTGGCTGGCAGATGAGCATCACCCCCCCAGAACTCCGGCTCCAGTCTACCCCGGGACCATTCCCAGCACCATCCCCCAAGTGATTACAAGGGGGTAGGATCCAGTGGCCTCGGTACGCCCCACCAGAACCAGCCGCAGGGACGCACCCCGTGCGCGTACACGGCACTACGACTGGCCTGATATTTTTCGCCAAATGACAGGGCAGCCTCCTGGAGCGCTACCACCAGGTTCGGGCCCCTATACTATTGGGCGGAAAGTGCCAGTCCGGGGAAACACTACGTACTGTACCCTCTGGATCCATTTCGTCCAGGTTGGGCCCAGGGCGCCAGGGCCGGGTCCAGAGGGAGCGACACCCACTGCCAGTGTGCCGCCATTAGGCAACTTGGAGCAAGTACAATGAAGCCCTGTCACAGCACTATCATATAGAGACAATGCCAGCGCCAATAACAAGGCTTCATTGTATAGTGATGGCTACTTGGTCCGCAAGTCTATCACCATCCCCCCTATTAGTCGCCTTGTACGACATGCAGTAGGATGCGTGAGGCATATTCTTTTTTTCCTCCACCATTAGATGAAGGCCCCCTTACCCCCTGGGGGAAAAATATAAGTCAATCCGGAAACGAACGAGACGAATACAAATTTCCACACATATTATTTACATCCAGTGTTAGATATCCAGACTTGTATGTCAGCCATCCGGATTTGTCTGGATGGCTGAAACCTAAGTCTGGTTGATTAAGTTAGATATCTGGACTCATGTTTCAGCCATCCGGATTTGTCTGGATGGCTGAATATACCTGTATGTCCGGACTTTCGGCAGATCCAGACAGGGCGAGGTTTTACTGTAATTTTTTTCAAGATTGTATTGTGAGAAAATAGATTACTTATTCATTTGAGAATAAATATGAACATGAGTATCTCAAACCTGGACAATTTGGTTTCAAGACTGGTTTGAAGATGAGAAGGAATATAGGTACATTAACAAGAAATTGCATTGTTTTAGCCATTTTATCTCTTGCAAGGACATCTATAAATTATATTACTATCTTTGTATTATTGGTCATGATTGGTATTTGCCAACGTTGGATGTCACTATCCCCAGGTATCCAGCTCCAGGCAACCCCAGGCAGTTGTCACCCAGAGGCCATCCTAAGATCTTAATAGGGGGTGGGACCTACTGGCCTCGGTGCACCCCACCAGAACCAACCGCAGGGACGCAATCCGTGCACGCACACGGTACTATGGCTGTCCTGGTATTATGCGACTAGTGATAGGGGGGTGGGACCTAGTGGCCTCAGTGCACCCCACCAGAACCAACCGCAGGGACGCAATCCGTGCACGCACACGGTACTACGGCTGGCCTGGTATTATGCGCCTAGTGATAGGGCAGCCTCCCGGTGCGCTACCTCCGGGTTTGGGCCCCTGTACTTCTGGGCAGAAATTGTCAGTCTGTAGAGACAATATGCCCTGTAAAGTACCTTCTAGGTCCTCCTGGCCATGGGGCCAGAGATGGGCCTGAGGTAGGTCCCTCCACGTCAGCGAGCCGCCATTGGGCGAGTTTGAAGCATGTTTTACGTGGGGTGCTTGCTCTAACTAGCCCCCAACCACAGTTGTTGGCTGTGGGCCTAACCTTTGCCCAAAGGGGCTTAACCTGCAAGGCAGCAGGCGGTTTGTGTGGGGTTTGCTCCCCTAGACAGGTTGCCGTCCATGGCTGACGAGTCCTGTCTACCTGGATTGTGTAGGGTTGTTTCCCCTAAATGGGTTGCCAACCAAGGGTAATGACTGTATTTGTCCAGGGTTTGAATAGTCTCTTGTTTGACACTCCGCTCTCAATACATTTTTCAAAGGCACAAAGTGACCTAAATTACCGAACATTACCATACATAACCAAATGTTACCATATAAAAGCATGCAGCCTTTTGAGAATGTTTGGTCTAGACCATACACTGTGGGTGTGGCCAATGGTTGGGGAGCAGGACTCTGGTGACATCAGAGGGACAGATACAGTACTCAGAGCCGCAGAAAAAGCAGGATGGAATGACATGATTCAAATATTAGAAATCTGGAAGGGGATACTATTGTAAAAACTATATCCTGCACTTACTTCAAACTTATTAGGCCTATTATGAATAAGTGAAAACCATTTGTGTTCCTATGCAGTTGGAAGCAAAAATATTGTTAAATTAACAAAGTTTATTCTACATTAGATAAATTGAAAAAAATGAAAATTTTCGAGCAAATTGCCTTTTTTTTTTTTTTTTTTTTTTTTTTTTTTTTTTCAAAAAACAAAAAAGCTTTATGGTCCAGAATTTTCTTTGAAAACTTTGCTTTAAGACAGCCAATTCTGCATTACCTGGTGGGCTTCTCAGACCCCTAATTTGGATGGTTGGTGAGGATCCACGGAAACCACACACTGCTGGTGCACCAGTCCATAGAAGGGAGTGTTAGGGAAGTAAAAAAAAAAAGAAAAAAGAAGGCAAAGTACTGTACTGTACTATGGACTGGAATAATTACATAATAAAACAAAGGGACCTGATATAATTTAATGCAAGTTACTTGTGCCCCTCAAGGAGTAAAAATACACAGCTTACAGTTAATGTGTAATCAGTAAGGTTAACCTTTAAAAGGCGAAGCTATGGTATATGAAACATCCCGCCATGCGAAGGTATTTTGGTTCATTCTTGGCGAAAATAGTCATATTTAACCCCTCGAGTACCAGAGACGCACCTTATGCGTCGGCAATGTCTGAAACGCTAAACCTCAGAGCCGCATAGGGTGTGTCGCGGTTAATTACTCCTGTCCTATTGCACCTAGAGGGCTCAGATTTGTATGGCAACTGCGTAAGTATCGGTATCCCACGCAACAATGCCGATGTGGTTTCAAACCCTCAAAGTCCAGCTGCGTGCGCATGAGCGCGCAAAAACCTGTTTTTGCATGATTTTGTCTACCCATTTCCCCATGTTAATTCCGACTTTCGGGCGCCCCGTAGGACCCCTTAACCCGGCAGCTGCGGGGAGACACTTAAGAGGTTTTACTGGGCGACTGCGGGAAGACTCTTAAGATCCTAGGCCTAAAAAAACACTTTTAAAAGGCCCCAGTAGCACTTGAAACATTTTATTTTTCCTCCATACCTCATATCACTTCTCCACATCTGTCAAAGTCCCCTCTTTCCCCCCCCCCTTCAATTATCACCTATTTTCCCTGTTATTCTCTTATTTATTGGTATATTTTCGTGCTAATATCTGCAAGCCGGTTGCAGGGTATGGTTATGTGACTCGCGAGTGTGTTGGGTAAGGTACAGGGTGGTGTGAGAGACTCAGTCATGCTTGGGACCTCGCGAGAGGAGGGGTTGCCTCGCTCTGCTCCACATTTCATGAATGGGCCGCTCCGTATTTATTCGCGATTTTGACCATCTAAACACTATTCCCACTTGTTTTATTGTTGTCACATGTTACTATCTTCATATTAAACGTAAAATAGGCGCATATGGATAAATATTGATTATATTTATGGTAAATTAACGATTTTAGTGAGGAATGCATCCTAATACCTACGCACAGGGGTACCGTATGGTTTATACTACAGGGGCTGCGCAGCCTAGAGGTTAATGACCTAGGGGATCGTTTTTTTGTGGTTTTTCCTTAATTTCTAACCCATTCTTAGTGTTTTCTGGAGAAAAAAAATCTTTTGACAACCAGACCAGACCAGATGGCTGGAGTAAAGTAAGATAGAAGAGTAATTGGACAGAGGAAGAACAAGCTGAGAAGTGAGAAGTACAGTAGAAGACTGAAAGCTCTCGGGCTCAACCAAGTTGCTTCATTGTTAACCTGCTGGTCCTGGAGTGTACATTCATATTATATTGCCTGGTGCTCAGTGGGTTAATAAATACTGTACAGTATATATTCTATCTATCTATTGCCTGACGCCATGATCCACGAACGGGTGGCCACGAACGAACCGCCCCCAAGGCTATACGCTCGCTTGCCGGGTTAAGGTTGTGTACAGTCGCGCTAATAAGTGATGTCTCGGCACCAAGTATGTTTTGATCAATAATTGGTATCAGCAATATGTAAGCTTCATTTCTTCATATCGACTGAAATATACCAACATGTTCCTACACCTACCCACCCTATTCAACATCTGACAGACATTAATACAGCCCAGAGCAAGCCAAACGTAATGACAGCTGAGTCATGACTTATTAGCGCCACTGTACATTTATATGCTTTAATAATGTATACGGTACTGTATTAATTTCCCGGTACCTCCACTAGAATTTGGCTCGTCTACTCGACCCAGTTGCTAATTGGGTCATCTGATGTAAATTGGTCTGTTTCTCAAAAAAACAAATATATATATATTACCCTATATATATACTGGATGGGACTCGTCAGCTTTGGTCGGCAACCTGTCTAGGGGAGTAAACCTTATACAAATCAGTACTGTTATCTTAGGGTGAAGCAGGTTAGTGGATGGATTAGCCGCACACCACTGAAGAAAAATATTGCTAAAAAATACATAAAAGGCCTCGAAGTCAGACGGACCTTAAATTGAGTGGTCAATCCTGTAAGTCCTTCAGTAAACTGGCATGGGTTTGCTTGGGGGCATTTTGTGTATGGCCACCCCCATTAAGGGGAGTAAGGCATCTGGCAATACATAGATAGGTATACTGTATATATATATATATATATATACACCCAACCCCCTGCTATCACGGGTTTTGCTATAGCGTTTATGTGCTATCGCGGCTACCTTAAAAACCCTAAAATGTCCTTATCGCGTACCAAAAGGGTGCTATCGTGGCTCCGTACCGACGGGAATGTTCAAACACGGCGCCCGATGACGTCACAGAACATCGGCGGCTGTGAATGCCTGTGATCGGTGGACAGGCTGGCAACCATTGTGTTGGAAAACTACATGTTTACAAGCTTTTTTCTGCCCGAACCTCTTATCTTGCGAGTTTATTATGGCCTTTGTTGCATTCAGTGATAGGGATAGTGGGACTGGTGGTAATGATGAAGGAATTAAATTCCCAGGACCATCAAAACAGAGCAAACGTCGGTCTAGGCTACCGACACCGATGCCATGTCAGACGAAAGCGCCAAAATTATGCCGATGAGTTAGGCTATATATGATTGATTTCAAATATATTTTGTGTGGTAAGTAATCTCCTCATGATATGTATTTAAGTATTCTCCTCAAATGCATTCAGTGATAGGGACAGTGGGCCTGGTGGTAGTGATAAAGGAAATAAATGCCCACCATCAAAACAGACAGAGAGCAAACGCCGGTCTAGGCTACCGACGCCGTGTCAGACGAAAGCGCCAAAATTATGCCGATGAATTAGGCTAGGCTATATATGACTGATTTCAAATATATTATGTGTGGTAAGTAATCTCCTCATAATATGTATGTATAAGTATATATTGTAAACAAAATGTGAAAATAGCAAGAAATAGGTCAAAATTATGGACCTCTGCACTAATTATAATTATTCCCATAAGTTCTTCAGTTCTGCTATGGCGAATCTCGCTATAGCGGTAGAATTTGGGCACCAAGTACCCGCGATAGCAGAGGGTTGGGTGTATATATATTTTTTTTCTTTTTTCTATGTGATGGAGGGATGCAAAAGGCAGAACTGCCTATAGCGAGTGCCTCCCCCATAGTTGAGAGTGACAGGGCCAAAATCAAGGGACGTTCGAGCCAAAATGCCTGGACACACAGAGTTTGAAGCACTTTAAGTCATAGGAAGAGGGAAAGACTGATTCTGGGAGAGAGTTCCAGAGCTCAGCTGTTGAGTAGAAGAAAGACAGAGTAACGTTTCACTCTCGGGTTGGAGAGTTGCACAGAGTAGGGGTGGGATTGAGTTGCAAGACGGGTACCACGTGCCCTACGTAAAGGAGGTAGTATACACTGGGAAAGCTCTGAGGAACACTGATTATTATAGTAGTGATAGAATAGCGAGAGAGATGCAACATTGCGGCGGAGAGAGAGAGATTGCAGAGAGTTGGTGAGTGGATGGGAGTTAATGATACGAAAGGCCTTCCTTTCAACTTTGTCTAGGAGAGCGGTGTGAGAGGAACCTCCCCACACATGTGAACAATATTCAATACAAGGACGCACTATGCCCCTGTACAGAGCAAGAAGCTGTGCAGGGGAAAAGATCCCCCTAAGGCGGTTGAGCACACCCAGCTTCTGGGAGGCTGCCTTAGCAAGACTGGTAATATGGTCCTTCCAATGAGAGCAGAAGAAAAAAAGACACCAAGAATATTGAGAGAAGATGAAGGATTGATTTTTATATTGTTGAAGAATAAGGGATAGTCCGCTGGGAGTTCCTTACGGGTAGATAAATGGAGAAATTGGGTTTTGGAAGCATTAAAGGTAACAAGGTTTTCTCTGCCCCAATTGGAGATAGTATTTAGATCAGAATTTAAGAGTTCTATGGCTTCATTACGTTTGTCGTTGAGGGATTGCTGGCTGGGGCGTTATGAAAAACTAATGGAGTAGTGTAAGGTTGAGTCGTCTGCGTATGAATGGATGGGAATTGAGGTACAGTTGAGGAGATCATTTATAAAAATTAGAAAGAGAATAGGAGATAGGACAGAGCCCTAAGGAACACCGGAGTTTATAGGGTGAGGAAGTGAACAATGGCCGTCCACAACCGCGGCTATGGAACGGCCGGAAAGGAAATTAGAGACAAAGGCACAGATGGAGGGATATATATATCTATTGCCTTACTCCCCTTACGAGGGTGGCCATATATACCTGTATATATATACATATACAGTATATAATATTATAAAGAAAGGGTAAATTCAATATTTACTATATATATAGAACTTGAAGAACTTCTTCATGGATATAGACTAGTTTATATGTTGTCTTTGCAGAGGTTGTGGTGGGATGCCCACAGTGCTACCTCATGTACACCCGCCAGAACATGCCAGCCAACATCGGCGTCGCTGCTCAAAACTGCTACAAGGTACACTGTTATTATTATAATTTTTTGTTTTATAGAAGTAAACTTTTATCCAAAATTCAAATATCTAAAAATTTCAGTTAACCAAAGGTATTGCTATCCATATTTTCACTAGTTTTCACTTATTTAAGCCTCTCAGGGTGCTTAATTGCTCCAATTTAGCCCCTCTGAAGTAGACATGGCTTGAATTAGAGAATAATTTGAAGTGAAGACAGCCTAGAAATGGGATTATATGCATTGAAAACAGTATATTTGGCCATTTGTACACATATTTAGCTCTATATAGAAGGAATCTCGTTTATCCGTAAAAATCGCTTATCTTAAATTTCAAAAGACTCATGATTTTTGGATAAAAGGGAGTTTACTGTAGTTGAATCCCAGGTAGAATAAGACAAAATAGTATGAGTGGAGTTTTATAATTTAATACCCTCTCCTTGACTATAGTTTGAGTACAGTCAAGAGCCTAAATGACGACGCGCCCATTTGAAACCGTATCAAACGCAAACGATCCAATACAATGATTTATTTTTGTCAAGAGCCTTCAGAACTTAGCTTTAAAGGTTCAAAGATTTGAATCAGTGTAACCTTATACATGCTCACAACTGTACAGGTCTTAATAGTGTAAGGCTGTTTTATGATAATTCAAGTACAGTACAATCGGTCAAATACTGTAATGTGACACCAGTACTGTATATTTTGATCAATAATTGTTATCAGCCATATCTAAACTGGATTTGTTCATTTTGAGTGAGATATACAAACATGTTCCTTTACTTATCCAACCTATTCAACATCTGACAGATATTAATACAGCACAGAGCGAGCCAAACTTAATGACAGCGGAGACATGATATAGCGCGACCATACAAAAAACATATTTTGATGATTTATTTCATGTTTGTTAAGAGGCATGCTTTTTTGTTTTGAAAGATCAAAACATTGGAAACATTGTACTGTAATACCATTGGAGAGTACATGTACTGTAATGTCATTCTTAGAGCAATAAGTAAAGTTTTTGTTATGTGAATGAAGGAGACAAAAGGCAAAGCTGCCTGTAACAAGTGTCCCTCTCAAAGTTGAGTGACAAAACCAGATTCAAGGTACGTTAGAGTCAAAATGTCTAGACACGCAGAGCTTGAAGCAGTTTAAGTCATAATATGAGGGAAAGACAGATAGTACCGGTATTACAGTTTCAGAAGACCAGGCCAGCTAAGTACCGGTATTACAGTTTCAGAAGACCAGGCCAGCTATCAGCTACTCCGAATCAATTATAAACTTTGATGTCACACCTTTTGTCATGCAAGGATCTCTGATCAATGAGTGTTACATCAAGCTGTTAGTTAATTTTCTAGTTTGTTGATTTTGTCTTCCAGATAAATCATTAAATATTTATGTAGGTACAGTACCAGTATGTATGGTTGCCGTCCGTATTTCTAGGCACCGATTTGAAACTATCAAATGCAAATTAATTAACAGTTTCTTATGATTTATTCACTGGTTTGCATATACAGTATATATATATATACAGTATGTACACTCCAGGAAAAAACAATCTTTACACTGGTGAGCTATACTATATAATTATATTCTAGTGTGAATGGAATGAACCGGGTGAATCATAGGTCTGTGACGTACAGTATTACCACAAGATTTCGACCCACTTCCAGAATGTTTAGAGTGTTAGTGAAAAGATTGTTTTTTCTTTGAGTGTACCTGTGTATATACAGTATATATATATATATATTATAATAATAATAATAATAATAATAATAATAATAATAATAATCTGGGCTTTTATTTCTCGCAAGTGCCAGTTCTTCCAGAGGAATTCACTAGTGCTCGTAACACATTCCACCACAATCAAGAGAAGTGTGGTGCAGTTCACCTGTAGTTCAAGCAACAACAACTATTTAACATGGCAGCAGTTAGAGTCTGTAATGACCTGTCACTGTGCCACTTGCAAGATCATAACTCCTACAGAAGAGAAAGGTTTTCAACTGTTTTTTTAAAGAGTCTGGAGTTCAGCTGTCTAATTGATAAAGGCAATTCATCATATAACCTAGGAGCCACGAAAGAAAAGGACCGATCGGAGAAAGATATATATATATATATTATACATATTGTACAGTGTACATGTATATATGTATTATTATATACATATAAGTCAAATTAAATGCGAACGTAACTGCGAGCATGTAACTTACGTAAACAAGGCGGTCGGTACACCCGCTAACACCATCCTTACCGATTAACCCGGCAACGGCTGCAAAGCTCATAAGAAGTTTAACTGGGTGAGGGTGGCAAAGCTCTTAAGAGGGAGGCCTAAAAAAAACATTTAAACGTCCCCAGTAGCACTAAAAAAAAAAAAAAAAAAAAATTTTTTTTCCCTATACTGTGCCTCATATCACATCCCCTCCTTCCCCCCTTTCCCCATAATAACTTTTACTGAAAGAAAGATACATTAATATATTTAGTAAAACAGTAAAAAGAAGGCCATATACCTTAGTTAGAGGACTTCTAGATCGTCGTAGATACGGGTGTAGTACTGTAAAAATATTTAACATTATAAATCAGTTCTTGGTCAGCAAATTTTTTTTATTGGGAGGCAAATTAAGAACTTTAACATAAAGATGGACCTCGCATTGTAGCGGTTTCACATATTCCGAGTTCGCATATTAAGGGGGAGCACTGTAATCTCATCATAGTTAATTTTCCAGGAAAGCGGTTACCTCCAAAATTAGTTAGAGAAGGATCACACTTTTGCCTCAAAACTCAGGTTGTATGGTTTTCTACAGACGGACAAAGGCGCCTTCACCGGTGAGATCTCCCCGGCCATGATCAAGGATCTGGGATGCGAGTGGGTGATCCTGGGCCACTCAGAACGCAGAAATGTCTTCAATGAGCCCGACCAGCTCATCAGTGAGAAGGTTGGACATGCCCTCCAGGCAGGCTTGAAGGTCAGTTCAATCTTCACTTCTTCAATCTTGTGTTAGTGAAACTAAAAAGCCCTATTAGGCTTTGGGCCCTATAATACAATGGCGTAATTTTAATTCTATTCTTTCAAACATCAGTCAATTTTATTGAGCATAGGATAAACACTCAGGAATTAAGTGAGTAAGAACTGATTCCACTTATTCTCTTTGAATCTTACAGGTTCTTCCTAAACTGTTATATTGCCTAATGGATGCTATGATAAAAATAAGGCATTATCTTATTGAAGGGGTTAACCTGTTCAAAATAAAGAAGACCAGTGAGCCTTAGTAAACAAACCCATAATAAGAGATACGGTAAAATGACTACAAGTGCCTGATTGCCTATACATTGTTCTACTTTGTCTGCTATGTTGCACCACACCATTATCATCATTACAAGTGCTCAACTGGCTGCACATTGTTCTTCAGTGTCTACTATGTTGCAGGAGGAGGCTGTAGGCACCAGCCAAACAAGGCGGTACTCCTGGGGGGAGTGCTACAGGTGGTGTCTAAGGACAACTTGAACTCCTGTTTCACCACCTGGCCTGCTTTGCCTCACTAAAATAGAGGGCAACCCCAGTTTCCCCTGCAAAATGCCTTTCTTTCAATGCACTATACTACAAACATCTTGCATATTACAATAACTTTTTAATGATGACAGATCAATGACCCGCCTCGGAGTCCCAAAATGCCGCCAGTGGTTTGGCCCGTTGCCGACCCGTCAAAATGCTCTGGATCATTATCTTCCAGTCTTATTATCAATTCTGCAACATTCTTGGCCTTTCCTCAAACTTCCACTCTGTTGAATACCACCTCTCCTCTGCCAACCTTGATCTTCTTTTTCTTACCAAAACCCAGTTGTCTGGGACTACTGACAGCAAACCCTTCTCTGTATCCTCCTACTATCTCTATCCTCAGTTTCAAGCCAAAGGTGGGTGTTGCGTATATGTGCGAAACAATCTTGCTTTCTCTCATGTTCCCAACCTTGATTCTTCTGTATTCTCAACTCTCTGAGTAAAGCTTTCTTGTCACTCTCAAACTAAATATTTCTGCACTGTTTATCTTTCCCCTAATTCTATTTACTATCCAAAATTCTTTGACTATCTAACTTCTAAAGAGGAACACATTCTGTCAATCTCTCCTTCCGCAGAAATTTCAATGTTCACCACTGCCAATGGGTCTCCTCCTATTTCACTGACCAACTTGGTGAACAAGCCTACATATTTTCTATCCTAAATGACCTACTGCAGTTTGTCCAGCACCCTACTCGAATCCCTGACCACCTTGGAGATCGGCGCAACATTCTTGAATTATTTCTAACTTCTAATCCTTCTACTTACGCTATAAACCTTTTCTCTCCATTGGGCTCCTCCGATCACAAGCTTATCTCTGTAACCTGTCCTATCTTTCCATCACTGCCATCCGGTCCTTCGAGCCTGCGGCACTTTGGCACTGCTGACTGGGAGGCTCTTCGGCAGCACTTCTTTGATTTCCCATGGCCATCCACAACTCCATAGCTGTAGCTGTGGATGGCCATCGCTCACTTCCTCAACCTATCAACTCCGGTGTCATTGAATACAAGCTCACCTTTGCATACTATGCATACAAATTTCACAATTTCGGACTTCTTCCTTGGTAGGGACCTCTACCAAGGAAGAACTCCAAAATGGAGAAATTTGCATGCATAGTATGCAAAGGTGAGCTTGTTTTCAATGACCGGCTCGAGTGTTAACTTTGGCAATGAGGCACTGGTTACTTGCATATGTGTGTTTGTGCGAGGAGGAGGGGGGGGGATCAGAAGTGACATAAGGTTCATGCAATCGATAATCGGTGTGTGTGGGGAGGGGGGAGGGTACCAGGAGTGACGTAACATCCATGTGATCAATTATTAGTGGGAGAGGCCGCCACTAACGCCAGAATTAGATACAGTACATCTAAATTTTTAAATTAATTCTTGCATTACGAAAGCAAACCTGGTTTGTGTTACTAGGGTATTTTTAATCCATTGGCCGGATCATTGTTGTACAGTATATAGTTTTTTTGGAGTTCAGAGAACTGCTGCCAAATCCAAATATAAGCAGACTCCCACTCCCCTTGAAAGGAAAATTGTACACTTCATGTATTAGAAGCGGAATAACCTATGCTTCAGAAACGTCCTGTCAAAGAGAGTGATATCAACAGAATGGAACGTAACGAGATGAGAATGGTGAGATGGATGTGTGGGGTCAAACTGCAAGATAGAATATCTAGTGAAGAACTGAAGAGACGGTTAGGTAGGCTATCAAGTGTATCAGTTATAAGATGTGTACTGTACAGGCAAGCTTGGATGGTTTGGGCATGTAGAGGATGGATGAACTAAACTGGGTGAAAAGATGCAAGTCCGTGAACATGGAGGGAGCTGCACCAAGGAGTAGACCTAAAAGGACGTGGGATCATATTTTTCGCTCTGATTTCGAATTTAAAACCGACAGGTGAGGCAGCTCTGAACAGGGCTGTCTGAAACGCTGCAAATAGGACATTACTGAAACTGCACTTCGTGTGGAATACTCGGTCTTTAAATTTATGTATGTATGTAGTTTGAGACTTAAAGGGCAAAGCTCATACTAAATGCATTTTTCCACATATAGATTTTGTTTAGTGTAGTAATGTTTCGATGGTTTTTATTTTATTGAGATCGTTATAATAATTTGAACAGTAACTTTTGAGTTAGTTTTCAAGTTTTATGGACATTGTTGGAGAGACAACCAAGCGTGAGAGGGTTGGAAATGAGCTACTTGAGAAGTGCATGCAGAGTTACATGGAGGGATAGACAGACGAATGAGGAAGTACGAGAGCGGTGTGGTGTGGATGTAGATATGCTGTAAAGTGTGAAATAGAACACCTTCAGATGGTTCGGCCATGTGGAACGTATGGAACTTGAGAGAATGACTAAGATGGAAGGATAAAGAGGGAGAGGTGGAAGGATGGAGTTAAGAAGTATATGTGTGAAAGCGGTGCTGGATGTCCCCAGTCAGTTGACGCCCCGTCAACTGACTGGGGACAGAGGTGCATGGGGGCGATATGTTCGTAGCCACCCCTTCGGGGATCACGGCGCCCGGCAATAGATAGATAGTCAAATTTGTCTATCCTTATGCATCTGTCAATACAATTATTCACATTATGGTCTCATTAGTAATAAATAAATACTTATTGGCAACTTAATCCATTTAGTAACACCAATAGTAACGTTATAACTTATCAAAAGATTCCATCTTTATTTTCACTATCACAGTGAGTTATTCGACAGATTGCCACTATTTCTACACTTCATTATCAAGCTTATGCTGCTCATACAATTACTCATACCTCTTTAAATATCTGTCCATCTTTGTAACTGCTTTTAGTGATAGGACAACTGAGAATCAAAATGGTGGCCAGTGACCTGATTCCTGAAGCTCTTTGCCCAATTGTGTTATGGCTACCCTTAATGCCACCCTATACAGTACGTCACAACAGTTTGAAGCCGTCGCTCACCACCACCACCCAAAATACTAATTTATTTTTATTTATAAGATACTCTGACTGCAATTATTACACATAAGACATATTGCACACTAACATTTATGATAATGAGGATAGTTGACCCCGTAAGCTAGGCTCTTTTAAGAGATGCTGCTGTTGAATGCATAGTAAGTAGTACTACCTCCAAATGACCAAGACTGATCCTCGAATAAGCTTGGAAATGCTTTTCAAAATTATAAATTGGCCAATGTTAATAGTATTTTATGTTCTGCGGCCCAGGTGATCCCGTGTATTGGTGAGAAGCTAGAGGAGCGAGAGAGTAACCGCACAGAAGAGGTTGTGTTCGCCCAGATGAAGGCTCTCATTCCCAACATTTCCGACTGGTCCCGCGTGGTCATTGCCTACGAGCCAATATGGGCTATTGGCACCGGCAAGACCGCCACCCCACAGCAGGTCAGATATTTACTTAACCTCTACAGAATGAATGCCATTATTATTGTACAGTATTCAGACTAATCCTGGACGATTAATTTAAGATTAGAAAAAGTTTTTCATAGCCATGTGACCCATGTCCTCAAAACTATCCCAAAAACTTCTTCAGAACACGGATACCTTGTAATATGAAAAACACTAAGTGATCTCATTAAGCTCAGAAAAGGCCTCTTGTATCCCAAAGGGTAATCCCCCAGGGTTTGGTATTGCTAAACTAGGTTTTCTATTAGAGAGTTAATACTGCCCCAACTTTAATGCCGAGCAGTGACAAAAGTAAGTATGGTAACATAAGCACGCTACAAATATTCGTCAAGATAATGTAAGGAAGATCTTTATACAGTAATATTATCTTCTGTCTTGTAATGTCAACATATTTGTTGAATAGAGAGATAAATATTCCACTTACTTATAATGAACATAGTTCTGAGTATTCGAACCCAGGACACCATACACAGAACTTACACGCCTTAACATTATACCAGCAAGACAGTTAAAGATTAAGGGGGTGTGCTACACTTACCTACAAAAATCTAAACTATTTGGAGTTAAGACTTAAAACTTTGCAGATGAATAGGCACCTATGTTGCCTATTGCCTATTGTGTGTGAACAAGAACGATATATATATATACGTACAGTATATGTATACATATACATATACTGTATGTATAACAACTATAAATTAAAATGTAAAACTTGCAAACTAAACAAACCAAAATTGGGACAAGGACAATATAAAGTCAAATTAAATTATCAAAATCGCTATGTGGAAACAACGCTTACTAAAATGAAAATTATTAAATAAAAGAACACAATCCACCACATAGGGTGTACATTACTACATGAGCAAGTTAATCTGTTTCCCAAGCAAACTAATCGCACATATAACAACGCACTATCGTCACGTTAAAGGAAGTAGTCAAGTTTGGGAAGTCCGGGACGTTCTGGCAAATTTTACTAAACTCTGCATGAATAAAGAAACTATATGTTAAATGTCAAAATATTATTTAAAATCAAATTTGCAACATGACAAGACATTAAAATAGTACAAAATACAAATATTGATAAGATATCTATACTATTACAAAATAATATATAAAATACAGTACAGCACTCACTAACGATAGTGCTATCGGGTAGGTACCTGTAAGCATAGCATGCCTCAAGTGACCCCTATCAATAACTACCCTACAAATAACCTACATTTATAGCACAAATAAACTAAGGAAATCGCAAAAGTAAGCAATTGATACTATCGACAATGAATACATATAATATAAAGACAAATAATTACAAAATATGAAGTAACAACAGATTTAAACAAAGAGTACTCTTTTAACAAGAATAATACTTTACTACTTTAATACTTTGACATTAATACTTTACCAATTTTGTTTATTTTTGGCTGTGAATAGTCATTTGATATCTTTACAGCCCTATGCAACAAAAAAACATACATCATGGAATATCGTTGTCATTATATCACGTATGCCTAATTTAATGTAAAATCAGGGTTTTTGGTGACTTTTTTTTTTTTTTTTTTTTTTTTTTTTTTTTTTTTTTTCCCCCCCCCCCCTAGTATACTTAACTCCTTCACATTTTCAATATCTTTACATAGGGTGCTAGCGCCTATCAAAAACAATATTCCCTAGTAATCTTAAGTTAATCTGATTGATTTTCAATTTTCTGTGATTATTTAAAACACCAAATCTATTGAACGGAGATACGGCCTTCTAACCCCTTCTGTACAGGGCCCATATGACGGGTGCCATTTTGAGGCTATTATGAGATCTGAGAGAGAGGCCAGCTGTTGTAGGGAGCGCAGAGGGGCTCCAACTGCCAATCACAGGCGGCAGGCACACACTGAGCTCTGAGATAGTGCTCGGTCACTCATGTGCAGGTGTCACACACAAAAACAGTAAAAATTGCTAATTTTGTTCAATTTAGGTCTTCGTTTGCAAGATCATTGCAAGGTAACCAGATGTCGTACAGGGATGATTCAAGTGTCATTGGAAAGCTGTATCATTGTACTTTCATGGATATATTATTGTATTATGCTCTGGATCTTGCTTATGCATGAACTAGAGCATGGAAAGAAGGTAATTTTGGGCAATTATGCCCCCCTCCACGTGCTTACAACCTTCGTCCCTTTAACTCGTTCGGGCATATAAATTTGCGTGGCCCGGTGAAATACTGGTCAGGTATTATTCCATGATGGTGTAGGAACATTTTGAGGTGGGTTTTGTATAATGTGATATTTATGATCCCAGGACCCCCCCCCCAGGGTCTCCGTATGGAGCTCAGTGGTCTGGTTAATCTGCTCTACATAACTAACTAACATGACTACGATAAATATCCATTTATGGAATACTGGATATCAATCTAATCATGTACTCAACCCAACTGCACTGTGGATAGCATAATGTTTAGGTGAGAAAGGGAAGAACAAGGAATGGGGCAAATAATAATGATAAAACTATTTGTTAACAGCCTACTGGGCAGAATGGGGCAAAGATCACTAATGATCTCATTAATGTTCTTTTACCTATAGATATTAAAATGTAAAACTTGCAAAACAAACAAACCAAAATAGGAATGCACAATATAAAGACAAAAGAACTTTATCAAAATCACTGTTTGGAAATAACTCATGGAAGAAAAGAATGTACATCACTATATGAGCAAGAGTTTGTTTCTCAAGCAAACTAGCTACACATATACTGAATTTATTTACTCTTGTCATATTCAAGGAATTTAGTTAATTTTGGAAGTTCAGGACAATCTGGTAAATTCTGTATGAAGAAAGACACTACAAAAGTATTATATTCAATGGGTGAGGGCTGGTCCTATCCAGAGTGAGGTTTGGCATACTCTACCCAACCTTAGCCATTTCTGTCTATCTCTTTTACTATCCAACTTTTGGGGGGCTAGGAATCCTCCTCCCCTTGTAAAATTCACCTATTAGACGAGAGAGATTAATGGGCGAGGGAACACGAAAGTGGTCCCAGATCCTAAGAACTGAAACTTGAAATGTTGTTTCTGTTGTGCTGTCTCGAGTCGGCCACCCCTAGTTATGGGGTATGTGCCTGAGTATATTCATACATACATTATATTCAAACTAGTTAAATTATAAAACTATAATTAAAGCATAAAACTGCACATTAAACAATATTAATTAATAAAATATACAAACGTATTTGTAATTTGACAAGATATGAACAATACTGGCAGTATACTGTATTCACAAAAGATAGTGCGCTTGGGTAGGTACCTGTTGTTGTTCCCTAAGCTGCCTGGCCGAACAGCCCCGAGTCCTTAAGGAAGGCCATGGCCACGGTCGGGCTTTCCCACAGCGCTCTCAAAGAGTGTAAATTGTGTTGTTGGCGTAAGTGGTTGTGTGAAATGCAGTCTTCTATGATGTGTTTAATGGTATGGGGTGCTGTGTTACAACCCGGGTAGGTGTCGACGACGGAGGTAGGTACCTGTTGATCATAATATTGTTCTTAACACCAATAACTCCCAATGAAATTAATGAAAGCATATGATCCTCCAGGGATTCGAATGCAGGACACCATACACAGAACATGCACGCCTTAGCCATTATACCACCAAGACAGTTAAAGATTAAGTACAGTACATGACTATTGACTACGATTAATATCCATTTATCGAATACTGGATATCAATCTAATCATGTACTCAACCCAACTGCACTATGGCCTATGGGTAGCGTAATGTTCATGCGAGAAAAGGAAGAACAAGGAATGGGGCACAGATCACTAAGGATCTGACCTTGCAATTTAATTGTTCAAATGCTAAAATTTTAAATTGATTCTTACATCAAGAAAGCAAAGATTCCGGTTTGTGTTATTTGGGTACTATAAAACCATTAGCCGGAACATATTTGCGGCTTTCTAGGGCCATTCCTAGCTGATGCTGAGAGGATTGGGTTCTAGTCATGTGGTGATGGGCTGGTCTGTCAGAGTGAGAGCTGAGCGATCTCTGCCATACCCATAGCTTACTCTGTCTGTTCCTTTTACTTATATATTTTCTAGATCTCGGGTGACGGCGTCTCTTCCGTGGATTAACCTCCCAATCTCCCAACCTAGAGGTTGGCAGATTGGAAGCCAAAGCGTCACATTTTTCCTTTGACCCTCAACTTTCTCTTCATAATTGCTGAGGGGAACAGGGCCCTGGGTGGGGCTTTGGTTTCCCGGGCGTTTCCGCGCCCTCCTTAGCTCCCTGCCATGGAGTGGCTTCGGTCACCCAGGCTTTATTGTGGTAGGCAGGGAGGGATCTGTGGGGGTGCTCGGTTATGGCCTTGGCCTTGCTTGGGGCCTTGGGGCTGTTCGGCCAGGCAGCCTGGGAAACAGCAACAACAACATATTTGTATTTAGTTTTTTTGGAGGATTATCATCCTCTCAACTGCCCCTCAATCCATTGGACCTGTTGCAACTAATATCCACAGGCAGTTTAGGGAAAGGGGTGGTCGCCCTCCAGAAAGCAGTTTTACATGTAATTCTATGCAAAATAGACCTATGGACTTTAAATGCTAGATATAATAATACAAAAAAAAAAAAAAAAAAAAAATCTGAAAAGTCCTGATAGAGGTGACCATTGATAAGAGCTTTGGCTTTATTTTGGATACCCTCTATCTATCTACTGTACTGTATATACTCAGGCCCAATCCCCACTTTTCCTTTTGGGGGGGGCGGCAACTCAAGACAAAGACCGAATAGGGACAACACAACAGAAAAGAATGAACACACAAAAACAAAATACAAATTCACACACATCTAGGTCATCCAGGAGAAGACCCAGAGACCAGGGTCACCAAGGTCCCTCCAGCACTATCCCAGCCCCCGACCACCCGGAGAGGTTCCGATCTCAGCAGGCAGACATGCAGCAGAGCCGAAACCATAAGCCCGCCCACCACACTTCCAGGCGCACCCTTCATATAAACCTTCTCCCCAGGCCAGGCGCCTGATGGACTATTATCTAGTCCAACTTACGCCCGACCCCTTCCCCCAAATGACCACGTGTTCACTTTTCTATTCACAAGCATTCTCCATTCATTCCTGTTTATTACCACTTCCCTTGCCTGATCTATAGTCATTCCTCTATCATTCAAAGATTGTCTTGCAGTCTCCATCTCCCCTTGTATCTGACTCACATATTCTCTTTGTAAGCCTTTCATCTTCCATTTGTTTAACATGACCATACCAGCTCAGCACCCTTCTGTCCACTCTGGCCGACAAATGTTCCTGCTGCCCCACTCTCCTACGTATCTCTTCATTCCTCAATTAGATGATCAAAAGGAAATTGGGATAGTGTTGGTAGTGCATGAAAAAAAAAAAATATGTTGACTGTAAACTTCAAAGTTCTTATTTCTTCCTTAGGCTCAAGATGTACACGCCAGTCTGCGTAAGTGGCTCCATGACAACGTGAGCCCTCAAGTGGCTGAGTCAACTCGTATCATCTATGGCGGTTCAGTCAGTTCCGCCAACTGTCAGGAACTTTCCAAGACCGGTGACATAGATGGTTTCTTGGTTGGAGGAGCTTCACTAAAGCCAGACTTTGTCAAGATCATCAATGCTCGCCAGTAACTTAAAGTTGACCACTTTTAATCTTGAAGTTGACTGTGCAAATCTGATCTTTTGTTATACTGTATGTACTACCATGCATAATAGATCCTACCCACAGTGTGAGGTTGAATCATATAAGGTTCAATCAATGAAGCAGTTGAAGCAAGTGCCTTTATGGACTTAGCTATTCTGCATTATAGTAAATTCTGATACTTTATTGTGCTTGTGCTTGGAATTGTAGTTCAATTTGGTTCCTGTCACTAACTTATTAAAAATTATAAACATGAATGTTATCTTCTGTGAATTAAAGGAATGTCTGAATGAATGTGCGACTGATTCAGTTTTATTGTTATATTAAAATGTTAAGTTTATTATTGAAGCTTAGTCTGTAAAATTACTGTACTGCAATTGGCACAAATGAAGTATTATAGCAAGTCTGCATATTATAGTCGTGTACGTCAGAGTTCATGTTGGGATAGATTGTTTATAGGTAAGAAGTTCAACATATAACGGAATCTAAAACTTTATTTAAAATATCCAATACAAAAAATTAATAAATACCTGGTCAATTCACTTTGAGAATAATAAAATGTTAGATCATGGAAGACTATATTATACCTTTTAGAATAATGTAATATTGGTTTCTTATTCATTAGATTTTAGATTAACCCTTAAAAAATAATTTAAACTAAGCTACCTTACATTAGCACTTTATAAAACCATTACCCAATACAAAACAAAAAGCATTTGTTTATATAAAAGTATTTTGTAATCATGTGATCCTGTTGGTACTAGAAATGTTGATACATTCCTCACAATGGCTCTAGTACAATACCAACACTCCTACAAGTCTACAGTATATGAACTTTATAAAAGAGTATTTTATTGTAACCAGTGCTTGTGTCAGAAATTCTGAGCATTACATTCTTATTACCAATGCCTTATTCATAATAGTTGTGGATAGTTTGTAACAAGGGGTAGGAGGATTCTATTAAACTGCAGGCTTTAATATATTTGATGTACACAATGGTTAAACATTAAGTAAAATTATCATATTTTGCTTTCAATTAACTCTTACATATCTTGTAATACAACTATCAGGAATATCTTCTATATGATAATACAATATCTAACTCAAGACAGATATTTATGTAAAAAGCCAGGAGAGAAAATGCAAAATCCCAGTCACCAGCATTATTAATACATAAATACATACCGTAACAATATAATAAGCAAAACAAAAACTTAACCTTGTTTGATCTAAAGAAGCTACACAGCGAAATGCTACAGTAAAGATCTATCCTCAAATGGCATTACCAATACTGTACAGTAATATTACCAGTTATTTTTACTTGCTACAATAACATTGTTTAATTAATCTGAGTTGGTTTACAAATTACACAATCTGGGTATTATTCACTTGATCCCTTGACTGCCAAAGGACACAATAAAGTGTTTACTTATAGTTTATACAGTGAAACTACTCTTTCAGGCTAGGTATTCGGTCTGGACTTAGGCTTACTCTTTTAATGTCTTGGTACAGTGAGGTAAATGTTCAACAATTGGTATTTAGTTTGGACTCCCATACGTGCAGTTTCAGTCTCTTGTCCTAATGGCGGCATTCCAGGCAACGCTGTTAAAGGCTGCATCACTCTTCAGGAGGTATCGAGATGACCATGGTATAATTACTAAAGTAGAGGGCTGGTCCTATCCAGAGTGATGTTTAGCATCCTCTATCCAACCTTAGCCATTTCTGTCTGTCTCTTTTCCTGTTCTACTTTTCCTTCAAGGTGCTGGCGAGATCGCCCAATTGGGTGGCACTGCAAGGTGAGCTGCGGATGGTGGGGGCATTGGCCCAGGGGTGTAAGCCTATGGGCTGATGATCCCCACCCTCCGTTGCCCTCTCAGAGACAGATCTCATCTCGCCCGAGCATCTGGATCGCTTCGGTCTACCGGACTCGGGACTGCTCAGCCAGATAGTCTGGGGAACTACAACAACTACAGTAGACCCCCCCAGTTATCCGGCAATCAAACTAACGGAATCCTCAAAACAACAGTAAAAGTTCGGCAAGGATTTATTTAGTAATAAATTGAGAAAAAATGCAGCGAAGATGAATTCAAACCGCCCGCCCTTCGCACGGCGAGCATCGCTCGCACTTGGCGGCATCTGTTTACACTTTTCACAAGAAGACATAGGCTTAGCCTAGGGAAGGTGTGTCGGAGTGGTCTTGCCACTGGACTGGTAATCCAATGGACCTGGGTTTGAATCCCAATATGTCAATGGGAAGATATTATTGGGATGGAATTTGTGCTGTACCTAGAGTATCAGTGCATTACCACAGCACACTGAAATGCCAAATAAATACCCTCATTGTTCCCTGATTAAATAGCACTGTATGAATATTCCCATATTCAAAAATATGCTACAGGGGGGCAATGCCTAGTGAGTTGATTGCTCAATAGGTGGCGTTCTGAGAGTGAGGGTCCGAGCCTGGGGGATGAGACTGAAGCACGGAGGTGGAGCGGCATCTCATTGCTTCGAGCCGTGAAGCTTCGCATGTCTCACTCCCTAGACTGGAGCAAGACCTCACAGGCCTCACCGTGTTCAGTGGTAGAGTGTAAAGGCTATCAGCCTATGCCCGAGAGGGAGTAGTTGGAATAAAAAAAAAAAAAAAAAAAAAAAATATATATATCCACAAAGATTTGACCTATGGGTTTCAGAGGACGTGTGGCATAGTTTTTCGGGAATAACTTTATTAGCAAACAGTTGGATCAGTATGATATTTTGACACGGCTTTATTCAATATAGTGCATTACCAAAAGTGTAGATATAGGCCACTTGTCCCTGTGTCATGACGTTAAAGTCGCACATTAATTTAATGACTAAGAATTGGACAAGGCTACCGTGGCTTACCTGCGAGAACCATCAAACCATTATTGCTCCACCATCAAACACGGTAGTTATCAGCCACCACCCAACCCTATTATCGTCTTTAAATTTAAGTTATCTGTCAATATCAAGTATAAATATACAAACAGAATGTATTTTTGTCTATTTATACTTGATATTGACAGATTACTTGAATTTAAAGGCGATAATAGGGTTGGGTGGTGGGTGATAACTACCGTGTTTGATGGTGGAGCAATAATGGTTTGGTGGTTCTCACAGGTAAGCCACGGTAGCCTTGTCCGTTTCTTGGTCATGAATGTGCGACTTTAACCTCATGACACAAGGACAAGTGGCTTATTTCTACACTTTTGGTAATGCACTATATTGACAAAAATTAGGGGACAGTGTGAAAAAAGCTGTGTCAAAATATCATACTGATCCAACTGTTGGTTAATAAGTTATTCCTGAAAAACGATGCCACACGGCCTCTGAAACCCATAGTAGGTTAGAGAGAGAGATATATATATATATATATATATATATATATATATATATATATATACAGGTATATCAGGAGGCAGAACTCGCTGTTATCTTGCGAATGATGAAGACTAGAACTGTTGACACCAAGTGGTTATCATTTGAGGGGTAAACATAGATATTTTGGCCCCGTGACCACTTTTCCTTTGATTGCGCGGCGGCTAGGCTAAAGCTTCTTTGACATATTCATAATGTCTGCAAAGAAATGGCCTAACATAAGTTAGACATGTATCAGGAGGCAGAACTCGGTTACCTTGCGAATAGTGAAGGCTAGAACTCTACTTTAAAGACTAAGGTGTTGTTGTTGTGTGGCAACAAGTTGTTAAGCCAGTCACTAATCTACCAAATTCAATAAAATGTGACCTATTCACATCTGTAAAAAGAAATGGTCTAACCTAGGTTAGATGTATATCAGGAGGCAGAACTCACTGTTATCTTGCGAATGGTGAAGACTAGAGATTACTATACAAAGTTGTTTTTGGTTGATGTAAATAAAACTTGTTTTGAACCCATGATAACTTTTCCTTCGATTACGCGGCTATATCGGCGGCTACGGTTGTAATTCTTTACTCTCATTTCACTAATGATTATTGATTTAATTCACCATTATAACCATTCTCAAGTCACTGGCCATTGCTTTCATGCATCGATAGATTTGAACTACAGAATATCGATTGGGCCCAATAGTATACCGGTAAACAAAGCAAAGCACAATAGATATGAGGTTCACGAATCGGGTTTGGTTAACCCTTATTGTACCAGCGACGTACAATGGCAAATAGTAAGAAAGTTACTCGCCAGTACCAGCGCTGTATGATATCCGTCAGTAATATTCGGTCCTTGTACCAAGTGGTACCTGGCACCATGACTTGTAAACACTGCTTTGAGACCTTGGCAACACTTCTCAGAGTGTATCCAAGGTCCCACGGGCAGGCTGGCTCAGTACTCTTCCAGCTTTCGGGGCGAGAGGTTGCTCTCTCTCGTCTTTGAAGCCATTTTGGCCACAATGCTTGGTATTGGAGGTTACATTTATAGTTGTTGTTGTTCCCCAAGCTGCCTGGCCGAACAGCCCCAAGGCCCCTAGCAAGGCCAAGGCCACAACCGAGCGCCCCCACAGAACCCTCCCTGCCGACCACAATAAAACCTGGGTGACCGAAGCCACTCCATGGCGGGGAGCTGAGGAGGGTGCAGAAACGCCCGGGAAACCAAAGCCCCACCCAGGGCCCTGTGCCCCTCAGCAATTATGAAGAGAAAGTTGAGGGGCAAAGGAAAAATGTGACACTTTGGCTTCCAATCTTGGTAGATTGGGAGGTCAATCCACGGAAGAGACGCCGTCACTTGAGATCTAGAAAATATATAAGTAAAAGGAACAGTCAGATTAAGCTATGGGTATGGCAGAGATCGCTCAGTTCTCACTCTGATAGACCATCCCATCACCACATGACTAGAACCCAATCCTCTCAGCATCAGGTAAGAAAGGCCCTAGAAAGCCGCCTTTGGCGGGGGGATAGTTCCCTTATTTCAAATCCCGCCCTACATCAATAGGAATACTCTCTGGTACAGTAGGAGTTAAGATTACTCTGTTTATATAAGTTTATTATGAAATATATCTGGGATATTCTCGCTATATATTGGGGTTTTGTGAGTAGGCCCTATCTATAAGAGTAAGTCTCAAAACAACGGCAAAATTATGTATCTGGCATGCCTTCCCCCCGAGCTTGCTGAATAAACTAGGTTCTACTGTATCTAGAAGGTAGGCTCTCACGCAGGTATTGATTATCAAGCCCCACAATTTGAACTTTGCTGATAGCTGCACGACGTCATCCGGTTACAATTTTGAAACGCATACAGGTGTTTATAATGATGAGCATTCTTGTTGTTGCTTTAGGGGTTGATTCCTGTCTGTGGATTTGTATAACTTTCACACAGGCTGTGTAGTGTGCTATGTAATTCGCACCTTGACATTCAAAACTTTTTTATTTTTCCATACCATTATATTATTTCAAACTTGGGCTACATTAGCAGTAAAAAATAATAATTTTAGCAAAAACTTACTACTCAGCAATGGAATGGCCGAACTGGCATAAATCAGGTCTAAATCCCTCTACATCAAGTGATTGTTGTGTGACTGATACATACATACATAACATTTTAAGACCGAGTGCTCCACACATACGTGCAGTTTCAGTCTTGTCCATCCCCTTTTCCTTTGTATATATTTACTATTACACTTTAGTGCCAATCCTCAGGGATTTTCTGATCTTTAATAATGGTGCTTATCAACTCAGTGACTAAGCTGACACCAGTCTCCCCTGAGGCTTTTATCATCTCAGCGACAATGTCAGAGCACCCTGGAGCTTTACCGTACTTCATTTTATTGATTGCGTCGGTCACTACAGCTGGTGCTATCAAAGGACGGGGTCCAGATATTAGTTTTTCGATACTAAGCTGTTCCTTATCCCATTCAAACTCTACATTTAGCAATCGTTCATATTGTGCCTTCCATGCTTCTCTGATTTCATCTGCATGCACAATCTTCCCATTATCTTTTCTAACTCACTGTTCACCTATAATATCCCTACTGTCATTTTTAACTTGCCTATCTAGGTTGAAGATCCCATTGGGATTGTCAGTGTTACACATTGTTCAAGGACCAGGTCCTTAATGCCTTTTTTTAGCATTGTAAATAACACTTCTGGCAGTTTGTTTAGCTGCCTATAAGCTGTATATAAATACAATTCTACTATGGAAATTATGTCCTCCACAAAATCAAAGCACCAAATACAATGGTATTTAGATTTAAGGGTTCATAGAGTGCCACTAAGACCCTGTAGCTGTTGGCATGATCAAGTGATGCAGGAGACATATGGTGGTTTGAGTTATGAAAGTCTCATTAATCTAAATACAGAGAAGTTTTGTTCATGTATTGTAGATTTGGTTGCTATTATGAAGCAATTATGCTACAGGTATTATGAAACTTGTATGTATGTATGTATATACACAGGCACAGACCGGTACCCCACAGCCGGGGGGTGGCCGACTCGAGACAAAGCCCGAGCAGGGGCAATTTTTTTTTTTTTTTACACACATCTATGTTGCCCAGAAGACCCAGATACAAAGGATCACTAGGGTCCTCGAGCACTCCCCCAGCCCCAGACTTCCCGGAGAGGTTCTGGTCTCAGCAGGCAGACATGCAGCAGAGCACACTACAATCCTCACATCCTTAACTCATAAACGGCGAGCGTCCTCTATAGAGGTTTTTGTGGTGCTATGCGAGCGTCCTCTATAGAGCCAGCACATTAAAACAAACTTTGAAAACACCCCAGTGGCACTCAAAGCAAAGCAATATATGATTAGGTGAGATAATTCCCCTCCATTACGTACTGCAACTCCCCCCCCCACCCCCCCTCTCCTCAAGTATCAGCTATTTTTCCTCTTATTCCCCCTTTTATCGGGTAATTTTTCGCACGAATTTCCCTCACGCGGTCTGGTTAACATGGGTGAGGCAGCTATAGAGATCCTTGCAACACAGAGACTTCTATTGCAAGGCCTCAGTGTTCCCCTTGAGGTCAAAGAGGGAGGATATTCAACGCCCGGGCTCTCGCCTCATGATACGACCGGGCGGCAATAATACATCTTTTTCACACCCCAAATGCTATACCCACTTCTTTTATTGCTCTTAAATGTTTATATGGTCATGTTAAAGGTAAAATAGGCGCATATGGTTAAGTAATAATGATATACAGTATATGGTAAATATGACAATTTTCGTCAGAATTGAACCAAATACCTTCGCACGGCGGTACGCTTTTAACTACCATAGCTTTGCCGTTTAAAGGTTAAGGTAGACATTATCAACTGGTAATATAGACTGTATATATATTTTGTTCCTACAGCACTTTGTAAGTGTACATAATTATGTCATTGTACTGCATACAATACTTGAAGTAAAAAGTGATCCTCGTAAACAGGAGCATTGTTGAGGGTAATCTTATTCTGATCTGGCAACTTAAAAATATATTTCAATAGATTACAGCTGAAGCCTTCAGTTGTCAATACTAATGTAAATTTTTAGACTTAAAATGTTGTCAGATAAAACTTGCCTATGAATCACATCAGACGCTATAAAATATTGGACACTAAGAGTCTACATCAATCACTAAACAAAGATAAATTTATAATGAATTTTCATCATAAACATTATACACATGGACAACACAAAATTACACTTCTTTATATTGTGAATGCATCTATAAGTATGGAATGTGATGCCTAAAACAGCATTTTAATCATACACAAGTACTGTGTATATATATATACTATATATATATATATATATATATATATATATATATATATATATATAATATACCGGGTACTTCAGTTATCACATACTGCTCTGAGATTCAGTAACACAAATTAATTATTAGAGCACAATCACTAAATAGAGTATCGTTCAATATATATAATGTCAAATATTCAGCTCTAAATGTAAATAAAATACAGTACACTATCAAATCAGGATTGACAACAATAAAATTTCTAAATCATACTGAACACAGTACTGTATCAAATATTTTAGTTTGAGACTTAAAATATTGTGACAAATTAGATCCATACCATACTGAGAAAACAATAAAATACTTCTTTGAATACAGTACAATATAACACAATAACATTTAACACCTGAAAAAAGGAAAAAAAACCAACAACGAATCAACGATATGGTACCTTTCACAAGGTAAGCAGAAAATTGATAGACTATCTATGTAAATTTCAATCTTCCTTGTCAGCTATAGTAAATTGAACATGAAGGGCTGGTAAAAAATAAATACCGGAACCTAAAATAAATAAAAATTAGTAAGTCAGAAAAGGAAGAATATCCAAACAAAAAGCACCACCCTAAATATGGGGCAGTACTGAAGTAAAAAAGTGTTACAAGTTCATTATGGACTGCATCACATTAAGCTCTCCCTCCAGACTTAGTAGGGTTCTGTTGTTCAAAGAGGCGCCTGAGGAAGTAAACCTGGAGTGATGCAGTAAGCATGATGGCAATACACTGTCCCATGGACCACACCTGCACGTAGCTATTGTTGCTCAGTAGAAGCTGGAAGTCCCGAGATTCTTTGGCCCTCCCTTGGCTCTGGAACAGCAGGATCTCGTGGATGTGTTGGTCCACGCCTTTGATGGAGTGCTGGTGGAAAAAATTACAACAAAAATTATGCTACATTACCGAATACTAAAATTATACAGTCGACCCTCGATTTAACGGACCTCGATTCAACGGATTTCGGATTTAACGGACTCTGTCCGTTAGGTGGCGGGCACATATTAAGAAAAACAACTTTATTTGTATCATTGAATTGTTTATTCTCTTCTATCTACTGTTTACCTATATTGCTTTATTCTCTTCTATCTAATTAGGTTGAACTTATACATAGAAAGTTTAAAATCTTTATTATTTTGGCATATTTGGGCAAAAACAGAAGTCTGGAGGGAATTTTCCAGTAACGGACAAGCTTTCCCCCCTATTAGTCCGTTACATCGACGGTCGACTGTACTTCAAAACTGTACCTCCAGTTCTATCCATTCATATGCAGATGACTCTACCTTACACTATTCAACTAGTTTTCCAGAATGCCCCAGCAAGCAATCACTCAAAAACAAATGTAATAAAGCCATACAAAACCGCCTAATGGCGGCACACTGGCGGTAAATGTCGCCGTCTCTGGACCCGGACCTGGCGCCTTGGGCCCAACCTGGACGAAATGGATCCAGAGGGTACAGTACGTAGTGTTTCTCCGGACTGACACTCTCCGCCCAATAGTATAGGGGCCCGAACCTGGTGGTAGCGCTTCAGGAGGCTGCCCTGTCATTGGGCGAAAAATACCAGACCGGTCGTAGTGCTGTGTACGCGCACGGGGTGCGTCCCTGCGGCTGGTTCTGGTGGAGCGCACCGAGGCCACTGGATCCTACCCCCTTGTAATCTCTTGGGGGAAGGTGCTGGGAATGGTCCCTGGGTAGAATGGAGCCGGAGTTCTGGGGGGGAGGGGGGGGGGGGGATGCCCATTCTGCCAGCCTAACCAACCAAATATGACTAAACCTGAAGAGAAACAACGTAAGTCCGATGATCCAAAACCGCACAGGATACAGACAAATGCCCCCCACAGTCTCAGACTTGCTAGTGTGAATGTTGGTAGTTTGAATCTGAGTGCAAATGAAGTGGCTGAGATGTGTGAGAGGAGGCAAGTGGACGTCTGCTGTGCCCTGGAAACACTCTGGAAAGGGTATGGGGTACAGTGGATTGTTGGAAGAAAGAAAAGATATAGGATATACTGGAAGGGGGTTGAGACTGATAAAGCGAAAGGAGGAGTGGGTGTTCTGGTGGCTGAAGAGTGGGCAGAAAGTGTGCTTCAGATTACGAGAGTTAGTGAAAAGCTGATTGTTTTGAAGTTGAAAGTTGGTGAAAGAATTCTGGATGTGATATCTGCATATGCCCCACAGGCTGGCCTACAGAAAGAGATAAAAGAGGACTTCTGGAATGACACCGTCAGTGTCATTTCAGGCCTTTCGAAGAATGAAATAACAATCCTGGGAGGGGACCTGAATGGTCACGTGGGAGCATCTGCAGATGAATACGAGGGAGTACATGGAGGAAATTGTTACGGAAGGAGGAATCTCGAAGGCGATAGCCAGATATATTACTTCTTGGTTAACAGGAAAGACTGAAAGCTGGTTTGGGATGAAAAGGTCATCCCGAGCGAAGAATGTATCCCCCCAGCATAGCTACTTGTGTGTGACATGAGCTTATACAGAGATCCTAGGCGCAAGAAGGTATACATGCCCAAAAGGAGAGTGTGGCTGCTGAAGAACAAGGAAGTTAGGGATAGGTTTCATAGTGAACTGGAGGAAATAAATAGAAATAAGGAAGCTAGGCCTAGCGATGTAAATAGTCAATGGAATTTCTTTAAGCATAGCCTTCTCGCTGCCACTGACAAAGTCTGTGGGAAAACAAAGGGTGGGAAAGGAGGAGGCTGTACAGAAGAAGAAAATTACTCGCACAAAGACGCACACATCAAAATCTACAGGATAGGCAAAAGGTCGAAATAGATAGAGAAATTGTGGAAATTGAACAAAGGCTAAGAATATCATATGAACTACAACATATGGAAGAGGAGAGGAAAGCTATTGCAGGTATAAAGGAAAATTCCAAATACTTCTTTTCATACGCCAAACAAAAGGCTAAAACAACATCAAACATCGGCCCACTGAGCAAAGGGGACGGCTCTTTCACAGGGGACAAAAAGGAAATGAGCGAACTCTTAAGCAGGCAGTATGAAATGGCATTCAGTGAGCCTGATGAAACAAAAGTCATCAGAGACCAAAATATATTTTTCATGGAAACCTCCCCCACGGAAACCCCTCAGATGCTGGATATTGATTTCGGTCCAAAAGACATAGAAGAGGCCATTTCCAACATGCCATCCCACTCGGCACCAGGCCCGGACTCATGGAATTCGATCCTAATGAAAAAATGTAAGGAAAACCTCTCAAAACCCCTGGCTATAATGTGGAGAAGGAGTCTAGACACTGGTGACATACCAGATAGCTTGAAAAATGCAATAATTGCCCCACTGCATAAAGGAGGGAGTAAAGCACTACCAAAAAACTACCGCCCGGTAGCTCTAACCTCTCACATCATTAAAGTTTTCGAGCGAGTCCTGCGAAGCAAAATTTCAACATTCATGGAGACAAATGAACTACACAACACCGGTCAACATGGGTTCAGAGCGGGAAGATCATGTCTCTCACAACTTTTGGAACACTATGACAAAATTCTTAAAGCGCTAGAAGAAAAGAAAAACGTGGATGTCATTTACACCGATTTTGCTAAGGCATTTGATAAATGTGACCATGGTATAATAGCCCACAAACTGAAAGCAAAAGGTATAACTGGGAAAATCGATCGGTGGATATATAATTTCCTCGTAAACCGAAAACAATCGGTAGCAGTAAACCAAGTCACTTCTGAGCCTTCGGATGTCAAAAGCTCAGTGCCCCAAGGAACAGTGCTAGCGCCCCTTCTTTTCCTCATACTAATTTGCGACATAGATACCAACACCAGACACAGTACGGTGTCGTCTTTTGCTGATGACACAAAATTAAGCAAGATAGTAAACACACAAGAGGACACGGGCCGACTGCAGGAAGACATGAATGTAGTGTTCCAGTGGACCAGGGAAAACAACATGCAATTCAATGAGGAAAAATTCCAATTAATACGGTACGGAGATAATAATGGTGTTAAAGAAATTACAAATTACTTAACAGAATCTAACCACATAATAGAACGGAAAGACAGTGTGAAAGACCTTGGGATATTAATGTCTGAAAATATGGGTTTCAAAGTACATAACCAGGTCAAAGTGGCGGCTGCGAAACGTCTAACGGGTTTGATTCTGCGTACTTTTAAAACACGCGGTGAATTGCCTATGATAACGCTCTTCAAATCTCTAGTGCTACCGCGGCTTGAATACTGTAGCGTATTAACATCCCCATACAAAGCAGGTGAAATAAATGACGAAGAGAGTGTACAAAGAAATTTCACTTCGCATATAAGTTCGATAAAACATCTACACTATTGGGAGCGTTTAAGAGCACTGAATCTGTACTCACTGGAACGTAGAAAAGGACGTTACCTAATAATATACACGTGGAAAATCGCAGAGGGTTTAGTACCAAACCTACATACTCCGATAGTCATGAAATTCAGTGATAGGAGAGGCTGGGAATGCGAAATCCCCCGGATGAATAACAGGGGTGCTATGGGCTCTCTGCGAGAGGGCTGGTTATCACACAGAGGCCCACGTCTCTTCAACAAACTCCCACGGCGAGTAAGAGACATGAGGGACATCTCGTTAGACAACTTCAAGAGAGCCCTAGATGTCGAACTGCAAAAAGTGCCAGACGAGCCCATCCTCGTAAGGGAGCGAGCTGTCGCTTCAAACAGTCTACAAGCCAGGCAGCTTAGGGAACAACAACAACAACAACAACAGTCTACTGCACCAAATCACCACCCATAACGAGGGGCGTCGCGCTCCTTGGTGCCGCTAGAAGAGCGGCGAACACATCAAAAGGTCAAAAGGTAAGGTACCCCAGGAATAAGACCACCTGGTGGTGGAACGATGAGGTAGAACATGCTGTGAAAGAGAAAAGGAGATGCTTCAAAGCATGGAAGAAGGGAGGCAGCAAGGAGGAATACCAGGCAGCTTAACCCTTCCTCCCCGGGCAGCATTTATAGATGTCGATAGTCCTATCCGAGCGATCTGGCCAAGAAACGTATGTAATCATAGGCCAATTATTTTGTTATTTTAACTGCTAGAGAATTAACACAAATCTCAAAATGTAGCCCTTACTTGTATATGGAGACTGGCGTTGAGTAGAGCTCTCTAGGTCAACTGGTTCAGGTGTGATGACGATTTCCGTGGAGAGTTATCCCGCGGATTTAGCAATATCGGACACTTTGGAACACTAATTTTCGCTCTAACTGGCAATGGCGGACAAGGTCGGACTTCTTCTTTTTGTTGTTGAGGTTTGGCGGCGCTCCGATCGGCTTTGTTTACAAACGTTTCGGCGCGCGGCTTTCAAAGCACGCTTAAGGACGCTTTCAAGCATAGGATTTTAAAAGGACTCCCGGGCTCCGGGCCTTCGCAAGGTACGTCCTTTTAAAATGCTGACCAGGCAGGAAGGGTTAACGAACTGCCAAAAGGGATATTTACAATGCTAAAAAAGGCATTAACCCTCCACCCCCGGTGGCCTTAGCTCGCTACTGTACTGTGGTCCCGGGTGTTTTGCCGATTATTGGGCTATGTTCACTCACCTGTAACTCAATAAATAGGGCATGTACTGTATTGTTATGAATAAAAAAACAAAATGTTCCTCTAACCTTCCTCTGTAGAATGGCGTTGAGTAAACGTCTCTAGCCCCAGTGGTTGCAGAATGGCGAGTGTGGGAAAGAGAGTGGTTTTCCCCGGGAAATTCCTCCCGCGTTAGGATGCGTCGCCCCGGTCCCAGCTAGCACGCACCTAGCCGCTCGTCGCATCAGAGTCTTTGCCTCCGATAGACTATTTTAGTGGTTGATATTGATAAATTTATGTTTATTTGAGATTTTTATAGTTATTTTGAGGTCAATCATATAAAGCATGTGTATTGGTGTGTCACTGTCACTGATACTGCTCATGTTCACTCTATAGAGTCTATACCATACTTTTTATTAGTAATTGAGCTAAGTTATTGTTATATTAGGCACTGATTATTCGTTATCATAGGTGTTTATTATAAATTGCACATAAAATATTAGGTTTTGTGTCACTTTCACTTAGTTATATGCTTTGTAAACGTTTTATATAAAATTTGTTGTGTCTTTTTCACCGATTTATATATTTCTATAGGTTCTAATCATATGAATGTCACTTATTATATACATTTATGTGTCACTTTCACTTATTATGATGGTCTTATTGTAACTGTATCAATTTTCTGATAATACATTGAACTTTTGTATTACAATACATTGTTTGACTTCCACTTTTTGCCTATATATATATTATTGTCACTGTCTTTGATACCGTCACTATGATTAGAACTCCTGCTTGGAGTGGTAATCAAAGAAGCACCCTTCAGCACAGAGTGCCACCCTGCACTCCACACACTCCATGGTGGACTTTTTTTCTGACCTCGCCCTCAGCCTTATGTTGTAGCAGACATGGCACCGCTTCTGCTGCTGTCAGAGGCAGTGAAATGAGCCTGTGCATATTCATGTAATATGCACAGTGCAAGCGGTCAGTGGCGGCGGGCCCAGCGTGTGCCACTGCCCTCTGTGGCATTGCATATTTCTCCAGGAGCTCCTTTATCGCCTGCTTGTGGAACCTCCGCAGGCTAGTGAACTGTCTGGGTGTATTTTCACTCCGAAGCTTGTAGATGTTGTAAGCATTCAGAATTGACATGTCCACCATATGCATTAAGAACTTTTTGTACCATCTGCATGAGGTATGCAGACAGTCAATGAAGCCCATCTGCATGTCTGACTTGTCGACCAGCCTCATATTGATGTTGTAGTCCAGGACAGCATCGGGCTTGGTCAACCTGGCCTGGGTGCGGCGATCCACCTTGCCAGTCTTGATCATTTGGCCCTTGTGGATGGTGCTGAGGAGGTTGACCTTCCACTGGTCGTGCCAGTGGATAGCCAGAATGGGCCCCGACTTCTTGCGGAAGACATCGCCTTTCTTTGTCTTTGGAGGGAAAGCTGGCATGCCCTTACTTTTCCCTCGTACTGTGCCTACAGTCCCCGTTTGGCGCTCGTGGAGGTACTTGGTGAGAGTTGGGGACGTGTAGTAATTGTCCGTGTAGAGGACGTGATTCTTGAAGAAATAGCGGTCCATCATGGCTTTCACCACTGCTCTGCCAAAGCCAATGGTGGCGTCCGCCAGCACGTCCCCTTCCTTTCCGCTGTAGACCAGGAAGTCCAGGACATAATCAGTTCTGCAGTCGCACAATACAAAGAACTTGATGCCAAAGCGATGTCTCTTTGAGGGGATCTACTGCCGGAAGTGGAGCTTTCCCCGGAACAGCACAAGAGAGTGATGAATTCGCAGTCCGTGTTGGAGTCCATCAGGGTTCAGTGTTAAGCCCCCTCCTCTTTATTATGGTCTTGGAGGCGCTGTCTAGAGTTTTTAGAGGCGGACTCCCGTTGGAACTGTTTTATGCAGACGATTTAGTCCTAATAGCTGACAGTATGCAGGATGCTGAGGCCAAATTCAGAAAGTGGAGAGAGGGCATGGCGAGCAAGGGTTTAAGAGTCAATATTAACAAAACCAAGGTTATGCATTGTAGTTTGAGACGAGGCAATGTGGAAAAGAGCGGTGCATACCCATGTGCAGTGTGTGGAAAGGGAGTGGGCGTTAACTCAATTCAATGTAGCATCTGTCGATGTTGGGTACACCATGGGAGTAAGCGCTGTAGTAGAATAAAGGGGCCCCTGCCGAAGGATAAGTCAGAAATAGAGAAATTTGAGTGCGTAGTGTGCAAAGGCGAGCTTGTGTTAAGTGATGATCCTGTGGCTGTGAATTTTGGAAATGAGTCTTTGGAGCTGGTGAACAAGTTTTGTTACCTAGGAGATACCATCTCTGCCGGTGGTGGGGCCGAGGCTGCCACTGTTGCTAGAATTAGGTGTGGCTGGGGGAAGTTCAGAGAATTGATGCCAATCCTGACCATGAAAAGAATGCCTCTCTCCCTGAAGGGAAAGGTGTATGCCTCATGTGTTAGAAGTGCAATGACGTATGCCTCAGAAACATGGGCCGTTAAAGTAGAGGATGTCAACAGAATGGAGCGTAATGAGATGAGAATGGTGAGATGGATGTGTGGGGCCAGGCTACAGGATAGAATAACAAATGTTGAGCTGAGGAGACGTTTAGGTATAAAGAGTATTAGCGAGGTGATGCGTACAAGTAGACTGGGATGGTATGGACATGTGGAGAGAATGGATGAACAAAATTGGGTGACAAAATGCAGGTCTGTGATTGTGGAGGGAGCTGCACCAAGGGGTGGACCGAGGAAGACCTGGGATCGGACTATACGCGCCGATCTCAAATCCAAGAACTTGACAAGTGAAGCAGCCCTTAACAGGGTTGCCTGGAACGCCGCCATTAGGACAAGAGACTGAAACTGCACTTATGTGTGGAACACTCAGTCTTAAAATGTTATGTATGTATGTATGTACTCAACAATGACGACCTTGCGGTAGGGCTTGAAGAAGGAGCTGAACCGTCGTCGCATCATTTCGTACAACGTTCTAATCTTCCACAGCTTGTCTGGGCGGTGTACGTCGGTGTTGGTGACGAGATGGAGCTGGGCGAGGATGTCGAGGTACCGGTCGCGTGACATATATTTCCCGAAGGCAAGGGTGGATATCAGATCATTGGTGATCCAATAGTCAGGCAACCTATGTTTTTTTACATGAGGCATTAGCATGGTGATTGACAGGAACACCATGAACTCGTGATGAGTCACTTCGGTCCACTGCCTCATGTGGCCCTTGGTCACCTTGTCAAACATGGTGACTTGCATTAGGTGCTGCTTGTTTGTCTCCTTGATGACAAATGCTACCACCTCATCAAAAAAGGCCTCAAAAAGCTCATGTGGTAGAGCATTGAGGCCTGCGGGAAAATTGGGGGTAATTCCTGAACCCTCCTGTGAATCATCAAAAGCTGGCACATCAGGGTTATAATCTTCCCCGTCAGCCAGGTCTTCCCACTGAAAGATGGAGAATGGGTCTGGGCAACGCACACGAGGCCCAGCACGCCCACGGCCGACACGGGAGGCGTGCACCCTAGGGCGGCCAGGGCGGGCCACAGCACGACGCCCCCGGGTGGAGCGGATGGGTTGAGGGTCGTCCATCTCCATATAGTCGTCGTCAGAGAAATCATCTTGTCCTGACGGTGGACCCATATAGTTATGGCCAGAGTCATCTGTGAGGTGTCCTTCTTCGTCAGTGCCCTCCGTATAATCTGGCGGGGAACGAGTGATGCATGGGCGGTGTGTGGGTGGGAGGCGAGGTGGGGAAGGAGTGGCAGGTGAGGCTATGTCCCCCCGAAGGTTCTGGGCTCCTTTGTCTGCGACGAGTGGTAGAAAGCAATGTTTCACTGTCACTAGGCACAGGTATTGGTGATGCGAGCTCAAAAACTTAGCTGTCCTTTTTTCACAAATTTCCTGCCTTTCCCCTTTTCGGCAGCAGTATGTCTCCTGTCGGGGGACCCAGGGGGCAAATAGGCCGAAAGTGGGGGGTCCTTAACCCTCGGCAGTGGTGGGGGTGGTGGGGAACAATGGTGGGCGCCCGGGGCATCTTGGGTGGCTTGGGGAGATAAGAGAGACAATGGCGGGCAAGATGAGTCACCACACTCACCCTCACTCACAGCCTCATCCTCACCAAGTCTTTTGGCCTCTTCCTTGGCTGCCGCGGCCGCCTTTTCCAATACCTGCTTCCTATAAAAGCGTATCTTGAAAGGCGATTTAGCTGGCGAAGGGCTTGGAGTGGTGTCACTCACGGGAAACTTGGAGGTTGACCTTGAACTCTCCCACTCACTCACTTTCCCCACTTCACTCTCTTCACCTTCACCAGCTTCCGCAAAAGCTGTTACATCACCTTCATCACTCTCATGTTCACTCAAAAAAACCCTGAAAGGAGCATCATCGTCACTGCTCCCGCCATAATCACTCGACTTGTAATTCGACGATTTATCACTGTGTTCCTCCTCAACAATATGATTATCTTGAGCTATATCGAGCATTCTCAATGTCTTTTCGATACCTCCTGGAGATAAAATGTCTATGCGTCTTCGTGCAATGCTACGAGCCGGGGCGGGCGTCGTACGGGGCACGGAATCGGACACAGCGGAATCACTTTTTGGTGTAGTATCCATGATGGCGTCGGGGTAGGGACTGATGCCGTGGCGTAGTTCACGCGTGGTGGCGCTGTCTACCACCCACAACAACAGAAATTTACGCGGGCCATTCGAAAGCATATACGCAAACACCCGGTGCCTCAGAGCCCAACCGGACTCCGCGGGCCGCGTTTGTTATGGGTGCCTCAGAGCCCAACCGGGTCTGAGGGGTTAAGGACCTGGTCCTCCAACAAGTGTGTAACACTGACAATCCCAATGGGATCTTCAACTTAGCTAGGCGAGTTGAAAATGACAGTAGGGATATTATAGGGTAAGACGGGGTAATTTCGCCGCGGCACTAATAATTTGCATTGAAACGCCGATATCTCCGAAACTATTGCATGGATTCGGCTGCAGTTTGGCTTAGGTTGTAGAGCAGTTTTGGTTTAGGTTGTAGAGCAAGTTTGGTTTAGGTTGTATAGCTAGTTTGGCTTAAGTTGTAGATCTAGTTTGGCTTAGGTTTTGTTGTAGTTTCGCGGTGCCTGGAGCCGGGGCTAGCGGCGCGTCTGATGGTATGGTCAGGTGTGTGTGGGGGTGTTTGTGGGTGGTTTGTATGTGTGTTTGTTTGTTTGTATGTTTGCGTGTGACACAGTGTTGGCAGTAGCCGTCAGCTGCTGCCTGGTACTTGTACTAGCAACCTACACGCCGCACCCACACGAGACATGTCCACACCCGCACTAAATACTTTCACACCCGTAGGCCTAATAAATTCGTCCACAACCACACTAGACACGTCCACACCCGCACTACATGTCCACAACTCCACACCCGCACTAGACACAGTGGCGCCTAGGCCTACACGTGTGACACACCTGCATCTCTGCCCGCCCTGTTCAGTTGTGTGTTTTTCTATTGGCATGTTTAGTGTCAGTTTGGGTTTGTGAATGTTTTCATTGCTTTTACCTGCGCGCTAGTGTTTTGTCTGGCCATTAATCATATAATGTTATCTAGTTTACTAGCTAGATGATGCGTAAAATAGGTCGCGGCGAAATTACCCCGCCGGGCGGGGTAATTTCGCCGCGAGAGTGACTTTTTTCAAATATTCGGCAGCATGACCAAAACATTTTATTTTTTTTTCGTTTTTTGGGCATCTATAGCAGAAAGGCTGAATGTATAGATACAAAATTAAAAATTTAAAAATTCCATTTGTGGCAGTTTCTATTCGTCAAAATACGCGATTTTCGGCAAAATTACCCCGTCTTACCCTAGGTGAACAGTGTGTTAGAAACGATAATGGGAAGATTGTGTATGCAGAAAATTAAATCAGAGAAGCATGGAAGGCACACTATGAACGATTGCTAAATTTAGAGTTTGAATGAGATGAGGAACAGCTTAGTATCGAAAAACCAATATCTGGACCCTCTCCTCTGATAGCATCAGCTGTAGTGAGCGACGCAATCAATAAAATGAAGGACGGTAAAGCTCCAGGGTGCTCCGACATTGTCGCTGAGATGATAAAAGCCTCAGGGGAGACTCAGACTAGTGTCAGCTTAGTCACTGAGTTGATAAGCACCATTATTAAAGATGAGAAAATTCCCGAGGATTGGCACAAAAGTGTACTGTAATAGTAAATATATACAAAGGAAAAGGGGACACGTTAGATAGAGGTAATTATAGGGGCCTGCAAATGCTTGACCAAATCATGAAGGTCTGTGAGAGAGTCTTTGAGGGTTTGATCAGGCAAAGCATCTCCATTGATGATATGCAGTTTGGTTATTTATTAGTGGCCCCTCCATCATTGACGATATGCCTATTAGTATAATAGCCTCCATTCAAGCGCCCGCGGTAGCCAGTTTGAATCTACCGCCGCGGGGAAGAACGGAGTATCCGTCATAAGGGTAACGCTTATTCTCTTATGGAATTGTCTTATGATTGGGTACTCTCTACGTAAAAACCTTCGTAAAATATAAAAAAGAAAAATATACTTAATAATTGTTATACTACAGCTTTCCATCTCGTGGATTTCTTGTGTGGGAGGTTCCTTGCCGCTGCTCCCGGAGCCGTCATTCCTTCTTCCTCTTCCCGCGGTCGTCCCGCTTGGTTGGGTGCCAGTGTGCCCCGCTTCATTCTTCGTTTGCTCCCTTCTAGTGAGTCCTTACTCATTTGTATACAGTATATCTGAGTTGTATTGAACAAGGTTTTAGATTAGCTAGCACAGGCTACCCCATTGGTACGCCCGCAGGAAGTGTTAAAATAGGGTACTTTGTACAGGCGCTTCGTGTCCACAAGGATCTACGCACCATATATTTTTATGTTATTGTCATATGCGCCTTAGCTGTTGCTTAACTAATTAGTTAGGAGGCTACTTCAACGCAGGATTATGCTTCAGGCCGTCTCTATGAGGCAGTTGCATTATTGTTTTTAGCAGACGCTCTGGTTTAAGGGTTGCCACACGTGGTGTGGAACCTTCCAGAGTCCGGGTCTGCACGTGGGCCTCTTCACCATGTGCTGCGGATGCTGGGTCTTCAGGGGTTGGAGGGCTGCCGTTTTGCTGCTGTTTCTACAAGCCTCGTGGCCAGCCTCAGTAGGGGTCGCCGAGTAAGGCTAGGGGTTATTATTTGATAAATAATATTATTCCATGTATGTCATAGCCTATTGTGTTCCCCTAAGTTTTCATGTGAGATTTCAAGTTTTTATTCCATGTATGTCATAGCCTATTGTGTTCCCCTAAGTTTTCATGTGAGATTTCACATGTTTAGAGGGAATCAGGAGATGTCCTGTTGGTGTGGGGTTTTTGGGGGTGTCTGACTTTCACAGATAAGTCAACACCTCTGAAAATTTTGGTTCGTTTTTCCGGGGGCTTTCAAAGCCAGCTGCCCGTTTCTTGTCCTGCAGACGAGTAAGGAACTTACCAAATGTACCGGCGTGGTATGCTAAACCATGAACTTCCCGGCGGAAATGCTATTTCCTCAGGGAATAACTCGGCTCGCCGAGTGAACTCGCCATGACCGAGAGCCTCACGCGGCAACTTAGTACGCCCGGCGCACAGTTCTTTGGTAACACTAACTAATTAGTCAACTTACAAGAATGCGTGATCTATTACTATCTCTCTAGTCCAAATAGTCATTGATAGTAGAACGCTTGAGGTCATCAAGGGCCAGTGACACCTTTGTCACAGGTAAGCAGTTCAAAGAATCAGAGAAAGCTAACAGATTCTCTGAGTCAAGTCCAGCGGAAGGTTAGAGTAGCAGTGGCTATAGCTAATTTTCCGGTGGACTTGAGGTAGGATGTATTAACCCATCGGATCCGGGGGGCCTCATATGATCCCGATCGCTGTGTCCGGGGCCATTTTCGTACAGTCAAGCTTCATAATTCAGTAGCTACTGATTAAGACCACCTAGAGCAGTCAATTTTTTGTGCAAATTGTAGAACGTTTTGTTGTCTGTAGACTGCCATTGAGATGACATCGCTACGACGCGTGGTTGCCGAGTTATGATGATTTTAGCTGCGATTTTTAGCCGCGCATTTTGCCTCATATGAGGCCTCCCGGATTCCTGCCAATATTTTTGTTTGCCTCATATGAGGCCTCCCGGATTCCGAGGGTTAACACCTCTCAGGTTATCCTTATGAGCATTGATTCCTGGAAATTTCTATTTCCAGATAGCAACACTTCAGTAGCAGTACCGGCGGCAGTTGGGTGAGCCGATTACGGCACAGGGGGGAGGGGGTCCTAACTCCATCATGCCTCGGTTTGACTTATGAGCTACTCCTACCTGCTCTCTTTTACCAGTTTTTGCACACAAATTATGTATAAAATGTGTTGAGTGCCTCGATAGTTCACGAGGATTATGGGTGTCGAAACGCTGCGCCATGTGCTCAGAACTAAGAGCGGCGCTATTCGACAAGAGAGACCTTTCATGCCTTGCGGCTATAACCCTTCCCGCCCGGGCAGCATTTTAAAATGACACCGTGGCAGATGGTCAGGAGCCCGGGTGTCATTTTAAAATCTGTAAGCTTGAAAGCCTATTAAGCGTGTTTTGAAAGCCGTGCGTCCGACGCATGTAAACAAAGCCTGTCTTTGCGACACCGCACCTCCGAAATCAAGAAGGAGACGTCGGATCAATGTTGTTGTTCTATGCTATGACGAAATTAGTGTCTGCAAAGGGCCGATATTGTCAACATTGCATAAAATCTCTCCACGGAAATCATCATCACAACTGAACCAGTTGACCTAGAGAGCTCTACTCAACGACAGATTACATATTAGAAACAGCACTACGTTTAGAGATGTGTGGAAATTCTCTAGCCATTAAAATAACAAAGATACGGGTAGCCTATTAAAGAAGTTTTTCGGCCAGATCGCCCGGATCTCGATACTGTCATTAGGAAGGCGAGCCCGGGCGGGAAGGGTTAAAAGAGATCAAACACTTATTTAACGGGTACGCAAAGGACGTAGCCCATAAAGTGTTACACTGTGACAATGAGGCCCTATGGGATCATCTAGTAATAAAATCTCCTTTAGTAAAATCAATCCGGCCAAGTCAACTAAACTAAAATCGAAAATTGAAAAGTCTTGTCTAAAGCACTGGTGAGTAGTAATAGTAGCGACAGTGAGTGCCGAGGAGACCCCCCCCCTGACCCCAAGTAATAAGTCTCGGTCGAGATCACGGTCCCCCCATAGACAATCCCGCAAGTCTTCAGTTGAGTCTTCTAGATCGACGAAACGGCGGAGGGAGGATTCAGATTCTTCGATAAAACAATCTAGTTCAGGACAGAGTAGTCCAGGACATAAAAGTGCCCGCAAGGATGTCACGATGCCGCGTCACCAGCCTACGCCGGGGTCGCGGCCACTTTCCTCCGCCTCTCCCTCCACTTCACAAAGATTGGAGGTAGGAGCGGAGGGGACTGAGTCGAGTCCTAGGGAGGTGAATAGTCAGTCTTTAAGTGAGCCAAATGACTTTACTTTTGCAATACCTAAGCTAAATTATGTAGCACGTAAAGCTCCTCCAATTGTGTCGAATAGGGTTTTAGCCGAGAACTATAGAGGTTCACAAGCATGCTCACGTCAAAGTTATGATGACTCTCAGGTAATACCGGACTCCCAACCACCTGCAGGACAGGACAGGGGAGTCTGGAGACAATCGCCCTCACAGCTAAATCCCTCTAGTGATAATCAGACCATGACAGTTGGCCGTAATATATAAAAGTCATGTGCGTTCTCAGATGGATTACTGTTCACCTCTGTGGGGTGGAAGTGGAGTGGTTGCATTGAGGCAGTTGGACAAAATTCAAAATAAAGCTATTAGATTAATCAATAACCCTGCAATCACACAGGACCTTCCTACATTATCCATACGAAGAAACGTTGCATCCCTTGCATTATTCTAGATATTTTCACAGCAATTGTTCCGAGGAACTTGCTTCAATTGTGCCGCCTCTCCACATCTTTCCCCGTAGAACTAGGGCAGCTGAGAGCGCCCATGAATTTACACTTTCTCCTCCACAATGCAGAACTTCTGCATATCAGAATTAATTTATCCCCAGAGCTACTACTCTTTGGAATTCACTTCCCTCGAATTGCTTTCCACAAACTTACAATCTACAAATGTTTAAATCCAGTTGTTACAAACATTTTATGAATGGAGGATGCCTTTAGGCACATGGACCTTTTTGTTTTATCTGTGTTTTTCCTTCCTCCGTTCATTGTCTCTTAAAAAAAAAAAAAAAAAAAAATTACGGGGGAGACTACTAACTTAAGACACCCTCCCCTCGTCTGTCCCAGATCTCATTTGGCCACCGGATAACCAGGTACCTGAAAACCGGCAACAAACGCCGGAAGTAATAGACTTACCCGGAGAGCAGGAGGATATGGATCTGTCCTCGGCTCAACAAGTGAACAATGAGGAGGAAGATGAAGGGAGCTCTCAATCCTCTAGGGGGTCCCACAGTAAATGTGTGACTACAGACGAACTGAATGAGATTTTACATAAAATTATGCAACAGTATGTTCCTACTACCCCAGGTCCTTCCACCAGTACCCCGGTAGCTCCCCCGATTGACTCCATGGTAAGACCTTTACAGCCTACTACCATTAAATCTCCCCAAGCTTCTTTTCCTCCTCTTAACGTAAATCCGGCATCAGCCACGGCGTGTAGCACGATAGTGCCTGCCTCCTTGACTACCTCTAAGGTCCGTGTTATCACGGATGTTACTCCCCCTCTGGATAAACTATCACATAAACTATAAACTATGCTTCTCCTGTACGGGCCAGATTGCTCATGGATTCCGGCAATAGCACAGAAACCACATATGGCACAGCAGACTGTGTCGGGGGAGCTCCCGGTCCCTAGTGAATGGACCATCGAGGTAAGTAAGAGACTCAGAGCCAAAGATGTAGAAGGAAAGTGATTGGATGTTACTATTAAGGCAATACCCAATGTATACAGCGCTGATTATTTCGTATATTCTGCATCACCGGCTTTACCTCCCGCCTCAGCTGCACGACTTTTCGCAGACTGGGCAAGATCGGACGGCATGAACGACATAAAGTCCCTCAATGCACTGACACCGGAACTGGATACAGTTCCGGCGTTCGATCTAGGCCACAGTCCAGTCCTGCAGGTGGGGCAGGTAGGTACGGGTCCATGGGTTGACTGGGAAATAGAGGCGCAATAATTCGCAGCCACCATTGCCTCAAAATCCTCCCAGCAGATCCCCCAAGAGAACCACTTATGGGCCTCACTATCAGTTAATAAGGCGGGAGGGGTGGCGCCGGCTTTGTTTGACTTCTTGGCAGCCCCCAAACTCGTACTTTACGAATTGAACAACCCCTTTTGTACTCCTCCTCCGGCCCACTTGGACAGATTTCAAGTTACGCAGTAAAGCACTTAGACTATTTTCCCAATATTTAGTAAGTCGCCAGATTGCCCAGTCACTCACGAGAACCATTATGGCCATCTCAGATCAGAATGTACGTTAGGCCACGGAACTATCACGCAGGCTTCTGCTACAAAACTCCATTCAGTCCTTAGGTGATATAAGAATAGCTATCATGGAGGCGGTCAGAGCACGCCAGGACTTAAGAGTGTACCTAGTAAAGAAATTGCCGGAAGATGTAGGTCGCCGGGCAACACTTTCCCCAGTATTAACTGCCTCACTACTTAACCCTCACAGACCGGTTACGCATTCTATAAGATATCCCCGAAACCCGGGCGATTTGGCCGAAAAACGTCTTTAATAGGCTACCGTATCTTTGTTATTTTAACTACTACCGAATTCCCACGCATCTCCAAACGTAGTGCTGTTTCGTACCTGTAGACTGGTGTTGAGTAGAGCTCTCTAAGTCAACTGGTTCAGTTGTGATGACGATTTCTGTGGCGATGTTAGCAATATGACACACTTTTCAACACTGAATCTGGCTTAGCAGACAACACAATAACAAACGCCGATCTTCTTCTTGTGCTTGGAGGTGCGTGGTGTCGCTCCGACCGGCTGTGTTTAAATGCGTCGGACAGACGGCTTTCAAAACAAGCTTAATAGGCTTTCAAGATTACGTTGCTCAAGAGCCCATCCGTGTTCCAGGCCCTAGTTTGTTATGGGTGCCTCAGAGCCCTTCCGGGAACCAGGGGTTAATCAGGATACATGGAGTGCAGTATTCAATATGGTAGATGTCCTAAGGCAGAGTACCTCCCAGCCTAGGAAGGAGCCCTTTAAGAAACCATACTCTAAACCTAAAGGCGGTAATAAGCCTCAAGCTCCTAGTGCTAAATAGTCCTTTCGGGACCCCAGAGCTCCCCAACAGCAGGGAGGTACTCAGCACAAACACAGGCAGGGTAAACACTCAGGCAAGTGGGATAACAAAGGTAAGTCTCACAACGAGCCACACCAGGAATCGACGTCTGCTAAAACCAGCCAGCCGTCTCGTTCCACTACACCACCACCAAAACACTAGTCAGTCACACTCTCTCTCTCCCCGGGCCTATCGCGGGCGAGTTGGATCCAAGAGCAGTCCCGGCGAACAGACCCAGTACAGAAACTGGGTCGTTCCAGGTTGCCGCAGGGCCTGGCCCCGACGAACGTGGGCCCGGACAGTGGTAAGCAAGGGCATCACTTGGCGGTGGCTCCGATGACCTCGTTTACGTCAAACTCAAGAGTTCAATCATGTTTCTTTAGAGGTGGAGTCACTTGTCCAAGAAATTATCACCAAGCATGTCATTGTCCCGATAGATCCAACTTGCCATGTTTTCACCTCCAGACTTTTTCTAGTGCCAAAGAGGGACAGTGTGCAGATGCGACCAGTAGTAGATCTCTCGTATCTGAACACTCATATTCACAATTCACCCTTCAGGATGCTTACAGTGAATCAAATCAAGCTCACACTTCCGCCGCAAGGTTGGATATGCTCCCTAGACCTGAAAGATGCCTATTGGCATGTTCCCATAAACAAACGGTTCCAAAAATTCCTCGCCTTGAGGATAAGACAAGAGACTTACGTCTTTCAGAGATTGCCCTTCGGGTTGAACCTGGCACCGAGAATCTTTACAAAATTAGTCCGGCAAGCCCTTATACCTTTATTAGCTCAAGGGATCAAGGTGATGTGGTATCTAGACGACTGGCTGGTAGTGGCAGAGTCAGAGAGTTTATGCCAAAGTCATGTAAACAAAGTCATAAATCATGTACAGACCCTAGGGTTCAAGGTCAACTTGGCAAAGTCTCTCCTTGTAACCACAAGGGAAATCCAATGGATAGGGCTGGTCTGGAACACGGCCAATCTGACTCTCACTCAGAGCGTGGACAATCGCAACATATTTTGCAGGAAACTGTTTAGTTTTCTCCACAGTCTGAATACGACGAGAACGACATGGGAGTCCCTGGTCGATCTCTCAATTGGATCCAATTAACTGTGAAGTTGGGCCAGCTGAAAGTAAAGAGGTTAATCATGGAAGGCAACACATTCTTCCCGCTTTTGACGGCGGGAAAATTATGGATTATTCCTCCATTAATTCACAACTTACTGTCGGTTTGGGCGAAGAAGGAAATACTGCACTCAACAATGACGTGGGTTTCTCCTCCGCCTACGGTATGGGTAGACACAGATGCTTCAGGGAGAATAGGCTGGGGTTATCAGTCAAGCCTAGGCCACCAGGGCCAGGGTCTTTGGTCCCCAGACATAAATTTTCATATAAACCAACAAGAGCTCTTAGTCCCACTATTTTTCCTACTAACTCACAGCTCTTCATTACAGGGGAAGTCAATTGCGTTTCGAATGGACAACTTGAATGCGGTACACTGCATTCAAAAGCAAGGGTCAACAAGGTCTCGGAGGTTGCTGGAATTGTCAGAACAGATCTTTGCTCTAGCCGAATCGCTGAACATTCAACTGCATGCATCTAATCTCCCGGGCGTAGCAAACGTCTGGGCAGACGCCCTGTCCCGGAGACAGACCACCTCAGTAGAATGGGCAATCAGACAAAATATCTTCAACAAGATGATTGCAGAGCCATACCGTCCACAAGTGGATCTATTTGCGTCAGAAGGGAACCACAGACTTCCTCTCTACCTAACCCGCCAGGAGATAACCTCGGCGGGAGGTCCCAGCGCATTATCAGAGGACTGGAACAAGTGGACTTCCATCTATCTTTTTCCTCCTCCAGACGCTTCACTCATGTGTCAAGTAGTTCACAAACTACGGGGTTACCGAGGCCTAGTCTCGATGATCACATACATACATAAAATTTTAAGACTGAGTGTTCCACACATAAGTGCAGTTTCAGTCTCTAGTCCTAATGGCGGCGTTCCAGGCAACCCTGTTAAGGGCTGCTTCACTTGTCAAGTTCTTGGATTTGAGATCGGCGCGTATAGTCCGATCCCAGGTCTTCCTCGGTTCACCCCTTGGTGCAGCTCCCTCCACAATCACAGACCTGCATTTTTTCACCCAATTTTGTTCATCCATTCTCTCCACATGTCCATACCATCCCAGTCTACTTGTACGCATCACCTCGCTAATACTCTTTATACCTAAACGCCTCCTCAGCTCAACATTTGTTATTCTATCCTGTAGCCTGGCCCCACACATCCATCTCACCATTCTCATCTCATTACGTTCCATTCTGTTGACATCCTCTACTTTAACGGCCCATGTTTCTGAGGCATACGTCATTGCACTTCTAACACATGAGGCATACACCTTTCCCTACGCGCCACTATGGCCGGCTCAGTTGTGGTATCACCAATTGACGATATAGTGCGAGAACCCGGTATTACTCCCGGTCTCGTTGTTTCCACTTGGAAACAATTGGCAACCTAAAGACCTCGCTGACTTTTGCCTTATGGACATTCAAAATGCCAAATGGCTAACCCAGTATGGAGAGAGTGTTACAAACAAATTTCTTAATCAGTATACTGTACTATGTCCGCCAGGCGACAGTACCAATCACATTGGAAAATATTCACAACCTGGATAGTGGAGACAGCACAAACAGACGCCTCAGTGGCACTCATTTTTAAGTACCTAGATTATTTGTTTTAACAGAAACGCTTCTCAGTAGTGACCCTAAAGAATCACTTGTCATCTATTAGAAACCCCTCTTTCGACCTCACTGGTCTATCCATACCGCAGGCAGAAGAAAAAGGCTTCATGAGGGCATGTTTCAAGCTACGCCCACCACCACGCCAGCTCATGCCTACCTGGTCGTTTGACAAAGCCTTATCATTGCTTCACTCACGCAAATATAACCATGCGCCGGATTTTGATTCAGTATTAAAAAAGGCTGTATTCCTGATGGCTTTAGCGACAGGAAACAAAGTATCGGAGCTGGCGGCGATGAGCAACGAACCCAACTGCCTTAGGTTTGGGAGACTGAACGAACAGGTACAAATCGCTCCGTCTCCCACGTTCATTGCAAAGAATGAACATTGTGATCATATATTCTCAGAATTTACTGTTCCGACGCTTAAAAGAGGACACACACACCATCTTTTATGCCCGGTACAAGCTTTACTTAAGTTTATGAGGGTAGCACAACCTCGACAACCAAGCTTCCTATGGGTCAACCGGACAGGGAATCGCATCACACGACGGAAATTAGCTTCTTTACTCGTAGAGGTAATCAGGGAAAGTGATCCCGGCGTATTGGGCAGAGCTCATGATATAAGAAAGTGGGCAGTTTCTCTTAGATTCATGCAAAATTATTCAGTGGACGACATAGCTAACACAAAGCTGTGGGCATCCAACAATACTTTCTTGACGCGATACCTGTCGGTGGCCCTGGATAAACCAAAACTAACCTGTGTGGTGTTACGGCAACGGGTCTAGTAGTCCATGTACTATTACTAGTTAAGTGTTAATCTTAAAAGGTGAAAAGGAAGGGGGGAGGGTGCTAGATAGCTCAAAGACCCCTAGAACCCTCCGCCGGATATTGTGATGAGTTCACGAGCTGTGATACTTAACCTTTTCGTTGCGGGTGACGTTCTGGAACGTCCTGGCAAGTTACAGCAATTTCCAGGCTTTAAAAGCCTGTAAAAAACGTAAAAATTGAGTGTCAGTGGGCGGGAGCGTGAGGGGCCCACCTCCGACCCTCAGAGCAGCGAGCGGCTCACTGAGGTACACTGTGTCTCGCGCGGGTCTCTCTCTGTGTTTCACAGCAGTGTAGCCAAGTGAGCGTGTGCTACCAATTAGCGGGTTTCCCGCGTTTCACTGGCACCACTGCGGGTGAACCAGACCACGTACGGGGCCCGTTCTGGTGTAATTTTGAAGCTATTTTCGTCTAGTTTTCGGCAGGATACACTTCATTTAATGCAGCTGCTTGATTTATCATTCAGGAGTGCCTGAATATGCCCTAAATAGCCCAAACATAGCCGCAGCAAAAGGGTTAATAGTCGAGCTAGTTCTACAGCTCAAGATTTTATTTTATTTTGATATACTGTACAGTAAACCCTCACTATCTCAGACTAATTGGGGGGAGACCACTTCCGAGATGTCTGATTTTCCGAGATGTCCGAAGTCCGACTTATGTCCGACTTAAGAGAGGGAAAATTCCGAATTAGACGAGGAAAGTCCGCGTCACCAGAGAAATTGAGATTTTTTTTTTTTTTTTTTTTTTTTTTTTTTATCATATTTATTAAACCCTCCAGCTCCGGGGGCTATAGCTTGCGACTGTGCTGCGGTACCGGGTGTTTTGACGATCTTTGGGCTATGTTAACTACTCTATAAGTCAATGAATATGGCATGTAATGTTGTGAATAAAAAAGAATAATGTTCCACAAACCTTCCTCTGTCGAATGGCGTTGAGTAGAGGTCTCTAGTCCCTCTGGTTGCATAATGGTGAGCGCGGGAAGACGAGTGCTTTTCGGCGGCAAATTCTTCCCGCGTTTGGACGCGTCGCCCCGGCCATGGCTACGACGCACCTAGCCGCTCGTCGCGCCAAAGTATTTATCTCCCTTAGACGATTTTAGTGTTTGATATTGAGAATGTGATGTTTATTTGATATTTTCTAGTTATTTTGAGGCCAATTATATAAAATATGTTTATTAGGGTATCACTGTCACTGATATTGCTAATTTTCACTCGATACCGTACATTTTATTAGTAATTGAGGTAGGTTATTGTTGTATTAGGCACTGATTATTCGTTATCACAGGTGTTTATTATACTTTGGCCATCAAATATTAGGTCTTGTGTCACTTTCACTTTGACAAATATGCTTTAGAGTGTCACTGTCACTGATAATGCTCATTTTCACTCGATACCGTACATTTTATTAGTAATTGAGGTAGGTTATTGTTGTATAATTAGGCACTGATTATTCGTTATCACAGGTGTTTATTATACTTTGGCCATCAAATATTAGGTTATGTGTCACTTTCACTTTGACAAATATGCTTTAGAGAGTGTCACTGTCACTGATAATGCTCATTTTCACTCGATACCATACATTTTATTAGTAATTGAGGTAGGTTGTTGTATTAGGCACTGATTATTCGTTATCACAGGTGTTTATTATACTTTGGCCATCAAATATTAGGTCTTGTGTCACTTTCACTTTGACAAATATGCTTTAGAGAGTGTCACTGTCACTGATAATGCTCATTTTCACTCGATACCGTACATTTTATTAGTAATTGAGGTAGGTTATTGTTGTATTAGGCACTGATTATTCGTTATCACAGGTGTTTATTATACTTTGGCCATCAAATATTAGGTCTTGTGTCACTTTCACTTAGTTATATGATTTGTAAACGTTTTATATACAATTTATTGTGTCTTTTTTCACTGATTTATATATTTCTATAGGTTCTAATCATATGAATGTCACTTGGTATATACATATATTTATTAGTGGCCCCTCCATCATTGACGAACATGCCTATTACATAAGGCATCCTCTTCAAACACTAATCCGCCGTAGTTTTGAATCTACCGCGCAGAGCATTTAAAAACTGAGGAGCCTTCATCATGAGCGCACGCGACCTCACTCATGGCTTCAGTCATTATGAATTGGGTTCTCACTACGAAAAAACTTTGTAAAAAATAAAAACAAAAAGAAAATAAGAATAACTATCTAATAAGCTTTCCATCATATCGTGGATGTACTTGTGTGGATCTCTGACCAGACGCTGATTCAGGCGTCATTCCTCCTTCTCTGCTCTGCGATCAGCCTGCCCGGACGTGCCTCCCCACGCTCCGCTAGTTCCGCATTCGTTGCGTCCCTAGTGAGTTTTTTCTCATTTGTTTACTCCAGGATGTATCGAGTAAGGTTAGGATAGGCGTAGCAGGAGTGTCCTGGGCTGGTTGCCCGCAGTGCAGTGTATTTTGGGTCGAGTGTATGGGGCATCTATTTCGGATGTACCCTCGTGGTCCCGTTGTGGACATGTGAACTTTTTCACAGTTGAGTTAGTTTGTGATGCAGGCGGCTTTCACTACGCGTTATTTATTGCTGCCTTTTATCTTTCTGATGAGGTAAGCTTTGTTTTCTGACGTTCCCAGCGTATTTTTCTTCACTTGGTGAAGTTTTTTCTGGGTCCCGAGTCAGTCTTCCCTTTGTCGGAAGTATTTGCTACGGTGGTGTGTTGGCGGTGGTTCCTGTTGTGATATTTCCAGTGTTTGTGTATATTTCAACATTTTTTATGCCGTCTACCTAGGCCTAGCCAGCCGCTCGTAGCTTTGCCCCATGTACTAGTGTTATTGTTTATTATTTATAAATATGCCCTACTGTGTCATGTGTATCCGGGTTTTAGTTGTGTATTGGCTAATTCCTCGGACTATAATTGTTTCCTGGTTTAGTTGTGTATTGGCTAATTCCACGGATTATTGAGTGACCTTGGGTTTGTCGTGCGTGGCTCTCCTCGTGTCTCTTGTTTGTTCAGATGGTGTCTGTTCAGGGTGGGTTTCCTTCCGGCGGGTTTTTTCTCGGTTTCACCATGAAAATCCCGGCCGCGAGCCGTGTTGGGCCACACGTGGTTGTTAACACTGGCTTGTTTCCCCGGCGTTGGGGTGTCTGTGGCTCTCCAGGACTGCGTCTCTGTGGGTGCCTGGTTTCAGGCCTCCTTTGATTCCCGGCGGGATGGCTGTACCCATCTATAAAACGTTGTTCATGCGGACATACGTTATGTAGTTTTTCTACCCGGTTTTACAAAAACCACATGAAAAACCTAGCTGTTGTTTTAGGCTTTCCTCCCCGGCAATCTTTTACAAAGAAGTGGGGACAGGAACTTATGGGGTTAACGTTTGGACAGCTCACCCGGCTGGTGTACCTGGGTAGGGTGGGATGAACGACTTATGTCTTTCAGTTAGTTAACCAATCCATTTTAAGTGATACTATGTGTATCGCCGCCTTTACACTTACGGCGATTGAAGGTTCAATTAGGTTAATATCGATTCTTCACACCCGGCGGGTGCTCCTAGGTGGAGGAACTAAGGAATTTACAAAATTCGATTTTGATTTAACCACTTAATTTAGTGATACAATTAGGTATCGCCGCCTTCAAACTTACGGCGATCTTTTGTGACAATTCGTTAGACATCAGATCTCGTATCATCCTGCCCTGTGCTATTCTACTAAAATATTTCAAGGGCCGGCGTCTTTATGGGGGGTTGCTTTGTTACAAAATTGAATCTTGAGACAGTCACCACCACCAAGAGACTATAAGCGCCATGCTGGACCGTTATATTATATCAGAGGGTATTCTTCACTTTCTTTAACAAAAGATTTGTTTAGATATTCTGAACCCCGCCGCGTAGCGAGCTGTGTTCGTTGTGTCATTACATCTCGTTACCCGACGGGTTATTAACACTTGTGTGCGAACATGTTGGGTTAACCTTATGAGCATTAATTCCTGGACATTTTCTTTTTTTCCAGAGCTGAGCTCCGGCGGACCAATACAGACCCGGCGGTAGTTTTCTCCCACCAGTCTCTGTCATGGCTACCGTGGCCCCAGTTTTTGCTTTGTGCACTACCCCTGCTTGTGCTGGTATCCCTATTTTTGCGCATACCCGTTGCATAAGGTGTGTTAACCCGTTGAGCCCCGGCTAGTTATAATATTTTGTTCACCCCAGTCCCAAGCCATTTTCACTTATTTTTTTTGTTTGCTAAAATGGAAGACAAGGATGAGAAATGAAAAAAAAACAAAAAAAAATCACCTCTGACATTTTTTTTGGGGGTTGGGGGGGGGAGCTTCAAAAAAATTTGTTGAGCCAAAATGGAAGAGAATGGTGAGAAATGAACACAAATAAAAAAAAACTCATTTCGGTCATTTGGGGGGCGGGGGGGGGGGGGGGGTTTCAATAGTTCGTCTCCCCCACATGACCACCCGCCCGGGAGCACTAGGGTAAAAACTGAGTATGGCATTGTACGGCATACATCCTAAGGAGTATCTCACATAAATCTCAAGCCTCTAGCTCCCATACGACCGGAGTAATGAAGGTTCAAAGTGGCGGTAAACTAGGGGTGTAAACTATCCCCACTAAGCCCACCACCACCAGCCGCGCGGCAGTCTCGGCCCGCTCACACCTACTGGCCCGGCTCCCCCACACACTACGGTACCGCCCCCTCCTATTCTCCCGCCATTTCCTACCTTACGAGCCACGTAAGTGTTTTTTATATGTCGGACGCACGTGATGCGTCGCTGGGAGTTGGTGATCAAAGACTGCCGACGCAACACGTGCGACGCTGGGTCTCTGCGGGTTAAATGTCTAGACCGTTCAAGGGGTCTCTGGGTTATGCATAATTGTTCTTTTTGCTCCCAATTAGCTGTAAAGGTCCTTTGTGATAATGATAAGACCGCGGCGGTAGCGTTGAGAGAGGTCAGGCAACAGATGTCAGCCTACACTACCATTGTTGCGCATAAATCACTTCAATGTGACAACGTCCCACTTTGGGATAGATTGCTCTCCGAACACCCTCCCCCTAAACGTTCCTCTAGAGTCACGAGTATTAAGCCGGCGGAGACTGGTCAGGGTTCTGTATCTTCTGCTGCTACACCTAAACGCCCAAGAGAGCCTACACCCCCGGTATCCGCCTCCTCGTCTCGGGCGAGATCTCGGTCTAGGTCTCCTCTTAGACACCAGTCATCTAGTCGTGCCTCTTCACCGGCGAGTAAGAAGAGTAGGACGGAAGGTTCCACCAGTGGTCACGGCGAGGAATCCTCCAGATCTAAGAATAGTTCGCGGTCACACCGTAGCCATAAATCCTCCAAAAAGGATTCACATAAACGGAAGTCCTCTCGACATTCACCAACTTCTAGTGCATCTCATCGTACCTCTACCCCAGACAGAGTTTGTGTTAAGGCCCAAGAGTCCAGTGCAGCGCCTGTCCCAAAAGAGGATTTGCCACTTAATATTTTAACCCTGGAATTGGAAAGTTCAGGGGGTTCAGTAATTGAGAATGTTTCAGACTCTCAAGAGAGCGTAGGCCAGGGCCTCGGTGTTTGGCGGTTTGCTCAACCAGGGTCTGACCACCCACGTCCGACTCAAACGAGTCACACAGTAGCCGATGTCCACAGGGACGCGGCGATCCCATCCTCTATCCCAGACTTATCTTGGCAACAAGGTACCCCTGCCTCGGCGGGGTCTTCTCAGGAGGATCAGGAGGAGAAAGACGAAGTTTCAATAATTTCGGAGATGGAAGGACAAGGGTCAGGCTCAGGCTTGGACGCCGCACAGGATACTAATGATTCACCTGTAAGTTCTTCATCAAACCAGTTTGTTACGGCACAGGAAATTAATGGGCTTCTTACTCATGCTTTATCTAAATTTTTTGGCCAACAACAGGAAAACCCCACAATGGACTTGGGGGCTCCCACGACAAGTTCTACGGTACGGCCTCTGATGACTTCGATTGATTTATCTAAGATCCCTAACCCTCCCACTCTGTTAACCTCAGGGATCACTAGGCCTGCTACGGCGGCATTGACAACTTCAAATGTCAGGGTCATAACGGATGTCAATCCACCCCCTCTAGACAAAGTGCCTCTTAGAAAGGTAGCTATGCCCTTACTTTATGGGCCAGACGAGTCATGGGTTCTTTTGAACCCCTCTAAACCAGAGCTTGCCCAACCTACCTTGTCAGGGGAACTCCCGGTACCGCGTGAGTGGGTCATCCAGGGCAATAAGTCAAAGAAATTAAGGGCCGTGGATACTTTGGGTAATGTTCTGGACGTAAACATCAAGGCTATACCTAGTTATTATCACCAAGATTACTTTGTGTATGCTTCTAAGCCTGCTTTACCCCCTGCCTCAGCTTCAAAACTATTTTCAGACTGGTCTAAGCTGGATGGGTTTAATGATATTAAGACTGTCAGCTCTCACTCCTGAACTAGATTTACAGACCGTCACAGACGACGCAGCTAATCCAGTTTTGAAGGTGGGACAGTTGGGACCAGGACCTTGGGTAGATTGGGAGGTAGAGGCTCAAAACTTTGCAACCACTTTCAGTTCTAAATCTTCCCACCAGATCCCTCAAGATACTCATTCATGGTTCTCCATGCCGGTGGGTTCTGCCGGCGGAGTCCCGTCAGCTTTGTTTTCATTTCTAGCTGCCCCTAAGATTAATCTTTGTGAGCTGAAGGACCCGTTCACTACCCCTACCCCTACTCACCTAGACAGAGAATTTAGGCTACAGGGAAAAGCTTTTCGCCTGTTCTCGCAGTACATAGTATCTCAGCAGGTGGCTAAGTCTTTACTACGGTCCACTCAGGCAATCGCAGATGCGGATGCTCGAAGATCGGTTGAGTTATCCCGGCGACTGATTCTTCAGTCGTCAATCCAATCCTTGGGTGACATACGTACCGCCTTGCTTGAGGCGGTACGAGCACGACAAGATCTTAGGATGTCGTTAGTTCGCAAGCTACCTGATCGCATTGCTAATCAGGTGGTTATGTCACCAGTGCTTACTCCCTCTTTAATGACCCCTGAAGTGTGGCGAACGGTGTTCAATATGGCACAGGCCGTTAAGCACAGTCCCACCCCTTCTAAGAAACCTGCATTTAACTTCCCCAAACCCAGGCCTACTACTAAAGCTCAGCCAGGGGGATCTAAACCTTATCTTCCGCCTAAGTCCTCCCACTCCCCCCAGGGTCAGTACAGGCATAGACAGAGTAGGTTTTCAGGTCAGAGAGGACGCGGCCAGAATAAACCAGGTCAGGGCCAGTCTTCGGCCAACACCAGCCAGCCGGCAAAGCGTCCAGCACCACCAACCCCACCATAAAAAAACTAAAGTCTCTCTCACTCCCGGTGCCTACCTTAAGGCCGGAGGAACCGAGGGTAGTACAGCCGGCGAACCCTTGTCTGCTAACTGGGTCGTTCCGAACGTGTCACCAAGCATGGCCGTTAAACACTTGGGCACGGATGGTGGCACGCAAAGGCATCACTTGGCAGTGGCTCCGGCGACCTCGATTACGTAAGCCGACAACGGCGAATTTTGTTTCTTTAGAGGTGGAGTCACTAGCCCAGGAAATGATTGCCAAGAATGTCATCATCCCGGTCCCACCAAATTACCCTGTATTCACGTCCAAACTATTTTTGGTTCCCAAAAGGGACAGTGTTCAGATGAGGCCGGTCGTAGACCTGTCTTATCTGAATCTTCACATTCACAACGAATCTTTCAGAATGTTAACAGTACACCAAATCAGGCTAACACTTCCACCGGGAGGTTGGATGTGTTCACTAGACCTGACAGACGCCTATTGGCACGTATCGGTCAACAAAAGATTTCAAAGGTTTTTGGCCTTACGGATCAGGCACCAAAATTTTGTTTTTCAGAGGATGCCGTTCGGCTTGAACCTAGCACCTCGATTATTCACAAAACTAGTCCGGCAAGCCCTGATGCCATTGTTAAAACAAGGGATCAGAGTGTTGTGGTATCTAGACGACTGGCTGGTGGTGGCAGAGACACAACAATTATGCATAAAACATGTCAATATCATTTTAAATCATGTCAAAACTCTAGGCTTCAAGGTAACTCTGGTAAAGTCAAACCTTGTTCCCTCAAGAGTAATTCAGTGTATAGGGCTGGTCTGGGACACCGCCGCTCTCACTCTGAGTCAGAGTGTGGACAATCGCAACAGGTTTCGCAGGAAACTGTTCAGGTTTCTTCACAGTCTGACTACGACGCGAAGGGTCTGGGAGTCTCTGGTCGGCTCTCTCAACTGGATTCAACTAACTGTCAAGTTGGGCCGGTTGAAAGTAAAACGATTAATATTGGAAGGCATAATGGCCCATCCCGAAATTAATCCACACCTTACTAGCAGTCTGGGCGAAGAGGGAAACATTGCACTCAATAATGTCATGGACCTCTCCTCCACCAACGGTATGGGTAGACACGGATGCGTCAGGCACAATAGGGTGGGGATTTCAGTCAAATCAGGGGCACCAGGGTCAGGGGCTTTGGTCCCACTTAGAAATCTCTCACATCAATGTCAAAGAATTACTAGTCCCCTTGTATTTCCTTCAGGCTCACGGCCCGGCGTTACGGGGCAAGTCGGTGGCCTTCAGAATGGACAATCTGAATGCAGTCCACTGTATTCAGAAACAAGGGTCAACGAGGTCAAGGAAGTTGCTAAACGTGTCGGAAGAGATTTTTGCTCTAGCCAACAGTCTAGATATTTATCTTCACGCATCTTATCTCCCAGGCGTAGCGAACGTCTGGGCAGACGCTCTGTCCCGGAGACAGAGCACGACAGTAGAATGGGAGCTCAAGCAACCCATTTTCAACCTAATGATTGCAGAGCTCTCCCATCCACAAGTGGATCTTTTTGCGTCCGAGGAGACTCACAAACTCCCTCTATACCTCACCCGCCGGGCGAAAACGCCGGCAGGGGGGCCAGACGCCCTAGTGACAGACTGGAACAGATGGAGCTCCATCTATCTGTTTCCACCGCCAGATGCGTCACTAATGTGCCACGTAGTGAACAAACTACGAGATTATCGAGGCTTAGTCTCGCTAATCGCGCCCCTGTGGCCGGCACAGTTGTGGTACCAGCAATTGAAAATGTGGTGCCCGGACCCGGTATCGCTCCCGGTCGGGTATTTCCACTTAGACACGATTGGCAACCTAGCGACCTCGCTGACTTTTGCATTATGGACATTCAGGAGGCCAAGTGGCTAGCACCATACGGTAGAGATGTGACCAATAAATTACTCAATCAATATACTCAGTCTACAAAACGACAGTATCAATCACATTGGCAAGCCTTTACTTCTTGGATCGTTAGAACAGAACAAACTGTACCCTCAGTGGCATTAGTTTTTAATTATTTGAATTATCTGTTTGAGCAGAAACGTTTATCTGTGGTAACATTAAAAAATCACTTAACTGCGATTAGAGTGCCCTTTTTAGACCTTACGGGTCTTTCCATACCGGTAGCGGAGGAAACAGGTTTTATGAGAGCATGTTTTAAACTCCGCCCACCTCCCCGTCAGCTCATGCCTACTTGGTCTCTGGACAAAGCTTTGTCTTTGCTTCACTCTCGTCTGTACCAAAATACTGCAGACTTTGCATTACTCTTAAAAAAGGCGGTTTTCCTTTTGGCTTTGGCCACCGGAAACAGAGTGTCTGAGCTGGCGGCGATGAGCAACACACCTAATTGTCTTAGGTTTGGTAGACTTAATGAATGTATTTCCATTGCACCCTCCCCAGGTTTTGTAGCCAAGAATGAGCATAGTGCACACGTGTTTTCTGAGTTCACGGTGCCGGCGTTAAAAAGGGGAAAGGTGCATCATAATCTATGTCCAGTGCAAGCTCTAACCAAATATTTGAGAGTAGCTCCTCGAAACCCCCAAGGTGCTTTATGGGTAGCAAGTACGGGTAAACGCTTACTTAAACGGCGATTAGCCTCTCTTCTGGTAGAAGTAATTAAAGAAAGTAATCCCGGCGTTGTGGGTCGGGCCCACGATTTACGCAAATGGGCAGCCTCTTTACGTTTCCTGAATTTTTTTTCAGTCCACGCAGTTGTGGGCGTCTAATCATACGTTTCTGTCTAGATACTTGTCAGTTGCTCTAGACAAACCTTCCTTACCATGTATAGCTTTAAGGCAGAGGGTCTAGGTGGCCCTGCAGTCACTTTTGTTTACTTTCACGGGAAGGGGGGGGGGGGGGGTGCAGTCAGTTGACATAGGACACCCTAGACCCCGCCGGAGTATGAGAGCTGTGATACAATTTAAGGTTAAAATGTGATATGAAAATTTCTCAGCGAGAAATTGTGCTAGTACAATGTTAAGTACAAAACAACGGTGTTGTTATAGTAGTTTTAGCTGCGAAAGCAATTTAATATTAGAACAATGGAGTTCCTTTGCAATTTATCTCCAAGTTTATTTTGGGGTTTATTATGTGCACATATAAACTTATAACTTGTTATTTTTTGTCACCACTCGTTGAGTGGGTGCCTTTGTAACTACAGATCTGTGTTCAGAATCTTCAGGGTTACCAATTTTTTGTCAGGCAGGCTTCTTTGAAGCACGCACCTGCCTGAACCCCCTTTTTCTTGTATATTTTCGGCCTACGCCGTTGTTAAATATATTTTCAAAAGTAAGAATACTATGTGGTTGTTTTTATTATCTGCTTTTCTAGAGTTATGATATGATTACGAATGTCCCCCTCCAGTCTTAGAAATCAGGCATGTTCGTCAATGATGGAGGGGCCACTAATAAATTATAGGTTTGACTCCTGTAAGGAGATAAAGAAAACCTAATATTTAGTAGTGGCCCCGTAATCATTGACGACTGGGGCCCTCCCGACCGTCCCCTTCCCATTCGTTGATGTATTGAGGATTTTGGTTTACTTGATATGTCAGTGAAGGAGGAATGACGCCTGAATCAGCGTCTGGTCAGAGATCCACACAAGTACATCCACGATATGATGGAAAGCTTATTAGATAGTTATTCTTATTTTCTTTTTGTTTTTATTTTTTACGAAGTTTTTTCGTAGTGAGAACCCAATTCATAATGACTGAAGCCATGAGTGAGGTCACGTGCGCTCATGATGAAGGCTCCTCAGTTTTTAAATGCTCTGCGCGGTAGATTCAAAACTACGGCGGATTAGTGTTTGAAGAGGATGCCTTATGTAATAGGCATGTTCGTCAATGATTACGGGGCCACTACTAAATATTAGATTTTCTTTATCTCCTTACAGGAGTCAAACCTATAGTGTCACTTTCACATATTATGGTGTAATTGTATTTGTATAAATGTTTTCATAATACATGACTTTTGTATAACAATAAATTGGTTTACTTCCACTTTTTGCCTATATATATACTGTACATATTGTCATTATCTTTGGCACTTTCACTATGATTATTAGAACTCAAGCTTGGAGTGGTAATCAAAGAAGCACTCTAAAGCACAGAGTGCCACCTTGCACTCCACACACTCCATGGTTGACTTTTTACCTGGCCTCGGCCTCACCCTGCTGTTGTAGCAGACATGGCACCGCTTCTGCTGTGTTCTTCCTGATTCATTCTGAGGCAGGGAACCAAGCCTGTGCCTAATCAAGTATTGAGCACACTGCAAGCGGTCAATAACGGCGGGCCCAGGATGTGCCACTGCCCTCTGTGGCGTAGCATACTTCTCCAGGAGCTCCGTCAACACCTGCTTTTGGAACCTCCGCAGGCTATTGAACTTCATGGGTGTGTTCACATTCCAAAGCTTGTATATATTGTAGGCATTCAGAACTGACATGTCCACCATATGCAGAAAGAACTTTTTGTACCATCTGCACGAGGTACGCAGGCAGTCAATGAAGCCTATCTGCATGTCGGACTTGTCCACCAGCCTCATGTTGATGTTGTAGTCCAGGACAGCATCGGGCTTGGTCACCCTGGCCTGGGTGCGGCGATCCACCTTGCCAGTCTCCACCATTTCCCCCTTGTGGATGGTGGTCAGGAGGTTGACCTTCCGCTGGTCGTGCCAGTGGATAGCCAGAATGGGCCCCGACTTCTTCTTCAACACATCACCTTTTTTGGTCTTTGGAGGGAAAGCTGGCATGCCCTTACTTTTCCCTCGTACTGTGCCTACAGTCCCCGTCTTGCGCTCATGCAGGTACTGTGAGAGAGTGGGGGACGTGTAATAATTGTCCGTGTAGAGGACGTGATTCTTGTGAAAGTAGCGGTCCATCATGGCTTGCACCACTGCTCCGCCAAAGCCAATGAGGGGGTCCACAAGCAAGTCCCCTTCCTTCCCGCTGTAGACCAGGAAGTCCAGGACATAGCCAGGTTGGCAGTCGCACAGCACAAAGAATTTTATGCCAAAGCGATGTCTTTTTGAGGGGATGTACTGCCGGAAGCTGAGTTTTCCCCGGAACAGCACAAGAGACTCGTCAATGACGACCTTGCGGAAGGCCTTGAAGTAGGAGGTGAAGCGTTCTCGCATCATCTCGTACAACGTCCTAATCTTCCACAGCTTGTCACCGAGGTGGACGTCGGTGACAAGATGGAGCGCTGCGAGGATATCAAGGTACCGGTCGCGAGACATATATTTCCCGAAGGCAGGGGTGGATATCAGATCATTGGTGATCCAATAGTCAGGCAACCTATGCTTCTTGACATGAGGCATTAGCATGGTGAGTGCCAGGAACACCATGAACTCTTTATGAGTCACTGGGGTCCACTGCCTCATGTGGCCCTTGGTCACCTTGCCCAAAAAGTGGACCTGGAATTGGTGCTGCTTATTTGTCTCTTTGACAACATAGCCTACCACCTCCTCATCAAAGAAGGCCTCAAATAGTTCGTGTGGTGGAGCATTGGGCCTGCAGGAAAATTGGGGGTAATGCCTGAACCCTCCAGTACCTCATCAAAAGCTGGCACATCAGGGTTGTATCCATCCCCATCAACTACGTCTTGCCACTGAAAAACGTAGAATGGGTCTTGTCTACGCTGACGAGGAGCTCCACCTGGTGGCCCAGCACGCCCACGGCCAACTCGGGAGGCGCGCGCCCTAGGGCGGCGAGGGCGCCGGCCAGGGCGGCGGCCAGCACGACGGGCAGCACGACGCCGGGCCAAGCGGATGGGTCGAGGGTCGTCGATGTCCATATAGTCATCGTCAGAGTGGTCATCTTGCCCTGACGGTGGACCTATGTAATCATGGCCAGAGTCTTCAGAGAGGTGCCCTTCATCATCAGTGGCCCCCACATAATCTGGCGGGGAACCAGTGATGCGTGGGCGGCGTGCGGGTGGGCGAGGTGGGGAAGGAGTGGCAGGTGAGGCTGTGTCCCCCCGAGGTCCTGGGCTCCTTGGCCTGCGACGAGTGACAGAAGCAATGTTTCACTGTCACTAGGCCCAGGTATTGGTGATGCGAGCTCAAAGACTTCTTCAGGAAGACATGTTGAAGGCGGGAGAGGTGGGGAGGACCGTGGGGAAAGTTGCGGGGACGTATGGCTGGGGCCGGCCGGGGTGGACGCCGCGGGAGCCTCGAACAAAACTCTCTTACTTTTCTTAATTTTCTTGGTATATTACCTACCTTTCCCCTTTCCGGCAGCAGTATGCCTCCTGGCGGGGGACCTAGGAGGCAAATAGGCCGAAAGTGGGGGGTCCTCAACCCTTGGCAATGGTGGGGGTGGTGGGGAAGAATGCGGGGCATCCGTGTCATCTTGGGTGGCGTGGGTAGATAAGGGAGACAATGGCGGACGAGAAGGGTCACCACGCTGACCCTCACTCACAGCCTCATCAAGTATTTTTGCTTGTTCCCTAGCTGCCGCGGCCGCCTTCTCAAGTATTTTCTGCTTATACAAGTGTAGCTTGAAAGGCGATTTACCTGGGGAAGGGCTTGGAGTTGTTTCACTTATGCGAAATTTGGTGAGTGACCTTGAACTCTCCCACTCACTCACTCTCTCAAGTTCACTGTCTTTAGGTAAACCAGTTTCCTCAACAACTGGTACATCACCTTCATCACTCTCATCACTGTCATGTTCTCTCGCAAATCCCAGGAATTGCTCTCTTCTCACTCTCATGGCCATAATCACTCGACTTATAATTACTGGAGTCGTCACTGACTATATCATCAACACTATACTTGGCATCAGCACGCTCATATAGTCTCAATGTCGTCTCAATACCTCCGGGAGATAACACATTTAGGCGATGGCGTCGGGGTAAGGCGCGACGAACTAGCAAGGGCGTCGTAGGAAGCACAGTATCGGACACAGCGGAATCACTATTTGGCGTACTGTCCATGATGGCGTCGGGGTAGATACTGTTGCTGTGGCGTCGTTTACGCCGGGTGGCGCCACCTACCGTCCCATGATACCAAAAATGTACGCGTGGCATTCGAAAGCACGCACGCAAGCAATGGGCGTTCAAGAGCCCTTCCGGGTTGCGCGGACCGAGGTTGTTATGGGCGTTCAAGAGCCCTTCCGGGTTGGAGGGGTTAATGCATCTATCTCCCTTATACATATATATAACTGTCATTTGGTCTTTTTTTAATCTATGAATCAATTCTAATACGATGGAATTGAAAACAAAATTAGCCTTCTAACACACAAATAATAAAATGAAAACGAGAGTAAATAAAAATGTCTCCTTTGTCTTTCAGAAACATAAGTCCGTCTCGTATATGTTAGTATTTTATCGCTCGCTCGCCCCTAGCCACTCTCTCTCTATCTATTTATCTCTCTAATGCATCTAACTAACTCCCTTATACATTAACATAACTATGTCTTATTTGGACTTTTTGTAATCTTTGAATCATTTCTAATGCAATGGAATTGAAAAATATAATATCCTTCTAGCACATAGATAAATAATAAATAAGATAGTCAACAAAATATTTCAACTCTCCCCTCCGTGCGAGTAGAGACAGAAGATTTACGTTTGATAGATTTTTTGTTTTGTTTTTTTCCCCTCGATATACACTCTCTTTCTATCTATCTATCTCTCTAATTCATCTACCTAACTCCCTTATACATTAACATAACCATGTCTTATTTGGACTTTTTGTAATCTTTGAATCATTTCTAATGTGATGGAATTGAAAAATATAATATCGGACATTTTCCGAATACTTATATAAAGTCCGACAACGTCAGAGACTGTCGGAACGATGACGGAAATGTCCGAAATACGGAAGTGCATGTCCGAGAGGCCGCGTAGCCAGTCCGACTAGTACGGGTTTCCGACTTCTAGAGGTCTGAGATGGCGAGGGTTTACTGTATATCAGTAGAACTATATAGTATAAACAAGATGTACAAACAATTATAGAATGTACAAATAGTTTTAAGGCCAGTATATAATCCAAAGTATTATAGGTCGGTACCTGTTTGAAAGGGAATAAGAATATGTCCCTAAGCAATCTTTTAGACGGATCGCAGATTGAAAATCCAGTCAACTATAAGCAGATCTTCTTTGAAGTAACGCACTGCTTCCCCCTTTTTCCATTTTATAAACATTGTATGTAAACAATAAACACTTAAATTGTTATACGGATTCTTTGTCTCTACCTGAGGTAATTTGTTAGTGTGTTGATATTGTCACAAATGTCCCCCTCCAGTCTTAAGATATCAGGCATATCGTCAATGATGGAGGGGCCACTAATAAATTATAGATTTGATTCCCGGAGGGAAGAAAGAAAACCTAATATTTAGTAGGGGCCCCGTAATCATTGACGATGTAGGGCCCTCCCGTCCATCCCCTTCCTTTTCGCTTGATATCTTGAGGTTAATCTTAATATGTCAGTGAAGAAGGAATGGCGGCTCAGGGAGCTGCGGCAAGGAACCCCACACAAGAAATCCACGAGATAGAAAGCCATAGTTTAATTTAAGTATATTTTTCTTTTTTAAATTTTACAAAGGTTTTTCCTTAGAGAGTACCCAATCATAAGACGATTCCATAAGAGAATAAGCGTTACCCTTATGACGGATACTCCGTTCTTCCCCGCGGCGGTAGATTCAAACTGGCTACCGCGGGCGCTTGAATGGAGGCTATTATACAGTAAACCCTCGCTATCTCGGACTAATTGGGGGGAGACCACTTCCGAGAAGCCCGATTTTCCGAGATGTCCAAAGTCCGACTTATGTCCGACTTAAGAGAGGGAAAATTCTGAATTAGAAGAGGAAAGTCCGCGTCAGAGAAAATTGAGATAACTTTTTTTTTTTTTTTTTTTTTTTTTTTTTACATGTGAAATTCATCATATTAATGACAAATACGAACCTTATTATGTTTTCAGGGACAGTACAGTACACAGTAATTAATATTTACACAATAATTAAAAGGCACAGGCTTCAATTCATCCTAAAATCACTTAAAACCGAGAGAGAACATTGTAAACCGGACACAAGTAATTGAAAATATGGATTAAGTAAAACAGTTCCTGGAGTGAGATGGGATAGTGGGGCGATTGTTGTTTTTAGGCTGGCAGACGACCACCTCGCGATGGCGGGAAGGCGTGAAAGCCTAGCTGGGGATGAGGAGGATTATGAATTTGAAGGCTTTATCACCGAGGACAAGGATGATCAGTTGGCAAGTATGAAAAAACAATTAATGGGTCTTGTGAGATGGAGGGGAGTGATGGAAAATTGGAGGAAGGAGTTAGGGGCTAAAGTAGAAGTTTTGTCCGATATGTGTGGCGTTACTATCGGGGTGGATAGGCCTAGGCCAGTAAGTGACAGCCTAGAGGCAGTGATGGCCAGAGTAGACGAGTTAGCGTCGGAAAATGTGGCACTCAAGGCTCAGCTTAAGGAATATGAGGGCCACCTGAGTGAGGAAGTAAAAGGAATTAGTGAGGTAAAAAATGAGTGGACAAGGGTAGAGAGTGCCACGATGGTAGCCCTTGAAGAAATTGTGAAGGAGCAGAAGGAAGAGAGAGAAAAGGAAAAGAAAGAGTTTGAAAAAAATGTAGTGCAAGTTTTAAAGAAGAAAGAGAAGGTAGTGAGAGAGACAATAGATAGAGGTAAGTGTGTAGTAATCTTTGGAGATGTGGAAGAGCACCTGGCAGATATGAAGGTAAGAAAGGAAAGGGATGTTGTGAAAGTCAAGGGGATACTGGATTACTTAGACGAGGGTTATGGATGGGTAAAAGAACTGGAGGAGGTGAGAAGGTTAGGAATATATAAGAAGGGCGAGATGAGACCACTAAGAGTGGAACTAAAGTTTAGATCAACAGCAGAAGCAGTAGCCAATGTGAGCTGGAAATTAAATTCGACAGAGCTGAATCATATAAGGGTAAAAAAGGACCTAAGTGTAGAAGAACGAGAACAGTTAAGGGAACTCCAAGCTAAGGCTGATGAAGAGAATGGAAAGTTGTCTGAAGAGCAAAAGAAGAATTTTTTTTGGAGAATAAGGGAAGGGCAAGTAAGGAAGTGGTACATCAGGAGCCACCAAGAACCGAAAGTAAGAGGAGTGATAGGATAAGAGACAGAGAGACAAGTACGAAGTCAAAGCAAGGAGACGGAGCGAGAGATAATGCAGGGAGCAGGGGACCGGAGAGAGAGCCAGGATGTGGTGGAGAGGGTGGAACAGAGGGAGAGAGAGGGGGGAGGAGAATAGAATTAGTGGGGGAGGTGGAACTGGGTCAGGGAAGGGATGGAGGAGGAGGAGGTGAACCTGGTAGGAGGCAGAGAGGGAAGAGAAACAAGGAGGTGGATTCAAATATACTGTGCTACTACACTAATATAGATGGAATAAACAGTAAAAAGGTAGAGTTAGATAATATATTAAGAAAAGATCAACCACAGATAGTCTGTTTGACAGAGACAAAGCTGAACCAGGACTTTGACAGCAACATAGTGTTTAGTGAAGGATATAATATATGGAGAAATGATAGAAAGGGTAAAAGGGGAGGTGGAGTGGCAGTATTAGTTAAGAACCCTATGACAGCAAAGCACGTGGAGTTAAATAATGACAAGGCAGAAATAATGGCAGTTGAACTCAATGATATAGAAGGAAAAAAGCTAGACATAGCAGTAGCTTACATGCCACCAAAGACCAGAGCATGGAGGGAGTTGGAGTTTGAGGAGATGGTAGAGGATATGATTCAGTCGTTGAGAAGATTGCTTTTAAGGAAGAATCGATTGATCTTGGTAGGAGATTTCAACTGTAGTGAGGTTGATTGGGAATCGGGAGATGCAGGGCCAAATCAGAGATCTTGGGGAAGTCGGCTAGTGGAGTTGGTTACGGAAAATGTACTTACACAACATGTGAAGGAAAATACAAGAATGAGGGGTAATAACGAACCTTCTAAACTCGATCTGATTTTTACAAAAGATCCTCACGAAATTAGTGATATAAACTATCTATGTCCTGTAGGTAAAAGTGATCACCTATTACTAAAATGGAAGTTGACCTCGAGTAATGCCAATAGATTAGACAATAGCTACATAAATGACAGATTAAATTATAGTAAAGCTGATTATGTATCCTTGAAAAGATATTTAGAGGGAGTAGATTGGGATCTTATTTTGAAGGAACGGGACGTACAAGGTAAATATAGTAGATTCCTCGAAATTTATAGAGTAGGAACCAATATGTTTGTCCCAAGATATAAAACTGGAAATTTTACTAAGCAGAAAGATTGGTTTAATTTGAAATGCAAAAGAGCTTTGGGTAGGCGTGATGCAGCTTGGGCTAGATTAAGAAGAAGGAACACTGAGAGTAATTGGAATAAATATAAACAGGAGAGGAATAGATATGTTAACATAATTAGGCAAGTTAAAATGAACTATGAGAAGAACATAGTAAATAAATGTGAAAGTGACCCTAGATTATTTTATAAATATATAAACAGTAAGTTGAAGGTAAAGAAACAAATTACTAAATTAAGAGTTGATGCTAGGACGTATGAAAATGTATCGGACATGTGTGAGGTAATGAATAACAAATTGGGGTCAGTTTTTACTAGAGAGGAAGGTTTTGACGAACCACAGGCGGGAGTACTGGAGAGTGGTCTTAGTAAGATTGAAATAACTAGAGATGAGCTGTTATCTGCGATGAGAGGACTTGAAGTAAGGAAAGCTATGGGACCGGATGAAGTGTCTGCCTGGGTTTTAAAGGAGTGTGCAGAGCAATTAGTGGAGCCAGTGAGGGACATAATTCAAGCTTCCTTAGATAAAGGACAGGTTCCTGTTGAATGGAAAAGAGCTAATATCATTCCGATATACAAGAATGGAAACCCTGAGGACCCTCTAAACTATAGACCAGTTTCACTTACTAGTATTGTATGCAAGATTTGTGAAAAGCTAATTAGGAAGAGATGGATGAAAATGTTGGAGAGAAAGAAAATAATAACCCCAAAGCAATTTGGATTCAGAGAAGGGACATCTTGTGTTACCAGTTTGCTATGTTATTACAGTAGGGTGATAGATGTACTCCAAGAAAGAGGCGGATGGGTGGACTGCGTCTACTTAGACCTTTCCAAAGCATTCGATAAGGTACCACATAAGAGATTGTTATCTAAGCTTGAGACGCTAGGATGTGTCAGGGGGAGTTTGCTGAAATGGATGGAGAGCTATTTAACAGATAGGGAAATGAGGACCAACATTAGAGGAACTTACTCATCGTGGCGGAAAGTTGAGAGTGGTGTGCCGCAGGGATCTGTGTTGGCACCTCTCATGTTCCTTATGTACGTGAATGACCTGCCGATAGGCATAAACTCTTACATGTCAATGTTTGCAGATGACGTAAAAATTATGAGACAAATAACAAATAAAAGTAGTTGTGAGGAGCTGCAAGGGGATTTAGATAAAATATACGAATGGAGCACCAAGTGGAAAATGAAATTTAATATAAGTAAATGTCATGTGTTAAATATGGGAAGAAGTGTGAATAGACCAAATTGGGAGTACAGGATGGGAGATAATAAAATTAGCAAGGCCGAAAAAGAAAAAGATTTAGGGTTGATTATACAAGATAATTTGTCGCCAGAGAAACATATTAACAAGCTCTTTAGCGGAATGTATGCAATGGCCGGGAATATGAAAGTTGCTCTGAACTATTTGGATGAGACCATGGTAGCAAAAATTATGAAGAGTATGATTAGACCAAGATTGGAGTATGCAGCAGTGGTGTGGTCCCCGCATCTAAAGAAGCATATTCACAAGTTAGAAAGAATCCAGAGAGCAGTCACTAGATTGGTTCCAAGTCTCAGAGAACTGCCATATGAAGGGAGGCTAGACAAATTAAATCTACCGAGTCTAAAAGAGAGGAGAGACATGATAATGATGTACAAATGTACCCGGGGGCTGGAGAGGCTGGATAGGGAGGATATATTAATTATGGATACAGGAATAACTAGAGGCCACAGCTACAAAGTAAAAAGACCTACCTGCAAGAACGATATCAGGAAGTTTAGCTTCCCCTATAGATGTATTGACAAATGGAATGGGCTGGAGGAGGAGGTGGTAGGGGCAAGGAACATCCATATTTTCAAGAAAAAATTGGATAAAAAGTAGACTGAGAGACGGGACAACACGAGCTTAGCTCAACTCCTGTAAACTACAATTAGGTAAATACAATTAGGTAAATACAAATCCCGTCCAACTTGGAAATTTCCGAGTTATACAGGGACATTTCCGAGAGGCCGATGCCATTCCGAGAAGTGCGGGTTTCCGACTAAAAAGAGTCCGAGTTAGCGGGGGTTTACTGTACTAATAGGCATATCGTCAATGATTACAGGGCCCCTACTAAATATTAGGTTTTCTTTCTTCTCTCCGGGAATCAAACCTATCTTATGCCAAAACGTGGTACAACCGATGCTATCTTCATAGTCAGGCAGATACAGGAAAGATACTTACTAAAAGGCAGGGATCTTTACCTTGTGTTTGTAGACCTGGAGAAGGTCTTTGACAGGGTGCCTAGAGATGTTGTGCAGTGGGCTATGAGGAAACTTGGTGTGGAAGAGTGGCTGGTGCGTGTGATAATGAAGATGTATGAGGATTCGCGAACTGCGGTGAGGGTGAAAGGTGTACCGAGTGAGGAGTTCACAGTCCGTGTTGGAGTTCATCAGGGTTCAGTGTTAAGCCCCCTCCTCTTTATCATGGTCCTGGAGGCACTGTCTAGAGTTTTTAGATCCGGACTCCCGTGGGAACTGTTTTATGCAGACATTTTTTTTTTTTTTTCAATGTGAGTGAGGGAGGCAAAAGGCAGAACTGCCTATAGCGAGTGCCTCCCCCAAAGTTGAAAGAGTGACAGGGCCAAAATTAAGGGACGTTCGAGCCAAAATGCCTGGACACACGGAGTTTGAAGCAATTTAAGTCATAGGAAGAGGAAAAGACTGATTCTGGGAGAGAGTTCCAGAGCTCAGCTGTTGAATAGAAGAAAGACAGAGTAACATTTCACTCTTGGGTTGGAGAGTTGCACAGAGTAGGGGTGGGATTGTGTTGCAAGACAGGTACCACGTGCCCTATGTAAAGGAGGTGGTATACACTGGGAAAGCTCTGAGGAACACTGATTATTATAGTAGCGATAGAATAGCGAGAGAGATGCAACATTGCGGCGAAGAGAGAGAGATTGCAGAGAGTTGGTGAGTGGACGGGAGTTAATGATACGAAAGGCCTTCCTTTCAATTTTGTCTAGGAGAGCGGTGTGAGAGGCACCTCCCCACACATGTGAACAATACTCAATACAAGGACGCACTATGCACTAAGGAACACCGGAGTTTATAGGGTGAGGAAGTGAGCGATGGCCGTCCACAACCGCAGCTATGGAACGGCCGGAGAGGAAATTAGAGACAAAGACACAGATGGAGGGATAGAAACCGAAGGAGGGTAGTTTAGAAATTACGGGTTTGACAACCCGAAGGGAAGGAAGGAAAACTAACTATTTAGTAATGGTTCCGTAGTCAATGACGTGAGAGCCTTATATAGTATATATAAGGGCTCCCCGGAGACCCCCGTGAGGGTCCCGGAGAAAGCATAACGCGACCCAAATCTATAAAAAGTACATCCTAGGGTGAAACCCTTTACTTAGTTCCTAGGGAACGTGATTAAAAAAGGTAACCATTAGAAAAAGAAAGAAAATTTTTATGAGTAAAGATTAGAAACTATGAATGTTGTCTTACTAAATCAACTAGCGCGCCGTTATACAGTCCTTCCCTTGCACGCGTCCCCCAGCTGGTCACGCTGGGTTTATACGTTGTTCATAGTACAAAGTTGCGCATGTGCATGGGAAGAGGGAGGAGGGAGGGCCGCTTTACGTCATTGACTACGGAACCATTACTAAATAGTTAGTTTTCCTGCCTTCCCTTCGGGTTGTCAAACCCGTAATTTAGTAATGGTTCTCTCTGTCAATGACGTGAGAGCCTAAGAATACCAAGATCGGTGGTTGGGACATCTCATGCTCAACGTGCAAGACTGAAGAGAACTAAAACTAACGGCTTGCGCTGTTGTAATTAAATAACTAGAATTAAGAAAAAGTGTAAAGTATAAAGGCAGGGTTTCTAAGTAAGCCTTAGGAAGCGATAGAAAGGTAGATAATGATAAGGATGCAGTAAAACTTAATAAAAGAGCCACTAAATATTGTAACACATAAGAATTGTACATACTATAGTACTAGAATGATTTGTAAAAAGGAAAATCTATTCATACTTATTAAACTCACCAAAAAAAGAATTTTGTGTATTTATTAATCTAATATCCTGTATTAGAAATTAACCCTTAGAGATTATCAATCTTACTAATATTAACATTGAACAACACTTGTGAGAGGTTCTCCAGTTCGGAACACACTCCCCCCCCCCCCCCTCTGTTTTGTCCCAAACTCCTAAAAGTAAGTCAGTACTGTACTTGGTGAACCTCACACGTACTTGTAACATAAAACATGTCATTATTGCAATAAACAGAGATCAGTTATGCTTATGCCTAATTCTCATGGCTATGCATGGCACAGTGGGTCTCTTCAAATGAACTGAAAGATATTTGGATAAAAATGTGTGGTGAGATGACCAGACTCTTGTTTGCTTAATGTCTTGGATAGAGTAATTGTTAAGAAATCTGACTGTCGTGGCCCACTTTCTCACATCATGGGCCCTTGCTACTGTTGACGGTTCGGCTGTTTTGATAACGTCCACTAGAATTGAAGCAAGCTGTCGTTTAGATAACCTTGATTTGCCATGTGAAGAGATCCATAAATGAGAAGGGTGTAAGGGTGTAGTTGGTTGTACATACTGTACTTATACAAAGCCAACACTGAGGGCCATTATATCAAAAGGTGAGAACATATGATCTTCTCTTTCATTCTTGGCTATGAAATCAGGAGCTGGTGTGAGGGTAACAGCACTCAGATCTTTAAATTGTAAGCAGTTCGCAGCTCTAGCCATGGCCGCAAGTTCGGACACTCTATGTGTTGTTGCTAACGAAATTAAGAAAACACATTTAGATGATAACTTGTCATAAGAGGGGTTGACCGTGTAAGGTTTAGTACTTAATAGATTTAACACCTTGCCCAGAAACCACTGAGGTAGAATCTGTCTCGCTGGAGCTCGTAATTTAAAACAAGCCGTAATAAAACCTCCTTCATACTTAGGTGGAAGTCTAAGGTCATAGAATGGTTCTTTAATGGCTGAGAGGTGATTGCGAAGTGTGTTAACTGATAGGTGTTTGTCTTCGAAAAGGTAATTTAAGTACTTTAAAATTAAACTTACTGAGGCACTTTGTTGGTTGGATTCTACAATCCACGTTGTAAATTGTTTCCAATGTGACTCATACTGTCTAATTGTGGAAGGTGTAAATTGTTTGATTAATTTGTCGGCTTGGTCATAAGAATTTAGCCATTTGGTTTTGAAAATATTTCGTAACTAAAACCAAGTTGTAAGAAAAACTCCTTTGAACTTGTTGAGGGGTAAGTCGGAAGCCAGTGGGATCAAAGAACGATTCTTTAATGGTTGAGAATTGATTGTATAGTGTGTAAATTGACAGTTGTTTGTCTTCAAAAGAGTAATTGAAGTACTTTAAAAATAAACTGACTGAAGCTATGTGTTCGACAGACTCTACAATCTACGTGGTAAATTGTTTCCGATGTAATTCCTACTGTTTAATAGTGGAAGGCGTAAACTGTTTGGTTAATTTGTCATGAACAGCTTAATCATAAGAGCTCCGCCATTTGACTTTGAAAATATCCATAAAGCTAAATGTAGACCAGTCTGTAGGTTGCTAATCCGCTCTAAGTGGAAACAAGACGTTGGAAATGGTATTGGAATGGGACATTCGAGAGACAGATGAATGAACTACACATGTGGTGACCAGACTGGTGTTATAAGGCACCCTTGACCCTGAATTAAGTGGATATGTTGCAAAACTTTGGATATTCGTGTGTGTCCGGAGGAGGAAAGAGGTATATCGATAACCACTTGTTCCAAACCTCTGAGAACGCATCTGTTCCGCGCTTGGATGTCGTGCCAGGTCAGAAGCAGGAGGAATTTTGTCGATTGGTGTGAATTAACGAGATTTACCTGTGGATGGAACGGCCTTATCAAGTTGTGGAATACCGTCTGAGTGATTGTCTATTCGAGTAGGGTACCCTTCTCCCGAGATAAGGTGTCCGCCTACAGATTCGCCTTGCTTGGTAGGTAAACTGCTTGAATTATGATATGGTAATGAAGAGTAAGGAAAAATATTAACTCCGACAATCTCAGGGGCGTGTGAGATTTCGTTGGGCCCTGCCTGTTGATACAGGTCACGGCTGATGTGTTGTCCATGTGAAAGGCTATTATTGTACTCTGTGTTGGAGTGCAAGGGCATGATTTTTCAGGAAAATCGAGGGACAACTAGTTCCTTTGTATTTAAGTGATAGAGATTGAGAGAGGTCTAGCGACTTTGTGTCTGGCGACCGTCGGACGATTGGTAACTCCAGCTCGGGGCTCCCGCTTTGTCCAAGACGACCCCCACTGATGGTGGCGGTTCTGACTAGAGGGCTGTCGGGGAAGGGGTCTCAGGTCTTATCCAGAAGCTTAGAAGTCTGATGAAATGCTGAGGGAATGTAATTAGGGTATGAGGTTGATTGACTCAGAAAAGCTCTGTTGTCCAGCCTGATGTAAGGATTCAGGCGAAGTTTGTCCAACGGAACAGGTAGCTGAACCCAATATTTTGACCCTATTAACCCTCTCACGTCCTTGACGCAATTTTGAGCCAATTGGGGATACTTTAAAGCCTTGTTGTTGTTGTTGTTGTTGTTCCCCAAGCTGCCTGGCCGAACAGCCCCAAGGCCCCGAGCAAGGCCAAGGCCATAACCGAACGCCCCCACAGAACCCTCCCCGCCGACCACAATAAAGGGGTGACCGAAGCCACTCCATGGCGGGGAGCTTGAGGAGGGTGCGGAAACGCCCGGGAAACCAAAGCCCCACCCAGGGCCCTGTGCCCCTCAGCAATTATGAAGAGAAAGTTGAGGGGCAAGGGAAAAATGTGACGCTTTGGCTTCCAATCTTGGTAGATTGGGAGGTCAATCCACGTTAGAGACGCCGTCACTTGAGATTAAAGCCTTGTTACCATCAGGGGTATTTAGAAACCTTTAGTTTAGTTACTTTAACCTCTGCAGTTGTCTTTGAGTTAGCTGTGGGCAGAAAACTCATTTTGGAGAGGTAATTATAAGAGTGAGAGAACTCTATTTCTTATTGCTAATCTGGCAACCTCTGCATCATATGGTCGTGAGAGGGTTAACGACTCCCACAGCCGTTTGGAATTGTTTTTTTGTATGTACTGTCTTGCATACTTGTAGTAGTCAAGTATTTGATGTTGTATGTTGTGTGATAGGGTTTCCCAACGGAGGTAAACCCAGGGTTCCCACTTTACTATTCAGACGTAGGGCTGTGATATTTGTTGTATTGTTATCATCTCGAAAAAGTGGTTTACAATAAACTTGTTGAGGATTGATAATTCTATGACTGGTCTGAACTGTAGGCTATCTCGTTTTGGTACTAGACTTAATTGAGACAGAAAACTTTTGATGTGGGAGGAATGTTCACTCGAATTCCTCACTGAAGCATCGCTTTTACGAGTGTTGGCACCTTTACTGGTATGAGACGTTGTATACGTACTTACGAAAGAACGGTCGTCTCTCCCAGTCCCAAAACAGACTATGCTTTATTAAATGTCTGGACCAAGGTCCTTTCGGTCATGCTGTGTAACTGGCCTGGAAAGAACCGGTTGTGCCTTGAGATATAATGTGATGCAAGGCTAAGATGAACTAAGTTAGGTCCTTGAACCGGTATGTGTTCTTGAAAGGTCAGACTGTTGCTGTTGGTGTGTCTGAGTCTGTCTAACTTGTTGTCTGGGGATGAATTAACCAGTCTGTCCCGACTACTGTGGCCTGTTGAGTGTCGTTGAGATCTGAATCTAATAAAGTTAACACGAGAGAACCTTAGAGACGGTTATAAAAAGTAGTGCTGATACTTCAGACCAAGTATCTGTGGTTGTTAATCTGTTAGAATAGATGGAGAGATCAAGATTCTAGTTTTGATGTCTTTGGGCAGAGTTTTTTAGATAGAAAGATACGGAGGTCTTGACGTGCTTTGAACGTCATGAAAAGGGCTGTTCTGACCTCTCCTACTGTCCGAAGGGATTTGCAAAGATAGACTTCTCTTATGTGTGATAATGTTGCCCTAGAGTATGTGTCATGACTAGGATCTGCTACTCCTCATTAGTGTGAGTGAGTTGTCTGTAAAACTGTCTTTGTGGTGCAATGCATAAGTGTGGTGATTTTCAGTGTGAGCAGCCTAGGTTCGAATCCCCGGACTGCCACATGTGTTTGTTAATTTCATTAACCGAGTTTAGGAGTAAAGTATGTTGGTGGAGAGAACATAATAAAACCAAAAGGTTGGATAATCGCCTATGGGTTGTTTATCTGAGTGTAAAGTCCTTCCCCAACCTTTTGTTCCTAAGAAATATCCTCGTCAATTATGGGGACACGGAGTCAAGGATCTGACTCAGCCAAATTGCCAGAATAACCCTGTGTGATTAAGAGGCGTATGGGGAAATGGTTGATTGAGCCCCGTGAAAGTTATTCTGTAATAAAGGATAGATAAAATTATCTACCTGGAGAATTCTGGTATGTGAATGTGGAACTCCGGCGAAGTAGGCAATGAATAGTTATCTAAGAGACCCCCTTCCTCTGTAACCCGGACTCATAGAGAACGCGGGGAACTCCTACTGACTGGAGGTGTCATTATTAGAGCTCCGGACTAAGTGCTAGCCGATCCAAAGTGGGACCGGAACAACCAGTTGTGTAAAGGTAAGATAGCAATTGACTGTATCAGTTCTGTCAGGTTTTTTAAAACAGACCCTAGTCGAACAATTTATTAAAAGGAATGGCTGGTGCTAGGGATACCCAAAACTCTAGCATGTTGTGCTGAGGCGTAAGGAAAACAAGCTAATGAATCATTACTATACTGGTTAAGTAGACCCTAAAGAAGTGACCTCTGTTATAGTGGGGACTTGGGGAAAATATTACTTGGGAATTGCCAGACGGAAAATTAATTCCCACTGTTGTCCTTTGTAGTATGAGGACTCGGGGTAAAGAAATTACTCGGTAATGACTGACTGAATAACTCTGTGTTGTTTAATAGGTGCGGGGGTAAAATTTACTAAGTACCTAATAGTCTTCTCGGACTGGTATGGAGGACTCAAGATTCGGACGGAAATAGAGTGAACAAAACCTATTCCGTAATAAATGATAGAGAAAAATATCTAATTGGAGAACTCTAGTATGAGACTTGTGGAACTCCGGCAGAGAAGGCAATGTTATAAATATCTAAGAGGGCCCCTCTCTCAGCCTGCACTGCTAAAACCCTAACTCAGAGAGAATGTGGTGGTCTTCTAGTGATCGGAGATATGTAAAAGAGCTCCAGACCCAGACACTCGCTGACCCAAAGTGGGACCGGAGGGAGGTTCAATGAATCATTAATAATAATAATAATAATAATATTATTTATTCAGTTAGCAATTTACAGAGTTGGTACCACATAGTATGTTACAAATATGACATGTACCAGCTTTGCATAATTCCAACTAAGGATAGCCCAATAAGGCCGTTAGGCGTATTTCCATTGGGGTCCTTGACCAACTCGAGAGTTGGTCCGGAGCCTAAAATATGAAATGTTTATTGTCGAGTTGAGTAGTCAAGCGTTAGCCTTGAATGATACTGATTATACCATAGTATCCTTATTGGAGGAGTGGTAACCTGGGAATCTTTGTGAATCAAAATTATTGATTTACTACTAGTAGTTATACGTGAACGACAATGTCATAGTATCCTTTATTGAAGGAGTGATAATGTGGGATTCTTTGTAAATAATTTTGTTTTGATCTACTAATAGTAGGTAAAATAGTAAAATCTGTGTAAAACGAATGGATGAGAACCAACCGGTTAATCGTGTCCATGTATATACTTGGTCTAAGGAAAGATAGATAATATCTCTTAATTTTGTACCGCCTTTGTTTGGGAATAAAAGTTAATAATAATAATAACAATAATAATCGTCAGGTTACTTATATAGCGCCCGTTCTCCTCCTTCGAGGATTAACCAGCGCTTGGCTTTCTTTAGTCTACCATTGACTATTACCCATCCCCCTTGCTCATGGGGAGATGGTAACCGCCGGCTATATCCCTGAAAACTTTTCAATCTGAGAGGGGATTGAAACGCGAGACCTGCAAGATGGTTATCAGGCACGCTATCAACTAAGCCAACCGGACGGCTAAATTATTAATCCTTCTAACCTATATGGCTATGCATAAATGAACAGGGTAACTATGGTATTGAAATACTGTTCTTAATAAAATGTAGGAATAATCCTACAACCTTGTACCATAATTTAGGATTGGAAAGTGTAGTGCACCTTTTGTCCCACTCTGAATGAGTATAAACATTATCAGTAATACTGAGTGAATGAAGTTTTACTTGGGACTTTGTTAAAATTGAGTTATCTTTAGTACTATGCTAAGCATATACAAGTATTGTAAAAAGTTCTTGAAGGTGATTCTATTAATTACCAATTTGAACTTCGTCATCTAGGACTGCCAACTTGAATAATAATTGAATAGGCCTACCTGGAGTGTGCTAGTAGAACTCGGTAGGCCTATTGGTATAACTCGGTGTCTGGAACCGGAAATAAGTTAATATTGTTTGAATACCCGGAGTTGGTTGACAGAACTCGGTGTCTGGGAACCGGAGTTAATTGACAATATTAGACTACTCGGAGTTTTCTGGGACTCGGAGTGAAGTCACTATTGTTGTATACCCGGAGTTAGAAGTTATATAGGAACCGGAGATATGTTCTCGCTAAGGGATACTCGGAGTTATGTTGGTAGAACTCGGTGTTTGAGAACCGGAGTTAAGACGCTTTTGTTGAATACCTGGAGTTAGAGTGGTATATAACTCGGTATATGGAAACCGGAGTATGTATTCTCTTTAAGGGTTAGAGTACTCGGAGATACTGTCTGTAGTGAACCGGAGTAAAATATGAATTTTGACATAATTGCACTCGGAGCTATAGTAGCACTCGGTGTTTGAGAACCGGAGTTAATAAAAACTGGTGAGGGAACAGGTTCTTAACTCTGGAGCCCCGGAGATAAGGCTATGACAGTGTACCACCGGAAAAAACTCTGAGTAGAAGAAAGGGGTGAGGTGTATGACAAAAGCACCTTGTAGTAAAAGTAAAATGGTAGGTAAAATTACCCGGAGCCTCGTAGATATAAACTAGAGAAACTCCGGCAGAGTAGGCACAAATAAAAGATATACAAATGAGGCCCCCAACCTCCACCTATACTCTGCTACCCCCCGGACTTCAAATAGTTCACGGGGATCTCCTAGTGACCGGAGATATAATTAAGCCCAGTCTAACACTAGCCGACCTAAAAAGGACCGGAGTGAGACTCTAAAAAGGGGCCCAACTGAAGGTTGGTTCGTACCTTAAAATCATATTTTTCAAAAGGGAGGCTACGGTGGCATGTATCAAAAATAATTACAGGCAAAAGTATCATAAAAGAATAACATTTATCCGCTCTGCAACAAGACAGAAAACCTGGAAGGCACAGAGACTATGTAGACGTATGACATAAAAGTCTAATAAATTGTTTATATACAGTGAAAAAGGAAAATATTTTGTAAAACTTTATTAACATGTAAAGAGAAACGCTCAATGTCACGAAAACATCAAAAGGATGAAGTTCGAAGCATCTGGAATTTTCGATAAGAAATAAAAGAAAATGTGATAGCCTCTAGACCGCCATTAATTTTTGTTATCGAAGCACGACGTTCAGAGAAAAAGTTAGGCTATCAGCAAGAAAAGTTGAGATGAATAGAATCAACGATTAATTGAAAAAATTATAAGAATGGATAGTTAGAATTAAGAATATTGAATTTCGGAGCTTATAAAAGCATTGATGGAAAATAGGCAAAGGCCTAGCCTATCCCAAAACTGGCGTCCGCTAGCCAAAACTAACGAAGCCTAAAAACTGAAATAGAGGCATTCTAACTAACCTGGCTTACATAATGTAATAATATAAAGAGGAAAAAGATAGAAATACTGTACAGAAAATAAAAATAATATTCATATAATATTCATATAATAATAATGGTCGTAGCATGTGGCGCGTCCCGTGGAAGTCGTCAGCTCTCTGGAAATGCTCAATACACATACATATCTATGACGCCTCCTTACTATAAAGTAACATATACTTCCCAGAAGAGGCAGCAGCAAACATCCAAAGATGAAAAGTAGCACATCCCGAGAGCACAAAATCAGTCCAACCTGTCGCACGGGACGCGACCACAAGAAGGACGTATAAACCCAGCGTGACCAGCTGGGGGACGCGTGCAAGGGAAGGACTGTATAACGGCGCGCTAGTTGATTTAGTAAGACAACATTCATAGTTTCTAATCTTTACTCATAAAACATTTCTTTCTTTTTCTAATGGTTACCTTTTTTAATGACATTCCCTAGGAACTAAGTAAAGGGTTTCACCCTAGGATGTACTTTTTATATATTTGGGTCGCGTTATGCTTTCTCCGGGACCCTCACGGGGGTCTCCGGGGAGCCTTTATATATATATAAGGCTCTCACGTCATTGACGGAGAGAACCATTACTAAATTAAAGATTTGTGCCAGACTCTATCGAAGGCTTTCGATATGTCTAGTGCAATAGAAAAAGTCACCGAAGTCCCGAAAGGAGGATGACCAAGAGTTAGTAAGATATGAAGGAAGATCACCAGTAGAGCGACCCTTAACCCTTCCAGCCCGGCTGTCCTTTTATAAGGACACCGCGGCAGATGGGTAGGACCCCGGGTGTCCTTATAACAGGCAGTAAGCTTGAAAGCCTATTCAGCTTGGTCTGAACGTTGTACGTCCGACGCATGTAAACAAAGCCGGTCATTGCATCACCGCACCTCCGAAAACAAAAAGGAGACGTCAGATCAATGTTGTTGTTGTATGGTATGACGAAATTAGTGTCTGAAAATCTCCGATATTGTCAACATCGCGGAAAAATTCGCTCCACGGAAATCATCATCATAACTGAACCAGTTGACTTAGAGAGCTTTACTCAACACCAGTCTACAGATTGGAAACCGCACTACGATTAGAGATGTGTGGGAAATTTCTAGCAGTTAAAATAACAAAGATACGGTAGCCTAGGCCTAGACGTTTTTCGGCCAAATCGCCCGGGTACCTGACACTGTCCTTAGGATGGTGAGCCCGGGCCAGAAGGGTTAAGGAAGCCATACTGGTGATCTGAGAGCAGATTATGAGAAGAGAAATGCTTAAGAAATTTGGAAGCAAGAATAGTTTCAAAAACTTTAGAAATACAAGATATGAGAGCAATTGGACGATAGTTGGAGGGTTGAGAGCGGTCACCTTTCTTTGGGACAGGTTGAATGAGAGCAAACTTCCAGCATGAAGGGAAGATGTTAGAGGATAGACAGAGACGAAAGAGTTTGCCTAGGCAGGGAGTCGGCACGGAAGCACAGTCCTAATAGCTGACAATGTGCAAGATGCTGAGGCCAAATTCAGAAGATGGAGAGAGGGCATGGCGAGTAAGGGTTTAACCCTCCGGATCCGGGGGCCCTCATATGAGGCGGTTTGCTGTGTCCGGGGCCATTTTCGTACAGTCAAGCTTCATAATTCAGTATCTACTGATTGAGAGCACCTAGAGCAGTCAGTTTTTTTGCAAATTGTAGAACATCTTGTTGTCTGTAGACTGCCATTGAGATGACATCGCTACGACGCGTGGTTGCCGAGTTATGATGATTTTAGCGGCGATTTTTAGCCGCGCTTTTTACCTCATATGAGGCCTCCCGGACTCCTAACCAAAATACGTTTTGCCTCATATGAGGCCTCCCGGATCCCAAGGGTTAAGAGACAATATTAACATAACCTAGGTTATGCATTGTAGATTGAGAAGAGGCACTGTGGAAAAGAGCGGTGCATACCCATGTGCAGTGTGTGGAAAGGGTGTGAGCGCTAAGTCGATTCGATGTAGCATCTGTCGATGTTGGGTGCATCATGGGAGCAAGCGATGTAGTAGAATAAAGGGACCTCCCTGCTGAAAGATAAGTCAGAAATCGAGAAATTTGAGTGTGTAGTGTGCAAAGGCGAGCTTGTGTTAAATGATGATCCTGTGGCTGTGAATTTTGGAAATGAGTAATTTGAGCTGGTGGACAAGTTTTGTTACCTAGGAGATACCATTTCTGCCGGTGGTGGGGCCGAGGCTGCCACTGTTGCTAAAATTAGATGTGGCTGGGGGAGGTTCAGAGAACTACTGCCAATTCTGACCATGAAAAGAATGCCTCTTCCCCTGAAGGGAAAGGTGTATGCCTCATGTGTTAGAAGTGCAATGACGTATGCCTCAGAAACATGGGCCGTTAAAGTAGAGTATGTCAACAGAATGGAGCGTAATGAGATGAGAATGGTGAGATGGATGTGTGGGGCCAGGCTACAGGATAGAATAACAAATGTTGAGCTGAGGAGACGTTTAGGTATAAAGAGTATTAGCAAGGAGATGCGTACAAGTAGACTGGAATGGTATGGACATGTGGAGAGAATGGATGAACAAAATTGGGTGAAAAAATGCAGGTCTGTGATTGTGGAGGGAGCTGCACCAAGGGGTGGACCGAGGAAAACCTGGGATCGGACTATACGCGCCGATCTCAAATCCAAAAACTTGACAAGTGAAGCAGCCCTTAACAGGGTTGCCTGGAACGCCGCCATTAGGACAAGAGACTGAAACTGCACTTATGTGTGGAACACTCAGTCTTAAAATTTTATGTAGGCCTATGTATGTACAGTATGTACAGTCAGGACCCCCAATACACGATTCCACAATGCGCGAAAACCCTAATACACGAGTTACCCCTCGAAAATAACATTAATTAATTAAACATTAATTACGCGAGGTGGTACCACAATACACGAATCGAGAGCTAAGAAGGGGCCGAATCCGCTATTCCCGCTTGATACGCGAGCACGTCTACGTTTCGCGAGGCCCAGGCGTAGCTCCGAAAAGAGAAGAAGACGGGCATACGCCTGCATTCCCTCCCGCTTACCGTCCCTCCCTCCCTCCCACAGTCCCGCTCAAGCGCTCATAGCCGTGCGGAGTGACCAAATGTTTGTAGTGCCTGCCACTTTTTTCGCCATGCCACGCCAATATAAAAAGATAACACACAAAATGAAGGTGGAAGTGTTGGATCGCAAGAAAAAAGGAGAAGGAAACTGTGCAATAGGCTTGTCAGAGTAAACTGTTCGTACGATTTGATCAGGGAGGGAGAAGTTGGAGAAAATCGTGAAGTCCTACGGTCCTAGTCCTAGTCCTAGCCTATCTACTACTAATTTTAAGGTAAGGTTTCATATTTGTATTCATTGTTGTTCTTATATATAAGATATAGACTGTACTCTAGAGCCAAAAATGTCGAAAATTGGGCCAAAAATGTCGAAAATAGGCCATAATTGAGAGATGTCACCCAATCTAATTATTCCCATTTAAAGTTAGTTCCACAATACGCGAATTCGCAATACGCGATGCCTCCTGTCACCCCTATTCTCGCGAATTGGGGGTCCTGACTGTATATGGCCAAACCATCTCAAGTTGTTCCCTTTCACACTTTCCAGCACATCTACCTCCACACCACACCTCCTTCTTCCTTCCTCATTCGTCTGTCTATCCCTCTATGTAACTCCGCACACACTTCTCAAGTAACTCATTTCCACCGCTCTCACTCTTGGTCTGAGTCTCTTCCCGAACATTCATGCTTCGCTTCCGTAAGTTAGTGTTGGGATTACCACACTGTCATGCAAGGACTTCTTCACTTTCATACTGACCACCCTATTTCTTGTTACTGCTTTCAACGTTCCTACAACCCTCTTCCCCTGTTGTACCCTCTCCCGCACTTCCTCATCCATAGTCCCATCTTTACTCAACACACTGCCCAGATACTTAAAAGAGCTGACGATCTCCATTGCCTGACCGTTCAACTTCACCTCACACTCCGTGACTTCACCCCTTTCGAAGACCATAACCTTGCTCTTCCCTGCATTTACCTTCAAATTCCGTTTTTCGCACACTGTTCCAAACTCATTTACCAGACCCTGCAACTCCCATTCATTATCGCTCATCAGAACTGTATCATCCGCAAACAGCAGTATAGGCAGCTTCCACTCATTTCCCTCCCTTTTCAGCGATACACCAACATCCACTGCTCTTCCTAGTATTTCTTTCATGACTCCATCCATATATACAGTAAACAACCACGGGGACATCACACACCCCTGTTTCAACCCAACACTCAGGTCAAAGAACTCGCTCTGCTCATTCTCCACACATACTGCCGCCTTTGCACCCTTATACTGGGTGCCCTTTCCTCTCACCCCGTGCTACCGCCAGACGCTGCAGACGCTCTGTCAACGCTCTCACGATATCGATCATAATTTGAGTATTAACTACTCATCCTCTTCATTCTTGTGCATGAAAGGTGGTTAAGAGCACGTTTAACCATCCTGTAGCTTAGTAAGTAACACTGCACGATATTTCGCTGTGTATTGACTGAAAAACTTTGTGTTTATCACAAGACTCCTGCTCGGACAGGGCGCCACTAGCGCCATCTATTGTTTTGTTTTGCTTTGTAAACAAACGCTCTCTTATTACTATTTTATATAAAATCGTAGCCCCTAATTTTACCCATTACCTACTGTAGTAAGTATCAATTTAACTGCCTTGTATGTAAGTAAAGCTTTGCATATTAATTTGCTAATAAACAATATTGTTTACTAACTAACCGCCTACAGGGACTAACGCCGACACCATTTTGTAAACAAACCTTTTTTGGGGATTATACATATTAAATTCCAGCAAATTTTGTACCAAATTTAAGTGCATTCATTTATCTTTTCCCCCTAGATATATTCTTGACTTTTTCTCCTCAGACTGATTTTACTTTAAGCTAAGGGTGGTATTTGTACAAACTAACCTAGCCTAACCCAACCTGCCAAGCTTTTAACCTAACCCAAACCTAGCCTAGCCTATAGCAAGCCAATCTGTTTTATTATTAACTCTTGTAGATATTGTATTTGGTATCCTACTGTAGCTATATATATCTGTAATTTTAGTTGTTGCTTGCACGATCTTGTAATAACCTTTGACTGATACACTTTTTTATCTAAAAAGAGTAGGCTACTGCTTTACTAGGCTTCAGTGACACCAGGGTCATCTGTTGACACAGTATATTAACCCCTTGTGTGCAGTCACACTTTATTTTTATATAATCTCTATTTGGTGAATTGTATATTTAGTTACATATTCTGTTATACATATATTTGTTTAAGGTTAGGTTATCACACCTGGTAGCCTATTTCTGCGAATTTCAATTTTATTATATTCGGTTAGGCTATTCAACGCTGGTAGCCTATTATTGCGTATTTCAATTTAAAAAAAAAAAACTTTTGGTTAGGCTATCGCCCCTGGAAGCCTAATTCTGCGTATCTCAACATTTTTGTTTTCGGTTAGGCTATCACCCCTGATATCCTATTTCTGCGTATTTCAGCATATTTGTTTTCGGTTGAAGTGATTGAAGTGTTTTTAAAGTGAGTGAAGTGTTGTAAAGTGAGTGAATTGTTTTTTAAGTGAGTGAAGTGATCTGAAGAAAGTGACTGTCACCATGCCTCGCGCTTGTGCGAACTGCGCCGGTAGGTTTGGTGAGTCCATGTTTGCTACTATCGATCTTCAAGTCTGCCGGCTCTGCCAGCAACGAGAGAATTTTACAGTGAAATTAGATGAAGCCTACAACAAGATCAACGTCCTCACCATGAAGCTGGAATCACTCCAAGAGTTTGTAACACTCAACGTTGGAGTGCCACAAACTTCAATTGTCACCGCAACTCCAGCAGCCACCAACGCCCCAACGTCAACTGCCAACAATTCAACGCCTACAGTAGCCATTTCAGCTGATGTTTCCGATACTCAAGATACAAATAGCGACTCTCTTCCCCCTCAAGACAACTTCCGTGTCGTGAGGAACAACGTTTGCCCCAAGACCAGGAAACACATACCGATTACCGAGTGTCAAAACCGTTTCCAGATACTCGCAGACTCAGATGACGAAGAGGAAATAGAAGAAGTCCGGCTCGTGGGAGACTCGATGATACGTGGTCAGCTCACAGAGTTTTGCGCCAGGGCACCGAAGACCAGGAAGCGTTTTTGTATCCCTGGTGGTGGTGTGGATGACGTAGTTGCAGCAGTTGACGAAGTATCAAAGCTGGCCCCTGCAAATACAATGTACGTCATCCACGTTGGATCCAACGATATACAGCGAACCCGGTCGGAAGATTTGCTTTTAAAGTACCAGCAGCTGATCAAGTCGTTTAAGGAGAAGACATCAAGGATCATCGTCTCAGGAATCGTCCCCCGGCTCGGTGTAGAGAGCCGATTTTACAACATAGCCACCAGCACAAATCGTTGTCTAGCAAACCTCTGCAGGAAGGAGAACGTGGGATTCGTCGACACCTGGGACAATTTCTACTACGATGACTATTTGTTTTCGGATGATGGAGTTCATCTGAACCAGGTGGGAGCAGCGCGTTTTGGGCGTCTTCTCAACGATGCGGTGAAGGATTTTCGGAGAAGAAATCGACTCAGCACAGGACAACCAGGAAGGAGGACCGAAGACAGCGAGGACGGCAATCTACAAAGGAATTAAATACTAATCCGTCAAGAACCGCGAATTTGGATAAAGCTCCACCAACACGACCCAAATTCAAAACCGTCAGGGATAACGACCGAGGACCGAGGACAGCCATGAATGTAAATGTAGATCCGACCAGAACCAAAAATTCGATGAAAGAACGATCTGCGAGTTCTAAAACCGCAACTTTAAAGGTTTTCTATGCAAACGCTCGTAGCATACGCAATAAATTTTCAGATTTAGAGGAACTAGTGTTTACAGAAAATTATGATGTGATTGGCATAACAGAATCTTGGCTCAATACACAAGATAGAGACTTTTTAGCAGAGTATTCACTTCCCGGTTATGTAATGTTTGAGAACAGCCGAATAAATAAAAATGGAGGTGGCGTTTTATTTTATATCAAAGAAAGTCTTAACCCGACCCTCGTGTCAAAACCTCAAATTGTGAACGTCGACACATCTTTTGTGCTAATAAAGAATAATAAAGGTACAAAAATAATACTTGCGTTAATATACAGACCTCCAGCTCAATCAGTGCAAACTGACCGAGAAATTTACGAACAAATTGCAGATGTAAGTAACTCACAAGATACCGTAATTTTTGGCGACTTTAATTTACCTGTGACCAAGTGGGGCGATACTCTTACTTCACACTCCGGACATGACTTGTATACGAACTTGCAAGAGAGTTCGCTTTATCAATTTGTTCGAATGCCGACCCGTGGTAATAACGTTCTTGACATTGTACTTGCAACAAAAGAAGAATTGATAGAGAATTTGAATGTTGGTGATGAATTCAGTAACAGCGACCATCGTACGATAACTTTCACTTTAAAGTTTACTAGTAACGAACCAAATAGTAGCATCGAAAAAGTCCCTAATTTCAAGAAAGCAAACTTCCATAAACTTAGAGCTATGTTTAAAGAAACTGACTGGAGCTTTTTAATTAACAATAACGACATAAATACATCTTGGAAGTTATTCGAAACCACTTACCTAAAAGCAGTGCAAGACTGCATACCATCGAAAATACGGCGTCCAGGCCATAATAATAAGCCCAAATGGTGGAATAAAGATATTTCAAACTGCCTGCTTGCTAAAAAATGTGCTAATGATAGATTAAAATCCTCACAAAATGACGAAGAACGGGTGAAATTTGTAGAGCTACGACGCAAAGCCAAAAAGTTAATTAAGCAAAGTAAAAAGACCTTAGAGTTACATATTGCAAATCAAAGTAAAACAAACCCGAAAGAATTCTATAGTTATATCAGAAAGAAAAAAGTAGTTACTTCAACTGTTGGACCGTTAGTCGATGAAAAAGGAGAATACACCAAAGACGAAGTACAAATGAGTAATGCCCTCAATACCTTCTTTGCATCAGTTTTTACAACAGAAGACCTCAGTGATATCCCTACACCATCGCCGATTCAGATTGATAATTCAGATGTTCTAAGCAATATCACCGTTACAGAGAGAGAAGTATTGAATTGTTTAGATAAACTCAAGGTAAATAAAACGCCAGGACCTGATACAATCTCGCCTAGAGTTCTAAAGGAAGCTAAGAATGAGCTCTCCAAACCACTGACATTACTATTCAATAAATCCTTGCAGTCTGGAACTATGCCTGATCAGTGGAAGCTAGCCAACGTAACACCGATATTCAAAAAAGGCAGCAAATCCCTACCCAGTAACTATCGTCCAATTAGCTTAACCTCAGTTGTATGTAAAATGCTAGAAACGGTCATACGAGACAGACTCGTAAATCACTTGGAGGAAAATAACATACTTAAAGATACTCAACACGGCTTTCGTAAAAAAACGTTCCTGTTTAACAAACCTCTTAGACTTCTTCCACGATATCCTCAACCTCTACGATGAGAGTAAAGCTGTAGATATTATATACCTTGATTTTCAAAAGGCCTTTGACAAAGTTCCCCACAAACGTTTACTGCTAAAACTAAAAGCGCATGGAATACAAGACGGTGTGTTGAAATGGATAGAAAATTGGCTCAGCAACAGAAAGCAAAGGGTAGTCATAAACGGTAAGGCATCTAAATGGACCAATGTAAGTAGCGGGGTACCCCAGGGATCGGTACTAGGACCAATTCTCTTTCTAATTTACATCAACGACATAGATGAGGGTCTCACCTGCACAATCTCAAAATTTGCTGACGATACAAAAATTGCAAATAGCGTACTCTCAAAAGAACAAGTTGACGATATGCAACACAATCTAGATAAATTGTCATGTTGGGCCCAAATTTGGCAAATGAGTTTCAATGCGGATAAATGTAAAGTACTACATGTCGGATACCTAAATGAGAAAGCAAACTATTCGATGAATGGCACTCAGCTTAAGAATGTAAACAGAGAAACTGATCTGGGAGTAACAATATCGAGTAACCTAAAACCGAGTCAACAATGTTCAGAAGTTGTTAAGAAGGCAAACAAAATAATTGGCTTTATAGGCAGGTCATTTGAGCATAAATCCAAAGAAGTTATCCTAACCCTTTACAATTCCTTAGTCCGCCCTCTTCTGGAATACTGCGTTCAATCCTGGTGCCCTTATTACCAAAAAGATATAAACAAGCTAGAACGAGTTCAACGTAGAGTTACCAAAATGATACCTAGCCTAAAGAACAAACCATACGAAGAGCGTCTTAGAGAATTAAATCTATTTCCTTTAACCCAGCGCAGATTAAGAGGCGACTTAATTCAAGTGTTCAAAATCATCAAAGGCATCGACAATATGAACTGTAGTAAGTACTTCACTATCGACCAATCTAATTACACGCGGGGAAACGGTTGCAAAATTATTGGTAAATCTTTTAACTCGCACGAATCTAAGAATTTCTTCTTCAATCGAGTTGTCAACTTGTGGAATGGGCTTCCCCGAGACGTTATAGACTGCAGCACCGTTGATTCATTTAAATTCCGCCTAGACAAATATCTCGCATCAAACCCGCGACTGACTGCGTTTGTAAATGAATAACTTTATCCTCCCCTCAGTTACTAACCCATATGTCCCCTACTAACTTCCTAGTCCTGCCACGTTAGTGGCAGGGCAGTAGTTCCCTTTCCAATGTTCCCTTACCCACTCTAAACCACTGTTTGGACACTTGATCCTCAGTGTTTTGGAGGACAAGCAACCTAGAAGGGTCACTAGATCTGTTGTTGCTTGATTTCCTTTGTACATGCTCTTCACTGCTTTCAGCAACTTGCCATCTACTCCGTATATTCTAAGTACTTTCCACATGCCTTCTCTATCCACTGTCATTGGCCTTCTCCAAGTCCATAAAGGCAACATACACCTTTTGTTGCTTCTCCAGATATTTCTCCACAACACAATTCAGGGTAAAAATCTGATCTACACATCCTCTTCCCTTCCTAAAACCTCCCTGTTCGTCGCCTATCCATTTCTCCGTTCTCACTCTCACTCTCAATCACTACCCAACTGTACACCTTCCCTACTACGCTTAAAAGACATATTCCTCGGTGGTTACCACACACTCCTCTTTCCCCTTATATAGGGGGACTATTATGCCTGTTTTCCAGTCATCAGGTGCATTCCCCTTCTCCCATGCTAGTTTGCACATTTTCCATACCCATTCGATCACTATCTCACCACCATATCTCAACATTTCCCCACACACTCCATCTGTTCCTGGTGCTTTCCCCAACTTCACTCTTTTCATGGCTTCTCACACTTCTGACCTCCTGATCCCCACCTCCTCCTCCACTACTTCTCCTCTTCTCCCTCCCATACCATATCCAACTATGTTTGCTGGCTCTTCATTCCTTACATTTAGCAACTCGTTGAAGTACTCCCTCCATCTTTCGACTCTCTCTTGCTTCTCGGCTAGCATTCTCCCATTCTTATCTTTCACACCCTTACTGTTTCCCTTGCTACCTTCCCTAACTTTCTTGACTTCTTTCCAGAACAGTTTCTTACACTCCCTCCATTTTACACTCAGATTCCTTCCAAATTCCTCATCTACTCTTACTTTCCTTCACTACTCTCTTCACCACTCTCTTTCTCTCCACGTACCTCGCTCGTTTCTGCCTCTCCAAATCTTCATTCCCTCTACTACCCAACCACTCTCCATACGCTTTCTTTTTGTCTTCCACAGCTATTTTTACATCTTCTGTCCACCATGCTGTATCTTTCACTCCCCTCCCTCTTCTCCTCACTCCACACACCTCCTCACATGCTGCACAGATCTCTTCCTTAAACACCTTGCTTATCTCCTCCACTTCCTCCATATCTTCCAGGTCGAACCCACCTAGTCGTCTTTCTACTGCTCTCCTGTACTCTTCCCTGATTTCCTCCTCCTGTAGCCTCTCCACCCTCCTCACCATTCCACCTTCCTCTCGCCTCCCTCCAGCTCTCCTCACCCACTTCTTTTGTATCCTAACCTTAGCTACTACTACATAATGATCAGACAGACCCCCTCCAATACCCCTATACACCCTAGCATCCATCATAGATTTCTCCATTCTTTCATCCACACATATATAATCAATCAGTGACTTTCGTTCCACCACTGTCTTATCCTTCATCGTCCACACCACTTTCCATGTGTACCTGTGTATCATTCTGTGTCGGAAGAAGGTGTTGGCTATCCACAACCTCCTCCCCACACATACGTCCATAAGTGCACTACCATTCCCATTCACCTCTGACGGTACCCCCCACCCTCCCACCACTCCATCAACTTTCCTATCACCCACCTTACCATTCATATTCCCAATCAGAAATATTCTTTCGTTCTTGTCAAACTTATCCAGGCACGCCTCCACATTCACCCAGAACTCCCATCTATCTACCCGTCGTGAACTCACAGAGGACTATCCCTTATACTTCAACAATACAAAAATCAACCCTTTATCTTTTCTCAGTATTCTCGGTGTTTCTTTTTCTTCTGATCTCTCTTGGAAGGACCATATTACCATCTTTTCTCAGTATTCTCGGTGTTTCTTTTTCTTCTGATCTCTCTTGGAAAGACCATATTACCACTCTTGCTAAAACGGCTTCCAAGAAGCTGGGTGTGCTCAACCGCTTCAAGGGGTTCTTTTACCCGGATGAAGAAGTGCGGGAGAGGGTGCAACAGAGGAAGAGGGTTGTAGGAACGCTGAAAGCAGTAACAAGAAATAGGGTGGTCAGCATGGAAGTAAAGAAGTCCTTGCATGACATTGTGGTAATCCCGACATTGACTTACGGGAGCGAAGCATGGACGTTGGTAAAGAGAGTCAAACCAAGAGTAAGAGGGGTGGAAATGAGTTACTTGTGGAGTTACATGGAGGGATAGACAGACAAATGAGGAAGTACGAGAGAGGTGTGATGTGGATGTAGATGTGCTGGAAAGTGTGAAAAGGAACACCTTGAGATGGTTCAGCCATGGGGAACGTATGGGAAGCGAGAGAATGACTAAAGGCCGGTTCACACGGACAGTTTTTATCCACCGTCCCTTGGGGGCTGAGGATTCGAAGGGCAAATTTCGCCGTGGGGTCATATTTCACTGGGGAATTGAGGGAACGAACGTGTTGGTTTTTTGAGGTATTCACTGCTCCCTGTTCACGGCGTATATCTTTCAATCCAAAGGCTTGGCCGCCTCCCGTATGAAAAGAAACACAAAAGACGTTCAGTAATGCGTGTGTTTGTTTATATTCATCCCAAGGCCCCCACATTCAACGTCAAGAAACAAAAACTATATATTTAACAGGCCATATACGAAGTAGATATATGATAATAGGTATATTCCTGCGTAACGGTATGCATTATATCTCAAGAACTGGGCAGTGTTATAGCATATTTGTTGTTTATACTGTACATATATATGTATTATGTATGTTGCTTCGTAGTATACTATAAATGAAAAATATACTTGGTAAATGAATAATTAGAGAGCATCTGTTGGACTCACTTTCTACAATTTCCCAGCTCAGCTGATGGACGACGAGTGGAGGAGAGTCGAGTTGTAAACTGATATTCTATTGGTCAATAAACTGGGTGTGACGTCACGAACGATGTTGGGATATGATTGGCTGTTGCGGGAGTACGTCACTGTACAGGTGTCTAGACGGTGACGTCACAAATGTTCGCGATATTTGAATGTGCTATAAAAATACACATCAGTCCATATAATGAGCCTCTTTTGTTTCCCAATCCCTCTATGACGTCACATTAATTCATTTATTATTATCGTCCTTGGTGTTTATAACATCTCAGTTTCGGCCATATTTGAAATTTGGAAGTGGTCTTCAATGAATAGTGAAATGTTTTTGCTTTATGAAAACACCTACATCATCTTCTATTTAACGGGATTATAAACGGAGCTTCCAGCTGCATTGTGTTAATTTGGCTGCTGACCATTATTCTACACTACACACAGGGTAAGGGTTTTATAGATCGTTATTTGGGTCCAGGGCCTAGGCTACGTTTACCACAGAATCTTTAATGTATATCCTCAATACAGACTTATTTCCTTCACTTACCTCGTCAATAATAACCCATATAGGTGCAGAGGGCATGAATTATATCAGAGAAAAAGTGATGTTGAAACATTATCTGCAATTTAGCCATGATGATCAACTCTTAGCCCATTTAATTTAATATTGTGGTACAGATCTACAGTAGCCTACCAATATTTAGGTGGTTTCCATTTGTGGATTTGTATTTTTCTTCACACAAGTATTATGACATAATTAGTGCACTGTAATTCGCATATTGATATTCAAACAGTAATTGAATGACCGAGGTTAGTCTGATTGATATTGACTAACCTCGGTGTTTTTTTTTACCTCTGAGGTTAGTCTAATATGTATTTGCTGACCATGAATCCTCCGAGGTTAGACTAATATTTATTTGCTGACCATGAATCCTCCGAGGTTAGTATAATTTGTATTTTTTAGTTGCTAACAGCGGGGGTGTGGACACTAGGTTACGTTAGGTTAATGACAATTTAAGAGCATAAGAAAAGAACATTGAAAACCTAGTGTCTGTTTGGTAGGAGTTTAGTGTTAGCGGGCTGTTTATCATGAATCCTCCGAGGTTAGGGCCTAGTCTAGTTTGTATTTGCTGACCATGAATCCTCCGAGGTTAGTCTAGCCTAATTATTATCTCTCGATTTATATAACTTAGTTAACGCTTGGTTCAACCAGCGGGGGGTGTGGGGGCGGCAGCCCCCACCCATAATACTAGGATAGGTTAGGTAAGGTTGTTAGGTTAGGGTAGTCTAAAAACAAAATATTATTTGCTGACTATGAATCCTCCGAGGTTAGTCTAATTTTGATTTGCTGACCATGAATCCTCCGAGGTTAGTCTGATATGTAGTTGCTAACAGCGGGGTTGTGGGGGCGGCAGCCCCCACTACAGACACTAGGTTAGGTTAGGTTGGCTTGTTTGGTTAGGCTAATGACAATTTATGAGCATAAGAACATTGAAAATCGATAATTATAGGGAATAGGCTCACAGCCTTTTTATACATAATTTATTAGGGACAATGTAGGTCTATGGAATCCTTATACTCTACTCATGTGTAGTCCACTGTGGGAGAATAATTTTGATCACATTTATAAAACCCGATATTAATAGAAAAAACGCCATTCTAATCATTCTCGGAGCTCTTTCGGACATCCTCAGTTTACAAACGCCTTCTTCATGCAGTATAATCGATATTTAACCCCTGCTGGCAACATAGATAACGATTTCAATAATTCATGGGGGGGGGGGGGTGAGGCGGGGCAAAGCCCCCCCTCAACCCATCGTGTATCCAACATTGGCATTATAACTAAGACCATGAAAACACTCATTTCTCAAAATCTGGAGGAAAAAACATGAAAAATAAGGGTGCGAGCCTATTCCCTATAATTACCCTCGCAGTAATTAAGTTCGCGTCTCATTTTACTGATACCGCTCACGAGTCTAGTGTGGTAGGGTCTAAATATATCAGTTCATCTTGGGACGATACCGCTCTCGCAGATTAACCTTACCGTTCACGAGCCAAATACGGGGGGAAGGGGGCTTCAATACTTAGTATTGATAAATAGAAACACTTTGAATATGAAGACGCAAATTACACAGTGCACTAATGATATTATAATACACATTGTGTGAAACATATACACCGCTGATGTAAAACTAAGCGGGTGTAAGATTAAGCGGGCTTTAAAATAAGCGGGTGTAATGACGCCATGTTGGCCGAGGGCTGGAATGACGTCATCGCTGAGGCCCGCCTTGGCTGATGACGTGACGATAGTCAACAACCAATCACAAGCAAGGATACACAATGTCTTGGCTTTGTTAATCAACATGGCTATATTCTAGTTAATCGCCGTGTTTCAACCCCTCTCTTTCCCTGATATATTTCATACCCTCCCCAGCTATCGGGATTAGTATTGTTGAGGTAAGTGAAGAAAATAACTAAGAGATATGAGGATATAAATACAGATTCTTAGGTAAATGGGAATATATAATACGGTTCCTCCCGCTACATAGGATCTTACCTGATAATATTCGGAGAAAATAAGAAGAATGAAGGGACAAAAAGAATAATTTTAAAGAAATATGAAAAGAAAGATAAAAGTCGGTCAACTCATTCACATGATAATAACAAAAATAATTATAAAGCCAATCTCCCTGACCTAACATCGACCAAGTCGTGTATAGCCTAGGCCTACCATTCGCGACGACTTTGCATTTTGTTCTTGTCTGATTATAATATTTTATTAGATTAACCTAACTTAACTAACCTAATATAATTATGTATAACAAAAATAACAAAATAAAAATATAAATACTTCGGATCCGAGCAGGATCGAACACTTGTTTTCCTGTTTACGAGATCTAGCCTTTACCGACTGAGCTATGAACGACATGTCAATAATGGTGTGAAGGCTATTTTTAAACACGGTTGGGCTGCGGGAGTGACCATTGAAGAAGGCGTGGGGTGGAACAAGTAGAGCTACCTCGTGTATTTATCTCACCCCTGCTCATTATAACAATCACCCTGCACCCCTGAGACCCTCTACAAACATGAGTGGTCCAAATATGCACTCATATCACTATGTAAATTGATACATGTGCTTTCTGCTTGGCAATTCTCCGTCCACAATCCCTACCTTTGACTCGTCTCTCGTGTGAACACTTTTTGAATTTCGCCAGAAATTTTACAGCAACTCTCCCCCGTCCTGGAAGGACAGGGGAGAGAATTGGAAACAAAAATTGTTTGTGTGAACCGGCCTTTTAAGAGAGTGTACGAGAGTGAAGTGGAAGGACAGAGAGGGAGAGGTAGACAGAGTGAGAGGTGGAAGGATGGAGTTAGGAAGTACTGTATATGAGTGAAGGCGGTGCTGGATGGGAGGAGGGGCGTCGATTGACTGGGGACAGATGTTTATGGGGCAGTTTTGTTCGTGGCCACCCCTTCGGGGATCACGGCGTCCGGCAATAGATAGATAGATATACAGATACCGGTCGAGGCGATGGTGGGAGGCGGATGCATTTTTTGAGGCTTTGGCATATTATCATGGGCACGATTAAATATCACGGAATTTCGAGTGCATACTGAGCTAGCGAGGAGAGGAAGGACTAGTGAAGTGTTTGGAAGATAAATTGGTGTGGTGGAGGGGTGATATATATTGTAAAAAAAGTAGTGTAACAACGGGACAGCTGGAGTAGTTGTGATTGTAAACAAACATGGCGGATGGAATGGCGGGAATTTCGGAGACGGAAGAAAGGTTAGGACGGTTTCATGGGTTTAGGAGTACAGATAAGAAGTCAGAAGAGGTTATTAATGTTGTGAAGGATTTGGAAAAGTGGAAGAGTGACACGGAGAAATGGAAGGGGACATTGGTGAGAAAGTTAAGGTATTGTGCGAACTATGTGGTGCGTCGGGTGGGGCATGGAATAGGCCTAGTGAAGGAAGCGAATGTAGGCCTATTTCGGAAGTTAATAATAACCTAGAGATGGAATTAAAAAGGGTAGAGGAATTGGGAGCAGAGAATATGGCATTAAAGGAGCAGCTGAAGGAATACGAAGGACGATTCAAGGAAGTGAAGGAGTCAACTGCATGGACGGTGGTAGGTGAACAGAAAGTTAAGGATTTGGAGGATATTGTGAAAGAACAAAAGGAAGAAATTAATATGACCAAAAAAAGTTTTGAGAGTGCAGTCGTAGGTGTCATGAAGAACAAGGAAAGTGTCGTGAGGGAGGACAGGGATAGGGGTGTAATCATGCATGGAGATTGTTGTTGTTGAAGACGTGTTTAATTTAAACTAGCCCTCTGGGCCGAGGCCCTCATAAGGCTAGTGGTCGGCGGGGGGATAGTAAGTCAAGTCATATAGGTCACTGGTCAGATTTCACCGTAGAGATTAAGAGCTGCTAAGAAATGACGGATGGCTATGAACGAGAATGAATCTGAGTCAGAAAGGATGTCCTTTAAAGAGGTGTGTCGCAATAAGCGACGTCTTTCAGGGCCGTACATGGGACAAACGCATAAAATGTGAGGGATAGTAAGAACTGTGTGACAATGGTGACATTCTGGCGGAGGACTACGGGGAGTGGTCATTAGATATCCATGAGTGAGTCTCGTGTGTCCTATGCGTAATCGAGTTAAGAGGGTTTGGTCAGCGCGACAGGGGCTGAGTGAAGAGGGCCACATGTGAATGTCGTCTTTGATGGAACGAAGGTGACCTCCCAAAGGTTGATCCCTCCATTCTGAGTGCCACTTTTCATGAATATGCCGTCGAACTACAGGAATTAGGTCATCCGATCGGAGGACAGTGGATGCCGGAGCACCTAGACAGGCCTGTTTAGCAAGGGCGTCAGCACGTTCATTACCCGCAATGCCTACATGAGCGGGGATCCAACAGAGGGTGATGGATCGAGAGCTGCATTTTAATTCGTGGATTTTCAGGATAACATCGATGATCAATGGGTCACGTGGGGCGTACTCTCCCAATGCTTGCAACACACTTTTTGAGTCACTGCAGATAACTATGTGAGGAGGATTGTTTGGAAGTGCAGAGATGAGGGTCAGGGCACCATGAATAGCCCACAACTCTGCATCATGCATGGAGATATAGAGGGTCATATGAATGATAATGGAGTGAGAAAAGTGAGAGATATGGAGAAAGTGAAGGTCATAAAAGTTGTGGATGTAGATGGATGTGGATGGGAGGGGCAGGTGGAGGAAGTCAGTAGGATAGGTAGATATAGAAAGGGGGAGATGAGACCTATAAGAGTACAGTTTAAAACCAGGGCAGTGGCAGAGACAGTGACAAATTTTAGTTGGAGACTAAACACATATGAAGAACTGAAACATATAAGACTAAAGAAGGATTTGAGCATAGAACAAAGAAAACAAATAAAGGAACTACAGGAAAAGGCTGATGAGGAAAATGGAAAGTTGGGTGAGGAGGATAAGAAGAAGTTTTTCTGGAGAGTGAGGGACGGGAAATTGAAGAAAGTGGTTTATAAGAATAGAATGGAGAAGGAGATCTGGGAGGGAAGAGAATGTGATAAAAGTTGTGGCAGAGGGGGAGAGCAGGGTGGAAGCGTCTCGGGGAGAGACAGAAGCTGCAGACCCAGTAGTGTTAGGGGGGGAGTAGGGTACAGACAGGAGGAGCGGGATGATGTAGCTGCTGAAGGAATGGTAGAAACTTAGAAAGATTAAGGATTATGTTTAGTAATGTTGATGTGTTTACCCAGGACAAGAAAAGAGAACTGATATGTAGGTTGCAGGATGAAGAGGAAAAACCTGATGTCATAGCCTTACAGGAAGTAAGACCAAAAAATGCTAGAATTGAAAGGGAACTGGTGGAGTACTGTATAGTTTGGAGGGTTTTGAGTTGTATGAGAGGAATGCTATTAGAGCAGAGGTTGGAAGAGGACTGTTTATTTATATAAGAAAAGAGCTCAAGGTAAATGAGGTGGATTTGAGACAGCAGTATTGTGAGTATTTGTGTATTGAAGTAAAATGTGCAAGAGGGTCAATTTTAATTGCCTCTATATATAGAAGCCCAAATAATAATAGGGAAGAGGATGATAACCTACTGAAAGCAATGGAGGAAATGGATAATAGAGAGAACAAATATAAGATATTGATAGGAGATTTCAATTTGCCAAGGATCAACTGGGCAAATTATACTACTCCAGCAGGACAGAGTAGCCTAGAATACAAGTTCATAGAGAAAGTGAGAGATTGTTTTTTAACGCAACATATTACGGAGATGACAAGATACAGAGATGGGACGCAGGGGAGTGTACTAGATTTGATATTTAGTAATGAGGAGGATATAGTGGAAGATGTCTATGTGGATAGCCCTATAGGTCGGAGTGACCATGCCTGTATAAGTTTTAGTTGCAATATTAAAACAGAGAGGGATAATAGAAGCAAAACAAAAAATATACAGGTATGATAGAGCAGATTATGAGCTGCTGAGAAGGTGTTTGGACATTGACTGGGGGGAGTACTTGAACGGGGAAGACATTGAAGGAATGTGGAGGAAGATTAGAGTCAAACTGGAGAATGCTATATCCAAATGTGTACCAGTAAGAGAATATAAGGATAAAACAAAATTAAGGAAAAGAACTAACCCAGAATTGCCAATGAAAAGAAAGCTTTGGACATTGATAAGAAGGAAGAAACATTTGTGGGAAAGACTAAAATTGTTAAAAAAGAATAAGGGGTCTAGTATAGAAACTAAAGAAGTGGATTTGGAACGCAGAGAAATAAACAATAAAAAAAGGTGGGAGACAAGGTGGGAGACAAGGAGGGGGGTGAAGGAGAGGGAAAGAGAGATAGCAAGAAATGTGAAGGATAATCCAAAAATATTCTGGAAGTATATTCAGGAAAAGTTAACAAGAAGAGTAGGTATCCCAGAACTGATAGGAGACTTGGACAATAAGAATAGAGCAGAAACTGATAAGGAGAAAGCAGAGGTGCTGGGGAAATACTTTGGGCAGGTTCTTACAGAGGAGTCGGATGATGCAGTGCCTACTATTCCCATCAAACAGGCACCAGCACTAGAACTAATAGAGTTTTCCCATGCTAGAATTAGGAGTGCTATAGGGAAAATGAACAGAAGCAAGTCCCTGGGACCGGATGGGATACATCCAAGAATCATAAAGCAAGGAGGTGAGATGTTAGTAGAACCATTAAAAATGTTATTTGAGGTATCTTTTAATACAGGACAAATCCCGATGGACTGGAGAGAGGCAAACATAACAGCTATTTTTAAAAAGGGAAAGAGAAATGACCCAGGAAACTATAGACCAGTCAGTTTGACAAGTGTTGTGTGTAAACTTATGGAAACTGTAATTAGAGAAGGAATAATGGAACATATGAAATCAAACCAACTTTTCAGTGAGAGCCAGTTCGGATTCTTGCCAGGGAGGTCGACGGTATTACAGCTAATTAAGGTGGTAGATGATTGGATGCAAATTCTGGAGGAAGGGGATGTTATAGACGTGGTATATTGCGATTTTATGAAGGCCTTCGATAAGGTCCCACATAAAAGGCTAATAGAGAAAATTAGAAGCTATAGTATAGGAGAGAAATGTGTGAAATGGATAGATGCCTTCCTAAAAGATCAGAGACAGAGGGTACTGGTGAATGGAATAGGCTCGGGGTGGAGGGAAGTTACAAGTGGGGTACCTCAGGGATCTGTGTTTGTTGTTGTTGTTGTTCCCCAAGCTGCCTGGCCGAACAGCCCCAAGGCCCCGAGCAAGGCCAATGCCATAACCGAGCACCCCCATAGAACCCTCCCTGCCGACCACAATAAAGCCTGGGTGACCGAAGCCATTCCATGGCGGGGAGCTAAGGAGGGTGCAGAAACGCCCGGGAAACCAAAGCCCCACCCAGGGCCCTGTGCCCCTCAGCAATTATCAGGGATCTGTGTTGGGACCACTACTGTTCGTTATGTTTATCAACGACTTGCCTGAAGTTATAACTAATGGAAGTGAGATATACCTTTATGCGGATGACACCAAGCTGTATAGAAGAATGAGGAGTAAGGAAGATGTGGATTTGCTTCAAGGAGATGTGGAGGGAATGAAGGGATGGTCTGAACATTGGTTAATGCCTTTTCATCCAAAAAAATGCAAGTACATGCGGATTGGGACAAGCAAGACAGACAAGGTGGGATACAGTATGTATGAAGTGATGGAGGAAGTGAATGCAGAAAAGTAGTGATAGACAATAAGTTTAATTTCTCAGAACATTTAGCGGAAAAGATAAATAAAGCCAATAGAATTGTAGGGCTGATAAGGAGGACATTCGTGTCAATGGATGAAGAAATCTTCAGGAATCTCTATACAGCGCTGGTTAGGCCGCACCTGGAATATGCGAACCAGGTGTGGGCTCCATATATGGTAAAGGATATAGAAGCAGTGGAGAAAGTGCAGAGGAGAGCTAGCAAGCTGGTACCAACGTTGAAGAACGCGGACTATGAGCAGAGGTTGAGGACACTGGGACTTCCGACACTGGCATATAGGAGAAAGAGAGGGGATATGATAAGAGACTTTTAAGATAGTGTCAGGAAAGTATGATGAGGATGTGTGTGAAGGTATCTTCTTGATGCGGGAGGGAACAAGAACGAGAGGACACTCTAAGAAAATTTACAAGGAAAGAAATAGGCTTGAAAAGGCAAAGAACTCATTTTGTGATAAGAGTGGTAAATGAGTGGATGCACTGCCCCAGTATGTAGTCGATTCCGAATCAGTAAGGAAGTTTGAAAGTAATCTTGATAAAGCATGGGGAAGACAAGATTTGAAGTTTGATTACAAAGCAAAAATACGGAATAGTAAAAATGTTGCGTCTGCTACCGCCGCCGCCAACACCGTGAACGACCGCAGCAGTGCAAGTACTGGCACTGAGCTGGATGCACAGGCCTAGTTTGCCTTTTTCCAGAGGATCTACTGTAAGAAACTGTAAGAACATATACAGAGGTACGAAACCTCTATGCGTTGTTAAAAAATGAATGCGGCAACGCCGACAAGAGCTAAGAAAAAAAAAAAAAAAAAAATCTTGACCAACTAGCCTTAATCGAAAGTTTATCAGTGTTATCGTGGTCATAGAGCAATCTACGGTTATCTGAGTACTTCTGCATATGATATTTACTACGGTAAATCAATAATTACATAAACATTTGTTAGTGCAATACTCTATCGACGAGTTTTCGATCACATGAACACAATTTTGGCTAATGTTAAATGTGCATTCCTAAGAAATATATAATAGTTGTAATATTTATATATGAACCAGTACTATATTATGCAAATTTTGTTTAAAATTACAATATTGTAGAGCTTCTAATACGAAATGTTAAGACTGTCAAAATCTTGGAAATCAGCCTGCTCTTCTTCTTTCGTCCTTTAATTGGTCTATGCTCCTGTCACACCAGAACACGAACCAAGAAAGTGTAAACAACCAGCACGGAGTATCCTGAGTCAGCTAACATCTGGCCTTAACTCTTTGTATAGTTCGTTTGAAGCTTCCGGAGGTACTTTGTCTGAGACTGGCAAAAACCTGGCTTCGATTGTGATTGGACATCATCAAACTGGTACATGTATTTCATCTGAGACTGGCATTTGTGACGTCTACCAGCGTTGGCAGAATCGCCTCTCGTTAGCCACTAGCGCTTGCCAGGGACATCGAAATGGGCTACAGTTGTTGTTGTTGTTGTTGTTGTTCCCTAAGCTGCCTGGCCGAACAGCCCCGAGTCCCTGAGAAAGGCCATGGCCACGATCGGGCTTTCCCACAGAGCTCTCATTGAGTGTAGATTGTGTTGTTGGCGTAAGTGGTTGTGTGAAATGCAGTCTTCTATGATGTGTTTAATGGTATGGGGTGCTGTGTTACATCCCGGGCAGGCGTCGACAACGGAGTCATCCAGTCTCTTTTGATAGCTCAGGAGAGCTGGATGGTGTCCGCATCTCAGCCTGGCCAGGTGGACTCTGTCCTCGCGAGGAAGGGAGGATTCGGAAGGATGGATTTCAGGAGGTCGTGCATGCAGCTGCGTGTTGTCTGTGAGTGAGTGGATGGATCGGTGAGAGATATGAGTATGGATGTGCTTCTGGAAGTTGGTTCGGGGTGGGCAGGGAGGGAGAGAGGACAATAATTGTGTGTGATACCGTGTGCTGGGTGTTGTTTTGATATTTCTTGGTGTCTGTGGGTGTGTTGCCATGTAGTTTAGTGGGTGGTCTTGGTTCGTGGAGGCTGCTGCCAGGAATTGAGTGCCTCTCATGTCCAGATGGTCTTTGACTTTGAGGATTTTGGTTTCTTGATGTAGGTGATCTGTGGGTGCAGTAGCTGTGCAGCCTGTAATGATCTTCAGGGCTTTGTTTTGAATAGTCTGTAAGGTCTTATGATGTGTTTCAGCTAGGTTAGAAGCCCAGGCTGGGCTTGCGTATTACATCACTGATCTTATGTATTGTTTATATACTGTGGTGGTAGTTTCTTTGTTGTGTCCAAATTTGTGTGAGCAAGTGACCTGAGGGCGTTAAGTCTGGGTGTCAGTTTCTTTTTAATGTTTGTGGTGTGCTGTTTGAATGTCATATGAGTATCATATGTTACTCCTAGGATTTTGTGTGTGTGTGTATGTGTTAGCGGTGTGTTGTTTATGGTGAGTTGAGGGATGTATTCGTGTTCTCCTGTCCAACTTGTGAGCAGGGTTGCGGTGGATTTGGCTGGGGCTAGATTAAGTCTGTTTGTAGTGCACCAGCCATGTAGTGTGTTGAGATAGGGTTGAAGGAGATCTGTTGCTCTTATTGGGTCATGGTGTGTGCATGTGAGTGTTATGTCATCTGCATAGGAGGCTAAGTTTATTTGGGGCGTATTGGGTGTAGTTATATCGTGCATGTACAGATTGAAGTGTGCGGGCGATAGGACGGATCCTTGTGGGACTCGGTTTGGAAAGTTTCTGATTTTAGATGACTGACCGGCAAAAGATACGTGTGCACATCTGCCTGCTAGGAAGTTGGCCAGCCACCTTTTTGTTGTTGTGCATGTTTGTGTTGTAGATTTTGTTCGTTAGGTTGTGGCGGGGGATGGCATCGAAGGCTTTACTAATGTCGAGTGTGGCTAATAGTGATCTGTGTGGTGGTCTAGCTGAGTTGATGCCGTCGAAAGCTCTTTGTGTAAGGTCTGTGAGAAGAGTGTTTGTGGAATGCAGTGGCCTAAAGCCATGTTGTGTTGGAGCTAGGGGTAGGTCAGGTGAAATTAGTTGTAATACTAGGCGTTCCATGACTTTGGAGGGGGAGCAAAGGAGTGTGATGGGGCGGTGCGAGGAGGGTAGCGTGGGGTCTTTGTTGGGTTTGGGGAATGTGATGATGATACCATGCTTCCAAATGTCTGGTATTGTGTTGTGTGAATAGCTGTAGTTTGATATGTTAGTGAGTGCTTGTATGCCTTGTGGTCCCAGGTGTCTGAGGTGTATGTTGCTATGTTGTCTAGGCCACAGGCGGGTGAGTGCTTGAGATTGTTGATGATATGCTTTGTCTGGTGATTGGTGAAGGGTGTATAGTCAGGGTCTGTGGGGAATTGTCTCTTACGTCGGATGACACGTCGGTCGTCTTTGTGAGGTTTTAGGTGGCTGACATGTGAGAAGTGATTGATGAGAGTGTTTGCTTGTTGTTTACATGAAGGAGTAGAGTCTGTTGTTGTGATTGCAGCATGTGATTGTGTTGTGTTGCTGTTGGAAAGTGTGATGCTGTTTAGTGTTTTGTAGAGTTTTTTGGGGTTTGTTTTGTGATCAAGTGTTTGCAGGAAGTTATTCCAATTTAGTTTTTGTTGTTCTTGTATTTTGTTGTTAGTTTGGGTGTTGAGTGCTTGAATTTGTTGTGTGATGTCTTGTGTGGTGGGTGCTGGGGAGTGTTTCAGTATGTCACGTTGTCTGATGAGGTTTTGAATTTCTGGTGTGAAGTTGGGGTTGTGTCTTTTTCTGTTACCTCTTGGAATGTGTTTCTTGTCAGCGTTTTGGATAGTTTTATTGAGTATGTGTACAGCATTGTTGATGTTAGTGATGGGTGTACTGTTTAGAGTTGTGAAGTGTTGTTCTGTCTCATTTGTGAATGCTTCCAGTTAGCTCTTTTATAATTGGTGTATGTGTTTGTGGCTAGCTGGGGTGAGTCTGGTTTTGGTGGTGATAATGATCGGGAGGTGGTCAGAGCCTAAGGTTCTGACCACCCTCCAGGATGTTGTGGGGGCGAGTTCTGGGGAGCAAAAGGTGATGTCTGGAGATGAAGGGTTATAGAGGGCTTGGTGAGGAATATGGGTATGTTGATGGATGTCGTTAAGGATGATGAGGTTATCGGTTTGGTTTTGTAGTACCAGCCCTCTGTCTGTGTCGGGGTTGTCGACAAACCAGGCCGACGTATTGGCGTTGAAGTCACCACCCAGGATGATGTGTGGGGTGTGTGGGGTGTTTGTGATGTGTTGTAAGTGTGGTCTGTATTCATTTGGTACTGTAGGGGATGTTTGGGGAGGGATGTATGTGTTGTTGTTGTTGTTGTTGTTGTTCCCCAAGCTGCCTGGCCGAACAGCCCCAAGGCCCTGAGCAAGGCCAAGGCCATAACCGAGCGCCCCCACAGAACCTTCCGTGCCGACCACAGTAAAAGCCTGGGTGACCGAAGCCACTCCATGACGGGGAGCTGAGGAGGGTGCGGAAACGCCCGGGAAACCAAAGCCCCACCCAGGGCCCTGTGCCCCTCAGCAATTATGAAGAGAAAGTTGAGGGGCAAAGGAAAAATGTGACGCTTTAGCTTCCAATCTTGGTAGATTGGGAGGTCAATCCACGGAAGAGACGCCGTCACTCGAGATGTAGAAAATATATAAGTAAAAGGAACAGTCAGAGTAAGCTATGGGTATGGCAGAGATCGCTCAGTTCTCACTCTGATAGACCAGCCCATCACCAAATGGTATGTGTTTATGATGGTTATGTTGGAGTTGTTGCCAGTGCGTATTTTAATTGACTGTATTTCTGTTGTGTTATCATTTGGGGGGAGGAGGGATTTGTTTTGTACACTGGTTACTACGTATGATATTTCTTTGTGTACCAGGGTGATGAGTCCACCGCCCCCGCCGACAGCCCGGTCTTGTCTGATGGTGGTGAAATTATGAAATGTGGGTGTTTTTTGTGTTGTGTGGAGTTTTGTTTCTTGTAAGATGGCAATGTGTATGTTGTGTTGTTTGATGAAGTGTGAGAGTTCGTGTTTCTTTGTGTTGATGCCATCTATGTTCAGTTGAAGAATGTTAATGTTATGTGCACGATGTATGTTGGGTGCTGCTGCACGAGGATGGGGTGGGGGTAGGGGGTGGGGGTGGGGGGGGGGGAGAGGGAGGGGCTGGGGGTTGGGATGGGTGAGGTGGGGGTGGGGATTGGGGAGCAGGAGATGGGGGTTGGAATGGATTAGGATGGGGTGTGGTGTGTTGAGTTGAGGATGTGGATGGTATGGGAAGGTTAGGTGGGTTAGGGAGGAGAGGTGGATGGGTTTTAGGGGGGGGGAGTGGATGATATGGGAAGGTTAGGTGGGTTGGGGAGGAGAGGTGGAGGGGTTTTAGGTGAGGGATTTGACTGGGAGAGGGAGGGGCATGAGGAACAGGTCCAGGTGTTTGTGTAGTGTTTCTTGGAGGAAAGTGTTGTGCAGGTGAAGTGGATCCAGTTCCCGCATGAATTGCAGAGAACTGAACCCTTAGTATGGCGATTCGAAGTGATGGGTTTTGAGCAAGTTGGACATATGTATGTGTACGTGGGTCCTGGGTTGCTCTCAATGTCTCCGGCTAGAAGTCTTCGAGAAATGACAGCCGGAGAGTCATTTCTCGGTGTAGGAAAAACTGTGTGATGTGTGTGTGGTATTTACCTAATTGTAGTTTACAGGAGTTGAGCTAAGCTCGTGTTGTCCCGTCTCTCAGTCTACTTTTTATCCAATTTTTTCTTCTTGAAAATATGGATGTTCCTTGCCCCTACCACCTCCTCCTCCAGCCCATTCCATTTGTCAATACATCTATAGGGGAAGCTAAACTTCCTGATATCGTTCTTGCAGGTAGGTCTTTTTACTTTGTAGCTGTGGCCTCTAGTTATTCCTGTATCCATAATTAATATATCCTCCCTATCCAGCCTCTCCAGCCCCCGGGTACATTTGTACATCATTATCATGTCTCCCCTCTCTCTCCTCTCTTTTAGACTCGGTAGATTTAATTTGGTTAGCCTCCCTTCATATGGCAGTTCTCTGAGACTTGGAACCAATCTAGTGACTGCTCTCTGGATTCTTTCTAACTTGTGAATATGCTTCTTTAGATGCGGGGACCACACCACTGCTGCATACTCCAATCTTGGTCTAATCATACTCTTCATAATTTTCGCTACCATGGTCTCATCCAAGTAGTTCAGAGCAACTTTCATATTCCCGGCCATTGCATACATTCCGCTAAAGAGCTTGTTAATATGTTTCTCTGGCGACAAATTATCTTGTATAATCAACCCTAAATCTTTTTCTTTTTCGGCCTTGCTAATTATATTATCTCCCATCCTGTACTCCCAATTTGGTCTATTCACACTTCTTCCCATATTTAACACATGGCATTTACTTATATTAAATTTAATTTTCCACTTGGTGCTCCATTCGTATATTTTATCTAAATCCCCTTGCAGCTCCTCACAACTACTTTTATTTGTTATTTGTCTCATAATTTTTACGTCATCTGCAAACATTGACATGTAAGAGTTTATGCCTATCGGCAGGTCATTCACGTACATAAGGAACATGAGAGGTGCCAACACAGATCCCTGCGGCACACCACTCTCAACTTTCCGGTGTGAGAGGTGTGGAAATTCCCGGCGCGACCGAAGCCGCTCCAAGGACCCGTGCCCCCAGGGAGGGGGCAGGGGATGGTTGTGACGGTTTGGCTCCCGAAACTGCTCCCCGCGGCCGGCATCCGGTTTTCCTCCACTGGTCGTTGATTTTGTCTTCGGCCGTGGAGGGTCGGCAGCCATCCGCGGGAGGTGGCCCCACGGCGTAGACACCGCCACATCAGGAGCCTGGGCTACAGTTATCAGAGAAGGTTGTTCTTTCTTTCCTAGTACTGTACTCGTATTGTCACAGACAGTCCAGTGGTGGTCTTTGTTTTCGTCTGTGACAACGGGTTGTATTTTATATCAATAGTAGTGATGATAGTACCAGCGTGGGAAGAAAGAGACTTTTTGAAGCGAGATGGTAGTGAGTGTCTTGCTGTGTCACGTGACACCTGCTGTCTTGTGACGTATCGGCCCGTGATTGGCCGACCATCGCGCCTTTGCGGGCTCCTGTGTAACTAACCTCCTACACGAGGGTTCCCAGGAGCTGTCCTCCTCAGGACAGGCTAGGAGCACGTGCATCTAACATCCCTTTGCTTACTCTCCCCCGATCACCACCTTTAGAACTGTTTCTCACTCTGAACTTCTTCTTTTCCATTACTTCTCACCTTTATTCAATTACTTATCCCCTTGGGTTCTGCATACGGTTTCCATAGCCGGCCCATTGTATTGCATGCGCCGTCCTTTGAGATATTTACATGTACTTAGAATAGGTTTTGAGGGTTCTTAGTTAATATAGGTTATGAACTCTGTGTGTCTCCATTATTGATTTAGTGTCTCTGCTCTTTTATTTAATGCTAGACTGGGATAGGGTAACTAGTCATTGTCATCGATGTGTGTACGGTTTGCTTATACCTACACGACTTCGACCGGTCCTGTGGTAGCCTGTGTTGTCTTTTCGGTTGCGTCCTTTGCGAGTGCAGCTTTGTGTTGACTGAGGGTTTTGGCCTGTACCAGTTCCTCACTTTGCTGCCTCTTTGCTTGTCTTTAGAGGGTCGCCATGATAGAACCAGATACTTGTGATCTGGATCTATCAAGAGAGCACCCTAGTCAATTAACGTAACTTAAATGATGCAGCCTTAAGGACATCGCTAGGCTACGAGCCTGTCTTGCTCAACCCCAGTTCCTTACCTAGAGTAATAATAATAATAATAATAAGCATGTTACTTATTTCTCATAAGCGCCAATTTTTCCGAAGAATTCACTAGCGCTCGAAAAGAGAAAGAAAAAAGAACAAAAATCAATGCATCAAAAGAAGGCTCATATACAACACACATTTAACAATCACTAGCAGTGGCAAAATAGCCTAAACTCTATAGCCATCTGTCATGACACCTCTCTCAAGATCATAGCTTCTCTCAAAGAGAAAAGTCTTAAGTTGTCTCTTGAAGCATTCAACAGAACTCAGTTGTCTCATGGACAGCGGCAACCTGTTATATAACCTCGGAGCCATGTAGGAGAATGACCTCTCAAAGAAAGAAGACTGCTGGAAAGCCCTTGGTTCATCAAGACGAAAAGGGTCATTGTCATGACGCACAACTACACCATGGTGTGCCGGTGGGCGCCTGAGCAGCTCCGCAAGGTACCTAGGCTCACCAAATTTGAGAACCTTAAAAGTCACCAAACACAACTTAAATTCTATTCTTGCTCTTACTGGCAGCCAGTGCAGTTCTATGTGAAGAGATGTAGTAGGAGTTCTAGGTGGAACACCAAAAATTAGTCTTGCGGCCCTGTTAAGAACAGACTGAACTTTCTTCAAAATATAATTTGGAAGACCCACCAACAGGGCATTGCAATAATCAACACGAGAGAAGACCAATGAGTGAACCAACGTCAGGAGGCAACGTCTGGTTATAAACGGCTTCACCAAATAGAGATTTCTGATGTGCAAGTAACAACTTTTAACTATCTGGTTTACATGCTCTTTGAAATCTAATCGGGAGTTCACATATACACCCAGATTTCGAACAGAGTTGGCCGGTCGCAGCTGAGATCCACCCACATTGATGGAGAGGGCACCTACCATATCATCAGCTCTTCTATTTCCTCGGATGATGAGAATATCAGTTTTACCATCATTTAGTTTAAGTTTTCTCGCTCTCATCCACTTCTTGATATCAGACATCAACAATTCCATCTTACTCCGTATATCAACTATATTTGTGATTCTCACATAAATCTGGGTGTCATCTGCATAAAAGTGAAAGGTGACATTATGTGCACGAAGCAGAAGAGACAAACTGCTAATATAAATTATAAATAGGATAGGACCCAAAACTGATCCCTGCGGAACACCATACTGCAGGGGTGTCGAGTCCGAGACCACTTGATTTACCATCACACTCTGGGATCTACCTGACAAGTACGACCCAAGAAGCAAGAGAGCGGAGTCACGCACACCACAATCATAAAGATCACTCAATAACAACTCGTGATCCACTGTGTCAAAAGCCGCAGAGAGATCAAGCAAGACCAATAGTGAGGCCACACCATTGCAAATGTTCTCAACTAGATCATTATGTACTCTAATCAATGCTGTTTCAGTTGAATGATGCTGTCGGTAAGCAGACTGAAAAATTGGGATAGTTTCATTCTGCTGAAGTAGTGGTTGTAATTGGTCAAGTATTGCACGCTCTAATATCTTTGATATGAAGGACAGGTTGGAGACAGGACGATAGTTCAACATGTTCTCAACATCAAGTCCAGGTTTCTTTAGAGTAGGTCGGAGTAGTGCATGCTTTTCAGAATGTGGGAAGCTACCTTCAGAGAAGCACTTATTAATTATTTTGGAAATAAACTCAACTGTGTGATCATAGACTCCTGGCAGCTTGGAAACATTTATGGGATCCAACGGGCAAAATGTTTTATTGAGGTTTCTTATGTAGGACGAGATCATGTCCACCTCTACTGAGTGAAAGGATGAGAGGACATTATTAGGAATGTGTCGGGGTTGGAGTACAACTGAAAGTTCTTCACCAACAGAAGCATCATCCAATTCCTGTCTTATGCGAGTTATCTTGCCAGCAAAAAATGCCACAAAGTTGGCAGCCAACTCGGCATCAGGTACAGAAGGTCTTAAGCTGACTCTTGTTTTTCCAAGTAAACTGTTTACAATTGAAGCCAACCTCCTCTGGTCGTTACCACACGAGTCAACTTTTCCCTGATAATACACTTTCTTTTCATCTTTGATTTTGTAGACCACAGCTCTTCTGGCTGACAGGTATTGCAACCATGTAGAGTCTGTTTTATTTTTCCGCCATTCACGTTCAGCTCTTCTACGCGCTCTTCTAAGAAATTTAACTCGAGTGCTATACCAGGGCGAATCATCTCGTACTATGATTTTCTTCTCTACTTCTGGACAGTGATGATCGAACACTAATTTAAGTGCATTTCCATGTACCTCCACCAGCTCATCTGAAGTAAGGTTGGAAGTATCAATACTTCCCAAGTACTGTTTTACTTCACTGCTAGCCAAATTTAGGTCTGCATTTTTATAATTTCTAAATCTGATTACTTTTTCATGTGTGAGTGGCTTAGGGAAATCAAAGCTGAAAGTAATCAAAGCATGATCAGAGGTATTAGGGTCAGCATTCTCAACATCAACATCCAGAACACCACCACAACCCACAGGAGAGAAAACCAAGTCAAGGGTGTGTCCTAAGATATGAGTTGGGTGGGACACATGGTTTACAAAATTGTTCTGATCAGTCAACTCAAGGAACTCAGGAGAGAATGGCTTCAGATGAGGGCTGTCAACCCAGTAATTAAAATCTCCACACATCAAAAGTCTTCCAGTTTTAGCAGAAAATTCCTCGAGAAACTGCCCAAACTCTTCCATAAAACCCCTATCTGTGCCACGATGGCCAGGCCTATAGACTACTGCCATTCTTAGAATTTGTTGATGGAGTTTTATTTCCACTTCCAACAGTTCATAATAAAGAGGGGCTGGGTTATGGCTTATTTGCAAGATATTCACCAGAGATGTGGAGTAGACAACTGCCACTCCACCACCCGGATGATCTCCCCTAGGCCTAGGAACATTTATTATGGAATGGGTTTTAGGCAATGCCGCCTGGATAATATTCAGATTTAACTCGAACAACCAGGTCTCAGTGAGACATAATACATCAAGGTTACGTTCATCCAAGATCTCGCAAATATGATCCATTTTGTTACGCAAGGAACGAACATTCAACAGACCCAGTTTCAACCGGCTCCCATGTGCATTTTTCAGCTTTTTGAACCTACAAAATCGGTGTTCTCAATAACTTTATTTCTCTGAGCTGTCATTAAAGGACAATTTCTACTTGAGGCGAAATGATTTGGCGGCTCCGTAACTGATGTGGAGCTCATACAATTTATACATTTGGGGGAAGTCTTGTTGGTGCAGTCTTTTGAGTTATGAGTACCAGCACAGAAGTTGCATTTTGGATCCTCATTTTTCCGATAACACCTGTCACTGGTATGACCAAAGCCCTGGCAATGGTAACATTGTGTTACCCAGAAGCGATCGTATGCACGACATCTCACAAGTCCAACATACACAGAATTGCCATCATCCACAATGGAAGAGCGTATTTCAGGTGACATTTTTACTACCGCAATCTTAGTGTGTGCATCACTCTTTTGCTTAGTGAATAGCAAATTCATAGCTAAGCCATCGTCGACCAGGGACTTTATTCTTGGGTTCTTGTTGAGGATGCTGGGAATGATCTCATTATCCTCAGCGTCATTAGCAATGCCTACCAGAGTCATTTTTGGCATCATCTTCTTTGGTTCGGAGACACTGAAGGCACTGTCCACCCCCAAATACTGATTGATGGCCCTTCCTGCATCTTCTTTGGCTTTCTTGGATGGAAGTCGTACCACCAGTACACCTGACTCAGTTCTAGTTAACTTGTTAACCGGAACCGAAGCCAAAGCAGTCTCGATTGCCTTTGTATCTGGTGGGATTACTGGCTCGGAGGATCGGTCTTTTGGCTTCACTACCAGGACCTGATGGTCCCAGACAGTTTTTTTCTTTCCACCATCTACCACCTCAGTGGTGCGTTTGGTCGGCTCCTTTTTGGTCTCCGCTGTTTCCCTCACTACCTTTTCCTTGCTCTTCAAAACCTGCACTACATTCTTCTCAAACTCTCTTTTCTCTTTTTCTCTCTCTTCCACCTGCTCCTTCATGATTTCTTCCGATGCATCCACCTTAGCATTCCCCACCCTTGTCCACTCATCTTTCTCCTCACTTATTACTCCCTTTACTTTCTCACTTAAATGGCCCTCATACTCCTTTAGCTGCTCCTTGAGTGCCATGTTCTCTGCCTCCAGTCATCTACTTTCCTTATCACTGCATCTAGGTTAGCAATTAATGGCCCATCTGCAGTTGCTACTGAACTGGCTCCACATATTTCTGTCAGTGACTCCACCTTCACACCTATATCTCTCCTCCAATTCTCCATAACTCCCTTCCATCTTCACAGACCCATCATCTGTCTCTTCACTACAGTCAATTGATCCTCCACTTCACTACCCTCTGCCAGAAATCCCTCAAACTCATAGCTCTCTTCATCTCCCAATAAACTCTGCCTCCGTTTGCCTTGGCCGGCCATTGTTTATATTTATGTAGCCTACAATTAAAAATATACAAAACACTTAATAAAATTTAGAGTAAAATTAAACTACTACCTGGGATAAACCCAGGTAGCGCCGCCCCCGTTTGTGTCACCCTATCTTGAAAAAAGAATAAATGGAAAAAATAAATAGAAATGGGTGTTTGCGAGGTCACCACGAGCAGGTGGGGTACGACTTGATTACCTTCCAAAGAAGGTAACCCAACCGAGGTGTCGCAAGTACTAGGCAAAGATGAAATGTGAAAACTTTAACCGTGTTTTGGGCCTTCAGCAGTAGCAGATACGTCACTCGGAAAACTAAACCTCATTGGTTACGATACTGCCAGCTAGACATTATTAATTGAGTAGACACTTATTAGTATTTAATATAAGCTCTTTGATATGTACGCATTATTATTCACAGCATTTATAAGTCTAGGTTGTTGCTGAGCCGCACAACCATAGCAGACTGTTTCGTTGATGAGGAAGTACTTCTTTTAGTGTCGAGCATTACTACCGTTGCGCATTTATAGTATTCTCGTGTCAGTTAACATTATATGTCCTATCTTTTAATGTATTCGATTTACACATGTAGTGTCCTGCCTCCTGCCTTTATATAGTTTAAGATACGAGCATCTTACGAGCATCAGACTTTCTTCAGAAATTTCCAGGTCTATGCTGTAGGACTATACTTCACTTTCTTTTAGAAAGGAGTGAAGAGTTTATTGTTGTTTAAAGTAACTGTATTGAAGCATCTTTTTATTGTATTAAATCTTGCAGTGATTTAATTTATCTTTCCATAGATTCCTTTTTATGCATTTTAACATAACTTGCATCTTGTTTGTTATCAGGCTATACCAGTGTGGGTTAGCCTGAAGTAGAGTACATTATGCCCAGTTAAGGATACCCCCATTATCGCAGATTAACTCTGGAGGGTATAGGTGTTTTGTTCGCCGGCATATAAGTTCGAGGGTTTGGATCTAGCGTACCGTTGTTGCATAGTGCCCTATTACTAGTCCAATCATTAAGTGCCCTTGTTTTATTCGTAGTCCCGGTCGTAACAAATGGCGACCTTGCCTAGTATCTTATCTTAGTCGTCATTTAGTGAACTAAGAAATAATTGCAGGATTTTTGGACATTTGTTTTTTGAGGAATATTTTGGACACGTTAGATTTTGTTTTGGCAACGTAGTACTGTATAGCACTTGAGTTTTCTTACAAGCATTTTTGAGTGAATAGCGCTACATGAGAGTTTAGGTACTTTTTTTTTATAAACGTTGAGGATTTCCGGTGGACACTATGTCGAACGACGGATCAGTACATAGTGAGGGCACAGGCGAGGAGGTGGAGAAGGTGGAGTTGTCTAGCGGCGCTCGGGTGGTGAACAGTGAGGAGGATGCTCGGATATATTTGGAGGAGCCTGTGTCAGCGGATCGTGTGTCGGGGCTAGACCGGTATGGACTGCAGTGTGTAGCCACGGTCTTAGGGTTTCCCGGTACTAGCGGTTTGTCGAGAGGTGAGCTGGTTACCTGTGTGCTCGGTGGGGTGCGTGGGGCTTCGGGTGGAGCGGGAGCTGGGGCACTTTCTGCCCAGCCCCCATTCCACTCTACTCCTACCATGGCACCCCCTCGGGCTCCGGAGCCGGGTACGTTCCCGCAGGCCGATGCCCGCTGGCGGTTGGGTATGCCTCTAGGTGATTCACGGGGTGGGTCCCCAATAGTAGCACCCCCTCCTCAGGGTTTGTCTTCCGAGATGTTGTTTCAGCTCGAACTCGCCAAACTCGAGCAGCGAAAGTATGAGGCTGAGCTCGAGCAGAAGCAGCGGCAGCGAGAAATTGAGCTTGGGATGGCTAAGATTCAGGCTGAGGAGAGAAAGGCTATGTACTATGCAGACATAGAGCTTGAGAAGTCTCGGGTGGAGTCGACAGGGCAGCGTCTCGGTTCTGGGAATCGAGGTCTTGATCAGTCTTTATCGCACCTTCTTAAGTTAGTCCCTGCATTTGACGAGTCGGGTGTCACCGAGTTTTTCCTGCGTTTTGAGAAGAAGTGCCGGGAGCACCAATGGCCCGAGGTTAAGTGGGCAGCCCTTGTTTCCTCTAGGTTGGTTGGCAAAGGACTCAAGGCATATGATGCGTTGCCCTTGGAGTCTTGCATCGATTATGAGGTATTAAAGGAAGCTGTTCTGCGGGCGTACGAGTTACAACCAGAGACATATAGGTTGAAGTTTCGGGGTGTTACGAAGGGTCGTGAGTGCACTTTTCTAGAACATGCCCGGGAACTGTCTGATGCTTTGAGAAATTGGCTGAGGTCAGAGAAGGTGACGACGTTCGAGGAGATTGAGCAGTTAGTCCTTCTAGAGCAATTTTTTAAATGGACAGGCGGCGACCTGACTTTGAACCTCAAAGAGAAACGACCTAAAACTCTACAAGAGGCAGCTGAGATGGCTGACCTGAGATTATCGCTGATTCGTGGGTGCGGGTCTGCACAACGGACCGATGCAGTTAACAAGGGGCGCAACACTCCACCCCCCCGAGTCAGTGATGCAACATTTAATAACAAAAACAAGAGCAATGATACTAATTTTGATCACACACCCAAAACCGTCCCGTTTAAGAAAGGTCAGGGCCCTTCCCCACCTCAGGGGAAGTCCAAGGGTGAAGTAGAGTGTTTTAACCCTTAAAGAGCGGCGCGCAACATAAGTCGAGTTAAAGAAACTGGCAAAAAACGGGTGAAAAATGGGTGAAAATAGAGTGAAAATGGGTGGAACAGTAATGAATCATACGTCCGACATCTGTGGCCTCCCGGCCCACACTAACTCCAGTTCCCCCACCGCACGGGAGGATGACAGTGTGACCAATAGTTCGCTAAAAGTGAACAATGTAGCAAAATCCGCTAAACTTCCATCTTTGAGGTAACACTGTCAGTGCTCCACGAGTGCTACGTAGCTGTATGTGGTGTCATTGTGTAGCGATTTCCACCTAGTTTTCGGCACAATACAGTTCCTTTCATGCTGATGGTTGATATAGCAGTCAGAATGGCCTGAAAAGGCCCAAAACGGCCACAGACCCCCCGCTAGACTAGGGTTAAATGTCATAAAAAGGGGCATTTTGCATGTTCCTGCCCTAGTAACCAATCTGCAGCAGTTGTGTCTTTGGCTAGCAACATTGGGGTGTCTCTGAGGTCTTCTGCATTTACCCGGGGTGATATGTCAGATGCGGGGGCACAGCCAGTGAAGGAGTGTCCGGAAGGCTCGAAACCTGTTCGAGATGCTTTTTGCGACCATAGAGGGCGTGGCTGCGTGAGTTGGGCTGGTTGCAAGCATGGGTTGGAGTTGTTGCGAGATACAGGTGCATCCCAGACTCTGATGAAAAACTTTACAGCCCAACCTATAAATGCGGCACGGGTAGTTGTGGTGCAGGGTATTAATTCTACACGGTCATACCCATTGGTTCGAGTGGAGCTGGAGGTTGATGGTGTGACACGAGAGATTGCTGTTGGAATCGTAGAGAAACTGCCAGTAGAGGGCGTCGACCTTCTTCTCGGCAACGACTTTGCGGTGCCTACTTCTGAGGTTCCACCCTTAGTCGTTGCCGAGAGGGCGGCCGACGTGAGGGCGGCCGACGTGAGTAGGGAGGGGCAGGAGTTGGTCGAGAGGTGTCGATTACAGCAGATGGCGTGTGTTGTCACCCGATCTCGTGCATCTAAAGTGTCACAGCCTATTCCTCAGTCTCTAGACCAGCGGAGGAACGGTCGGAAGGAGAAAGCTAAAGTTGGGAAAAGTTTTGTGAGTTTTGATCCAGCGGCTCTTCTTGGCGACTTAGTATTAGCACCAATGTTTAGGTCCGGCGTGGCCCCAGAACCTGTCACACTTGGTGAGGAGGTAGGGCGTGAGAAAACTCCGAGACAGCACCGTTACACACTTACACAAGAGAGGATCGAACAGCCCAGTATCGGGGGAGGCCATAAGTTGCTCCGGGAGCACTTAGATAAATTGGCTCCTTCGGATATCTGTAAGTTACAGCTAGATGATCCTGAGCTGCAGAAGTGTAGTAACGGTGAAATTGAGCTTGAGGAGGACGGGGATGCAAAGCCGGGGGACTTCTTTCATCATCATCATCATCATCATCTCCGACGCCTTGCTTCCCCCTGGGAAACCCCCACTAGAGGATGGCCATGACAGAAACGTCTCCAAGCTACTTTGTCAAGACATGCCTCCCTTGCCCGTGCCACAATGCCCCTTCCACTACGTGGAAGTTTTTCTTCAATATATTTTTCCACTTTCTTTTCCCATACCATAGGTGGTCTTCCACTACTAGCGGTTCCACTCACCTGACTCCCATATATCTTTCTTGGCATTCTGTCTTCATCCATTCTCTGAACATGACCATACCACCTCAAAGTACTTCTCTTTATCCACTCAACCACACCACAATCAATGCCCAAAGCCTGCTCTTCCATTCCAAAGGACTCGTACACTTCCCTATTACTTGGCCCATCTAGCCTATTCATGCCAGCTGCCATTCTGAAAAAGCTCATCTCCACAGCTCTTAGTTTGAAGAGGTCCTCGTCACTTGCTGTCCATGTCTCGCTTCCATACGAGAGTGTTGGGAGCAGCACACTGTTTCTCAGTGACTTTTTTACTTCCTGGCTAACCATTCTTCCTTTGAGAATACTATCAAGTTCTCCAATCACTTTTCTCCCTTGCATTTTTCTCTCTTTTATCTCACTCTCCATTTTACCATATTTGCATAGTACAGCTCCCAAATACTTGAAACTTTCAACCTCTTCTAGTACTTCATTTTTCAATTTTATTTTACAACTTTTCTTGTGTTCTTTCTTGATTCTATATTTTTCCTTAAAATCTATAGTTTCATGCATTCTTCTCTCAAACACCATTACCTTACATTTCCCTACATTGACCTTTAACTTTCTCTTTTCACATACCCTGTCAAAGTCAGTGACCACTCTCTGAAGTTCTTCAGCATTTTCCGCCAACAGGACTGCATCGTCCGCATATAGGCATGTTAAAATCTTCCATGTTCTTCCCTCTGATTCCAGTCTAGCTCCCACACCCATTGATACAGCCCTACATTCCCTAATCACTCCATCCATGTATATATTGAACAACCAAGCTGACATGACACATCCCTGTCTTACACCTACATTGACCTCAAAACTTTCACTTAACTTATCCCCTACCTTCATATTTGCCATTGCATTCCTATAAAAAGATTTTACTGCCATTAGCAACTTTCCTCCCACACCATATACTGTTAACACATCCCACAGGCCCTCCCAGTCTACTTTGTCGTAGGCTTTTTCCAAATCCATGAATGCTGCATAGAGTTTTCTGTTTTTGGCCAGATACTTCTCTACCAACAATCGCATTGAGGCTATCTGGTCAACGCAGCCCCTGCCCTTTCTGAAACCTCCCTGTTCCTTGCCTATTTTGTCATCCGTTATCTTCTGTAGCCTCTGTGTTACTACTCTTGCGTGCACCTTTCCAGGTATGCTAAGCAAGCTAATTCCCCTATAATTCTTACACTCTTCTTTACTACCCTTCCCTTTGTACAAGGGTACTATCACTGCTTTCCTCCAGTCCTCTGGTACACTTTCCTTTTCCCATGCTAATTTACATAACCTATGCATTATGTCAACAGCTTCTTCTCCTCCATATCTCAGCATTTCACCTGGGATGTTATCTACTCCAGCAGCTTTGCCCATTTTAAGTCTATTGATTGCTTCTTTTACTTCTTCTCTGCTTATCTGGCTTTCAACTACCCTGTTTATTCTACCTCTCTCCATTCCTATGGATGAGATCTTTGCCTTCCCCCTACTCTTTACAGCTAAGCTACTAAAATGATCTTTCCATACTTTCACCACACCATCACCCTCTACCACTTCCCCATTCATGTCCCTCATCCTACCACCTGAGACACTCTCAGTCTTCTTCCCTCTGGCTTCTTTCACAGCTCTGTAGTATGCTTTCCTGTCATTCAGAAACTGTTCACTAATCTTTCTCCCATATGCCTCATCTGTCTTCCTTTTAGCGTCTTGTATCGCCCTCTTCACTCTTTGTTTCAAATTTTTATATTCTTCTTTCCTCGCATCTCTAGTTTCTCTAGGTATATTCTTTTGCAGCATACTCTTTCTGAACTCTTTCTTCTTTTTCACTATTTCTTCTATCTCTTTACTAAACCATGCGTTACCTTTCTTCTTCCACATTTTAAAGGTTTTCTTCCCACATACTTTCTCAGCTGCTTTAATCATGGAGTCTCTTGTACCTTTCCATACTTCGTCTACAGTATTTCCCAGATCTATCATAACATCCATGTCCTTTATAGTCTCTTTCAGGATGTCCTTGTATTTTGTTGCATTACATTCTTCATTTAATTTTCTCACATTTATTCTCTCTACTGTCAGTTTTCTCTCTTTCCTCTCATATTTCCACTCTTTCCTTATCTTAACTTTTGTCAGCACTGTATAGTGGTCTGATCCCGTCAGCATACCTCTTACAGCTTTTGAATCTAAAATTCTTCCTTTTAGTCCGGAGTCCATCATGGCGTAGTCAATTAGAGATTTCTGTTCCTGCTCACCTTCACCTCTGTGCCATGTATATCTATGAATGTGACGATGTTCAAAAAATGTGTTAGCCAGAAACATCTCTCTCTCCGCACACACTTCTAAAAGGAAGTCACCATTCATATTCCTACCCTCCACACCCCATTTACCCACTATACCTTCTATCTCCTCGTTTCCAACTCTACCATTCATGTCGCCTACTAATATTACTTGTGTACACTCTTGCCTTTCTCTTATACATTTATTGACTTTATTCCAAAATTTTCTATTTTCTTCCGCACCTTTCCCAGTTTCTTGGTTGACTGGTGCATAGACACACATAAAAGTATACCTATCTATCCCAATCTTGCACTCACACCATACAATTCTTGAGTCCACGCATCCATAGTTTTTCACACACTTCCTCAACCTTTCTGACAAAATTACTGCTACCCCTTCCTTTTTCTTACGTTTATATCCTGCATCCAATCCAGACCAGACAACCCATCCTTCCCCACCCCACAAATCATGCTCACTCTCACCATCCCACACTCCAGAACCCAACAGGTGCGTCTCACCTACCCCACACACATCCACACATCCATCTTTAAGCTCTCGCATCAGACACTCTCTCTTGCTAAAATCATTTATGCCATTGGCATTGAAGGCACAGACACGGAGCACGCTTTCCTTCACCCGAACGACGTTTCCACCACTTTTCTGCTTTGTTCCTCCACCCCCGAGGGGGTCCTGGCCGGCAGCATACCGAGCACAGTTGTTTCCCAGGAGGACTTGGGGCCTGGACATAATGCCTCCAAACAGGGCGCCGGATTGTCAAAAGTATACTAAAAGAAAAACTAAAAACTGATACCAACATCAGTAAAAAAACATACACAGTAAAAATGAAAATATTAAGAAGATAGGGAGAACAAAAATATACAGGGGACAACAGAAATATAGTTACAAGGGGGATAATTTTTATAGTGGAAATTAAGAGAGGATTTAAAATTAAAAACAAAGTGTGCTGCTGAAGAAAATAGCACACCCGCCCTCCCTTTTAGTTCCACCGTCAAGCAAAAATAAAAATGTTAGAAATTTAAAAGGGAGGATTAAAATAAGGACGGTGTAATAACGAGGCTACCTCGAGAAGGCGGGGTAGGACTTACTTACCGTAACTAGTCACGGTAAGCTACAGAGGTGCGTTTTAGCAAGACTTTAACCAATACCGTACTTATACGCAGATGACAGGACCTCTAAACCTCATTGGTTACGATACTGCCACTGCGCAAAGCCACAAAGCTCCACTTCTTTCGTGTGGAGGGTATCTTGTACAGGCATTTTCTAGATCCCAGACGGAGTTGGGAGGGTGGGTCGAGAGTGGTTGACCAGTTGGTAGTGCCTAGTGTGTGCCGTGATAGCCTACTGAGATTGGCGCATGATGTACCGTTGGCAGGGCATTTGGGTGTACGTAAGACGGTAGCAGCATTGGCGAATTTTTTTTGGTGGCCAGGTATGAAGGCACATGTGGCATCATGGGTGGCAATGTGCAGTACCTGCCAGACAGTAGGTAAACCAAACCAGTTACCAAGGCTCCGTTACACCCTATTCCTGTAATCGGGCCAACATTCAGTAAGGTTATAATCGACATGGTTGGCCCTCTACCCCCAACTAGTGCAGGCAACAAGTACCTCCTCACAATCATGGATGTTGCCACTCGTTATCCGGATGTATACCCCATGCGAAATGGTACTGCTAAGACTGTTGTTCGTAACTTGCTATTGTACTGTTCTAGGTACGGGTACCCGCAGGAATTGCAGTCAGACCAAGGGTCCAACTTTACTTCTAACCTTTTCAAACAGACCATGCAGCAGTACGGTATCAGTACAGTTGTCTCTTCAGCCTATCACCCAGAGAGTCAGGGGGTGTTGGAGAGGTGGCACTCGACTCTGAAGAGCATGCTGCGTTGTTACTGTGATGAAAATGGTAAGGATTGGGATCTTGGGTTGCCCTATGTATTATTCGCTGCTCGGGAGGTACCTGGTGAAAGCCTAGGGTTCAGTCCCAATGAGCTAGTCTTCGGACATCAGGTCAGAGGCCCCCTCAACATGGTTAGAGAAATCTGGGAGGGCACAGTAAAACCATGTTCCATGTTAAAGTATGTCCTCGAGAGCAGAGAAAGAATGCTGAGAAGCCTAGAGTTGGCAAGTAGGAATTTGGTAGGGTCGCAAGCACTGATGAAGGACAGGTACGATGAGAAGACAAAACTCCGGGAGTTTAAGGTGGGGCAGGAGGTGTTGATTCTGTTACCTCTGCCAGGTCATCCGTTGTCTGCTAAGTACGCTGGTCCTTATAAGGTGGTAAAGAAGATCTCTGACCTAGACTATCTTGTGGCTACTCCAGATAGGCATAAAAAGAATCAGCTGTGCCATGTGAATCTGGTGAAAGAGTTTGTGAGGCGCCCCCCTGAGCCTCTCGCTGTCCCTGTGTTGACCTGCAGCGGTCATGGAGGAGAAGGAATGAGGGACAGTGAAGCCCAGGTGGAAGATAACTGGGAGTGTCACGTCTCTGCTGACCAGTGGGCGGGGAACTCCAGACAGGTGGCTGACGATGCTCTAGTGCACCTGCCTGAGCAACAGCGTGTAGCCGTGCAGCGCCTGTTTGATTCATACCCCACTGTGTTTGCAGAGCATCCAGGCCTCACAACTCGAGTGGTGCATGACGTGGACGTGGGAGATCACCCCCCCCCCCCCTTTAAATCAGTACCCTACAGAATCTCACCCATTAAACTCCCAGCCCTCCGAGCGGAGTTAGAGTATATGTTAGAACGGGGGTTGATCGAGAAACGGGCAGTTAGGTGGACATCTCCTGTCACTCTGCAGCCCAAGCCTGACGGGAAGGTTCGCTTCTGCATTGACTTTCGGAGATTGAACGAGTTGACTCCCACCAATGCTTATCCCCTTCCCCGTGTTGACGATAGTGTAGACAAGATTGGTAAGGCACAGTTTCTAACTAAAGTAGACCTAGTGAAAGGCTACTGGCAGGTGCCCTTGTCTGAGCGGGCGAAGGGGGTATGCGGGTTTGTGGTTGATGGGAACACCTACCGTTGCAATGTGATGCCGTATGGCCTTAAGAATGCCCCAGCAACCTTCCAGAGTCTTATGAATGAGTTAGTAGCTGACATCCCTAACTGCACTGTCTACATAGATGACGTTATAATCTACGATGACAACTTTGAGAGTCACTGTGAGCACATAGAAGCCTTGTTTCGGAAGCTCAGTGAGGCCAGCTTAGTGGTTAATCTGGGCAAGTGTGACTTTGTCCGGGCAACTGTGCAGTATCTCGGGTTTGTGGTCGGGTTAGGCCAGGTGTGCCCCCCCCCCCCCCCCCCAAAACAAGATACAGGCTATTAACCAGTTCCCCAGGCCGTCCACCAAGCGGCAGATCATGAGGTTTTTGGGCATGATCGGTTACTATCGCCGCTTCATTCGGGGTTATTCTACTGTGTTAGCTCCCCTGACAGATTTACTAGCAAAAGAGAAAAAGTTTAAGTGGGCACCTGAGTGTGAAAGGGCTTTTTCACTGGTCAAGCACCTACTATGCACTCACCCAATCCTCAGGGCCCCTGACTTTGAAAGACCATTCCAGCTGGCAACAGATGCCAGCGGTGTAGGGGCTGGTGCCGTCTTAATGCAAACAGACGAGGAAGGTTTGGAGCATCCAGTCAGTTTCTTTTCCAAGAAGTTTAATTCCACTCAGAAAAACTACTCTGTGGTGGAGAAAGAACTGCTGGCAATAGTGTTGGCGCTCAGACACTTTGAAGTATATGTTCCTGCCTACGGGCCAGTCGTGGTGATTTACACCGACCACCACCCTCTTAAATTTATGAACCAATTCCATAACCGGAATATGAGGCTGACACGTTGGTCACTCATGTTGCAAGAATACAATCTAGACATTTGCCATATTGCCGGTTGTAAGAATGTGATTGCAGACGGTTTGTCGAGGGTGGAGGATCCGGCGTAGATCACCACAGGTGTGTGGGTTTGAGTGGAGAAAAACCAGGCTTGCCCCTATAGAGCAGCCATCAAAAACAACATTAAAATTAAATAAAAAAAAATCACATAAAAACTCTTTCTTTTTGATAGTTAATTGTAAGTTGCCAATGTTATAGCTAAAGTCCTAAGTTAAACCTGTCTTTCACTTAGTAGGCTGGGCTCTGTGAAGCTCGCTCAGGGAGCATAGCAGGCTAAAATTATACTATTGTTTTTGGGAGGGGTTATATGATTTTCTTTATGCTAATGTGTTGTTTTATTTAAGATTGAGCTTTGCATTTCATTTCTGGTGGAGTGGCTAGGTGTGGCGGGTCTTGTCGGCATTCTGCCTTGTCAGATATGGTGCTCGCCTAATGTTGAGCGTCCCATATCTTGGGCGGGGTGTGACGTCTACCAGCGTTGGCAGAATCGCCTCTCGTTAGCCACTAACGCTCCCCAGGGACATCGAAATGCGCTACAGTTATCAGAGAAGGTCGTTCTTTCTTTCCTAGTACTCGTATTGTCACAGACAGTCCAGTGGTGGTCTTTGTTTTCGTCTGTGACAACGGGTTGTATTTTATATCAATAGTAGTGATGATAGTACCAGCGTGGGAAGAGAGAGACTTTTTGAAGCGAGATGGTAGTGAGTGTCTTGCTGTGTCACGTGACACCTGCTGTCTTGTGACGTATCGGCCCGTGATTGGCTGACCATCGCGCCTTTGCGGGCTCCTGTGTAACTAACCTCCTACACGAGGGTTCTCAGGAGCTGTCCTCCTCAGGACAGGCTAGGCACGCGTGCATCTAACATCCCTTTGCTTACTCTCCCCCGATCACCACCTTTAGAACTATTTCTCCCTCTGAACTTCTTCTTTTCCATTACTTCTCACTTTTATTCAATTACTTATCCCCTTGGGTTCTGCATACGGTTTCCATAGCCGGCCCATTGTATTGCATGCGCCGTCCTCTGAGATATTTACATGTACTTAGAATAGGTTTTGAGGGTTCTTAGTTAGTATAGGTTATGAACTCTGTGTGTCTCCATTATTGATTTAGTGTCTCTGCTCTTTTATTTAATGCTAGACTGGGATAGGGTAACTATAGTCGTTGTCATCGATGTGTGTACGGTTTGCTTATACCTACACGACTTCGACCGGTCCTGTGGTAGCCTATGTTGTCTTTTCGGTTGCGTCCTTTGCGAGTGCAGCTTTGTGTTGACTGAGGGTTTTGGCCTGTACCAGTTCCTCACTTTGCTGCCTCTTTGCTTGTCTTTAGAGGGTCGCCAGGATAGAACCAGATACTTGTGATCTGGATCTATCAAGAGAGCACCCTAGTCAATTACCGTAACTTAAATGATGCAGCCTTAAGGACATCGCTAGGCTACGAGCCTGTCTTGCTCAACCCCAGTTCCTTACCTAGAGTATCCCAGCTAGACATTATTAATTGAGTAGACACTTATTAGTATTTAATATAAGCTCTTTGATATGTACGCATTATTATTCACAGCATTTATAAGTCTAGGTTGTTGCTGAGCCGCACAACCATAGCAGACTGTTTCGTTGATGAGGAAGTACTTCTTTTAGTGTCGAGCACTACTACCGTTGCGCATTTATAGTATTCTCGTGTCAGTTAACATTATATGTCCTATCTTTTAGTGTATTCGATTTACACATGTAGTGTCCTGCCTCCTGCCTTTATATAGTTTAAGATACGAGCATCTTACGAGCATCAGACTTTCTTCAGAAGTTTCCAGGTCTATGCTGTAGGACTATACTTCACTTTCTTTCAGAAAGGAGTGAACAGTTTATTGTTGTTTAAAGTAACTGTATTGAAGCATCTTTTTATTGTATTAAATCTTGCAGTGATTTAATTGATCTTTCCATAGATTCCTTTTTATGCATTTTAACATAACTTGCATCTTGTTTGTTATCAGGCTATACCAGTGTGGGTTAGCCTGAAGTAGAGTACATTTATGCCCAGTTAAGGATACCCCGTTATCGCAGATTAACTCTGGAGGGTATAGGTGTTTTGTTCGCCGGCATATAAGTTCGAGGGTTTGGATCTAGCGTACCGTTGTTGCATAGTGCCCTATTACTAGTCCAATCATTAAGTGCCCTTGTTTTATTCGTAGTCCCGGTCGTAACACATTACTCTTGCTTTGTCTGAGAATGGTATTACTCTTGCTTTGTCTAAGACTGGTACTACTCATACAATTGGTACTACACTTGCTTTGGTTGAGATTAGTACTACACTTCCTCTGTCTGAAATCGATATTACAATTGCTTTGTCTGAGCTTGGTATTACTCTTTCTTTGTCTGAGATTGGTACAGTATTACTCTTGTTTTGTCTGAGATTGGTACTACACTTGCTTTGTCTAATCCCCGTATTTAAGAACCACACTCCAGTGCTTTCCTATCCCTATATTGAACGAAGATATTATAACAATTGCTAATTGTAATAAAGGGCAACATATCATTCAGTTTCAGAAAGATCACTATTTGTTTCTGCTTATTTCGTTCATAAAGCTTTAGGGCAGCACCTAAGAGTGGTTTTAAAAACGGGGGTAAGATTGATTGGGAGGTTTGACGACCTCCCAAATAACCAAATAAGGAAAACCTCCTATTTGGTAGTAGTCTCGGAGTATCCAACATAGGGCTTATAAGTTCAGCCGCTGGTACAGCGGGCCGATTTATCGGTACTACATGTGCAGTCCAATATCTTATAGAGTAGCACCTTAAATCTATACTAGGTACGTTTTATACAATTCGAGACTACTTATTGAAAATAGAAAAGGAAAAAAAGTAGGGTAGAAAAAATTAAAATAGTTGCCCACTCCATCTAGCTTCCCTCTGGCCGCATGCGCGACCTCCACATACCTGCGCTAGGCCAGGTAAGTTCATCAAGGTATCAAGTAATCAGACTAGATTGGATGGGCATGGGTTAGGCGTGAGGGCGGGATACGCTGTTGTTGGATGCAAATGAAAATACCCTTTTTGTCATCCATGCTGGTTCAAATGACGTCATGCGCACCAGATCCGAAGAGTTCATGGAGAAATATCGCAAGATGATCCAGCACTACAAAAACAAGTCAAGGAATATCATCATCTCAGGCATTCTCCCCAAGATCGACGCACCTGACAAATTCTACGACAAGGCCTTCAGCACAAATAGCCGACTAAAATATTTGTGTCTGAGGGAAGAAGTTGAATTCATCAACCTCTGGGACAACTTCTACAACCAGCCTACTCTGTTCTGCAAGGATGGCACTCATCTAAATCCTGTGGGTTCAGCACGCATGGGTCGTCTCCTACACGAAGCAGTCCGCAGCCATGGATCAAAAAACGCCATCTGAGAAGAAGCAGCAGTGACATAAATCATCCAACGCCAAGAAAAAAACAGAGGCAACCGAGGACCACCAGCGATAAGGACCGAAGACAGCGAGGACCGAGGACAGCCATGAACATAAATGTAGATCCGACAAGAACCAAAAATATTATTAAAGAGCGTTCCGTGAGTTCTAAAATAACAAATTTAAAGGTTTTCTATGCAAACGCTCGTAGCATACGCAATACATTTTCAGATTTAGAGGAGCTAGTGTTCACAGAAAATTATGATGTGATTGGCATAACAGAATCTTGGCTCAATACAGAAGATAGAGACTTTTTAGCAGAGTATTCACTTCCCGGTTATGTAATGTTTGAGAAAAGCCGAATAAATAGAAATGGAGGTGGCGTTTTACTTTATATCAAAGAAAGTCTTAACCCTACCCTCTTGTCAAAACCTCAAATTGTGAACGTCGACGCATCTTTTGTGCTAATAAAGAATAATAAAGGTACAAAAATAATACTTGCATTAATATACAGACCTCCAGCTCAATCAGTGCAAACTGACCGAGAAATTTACGAACAAATTGCAGATGTAAGTAACTCACAAGATACCGTAATTTTTGGCGACTTTAATTTACCTGTGACCAAGTGGGGCGATACTCTTACTTCACACTCCGGACATGACTTGTATACGAACTTGCAAGAGAGTTCGCTTCATCAATTTGTTCGAACGCCGACCCGTGGTAATAACGTTCTTGACATTGTACTTGCAACAAAAGAAGAATTAATAGAGAATTTGAATGTTGGTGATGAATTCAGTAACAGCGACCATCGTACGATAACTTTCACTTTAAAGTTTACTAGTAACGAACCAAATAGTAGCATCGAAAAAGTCCCTAATTTCAAGAAAGCAAACTTCCATAAACTTAGAACTATGTTTAACCCTCTCACCACGGAAGGGCTCTTGAACGCCCATAAAAAAGCATATAACAGGTACCCGGAAGGCCTCTTGAGCGCCCAGTGGTTGAAAGCCTGTGAGCTTCGTGTGCGAGGCGTCGGTCCGACGCATGTAAACAACAGCCGGCTGGACCGACGCCCCGCATCTCCGGTCACAAGAAGGAGAGCGTCGCTTGTTCGTGTGTGCCTGTATGTTGTTGTTAAGTATCGAAAAGTGGTGTAAAGTGTCTGTTTTGGCCATAAAGTTATCTCCAATTAAATCATCATCACAGCTCAACCAGTTGACTTAGAGAGCTCTACTTAATGCCATTCTACAGGTAAATAACACAGCTACGCTTGGGGATGCGCGGGAATGCGGGAAGCAGTCTGATTAACGAATATACGGTAGCCTAGCCTAGACGTTTTTCGGCCAAAACACCCGGGTTTCGAGGAATATATATATAATACATAGCCGGGGCTGGAGGGTTAAAGAAACTGACTGGAGCTTTTTAATTCACAATAACGACATAAATACATCTTGGAAGTTATTCGAAGCCACTTACCTAAAAGCAGTGCAAGACTGCATACCATCGAAAATACGGCGTCCAGGCCATAATAATAAGCCCAAATGGTGGAATAAAGATATTTCAAACTGCCTGCTTGCTAAAAAATTTGCTAATGATAGATTAAAATCCTCACAAAATGACGAAGAACGGCTGAAATTTGTAGAGCTACGACGCAAAGCCAAAAAGTTAATTAAGCAAAGTAAAAAGACCTTAGAGTTACATATTGCGAATCAAAGTAAAACAAACCCGAAAGAATTCTATAGTTATATCAGAAAGAAAAAAGTAGTTACTTCAACTGTTGGACCGTTAGTCGATGAAAATGGAGAATACACCAAAGACGAAGTACAAATGAGTAATGCCCTCAATACCTTCTTTGCATCAGTTTTTACAACAGAAGACCTCAGTGATATCCCCACACCATCGCCGATTCAGATTGATAATTCAGATGTTCCAAGCAATATCACCGTTACAGAGAGAGAAGTATTGAATTGTTTAGATAAACTCAAGGTAAATAAAACGCCTGGACCTGATACAATCTCGCCTAGAGTTCTAAAGGAAGCTAAGGATGAGCTCTCTAAACCACTAACATTACTATTCAATAAATCCTTGCAGTCTGGAACTATGCCCGATCAGTGGAAGCTAGCCAACGTAACACCGATATTAAAAAAAGGCAGCAAATCCCTACCCAGTAACTATCGTCCAATTAGCTTAACCTCAGTTGTATGTAAAATCCTAGAAACGGTCATACGAGACAGACTCGTAAATCACTTAGAGGAAAATAACATACTTAACCCGTCCAGCCCCGGCTAGTTTTGTAATGTTTGTTCACCAGAACCCGGCCGGTTTTCAAAAAATGGTTTTATTCCAGAAACAATAGCGAATGGTTAGGAATGAAGGAAAAACCACGAAAAACCGCTCAAAAAGCTTAAAGAATGGTCCTACAGAGCTCCCGAAAACGTATTTTACAAGAGTAAAAAATTTAAGGCAATTGCCCCAAAAAACCAGGTTATTGCGCACGCATGTGGACTTTGAGAGTTTTCAACCATCGGCACGGTTGCGTGGGATACGTACACAGTTCCCATACAAATCTGAGCCCTCTTGAGTGGCTACACCTGAGGTTACGGTCGGCGCAATTAGGGTGACGCGCCAGGCGCGTCTCTGGGGCTGTGCGTTACATACATCGCCGACGCGTCAGGCGCGTCGCTGGGGCTGTACGGGTTAAAGATACTCAATACGGCTTTCGTAAAAAACTTTCCTGTTTAACAAACCTCTTAGACTTCTTCCACGATATCCTCAACCTCTACGATGAGAGTAAAGCTGTAGATATTATATACCTTGATTTTCAAAAGGCCTTTGACAAAGTTCCCCACAAACGTTTACTGCTAAAACTAAAAGAGCATGGAATACAAGACGGTGTGTTGAAATGGATAGAAAATTGGCTCAGCGACAGAAAGCAAAGAGTAGTCATAAACGGTAAGGCATCTAAATGGACCAATGTAAGTAGCGGGGTACCCCAGGGATCGGTACTAGGACCAATTCTCTTTCTAATTTACATCAACGACATAGATGAGGGTCTCACCTGTACAATCTAAAAATTTGCTGACGATACAAAAATTGCAAATAGCGTACTCTCAAAAGAACAAGTTGACGATATGCAACACAATCTAGATAAATTGTCATGTTGGGCCCAAATTTGGCAAATGAGTTTCAATGCGGATAAATGTAAAGTACTACATATCGGATACCTAAATGAGAAAGCAAACTATTCGATGAATGGCACTCAGCTTATGAATGTAAACAGAGAAACCGATCTGGGAGTAACAATATCGAGTAACCTAAAACCAAGTCAACAATGTTCAGAAGTTGTTAAGAAGGCAAACAAAATAATTGGCTTTATAGGCAGGTCATTTGAGCATAAATCCAAAGAAGTTATCCTAACCCTTTACAATTCCTTAGTCCGCCCTCTTCTGGAATACTGCGTTCAATCCTGGTGCCCTTATTACCAAAAGATATAAACAAGCTAGAACGAGTTCAACGTAGAGTTACCAATATGATACCTAGCCTAAAGAACAAACCATACGAAGAGCGTCTTAGAGAATTAAATCTATTTCCTTTAACCCAGCGCAGATTAAGAGGTGACTTAATTCAAGTGTTCAAAATCATCAAAGGCATCGACAATATGAACTGTAGTAAGTACTTCACTATCGACCAATCTAACTACACGCGGGGAAACGGTTGCAAAATTATTGGTAAATCTTTTAACTCACACGAATCTAAGAATTTCTTCTTCAATCGAGTTGTCAACTTGTGGAATGGGCTTCCCCGAAACGTTATAGACTGCATCACCGTTGATTCATTTAAACTCCGCCTAGACAAATATCTCGCATCAAACCCGCGACTGACTGCGTTTGTAAATGAATAACTTTATTTTATCCCCCCCTCAGTTACTAACCCATCTGTCCCCTACTAACTTCCTAATCCTGCCACGGACATTAGTTCCAGGGCAGTAATTCCCTTTCCAATGTTCCCTTACCCACTCTAAACCAATGTTTGGACACTTGATCCTCAGTGTTTTGGAGGACAAGCAACTTAGAAGGGTCACTAAATATGTTGTTGCTTGATTTCCTTTGTACTCCTTTGTACTCCGAGACTACTACCAAATAGGAGGTTTTCCTTATTTGGTTATTTGGGAGGTCGTCAAACCTCCCAATTTAGTAGTAGTCTCTACGTTATCCAATGTAGGGCTTGAATCCCAAGTCAGAGGTGGACATCCAAGCAGCAAAAACCAAACCTTAGTATAATCAGCTGATCAAGAAAAGACACAATAAACCTTGTTCTTTATTAGAAAAAAAGAGTGTAACTACATGGTGCATATTAAGATAAAGTACTGTAGTTACATGTGTATCAATTATAAAAACATCAATATATACAGATAGGCATTGAGTAGTCATATGACCAAGGATATACACGTCGGTATGGTGAAGTACAGCCATACACAGCAGGTGAAGAAAAAATGAAAAAGTATAACTCATTCATAGATGTACAGAAGTTCTGGCAGAGCAGATGGAAGACAATCCACATACTTCATTTACAGGACATGGGTATGAAGCATAGGCACACCAATACCCAGACCGAAGACAGTTTAGTCACAAAGTAAACAATACTGAAGTACAAAAATACTGAAAAGTAGACAGACATATACTGTATAGAAAGTATATATACAATAGTCCCTTGTATTCTACATGGTGACCTAGTTCCCCCCCCCCCCCCTCTCTTTGAGGGGTGGCAAAAACATTACAGTACATAATGAGGAGAGGATGGTATAAGGCTGGATGGAATGGAATAAATTGACTCTTATGGCTAGTGACACACAAGGACGGCCCGGCCTGTCCATGGACATGGAGAGGAAAGAGGGGACAAACAAGTTGTGGAGGACCAGAAACCAGTGACGGCGATGTCAGTAAGAGAGTGAATGTCCAGGCACCGTATGGGCGCCGCATAGGAGAGGATGTCGTGCGCAGTACCCTTCGTGAGAGGGGTACTGGCCCCGATCACCCGACACAGTTGAATTCCCACAGCACATACTCCTAACCTCTTCCCTGTCTTGGGGATCACCCAGAGCGCCTTACCCGAAGTCGGCACAGCGGTGTGCATACTAGTATGCAGGGCTAGAACCAGGCATAGCATATGATGCATGCACCCACGTTTGAAAGCCGGCACAGTGAATGACTTAAAAAACGTGCGTCTCGCGAACATTCATGGCCACAAAATGAACGGAAGGGGCCAAAGTGACAGATCCGAGGGTGGGTGAAAAACCTGTCCAATGCAGGTCCCTAGACACGGCAGCCAAATCCGAGACTCCCGTACCTGGAGCTAATGCAAGAAGAAACAATGTTGTCCCAAGCAAACGCTCAGGTGTTGTGTCAGTAGGGTAAGCAGGTGAAGTAAGTAGCCCCAGAGCCGACGCCAGAGACCATTGTAGCGGTATCTGGCGAGGGGGAAGTCAGAGCCTAAAATAGGCATTCATGAAGTAAGCCAGCTCCTTTGAAGGGAGCAGCCGCCCCATAACGGCCTCAAAAGGCACATTAATGGCAGACAGGTGGTTCCTAACAGTGTTGAACATGTTCGCGCGTGGGCCAAACAAGCGATTAACAGAGTGGAACACCAAAGCAACTGTTTGTACAGTGTCAGTAATCCAAGTAGTGAAACACTCCCAACGAGACAAATAAGACGTCCATGTGGCCTTAGTCCAGCGTTGATGAAGCATAACAGTCAAGCTCCCAAAAGTCGGGAACCACCCTGCCACACAATAGTCAATGGAACTTTATTAAGCATAGCCTTATTGCTGCCACTGACAAAGTCTGTGGGAAAACAAAGGGTCACCCCAGGAATAAGACCTCCTGGTGGTGGAACGATGAGGTAGAACATGCTGTGAAAGAGAAAAGGAGATGCTTCAAAGCATGGAAGAAGGGAGGCAGCAAGGAGGAATACCAGGCAGCTAAACGAACTGCCAAAAGAGTGATTTACAATGCTAAAAAAGGCATTAAGGACCTGGTCCTCGAACAAGTGTGTAACACTGACAATTCCAATGGGATCTTCAACCTAGCTAGGCGAGTCAAAAATGACAGTAGGGATATTATAGGTGAACAGTGTGTTAGAAACGATAATGGGAAGATTGTGTATGCAGAAAATGAAATCAGAGAAGCATGGAAGGCACACTATGAACGATTGCTAAATGTAGAGTTTGAATGAGATAAGGAACAGCTTAGTATAAAAAAAAACAATATCTGGACCCCCTCCTTTGATAGCACCAGCTGTAGTGAGCGACGCAATCAATAAAATGAAGGACGGTAAAGCTCCAGGGTGCTCTGACATTGTCGCTGAGATGATAAAAGCCTCAGGGGAGACTGGTGTCAACTTAGTCACTGAGTTGATAAACACCATTATTAAAGAGGAGAAAATCACAGATGATTGGCTCAAAAGCGTAATAGTAAATATATACAAAGGAAAAGGGGATGCGCTAGATAGAGGAAATTATAGGGGCCTGAAAATGCTTGACCAAATCATGAAGGTCTGTGAGAGAATCTTTGAGGGTTTGATCAGGCAAAGCATCTCCATTGATGATATGCAGTTTGGTTTTATGCCAGGACGGGGTACAACCGATGCTATCTTCATAGTCAGGCAGATACAGGAAAGATACTTACTAAAAGGCAGGGATCTTTACTTTGTGTTTGTAGACCTGGAGAAGGCCTTTGATAGGGTGCCTAGAGATGTTGTGCAGTGGGCTATGAGGAAACTTGGTGTGGAAGAGTGGCTGGTGAGTGTGATAATGAAGATGTATGAGGATTCGCGAAGTGCGGTGAGGGTGAAGGGTGTACTGAGTGATGAGTTCGCAGTTCGTGTTGGAGTCCATCAGGGTTCAGTGTTAAGCCCCCTCTTCTTTATTATGGTCTTGGAGGCACTGTCTAGAGTTTTTAGAGGCGGACTCCCGTTGGAACTGTTTTATGCAGACGATTTAGTCCTAATAGCTGACAGTATGCAAGATGCTGAGGCCAAATTCAGAGAATGGAGAGGGCATGGCGAGCAAGGGTTTAACCCTCCAGCCCCGGCTATGTATTATATATATATTCCCAGAAACCCGGGGGTTTTGGCCGAAAAACGTCTACGCCTAGGCTACCGTATCTTTGTTGTTGTTGTTGTTGTTGTTCCCCAAGCTGCCTGGCCGAACAGCCCCAAGGCCCCGAGCAAGGCCAAGGCCATAACCGAGCGCCCCCACAGAACCCTCCCCACCGACCACAATAAAGCCTGGGTGACCGAAGCCACTCCATGGCGGGGAGCTGAGGAGGGTGCGGAAATGCCCGGGAAACCAAAGCCCCACCCAGGGCCCTGTGTCCCTCAGCAATTATGAAGAGCAAATTTGAGGGGGAAGGGAAAAATGTGACGCTTTGGCTTCCAATCTTGGTAGATTGGGAAGTCAATCCACGTTAGAGACGCCGTCACTTGAGATCTAGAAAATATATAAGTAAAAGGAACAGTCAGAGTAAGCTATGGGTATGGCAAAGATTGGCGTTAAGTAGAGCTCTCTAAGTCAACTGGTTCAGTTGTGATGATGATTTCATTGGAGATAACTTTATGGCAAAAACAGCCACTTTACACTACTTTTCGATACTTAACAACAACATACAGGCACACACGAACAAGCGACGCACTCCTTCTTGTGGCCGGAGATGCGGGGCGTCGGTCCAGCCGGCTGTTGTTTACATGCGTCGGACCGACGCCTCGCACACCAAGCTCACAGGCTTTCAACCACTGGGCATTCAAGAGCCCTTCCGGGCAGCTCGGGTATGCTTTTTTATGGGCGTTCAAGAGCCCTTCCGGGAACGAAGGGTTAAGAGTCAATATTAACAAAACCAAGGTTATGCATTGTAGATTGAGGCGAGGCAATGTGGAAAAGAGCGGTGCATACCCATGTGCAGTGTGTGGAAATGGTGTGGGCGTTAACGCGATTCAATGTAGCATCTGTCGACGCTGGGTGCACCATGGGAATAAGCGCTGTAGTAGGATAAAGGGACCCTTGGCGAAGGATAAGTCAGAAATAGAGAAATTTGAGTGCGTAGTGTGCAAAGGCAAGCTTGTGTTAGGTGATGATCCTGTGGCTGTGAATTTTGGAAATGAGTCATTGGAGCTGGTGAACAAGTTTTGTTACCTAGGAGATACCATCTCTGCCGGTGGTGGGACCGAGGCTGCCACTGTTGCTAGAATTAGATGTGGCTGGGGGAAGTTCAGAGAACTGCTGCCAATCCTGACCATGAAAAGAATGCCTCTCCCCCTGAAGGGAAAGGTGTATGCCTCATGTGTTAGAAGTGCAATGACGTATGCCTCAGAAACATGGGCCGTTAAAGTAGAGGATGTCAACAGAATGGAACGTAATGAGATGAGAATGGTGAGATGGATGTGTGGGGCCAGGCTACAGGATAGAATAACAAATGTTGAGCTGAGGAGACATTTAGGTATAAAGAGTATTAGCGAGGTGATGCATACAAGTAGACTGGGATGGTATGGACATGTGGAGAGAATGGATGAACAAAATTGGGTGAAAAAATACAGGTCTGTGATTGTGGAGGGAGCTGCACCAAGGGGTGGACCGAGGAAGACCTGGGATCGGACTATACGTGCCAATCTCAAATCCAAGAACTTGACAAGTGAAGCAGCCCTTAACAGGGTTGCCTGGAACGCCGCCATTAGGACAAGAGACTGAAACTGCACTTATGTGTGGAACACTCAGTCTTAAAATGTTATGTATGTATTTTATGTACAACCATCCACGATGCGAATGCCAACGAGGTCCCCAGGTCTCCAACCTGCTCCAATTGGAAGCATGAGACAGGCAGGGGAACAGGACTCGGGCACCATCGGTATAGCTGAGCGTACCAGGCTTGGGCCGGCCAGAGGAGCGCGAACAATCAAACCTTGCCGCGGTATTCACGCAGCCTGTGGAGGATTCTGCACATCCAGAGTGCATTGGGTGGAGGAAAAGCGTATATCAACTGCCACCTGTTCCTAGTCCTCGCTGAAAGATACCGGCGAGTAAGCAAGTCCAGTAGGTTGGCCATCTCGTGTGAGGGAAACAAGCCACCTGCGGATTTGCCCCGGGAGACGGCTAGGACGTCAAAAATGCTTTGTCTTAAAGACCACTCGACCTGGGTGCTCCGTTCCCTTGACAGAGCAGCCGCCCAAAGATTGGCTGACCCGGGCAGGTATGGCACATGCAGGGTAATGCTGTGAAGTTCGGCCACATAAAACAATTTCTCCGCCAGGTCCTTGAGGACCACAGACCTGGAGGGGCCCTGCTTTATAATGCAATGAACCGCAGACATGTTAACCATTCTGAAGGCCACCGACGTGCCCGCTAGGGCCTTCCCGTGAACCCTCAGGAAGAAAAATGGCACTTAATAATTCCAGGGCATTGATGTGTAGGTGGGATAGTCCCACCCACGCCACTTCTTGCGACGGCGTGAGGCACGACCAGGGCATGTTTAGTCTGAACCCTTGGTTTGAGATGTGTTTGACTAATGTCAGCGTGTCCTGTACACACTGTGCCGAAGAGTGCGGCGATGAGCCAATCGTCCAAGTAAAACAGGAGCCGAATCCCCTGCCGAAGCAAAGGATCCAGAGCCCGTTGTACGAGTTTCGTAAAGACCCGCGGTGCGACATGGAGACCGAATGGTAGTCTGTTGAAAGTGAACACCTGGTGAGCTTACTAGAGAGCTAGGTAACCCCGGAACCGAGGAGCCATCGACAAATGCCAATAATGCATCCTTTAGATCCTGGGTCACCACCTACGACATGGGTCGAAGTGCCAGTCGCACCTGATTGATTGTCAACAATCTGAAATGGGTGTTCACGGTATGCTGGTTGAGTACCGACAGATCAACCACCGGCCGCATCGCATCGTAGCCCATTATGGGTACCAGAAAGACCCTGAGGTGTGAAGGTACTGTACTTCGGTGATTACTGTACAACCCCCTCACTTGCATGGACCGTAGCACTATGGCCACTGCAGGAGACACTGGTCAATGTCGGGGAGGGCGCCTTAGAGGAGGCCGAAACCTCCACCTCCAGGAAAGACCCTGCTTCACCACCCGACGAGCCCACAACCGATGGGGCCAGCGTCAGTAGAGTGGGCGGAAGAAGCCGGTGCGGGCGCCTAGAGTGATGCCCATCACCGATTCGAGGAGGGAGAGGGGACTGCCCAGGAGGAACTACACAAGTCTTGGCGTGTAGTCCCACTTGGACTGGTCATGGTGGAACTGGCCACCACGTCCGCCCCCCCGAAACGGTGGACGGGACTCACATGCCGGTTTGTCCTCCACCTGCCAGGGCGCAGCTCACAAAGAGGTCCCCGGACACTGCCACTGTCGTGCACCCTTTTGACGGGGACGGCAGTCCGGGGACCTGTAGGCACGGTAGGATTTGGATCCTTGTTACCCGCGGCCTTTGCTTCTCCAAGAGTCGAAAGACTTACGACCCCGGTCCTGACCAGCCCGGCCCCCGCAGTCGGTAGAGGACAACGTGGGCTTTGCCGCGTCCTTCCTTTGGGAGACATAAGAGTCCCCCGCCTCCTGCAAGTAAGCCACCCTCCAAGCCTCCTCTGTAAACAAGCCCGGTGACAACAGCTCCGTCAGGAGGAGATGGGGCTTGACGTCGGAGCACTCGGAGGGTGCTTTCATGCAGAAGGCAACCCGGAGGGCTTGTCTGCAACGGGTGGCCTAGTAGAGGAAGTGGCAGACGTCAACGACGCCATTGAGGGCCAGTTGGAGGCAAATCCGCCGCGCATGCTCGAAGGCCTGCCGGTGGTCCCCTAGCGGCATAGCGTCAATCGGCGCAGCATCACCATGGCCAACTCCAGTCGGTTGAGGAGGGTCGAGAGGTGACAGTCCAAGTGTATGCGGAGCCGGAAGTCTCGGTCTATTGCAGCCAAACTACATAGCCCCCTCCAACCACTCCTTCCAGGGGCCTGCACCCAAATAAGGCAGCTGCAGCATGAGGACCCCGTCCTTGTCACGCTCATTGAGTCATTGTGCAGGCGGTTGACCCCTGAGATTGCCGCCAGGTTATTGTTGTCTGCATGGATGTCAGTGCGGGAATAGTCTTCCCAAGGCTTCGTGACGGCGGAGGATACAACCAAGGGCCGGTAGGTAAAAAACCTCATATCCTGCCGGCTCAGACACATCCTCTCGTCCACCTCAGCAACCAGGCCCTCCGCATGAACGGCCCGGAAGGCGGGCTTAGCGTTGATCTGCACAGTCCAGCCTTTGAAACCGCCCACTCACTATACGGGAGAACAACCGCCCTCTCCTGGTGGATGGCAGTGACCGTCCGCCAAGCCGCAGACACCCAATAAAGTGATGGGAGCTTCTTCTCGGGGATGCAGAACTAGGAGAGGGTGGGGACCGAGAGGGGCTGGGAAACCAAATCCAGGCCCACTCCGGCAGGATGAAAGTAAGTGGCGGAGTAGGGGCTGGCGACGGGAGTATCAGCGGGGACATCAGGCCAGATGGAGAGATGAGCCGTCAGAGGTGGCAAGGGAGCCCACCACAGGCGCCGGAAGAGGAACAAGGGTAGGAGCCCCCTCCAGGGCCCGCAGCTCGACCATAGCTGCCTTGACATCCTCTAGTATGACGGCTCTCAAGGAGGCCATGGAGACCTGCATGGGACATCTCTTGCCTTAGCTATATAGGCAATTGAACGGCGAGGAGGAGGCTCCACTGGAGCCACTTGGGCAGACCTCTTCATGGCCCTGAAGGTCGTTGATTCTGCGGCCCTCCAGGGAGATAGGATCCTCACAGCAGGGGACGCTGAATGGTACCGGCGAGAAGGAGAAGTAGAGGCGACGCTTCTCCCTCCCCGTAGTCACTGACGCCCCCATAGAACCAGGCCGGTGCTCAAAATCCAGCAAGGCAGTGAGGCAACCCCCACAACGGCGAGGTCTGTATACGTTAGTCGTATAACACGCCGCGTGGAGGAAACAAACCCCCATGTCCCTGCAAGGCATCCCAAGAACAGGTGGGGTGGCTCGCTGGTATAGTGACTAGCTTCTTGGACTTCCACCCAGAAGGTCCCAGGATCGCACCCACGCTCGGTGCAACCCTCCAGCCCCGGCTATGTATTATATATATATTCCTCGAAACCCGGGTGTTTTGGCCGAAAAACGTCTAGGCTAGGCTACCGTATATTCGTTAATCAGACTGCTTCCCGCATTCCCGCGCATCCCCAAGCGTAGCTGTGTTATTTACCTGTAGAATGGCATTAAGTAGAGCTCTCTAAGTCAACTGGTTGAGCTGTGATGATGATTTCATTGGAGATAACTTTATGGCCAAAACAGCCACTTTACACCACTTTTCGATACTTAACAACAACATACAGGCACACACGAACAAGCGACGCTCTCCTTCTTGTGGCCGGAGATGCGGGGCGTCGGTCCAGCCGGCTGATGTTTACATGCGTCGGACCGACGCCTCGCACACGAAGCTCACAGGCTTTCAACCACTGGGCGTTCAAGAGGCCTTCCGGGTACCTGTTATATGCTTTTTTATGGGCGTTCAAGAGGTCTTCCGTGGTGAGAGGGTTAAAGGGTTCTTTACAAGCACTGAGTCGTTACCGTCCCCCATGAGCAAAAGGATGGGGTAGTAGTGCAGGACCCTAATGGAAATATGCCTAATCGGCCTTATTGGGCTATCCTTAGCTGGCTTAGCATGCGCTAGCTTTAACCCGTTGAGACCCAGCGTCGCACGTGTTGCGTCGGCAGTCTTTGATCACCAACTCCCAGCGACGCATCACGTGCGTCCGACATATAAAAAACACTTACGTGGCTCGTAAGGTAGGAAATGGCGGGAGAATAGGAGGGGGAGGTACCGTAGTGTGTGGGGGAGCCGGGCCAGTAGGTGTGAGCGGGCCGAGACAGCCGCGCGGCTGGTGGTGGTGGGCTTAGTGGGGATAGTTTACACCCCTAGTTTACCGCCACTTTGAACCTTCATTACTCCGGTCGTATGGGAGCTAGAGGCTTGAGATTTATGTGAGATACTCCTTAGGATGTATGCCGTACAATGCCATACTCAGTTTTTACCCTAGTGCTCCCGGGCGGGTGGTCATGCGGGGGAGACGAACTATTGAACCCCCCCCCCCCCCCCCCCAAATGACCGAAATGAGTTTTTTTTTATTTGTGTGTTCATTTCTCACCATTCTCTTCCATTTTGGCTCAACAAATTTTTTTGAAGCTCCCCCCCCCAACCCCCCCCCCGCCCCCCCAAAAAAAATGTCAGAGGTGATTTTTTTTGTTTTTTTTTTCATTTCTCATCCTTGTCTTCCATTTTAGCAAACAAAAAAAATAAGTGAAAATGGCTTGGGACTGGGGTGAACAAAATATTATAACTAGCCGGGGCTCAACGGGTTAAGAACGAATATTATCATTATAATGATTATTATAATTATTATATTATTATAAGCAGCGGCTGGGTGGCATCGGGAGTGTTGGAAAAAAGGTGACTGTTTAAACTAGTGGAAGTGAAAACAGTGGTGAGAGCAATATAGCAGTATAGCATATATCTCACAAATAAATATAGCAGACACGACAATTATTGTGCAGTATAGCAAATATGATCATGGTAAGCAAATATGGTCATGGTACAGGAAGGACGAATATAGCAGAAATGACAAGTATTGTGCAGTATAGCAAATATGGTCATGGTACAGGAAGGAGCAGGAACCCCCAACACAAAACCGTGAGCACCAGAGCTGAAGCCCACCCCAGAGTGGAGTCCAGCCCTAGGGAACATGGCACCCTTCCCTAGAAAGGATAAACACCCCACTACCAAAAAGTGCCTAAGCAAGTACCTGACAACCCAGTAGAAGGGTTGAAGGTGGTGGCAGAAGGTAGGAACTGTAGCAGGAGGCCTGGACGTTCCCGCCGTAGCGCGGACTGGACTGCCTAAGAGCAGGAACGGACACTACCGTACACCTGCGGAGCGCGGGGGGAGCGGTCCGATGAGCAGGCTATAAGAAAAATGGAGTGTGAGCAACACAGGAGTCGCACCCAGGGGTGGATAGGCGGGGCAAGTGTGGGAAATAAGCACGACCAACCGTCTGTATAAGAGTGGGGCCGCGTTTATATACGGGTCACAGGGGTACAACCGCGAGTGGAGCGGAATAGTACATACGGGTCCGCCCGCCGGTAGAGCAGGGACCACTAGTTCAAGGGATCTCGGACACGTAAGCCTAGGACCGAACCACCCCCGAAGTTAAGGGAGTGGGCGGACCTAAGGAACATGTAAGCCAACTAACTAGAGCCACAAACCTAGACTAGCCGGTGTAAGACTAGTAGGTGTGCTTGAAGTGGGAAGTGGACCACCACAAGCAGCAGGCACTAGGTAGACTAGCGATTCAGCATAGGTACATAAAGGTTATCAAAAAGATGAGAAAACACTAAAGGCAGAGTCCAAACCCTAATTGAAAACAACCTGTGCATCAAAGCTAAAAAACACTGCCCAAAACACCAAAAATAATTACGTTAACAGTTAAAATAAAACCTCTGGAAACGTAAAAATCTAGGCTAGGCCAGCGTATAGTTAAAATAAAACCCCTGAAAACGTAAAAATCTAGGCTAGGCCAGCATATTACACTGTTGCCAGACACCCGTGTCGCCGATCGGTGGGATCAGAGCGACCCCAAGGAGTAGGTAAAAGTGTAAGCAAGACGAAGTAAACTAAAGGTGGACAAGCTTTCCATACGTCGGTGAAAGACGAGGGAAGTGTGCAATAATGGGTAGTGGCCCAATAAAGCAGCAGTTGTAAGAGAATAAAGGCATGTGCCCCAAACTCAAACAATAAGTCAAGTCCAACTCAAGAATACTTCGAAATGCCAAAAACGCACCTTATTCACTGAAAACACAACATAAAAGGCAGTGCAAAATTACCCTAAATGAGCATTAAACCTGGCGAACAATGCAAAAACTGCCTGTAACCCACAAAAAGTGATGTTACATAAGAACACAAGTGAAAATTAACCCACAAAATAGAAAAAGTGAGGTAGGCCTAGTCCCCCGACAATCGCAAAGCAAAATGTCGGACGAAAACGAGCCCCCTCAACAAGTAAACAAAGTCTTCAGTTCACTAAACACCCTCAAAACTCCCAGAATTTTGCCCATAAAAGCATGTCTACATCACGGAATCATCCTTCTAAAACTTCAAAAGTCCTGAGAAGGCTCACAACTCACCTAAAGAAGCGAAGGGGGTAGAAAAGACATAAACACATGAGCAACAAAATTTGCGGTAGTCCGGACCGAGGGTGTGCAGTAAACTGATGAACTTACCTGGCCTAGCGCAGGCATGTGGAGTTCGCGCATGCGGCCAGAGAGAAGCTAGATGGAGTGGGCAACTCTTTTAATTTTTTCTACCCTACTTTTTTCATTTTCTATTCTCAATATGTAGTCTCAAAGTGTGTACAACGTACCTAGTAAAGATTTAAGGTGCTACTTTAGAAGATATTGGACTGCACCTGTAGTACCAGTTGTTGTTGTTCCCCAGGCTGTCTGGCCGAACAGCCCCAAGATCTCGAGCAAGGCCAAGGCCATAAACGAGCGCCCCCACAAAATCCTCCCTGCTTACCACTAACAAAGCCCGGGTGACCGAAGCCACTCCAAGGCAGGGAGCTGAGGAGGGTGCGGAAATGCCCGGGAAACAGTACCAGTAAAGTAGTACCAGTAAATCGGCCCGCTGTACCAGCGGCTGAACTTATAAGCCCTACATTGGATAACGTAGAAACTACTACTAAATACTACTCTTGCTTCGTTTGAAATTGGTACTACTCTTGTGAGATTGTTACTACTCTTGCACCATCTGAGACTGGCCTCATCGTTACCCCATCAGCCACATTGCAGCCGATCATCGCTAGAGTAAGTCAAACCAGAACAACTTTACCATCCAGACACTCCAACTTCACCACTTCGTTAAACAGGATTTGGTGTAGCTCAATAGAATGCCTGCCAGATTGTGTTTGAAGTAAACTACAAATAATTTTGTTTAACTATCTCAGTGTGACCTCTTACACATAATTGAAAGTCTTGCATTTCAGGTGACTTTGTAGGGGATACAGTCACAGTTGTGGTACCGGTACCCTAGAGCTGCCACGAAATATGCTTGGAGTTAATTTTATGACTAGATAGTACTGACACAAACCTAAATAAAATTGGTATGTGTTTCAGAGTTAACCTTATTTTACAGTGGCCCCAACCCTAACTATCAAGTTATCCACCAAAAATGTTGCAAGGAATAGCCTACTGGACATTTCCTAAGGTAAATGTATGAAATTTTCTTGAAGTACACTTGGGCAAAAATTATCTGCACTCCTACGCTGATCACCTGGTATGTACAGCTCGGTTGGGTTGGCACCTCTGCCTGCAGCTATATCCATCAAAGACGAGGATCGTCTCCGAAACATGGATATAGCTGCAGGCAGAGGTGCCAACCCTACCGAGCTGTACACACCCGTTGATCAGCGTAGGGGTGCAGATAATTTTGTTATCAAGTGTACAGTTGGTCAAAGTTCCAGCTGACCAACCCTCGCTCTGGGGCTCGCAGAATTATCTGGCAATACTGGTGTAGGAAGGAGGTGTGTCTTACAAAGATTGGGATTGGTAGATCTGATTTCGGCTATATCATTGTTAGAACTTACAGTATAGTGTACTAAACAAGGGAAAGTAAGCCTATCTCAAATATAAATGCATACATCGCTATGTATGATGCCGAACATTCACCCAAAGTTCGTAGATTTGCTTAAATATTCAAGTTATTATATCCACTGATTGGCAACGCATATAAAACCTGCTGGCTGCCACAACATACATTACTCAATTTTATAAGAATACATATTTCTGTTTTATTGGTGGCTGCTTAATGAAGGAGCATTTAGTCTTCACAACGTGAAAATTACATAGTCTAATTTGCAGTAATATACAGGACAGACACAGGTAACACATTAATGGCAAGTGGTATCCCTGCACCACTACACCAGTATTGCCAGCTAATTCTGCGAGCCCCAGAGCGAGGGTGGGTCGGCTGGAACTTTGACCAACTGTACATTGGCTGGCATGAAAGATGCCAGTAGACACAAATCTTTAACCCTTTGAGTACCAGAGACGTGAGTTATATTTTATTCTAGGTACCTGTATATTAAAATTACAGTATATTATGCAGCTTAAGGACCTGTGATAGTTAAAAGGGTTAGTTGAGATAGTTTGAAGCCATATTATTGCTGGAGGTCCTTCCTAAGCTAAACAAAATTGTCTAATCATTGCCAGAATATAATTAAAGGATGACACCGGTGCTGAACGGGTTAAATAGGCAAAATTATACCAGAATCTGTGATGCAATGGTTGGGCATTTGGCTCACAACCTTTTGAAAGTTATTGGGTTTAATTCCCGAACAGGAAGAGACAGATAGACAGACTCCTCACACCCAATGCTTATGTTTCCCTAGCAGTAAATAGGAACCTAGAATAACTTATTTTTGTGACATCCCCATCTGGGGAGGTAAACTCTGGTACCCTGAATGATACCCAGCTCACCTCCCCAGGCTCTAAAGCAAGAAACAGATGGGCAGCTAAGCCTATGCCCTCCAATAAAGTACTGTATCTAGTTTTCCACGTCAATCCTACAGCTCTTTACATATTTTGGCATTTCTGGAACCCACTTAAATTTACATACAGTATCTTATTAACTTGGCAACATCCATTTATTTTTTTTACCTGTCTTGAGCTCCCCCCCCCCCCCCCCAAAAAAAAGGAAAAGTGGGGATTGGGCCTGAGTATATAGATAGATAGAACTGTTTACATAAATACATATGTATGTATGTATGTATGTATGTATATACTCTGGCACCTTCCCCAGTTTTCCTTTTTTTTTATCTCTAAAATATTCCATCCAGACTTAAAAATATTCCAGTACAGTACTGTACTTAACCCATGCTTATTGTTATCCCATAACAGATGCTTTGAATTGAATCGTTAAACCAAGATTTTTACCCTCTTTCTGCAAATATTTTGATCATGAGGCACCGCATGCCCACTACTTTACTGTACTTCTTCTTACACTGCATAATAATCTTCTAACAGTAAATTCATCACAACTGCCAAAGAACTTATTCAAAATCCTCTTACTTCCTGACCTACAGTCCAATTATTACATCAATCTTGCGCTCACATAGTCCGACATTTCCTTAGTCTTTACCTCTGACAATTTGAATATTGCATTTGATATTATACCTACTACATTTCAAATCATATTTTGTTCCTTCATTTCAGCTTCATCTCATATTGAGTAAGTACATCCATCACATCCCATCTCTTCTCATTCTGGTTACAACAATGCAGATTTTGACATGAAATAGATAAGTAACTTCGGTATATTCCTGCGTAACGGTATACATTATATCTCAAGAACTGGGCAGTGTTATAGCATATTTGTTGTTTGTACATATATATATGTATTATGTATGTTGCTTCGTAGTATACTATAAATGGAAAATATACTTGGTAAATGAATAATTAGAGAGCATCTGTGGACTCACTTTCTACAATTTCCCAGCTCAGCTGGTGGACGACGAGTGAAGGCGAGTCGAGTTGTAAACTGATATTCTATTGGTCAATAAACTGGGTGTGACGTCACGAACGATGTTGGGATATGATTGGCTGTTGCGGGAGTACGTCACTGTACAGGTGTCTAGACGGTGACGTCACAAATGTTCGCGATATTTGATTGGCTATAGAAATACACATCAGTCCATATAATGAGCCTCTTTTGTTTCCCAATCCCTCTATGACGTCACATTAATTAATTTATTATTATCGTCCTTGGTGTTTATACCATCTCAGTGTCGGCCATATTTGAAATTTGGAAGTGGTCTTCAATGAATAGTGAAATGTTTTTGCTTTATGAAAACACCTACTGTACATCATCTTCTATTTAACGGGATTATGAACGGAGCTTCCAGCTGCATTGTGTTAATTTGGCTGCTGACCATTATTCTACACTACACACAGGGTAAGGGTTTTATAGATCGTTATTTGGGTCCAGGGCCTAGGCTACGTTTACCACAGAATCTTTAATGTATATCCTCAATACAGACTTATTTCCTTCACTTACCTCGTCAATAATAACCCATATAGGTGCAGAGGGCATGAATTATATCAAAGAAAAAGTGATGTTGAAACATTATCTGCAATTTAGCCATGTTGATCAACTCTTAGCCCATTTAATTTAATATTGTGGTACAGATCTACAGTAGCCTACCAGTATTTAGGTGGTTTCCATTTGTGGATTTGTATTTTTCTTCACACGAGTATTATGACATAATTAGTGCACTGTAATTCGCATATTGATATTCAAACAGTAATTGAATGACCGAGGTTAGTCTGATTGATATTGACTAACCTCAGTATTTTTTTTACCTCTGAGGTTAGTCTAATATGTATTTGCTGACCATGAATCCTCCGAGGTTAGTCTAATATTTATTTGCTGACCATTAATCCTCCGAGGTTAGTATAATTTGTATTTTTTAGTTGCTAACAGCGGGGGTGTGGGGGCGGCAGCCCCCACTACGGACACTAGGTTAGGTTAGGTTGGCTTGTTTGGTTAGGTTAATGACAATTTAAGAGCATAAGAACATTGAAAATCTAGTGTCTGTTTGGTAGGGGTTTAGTGTTAGCGGGCTGTTTATCATGAATCCTCCGAGGTTAGGGCCTAGTCTACTTTGTATTTGCTGACCATGAATCCTCCAAGGTTAGTCTAGATCTAATTATTATCCCTCGATTTATACAACTTAGTTAACGCTTGGTTCAACCAGCGGGGGTGTGGGGGCAGCAGCCCCCATCCATAATACTAGGATAGGTTAGGTAAGGTTGTTAGGTTAGGGCAGTGTTATTCACTATTTTTTTCAAGAGAGCCAAAAATTCAGGACATATTCAGAGTGAGAGCCGCATAAGCTATAAGGCAAATAAGCTACAAGGATAAGCAGAACAAAATATATATAGGAACTAAATTACATATTTGTGTGGGTTTCCATAGCCACAGATTTATAGAAAACGATTAGTAACAATTATTATATTGAAATTAAAAAATAAATTATTTTGAAATTCTTGACTTTATTAATATAAATTAAACAAATAAATACTTTCATTTAATGTTGTGATGACTGGAAATGAGCCAGCTGTTTTTTTACTTTCTCCATGCTGTACTTGTAATTTGTCACTGCTATTCTTGTTAGGATTCACACATGATTCACTTGTAGAAGGTTGTATTTCTGGTGGTTCATCTTCTTTTGTGTGCTTACGTTTTATAATACATTTGTCCATTTTGATTATAGCCTGGATAATTCACTGCCTGGAATACGACAAATAGGTGAAAAAATAACCAAATGTGGAAAAGACAGCGTTTGAATTTGTAAGAAATTTAGGAATACGAGTTTAGGTCCATAAATGTCATGCATATATCGAAACAGTCTTTTTCTCATAAAATAACACTAATTTACGAGGCACCTTTACCCACTTTTCTGATGTGGTGTTAATAAAACGAGTGAATGGACAAGACTGGCTGAGTATGGGCCGCCGAGCGCTGGACTTACGTAACCCACACATACAGTTCCTGTACACAAGGCTCGTTCAAGGCTCGTTCTACTCTCTCTCTCTCTCATCATTCCTGTATAATGGGTGCTCTCTCTTTTCTCCTTTTCTCTTTGTGTTGAATAATTATGAAAAGCAAAGAATTGCCAGGGCCAGTAGGCCTATTCCCATTATTAATTTTATTAAGTGATACGTCTGATACGGCATAATGATGCAATTTATATCTAATACTTTGGACTTTTCTCTGATTACTGATGACATTCTCTCTCTCTCTCTCTCCTCTCTTGCGAGCCGCCAATTAGGTCATTGCGATCCGCCACTGGCTCGTGAGCCGCGCAATGAAGACCACTGGGTTAGGGTAATGTAAAAACAAAATATTATTTGCTGACTATGAATTCTCCGAGGTTAGTCTAATTTTGATTTGCTGACCATGAAACCTCCGAGGTTAGTCTGATATGTAGTTGCTAACAGCGGGGGTGTGGGGGCGTCAGTCCCCACTACAGACACTAGGTTAGGTTAGGTTGGCTTGTTTGGTTAGGTTAATGATAATTTAAGAGCATAAGAACATTGAAAATCGATAATCAACTCTGCGTAAGCTGAGTTTGGAATCCCCCCCCCCCCCCCCCGTATAGTGGGTACCACCAACAAAATTTGTCGCCGTCATCGTCCGTCTGTCCCGAAACGCCTCCTAGACCGTTGGACGGATTTTCACCAAATTTCACACAAACATTTGTTGCATGAATGCGAACGTCGGTCAAAAAAAATGTTTTGAACTTATGCAATAGTTATGATTTTAGGTCCAAAAGTGACAGTAGTAGTGATGATGGTGAGAGTAGTAGTGATTATGATCATATTGATGGTGATGATGACAGTAGTCGTGATGATTGTAGTGATGATGGTGATTGTGATTGATGATGGTAACCCATCGCAGAGTTGGGTATGCCGTTTTGATTTTGGGCAAAACGGCACGTCTACTTTATTATAGGGAATAGGCTCGCAGCCTTATTTTACATAATCAACTCTGCGTAAGCAGAGTTTGGTATCGCCCCCCCGTATAGTGGGTACCACCAAAACAAATTGTCTTTGTCGTCGTCCGTCTGTCCCGAAACTCCTCCTAGACTGTTGGACGGATTTTCACCAAATTTCACACGAATATTTGTTGCGTGAATGCGAACGTCAGTCAAAAAAGATTTTTTAAATTTATGCAATAGTTATGATTTTAGGTCCGAAATATGGTTTTACCCCCCCCAGCAATGATGGCATTCTGGGGGCGAAAACATCTCGCTCCGCATTTGCTAGGTTAAGTTAGTTTAGTTGGCATTAGAAGTGATGGTAGTAATAGTGGGATTGATGGTGATAGTAGTGATGATGGTGATAATAGTAGTGATGATGGTTGTAGTTGTAGCCTATTGATGATGATGACAGTAGTGATGATGATGTCAGTAGCAGATATGATGGTGACAGTAGTAGATATGATGGTGACAGTACTAGTAGTAGTGATGATGGTCATAATAATAGTGATGATGGTGACAAGTAATGATGATAGTTGTAGTGATAATGATGACAGTAGTGACGATGGTGTGAGTATTAGTGATGATGGTGAACGTTGTAGTGATGATGAAGATCATAGTAATGGTGATGGCAGTAGTAGTGATGATGGTGACAGTAGGATACATGATGGTAATACTTGTGACAGTAGTAATGATGATGGTTATAGTAGTAGTGATGATGTTAACAGTAGTAATGATGATTGGAAGATGGTGGTGATGATGTTAACAGTAGTAATGATGATTGTAAGATGGTGTTGATGATAGTAGTAATGATGGTTGATAGTTGTAGTATCAATGATGATAGTAGTGATTAAGATGGTAGCAATATAGGTCTATGGAATCCTTATACTGTACTCATGTATAATCCACTGTGGAAGAATAATTTTGATCACATTTATAAAACCCGATATTAATAGAAAAAACGCCCATTCTAATCAATCTCGAGAGCTCTTTCGGACATCCTCAGTTTACAAATGCCTTCTTCATGCAGTATAATCGATATTTAACCCCTGCTGGCAACATAGATGACGATTTAAATAATTCATGGGGGGGTGAGGGGGGGGGGCAAAGCCACCCCTCAACCCATCGTGTATCCAACATTGACATTATAACTAAGACCATGAAAACACTCATTTCTCAAAATTTGGAGGAAAGAACATGAAAAATAAGGGTGCGAGCCTATTCCCTATAATTACCCTCGCAGTTAGGCTAATTAAGTTCGCGTCTCATTTTACTGATACCGCTCACGAGTCTAGTGTGGTAGGGTCCAAATATATCAGTTCATCTTGGGACGATACCGCTCTCGCAGATTAACCTTACCGTTCACGAGCCAAATACGGGGGGGAAGGGGGTTTGAATGCTTAGTATTGATAAATAGAAACACTTTGAATATGAAGACGCAAATTACACAGTGCACTAATGACATTATAATACACGTTGTGTTAAACATATACACCGCTGATGTAAAACTAAGCGGGTGTAAGATTAAGCGGGCTTTAAAATAAACGGGTGTAATGACGCCATGTTGGCCGAGGGCTGGAATGACGTCATCGCTGAGGCCCGCCTTGGCTGATGTCACGATAGTCAACAACCAATCACAAGCAAGGATACACAACGTCTTGGCTTTGTTAATCAACATGGCTATATTCTAGTTAATCGCCGTGTTTCAACCCCTCTCTTTCCCTGATATATTTCATACCCTCCCCAGCTATTGGGATTAGCATTGTTGAGGTAAGTGAAGAAAATAACTAAGAGATATGAGGATATAAATAAAGATTCTTGGGTAAATGGGAATATATAATACGGTTCCTCCCGCTACATAGGATCTTACCGTAACTTCAGATTGAGATATCTGTATAATATGAGGGGAACAGCATCTAGTTCTGTGACTGGGCTTGAAGCTCCTGAACCCTTCTTGTCTTTCCCTCTATGATCCTTGGCTTGGAGTCACTTTATCAGATTCATAATGTACTTAAGGAAAGGCTGTTGTTCGACAAATGCTACTTCCATGTAGATATTATTAGACAGGCTGTAGTCTAAAGTAATGCACAGACCCCTTGAAAATGTGAATAAATTACTGTACCTACATAATACATAATAGACTGTTATTGCGGATACAAGACTCGGCTACAGATTAACGGATACAGGTGCCCGTATGATGCTGCTTTAAATAATTCATATAAAGGGTTCCCTGGTCACATAACACTGACAAAAGGCTAACAAGAGCACACATACAATTATACACTCACTCACACATACATTCTCATTTTACCCTCACAAATGCAAACCTTATCAGATATATAGTTCCCCAGAGTGTTTGGGGATGGTACTGAAGGGTGAATAAAGAATAAAATAATAATAATAAAAGTTCTCTGGTTCTATAAACGAACATATTCAAAAGTAAATTTAACTTACTGTGAAATTGGTGACACTGATATCCAACTCTTCAAGCTCTTGCGTATACTTCTCCCATAGGTCATATCTGAGGGAAGATTATCACTATAATACTATTACAGCTATATTATTAACTCCCACAGCTTAAATCATGCACCGCTCCCCCTACCTGGGCATATTTGGGACGCAAACACCTTTTTATATCTTGTAGCTTCATATAAATTACTGTACTGTATAAATATGATATCAAATCAAATATCATGATCACACACCTTCATTCAGCTTGGAAATGGTGAAAACCCCTGAAATGAGTAAACAATGGAAAAAGGAAACATAAATCAAAGAGCTATTGGAGGAGAATAACAGAATGAGAGGCAAACATTTTTTTTTTTTTTTTTGGAAATTAGGGTAAACCAGACAGCATGGGATGAGGGAGAGAGAGTGTGGCAAATTGCCCAACAGGAAATTTGGAAAAAAAAACAAAAAACAAAAAAAACCAGAACAACAGAGACTGAACAATATCAGGGACAAAGAAATTTACAAGTACAGTCAGGTCTTGATATACACGGTTAATTCGTACCCTGTACGTACCGTGTACAGTACAGTATATCAAAACCGTGTTTTAGAAATAACAGGGCTTATGGGAATTAATTAATTCGTCCAGCCACTTTCCCAGAGTCTCCCTTTTGGCCCTTTTTGCCTACCTTCAGCCAACTTACATTATGTTAACATTATGTTAGATCCCAAGGTTAAGGCCTTTGATATTGATATTGATATTGATTTGGTATTGATAAATACGCTCAATGTAATGAAAATAACTAAGAAAATAATAACGTTCATTACATTGAACGTATTTATCAATACCAAATATCAGTGTGGAATGTTAACCCAATATTTTCATTACATTGAGCGTATTTATCAATACCAAATCAATATCAATATCAATATCAAAGGCCTTAACCTTGGGGATCTGTTTTGAGGCAAGTAAATTGTTCCATAAATTTAATCTTTTTAGGGTCAATTATTGTGACTGTATTCTAAAATTTGACATCAATAATTTTAATCAAGCATTTTTAACTTGAAGTTTCTTGTATAACCTCTGCTTACTTTTTGTCTGTATTTATTGTTTATCTTTTTCTTTTTCTATTATTATTATTATTATTATTAATATTGATGATTTTTTAAATTTATTGTTCTTGTTAAAAGAGTACTCTTTGTTTAAATCTGTTGTTACTTCATATTTTGCAATTATTTCTCTTTATATTATATGTATTCATTGTCGATAGTATCAATTGCTTACTTTTGCGATTTCCTTAGTTTATTTGTGCTATAAATGTAGGTTATTTGTAGGGTAGTTATTGATAGGGGTCACTTGAGGCATGCTATGCTTACAGGTACCTATCCGATAGCACTATCGTTAGTGAGTGCTGTACTGTATTTTATATATTATTTTGTAATAGTATAGATATATTGTAGGAACGCTAAAAGCAGTAACAAGAAATAGGGTGGTAAGTATGGAAGTGAAGAAGTCCTTGCATGACAGTGTGGTAATCCCGACACTGACTTACGGAAGCGAAGCATGGACGTTGGTTGAGAGACTCAGACCAAGAGTGAGAGCAGTGGAAATTAATTACTTAAGGAGTGCGTGCGGAGTTACATGGAGGGATAGACAGACTAATGAGGAAGTAAGAAGGAGGTGTGGTGTGGAGGTAGATGTGCTGGAAAGTGTGAAAAGGAACAACTTGAGATGGTTCGGCCATATGGAACGTATGGAAAGCGAGAGAATGACTAAGAGGGTGTACGAGAGCGAGGTGGAGGGACAGAGGGGGAGAGGTAGACCGAATATGAGGTGGAAGGATGGAGTGAGGAACTACATGAACGAAGGCGGTGCTGGTTGGGGGGAGGGGGGGCGACTGACTGGGGACAGAGGTGCATGGGGGCGGTTCGTTCGTGGCCACCCCTTCGGGGATCACGGCGTCAGGCAATAGATAGATAGATAGATAGATATCTTATCAATATTTGTATTTTTTACTATTGTTAATGTCTTGTCATGTTGCAATTTTAAATAATATTTTGACATTTAACATGTAGTTTCTTTATTCATGCAGAGTTTAGTAAAATTTGCCAGAACGTCCCGGACTTCCCAAACTTGACTACTTCCTTTAACGTGACGATAGTGCGTTGTTATATGTGCGATTGGTTTGCTTGGGAAACAGATTAACTTGCTCATGTAGTGATGTACACCCTATGTGGTGGATTGTGTTCTTTTATTTAATAATTTTCATTTTAGTAAGCGTTGTTTCCACATAGCGATTTTGATAATTTAATTTGACTTTATATTGTCCTTGTCCCAATTTTGGTTTGTTTAGTTTGCAAGTTTTACATTTTAATTTATATAGGTTCAGGGACAGTATAGATGTGAGGACGGTCTGTACTAGTGGCAACATTAGTATACGACGTGTTCCCCATGTACTGTCCCTTCCTTTACTTGTACTCGTTGACGAACCAGGACCGGCCACGGACTACGTGTCAGAAAAATTCTATGTACCCACGCACCCGGCAAAATTATAAAAACTTAAATAATGAAAAATAATAATGAAAATAACCGGCGTCTTTTCGTTGATAACTGTAAATGTAAACTCTGTGTGAATGAATTTGATTTTGAACATCAAACATTTTTTAAAAGTTACATTACCAATACAAAATTTTTGTTTCTAAATTCTTCTGTTAATGTAACATCTCCATGTAAAGTAAAGAATGTTATCTATTTAATAACCTGTGAGAAATGTGGTATACAATATGTTGGAAAGACGGAGCAATGTTTAAGAGAAAGAGCCTACGGGCATAGATCAGGAATTAAGAACGGCATCGACTCCAAGATTCTTCTATATAAGCATTTTAACACAGATTGTACTAAATTTGATTGTAAATACAAAATTATAGAAATTGTTCAAAGTAATCAAAATGTTTTAGATAGAGAAAATTATTGGATTGGAAAATTAATGACCATCTATCCATTTGGACTTAACAATCAAATAAAAAATGTAGGCAACATTTTGTATAAAGATTTATTAAAAAACGATTTTAATAACCCATATTTTAACTTCCCTGTTTTTAAACAGAAGACCTGGTAGACACGGTAATAGAAGACTAAATACATTTAATAAAAAGAAAAGCAGGTCTGATATTATAATTATTGTTAATAATTTATATTCATTATATCGAAATTTCGGAATTAAAAAATTAAAAGATTCATTGAAAGGCCTACAAAAGAAAAGTTTTGCTCCTTTTATAGAAAATATTCTAAATAATAAACATAATTTCACAAATAAATTTAAGAATATAGTCTTTGCTTTTATGGGATATATTAGAGCTAATTCTAAGAAATCCAAAGATAACCGTATTAAAGATAAAGTCATGTCCACTTTAAATTATTCCTCTAAAATTTTAGACAAAATTAATGTTAACAGTCTTATTAATTCAAAGAAAGTTAAGTCCATGTTACCAGATGGTTGTAAAGATTTCAAACCATTAATAGTGTATTCATATGAACGACCTGTTGGGTCTATTATTTGTAATTATAATAAAGTTTTAGGAAATCTTTCAGATAATGATATTTTCAATAATAATAAATGCGTGTGTGAAAGAGTCATGGATATGCCAGTTAGTAGACGTGATGCACTAGCAAAGTTCATTTATAGTCCGATATGTCACATATTAACAGGTGATGTAGAACTAGTTAAACATTTTGCAAACGACAAATTAGCGGAGCTATGTCGTAAAGGGTTTAAATTTAGAATAGGGAGTAATAAAGTAACATGGGACATAATTTTAAAAGATATTGTTTTTTCAGTCAATAAATTAAAAGATAAATTGTTAAAAATTGCGTGCTGCAATGCGAGAGAACTAGAAGCATGGTCTAAATTATTAATTAAGTTAATTAGAAATAAAATTTTCTCGCTTAAAAATTAATTTAATCTTTCAGATTTTATAGACTATAATTATAATAAGCTTAAAGCTGATTTAATAAATTTACATAAACATTTTGTAATCACTACAGTAGATAAAGCCAGCAATAATTATAGCTTCACATGTAAGAAATTTTATCTTGAAAATATGAAAAAAGAATTAGGTATTAAGGGTAACATATTACGTAAAAATATTTGCGGTAATTCTGTTTATGAAATTCAAAATAATCTGAATATTGATAACTTAATCGATGAACATACCAAGAAAAATATAATATTTTATATTAAACTTTCTGATAAGAACAAGTGCATTGCAAAATTATACATGTTACCTAAATTTCATAAAAGACCTTATAAATATCGCTTTATTGCCGGAGCAAAATTTGCTACCACTAAAACTCTATCAGAACAAGTCGTAAATTGCTTAAAATACATTAAAAGTACTCATAAAAGATATTGTAATACCATCATGAGAAGAACTGGCATTAACTATTATTGGAGTGTTGACAATTCGTTAGAAGTTATTGATAAAATAAATACCATGCCGAAAGTTACCTCGGTACATAGCTTCGACTTTTCAACTTTGTATACCAATTTGCCTTTAGATTTAGTATATTCAGAGCTTTGCTTTATTATAGATTTGCACTTTGACAGGTTCGTTAGGAATGGTGATTATTTCATAAATGTTTATACATATTTTAATAATGCATCACTTAGCTCTACTCCCACTAGTTCTGTATATTTTGATAGAACTAAACTTAAAGATGCCCTTAAATTCCTCCTTTTCAATACTTATGTTAGATTCGGGCCGTACATTTTCAAACAAATATTAGGAATTCCTATGGGTGGAAATGCTAGCCCTTTAATTGCAGACTTATTCTTGCTTGCTTTAGAATTTAAATATATAAAAGACTTAGTTGACAGTAGCAAGAAAAATAAAATTCCAGAAAAATTAGCACTTGCTAAACTGTTAAGTAATAATAGTAGATATATTGATGATATTCTTGTTTGCAATTTGTTAAATTTTAATCAAGTTGCTGAACTTATTTACCCTAATTCTATTCCCCTCACACAATGTAACGTAAATTATAAAGTTGAAAATTTTCTTGATATAAATATAGAGATTGTTAATGAACAGTGCATACTTAAAGTATATCACAAAGTTGATGATTTTAATTTTAACGTAATAAACTTTCCTTTCCCTAGTAGTAATATCGATAGTAAAATCACTTATAATTGTTTTTATTCCCAATTAATAAGATTTTGTAAAATCTGCACTAAAGTAGATGACTTTTGGGCTAGAGCTAGGTTACTATACAGACTCTTAGTGGACAGAGGTTTTGAGGCAAGTAAATTGTTCCATAAATTTAATCTTTTTAGGGTCAATTATTGTGACTGTATTCTAAAATTTGACATCAATAATTTTAATCAAGCATTTTTAACTTGAAGTTTCTTGTATAACCTCTGCTTACTTTTTGTCTGTATTTATTGTTTATCTTTTTCTTTTTCTATTATTATTATTATTATTATTAATATTGATGATTTTTTAAATTTATTGTTCTTGTTAAAAGAGTACTCTTTGTTTAAATCTGTTGTTACTTCATATTTTGCAATTATTTCTCTTTATATTATATGTATTCATTGTCGATAGTATCAATTGCTTACTTTTGCGATTTCCTTAGTTTATTTGTGCTATAAATGTAGGTTATTTGTAGGGTAGTTATTGATAGGGGTCACTTGAGGCATGCTATGCTTACAGGTACCTACCCGATAGCACTATCGTTAGTGAGTGCTGTACTGTATTTTATATATTATTTTGTAATAGTATAGATATCTTATCAATATTTGTATTTTTTACTATTGTTAATGTCTTGTCATGTTGCAATTTTAAATAATATTTTGACATTTAACATGTAGTTTCTTTATTCATGCAGAGTTTAGTAAAATTTGCCAGAACGTCCCGGACTTCCCAAACTTGACTACTTCCTTTAACGTGACGATAGTGCGTTGTTATATGTGCGATTGGTTTGCTTGGGAAACAGATTAACTTGCTCATGTAGTGATGTACACCCTATGTGGTGGATTGTGTTCTTTTATTTAATAATTTTCATTTTAGTAAGCGTTGTTTCCACATAGCGATTTTGATAATTTAATTTGACTTTATATTGTCCTTGTCCCAATTTTGGTTTGTTTAGTTTGCAAGTTTTACATTTTAATTACATTATACCACCAACATCATATATGACATAATTATTATGTTCTCTCCACCAACCAACTTTACTCCTAAACTCGATTAATGAAATTAACAAACACATGTGGCAGTCCGGGGATTCGAACCTAGGACGCTCACACCGAAAATCAACACACTTATGCATTGCGCCACGAAGACAGTTAAAGAATGCTGCACAAGCCTACGATTTATTATGCAGTTTCGAATCCTGCATACCAATCTTAGCATGTACATTAATTCCAACTGCACTATCGGAGGCTATGAATAGGTGAATGGAAAGAGTAATTAATGGGGCTCTTAACCCTAGGGAAGGCCTCTCTATAAACTACTCCTGAACCAGAATTAATTATTATGTTCTTTACATAAAATACATTAAGCATCAATAAGAACTGTTTTGGACCTGTTACTGACTTATTTGTGTGAATAGACGTGTTTACGTTTGGTAGATATCCACGCCGCTGTACTCCCTCCCCGCCTCATCCCGGCCGCAAACATTTTTTTTAGTCGTCAGTTTAGGCAAACCGGACATGCGGCACCACTGTACACTCAGAAGTTTGGCAACACTGGCCCACCATAATCATATTATATTAGATTAACCTAACCTAACCTAACCTAATATAATCTAATTAATTTTATATAACTAAAATAACAAAATAAAAATATAAAATACACTATAGCCTAACCTAACCTAATATAATCTAATTTTATATAACAAAATAAAAATATAAAATACACTAGATCCGAGTGGGCTCGAACACTGGTTTGCCTGTGTACGTGGCCAGACCTCTACCAAGTGAGCTACGAGGTGACATGCTAACTAAGGTTTGAAGGTCTCTCTCTCTCTCTCTCTCTCTCTCTCTCTCTCTCTCTCTCTCTCTCTCTCTCTCTCTCTCTCTCTTCCTCTCTCTCTCTCTCTCTCTCTCTCTCTCTCCTCTCTCTCTCTCTCTCTCTCTCCTCTCTCCTCTCTCTCTCTTCTCTCTCTCTCTCTATCTCTCTCTCTCTCTCTCTCTCTCTCTGCTCTCTCTCTCTCTCTCTCTCTCTCTCTCTCTCTCTCTCTCTCTCTCTCTCTCTCTCTCTCTCTCTCTCTCTCTCTCTCTCTCTCTCTCTCTCTCTCTCTCTCTCTCTCTCTCTCTCTCTCTCTCTCTCTCTCTCTCTCTCTCTCTCTCTTCTCTCTCTCTCTCTCTCTCTCTCTCTCTCTCTCTCTCTCTCTCTCTCTATCTCTCTCTTCTCATCTTCTCTCTCTTAGTTAGGTTAGGTTAGGTTATGTTAATCTAATATAATATGATTATGGTGGGGCAGTGTTGCCAAACTGACGACTAAAAAAATGTTGCGTCCCGGCCTCAACCCCGACCCCGTTACTGTGATGATGTTGATAAGCCTTGTGCTACAGCTAGCACATCGGCCCCCTCCAGGTTCTCAGGCATGTTGATCGTCCTCATCGAAACCAGAGAACACAGAAATATTGTCCATCATATCATTTGGTTGTTACTGTCGGGTACGCTCCCTCCCTCCCCCTCTCTTTATTATGGTTCAATAGACCAGAAAGTAGAGAAGTTATAACCCTATTGATAATGCAAAACTATTGAACACACTTAAAAGTGTATGTTATTTGGTCTCTATATAATCTGTGAATAATTTCCGACATGATGGAATTATAGATTTGTTTTCCCCCCAACTCATAATCAGCAAAAATTACACAAATGTCAATTAAAAACATGTTACAATATTTCCCAATCAATTTGTGTACACACACTTTCAGCGAAAATAAACCGTGGGAAAAAAACAATAAATACATAAAATTAAATCTCCCGATGCTCGGAACCTCGTGCCTATTTGCAGAGAAGACGGGGAATATATTTTGTTGACTGTCTCTTATTTCTTGTTTATCTATGTGCTGGAAGGATATTATATTTTTCAATTCCATCACATTAGAAATGATTCATAGATTACAAAAAGTCCAAATAAGACATAGTTATGTTAATGTATAAAGGAGATAGATAGATAGAGAGAGATAGTTGCTAGGGGAAAATGATCAATAACATACACAATTATATGAGACAGATTTAAGTTTCTGAAAAGACAAAGGACACATTTTTATTGACTCTTTTTCATTTTATTATTTGTGTGTTGGAAGGGTAATATTGTTTTCAATTCCATCGTATTAGAAATGATTCATAGATTAAAAAAAAGACCAAATAAGACAGTTATATTTGTGTATAAGGGAGATAGATGCATTAAATAGATAGACAGACAGACATTTGATGCATAAATAACATTCTTAATCTTTAAAAAAACATAATAATATATACCTACTGTAGGCTTGGGCCGCCACCCGTATATGATCCCGACTTTTCCGTGTTGTGGCCGATATTGGAACTTTTGAGGTTACCGTGTTCAAACGAAACCGTGTATAAAAAACGTGTGTATATCGAGATCTGACTCTATAGTACTGTATGTGTCAAATAAGCATTACATACATACAGTACATACATACATACATCTATCTATCTATCTATTGCCTGACGCCGTGATCCCCGAAGGAGTGGCCACGAACGAACCGCCCTCATGCACCTCTGTCCCCATTCAGTCGACGCCCCTCCTCCAAACCAGCACCGCCTTCATCCATATACTTCCTCACTCCATCCTTCCATCTCTCTTTCGGTTTATCTCTCCCTCTCTGTCCTTCCACCTCGCTCTCCAACACCCTCTTAGTCATTCTCTCGCTTGCCATACGTTCCATATGGCCGAACCATCTCAAGGTGTTCCTTTTCACACTTTCCAGCACATCTACCTCCACACCACACCTCCTTCTTACAACCTCATTCGTTTGTCTATCCCTCCGTGTAACTCCACACGCACTGCTCAAATAACTCATTTCCACCCCTCTCACTCTTCGTCTGAGTCTCTTCTCCAACGTCCATGCTTCGCTTCCGTAAGTCAGTGTCGGGATTACCACACTGTCATGCAAGGACTTCTTCACTTCCATACTGACCACCCTATTTCTTGTTACTGCTTTCAGCGTTCCTACAACCCTCTTCCCCCGTTGCACCCTCTCCAGCACTTCTTTATCCATTGTCCCATCTTTACTCAACACACTGCCCAGATACTTAAATGAGCTGACAATCTCCATAGCCTGACCGTTTAACTTAACCTCATACTCTGTGGCTTCACCTCTTTCGAAGACCATAACCTTGCTCTTCCCTGCATTTACCTTCAAATTCCATTTTTCGCACACTGTTCCAAACTCATTTACCAGATCCTGCAACTCCCATTCATTATCGCTCATCAGAACTGTATCATCCGCAAACAGCAGTATAGGCAGCTTCCACTCATTTCCCTCCCTTTTCAGCGATACACCAACATCCACTGCTCTTCCTAGTATTTCTTTCATGACTCCATCCATATATACAGTAAACAACCACGGGGACATCACACACCCCTGTTTCAACCCAACACTGAGGTCAAAGAACTCGCTCTGCTCATTCTCCACACATACTGCCGCCTTTGCACCCTCATACATGCTCTTCACTGCTTTCAGCAACTTGCCATCTACTCCGTATATTCTAAGTACCGGGTACTTTCCACATGCCTTCTCTATCCACTGTCATTGGCCTTCTCCAAATCCATAATGGCAACATACACCTTTTGTTGCTTCTCCAGATATTTCTCCACAACACAATTCAGGGTAAAAATCTGATCTACACATCCTCTTCCCTTCCTAAAACCTCCCTGTTCGTCGCCTATCCATTTCTCCGTTCTCACTCTCACTCTCTCAATCACTACCCTATTGTACACCTTCCCTACTACGCTTAAAAGACATATTCCTCGGTGGTTACCACACACTCCTCTTTCCCCTTATATAGGGGGACTATTATGCCTGTCTTCCAGTCATCAGGTGCACTCCCCTTCTCCCATGCTAGTTTGCACATTTTCCATACTCATTCGATCACTATCTCACCACCATACCTCAACATTTCCCCATACACTCCATCTGTTCCTGGTGCTTTCCCCAACTTCACTCTTTTCATGGCTTCCCACACTTCTGACCTCCTGATCCCCACCTCCTCCTCCACTACTTTTCCCTCCCATACCCCATCCAACTATGTTTGCTGGCACTTCATTCCTTACATTTAGCAACTCGTTGAAGTACTCCCTCCATCTTTCGACTCTCTCTTGCTTCTCGGCTAGCATTCTCCCATTCTTATCTTTCACACCCTTACTGTTTCCCTTGCTACCTTTCCTAACTTTCTTGACTTCTTTCCAGAACAGTTTCTTACGCTCCCTCCATTTTACACTCAGATTCCTTCCAAATTCCTCATCTACCCTTCTCTTACCTTCCTTCACTACTCTCTTCACCACTCTCTTTCTCTCCACGTACCTCGCTCGTTTCTTACTCTTCAACTGTCCACCATGCTGTACCTTTCACTCCCCTCTCTCTTCTCCTTACTCCACACACCTCCTCACGTTCTGCACAGATCTCTTCCTTAAACACCTTGCTCATCTCCTCCACTTCCTCCATATCTTCCAGGTCGAACCCACCTAGTCGTCTTTCTACTGCTCTCCTGTACTCTTCCCTGATTTCCCCCTCCTGTAGCCTCTCCACCGATATATATATATACTGTACAAGGCAAACAATATTATACAGGACATGATCATAGACCAAGGGAGTAACGCAGAAAATACCAATGGGATCTTCAACGTAGCTAGGCGAGCTAAGGATGACAGTAGAGATGTTGTAGGAGAACAGTGAGTCAGGAATGATAATGGGACAATTGTTTACGCTGACAAAGAAATCAGAGATGATTGGAAGGTACACTACGAACGATTACTCATCGTGGAGTTTGAGTGGAACAGAGAGCAGCTTAGTACAAGGTGCTCTGGCATTGTCACTAAGCTGATAAAAGCCTCAGGTGACATAGGTATGAGACTGGTCACTGAGCTAATAAACTCCCATCATTAGAGAGGAGAGAATCCCTGATGAATGGCATAAAAGTGTAATAGTAAACATATACTGTATAAGGGTAAAGGGGATTCATTAGATAGGGGAAATTATATGAGCATGAAAATGCTTGATCAAGTCATGAAGGTCTGTGAGAGAGTCTTTGAAGGCACAATCAGGGAAAGCATGTCGTTCGATGATATGCAGTTCGGTTTCATGCCAGGATGTGGTACAATCGATGCTATCATCATAGTCAGGCAGCTGCAGGAAAGATATTTACTTAAAGATAGGAATCTGTACATTTGTGTTTGTAGACCTGGAGAAGGCCTTTGAGAAGTTGTGCAGTGGGCTATGAGAAAACTTGGAGTAAAGGAGTGGCTGGTGAAGATGTACGAGGACTCTCGAACGGCAGTGACAGTGAGAGGTGTACTGAGTTAGGAGTTAACCATTCGTATTGGAGTCAACCAGGTCTCTGTGTTAAGCCCCCACCTCTTTGTTATGGTTCAGAAGGCACTATTTGGAGATTTCAGAGTTGGGCTCCCTTGGGAACTGCTATATGCAGATGACCTAGTACTTATCGCAGATAGGGTGCGGGATGCCGAGGCCAAGTTCTGAAGATGGAGAGAGGGCATAGCAAGTAAAGGATTAAGAATTAATATATATATAAAACCAAGGTTTTACACAGTAGATTAGGGCTTGGATAGGTAGAAAAAGTGATGCATAGGCCTACCCATGTGCAGTATGCAAAAGAGGGGTGGGCACAAACTCAATTCAGTGTAGCGTCTCCTGCTGCTGGGTATACCTCAGGAAGAAGCACTGCACTAGAATAAAGGGACCTCTACCGAGGAAGAAGATCGAAGTTGAGAAATTTGTAAGCATATTATGCAAAGGCGAGCTTGTGATCAACGATCGGCTTGATAGTATTAACTTTGGCAATGAGGTACTGGAGATGGTGGACAAGTTTTGCTACTTGGGAGATACAGTACCATCTCTGCCGGAGATGGGGCCGAGGCCGTCACTATCGCCTGAATTAGGGGAAAGTTCAGAGAACTGTTGCCACTGCTTACTATGAGAAGCCTCCCTCTTCCCTTGAAAGGAATGGTATACACTTCATGTGTCAGAAGCGTAATAACATATGCTTCAGAAACATGGCCTGTCAAAGCAGATGATATCAACAGAATGGAATGTAACAAGATAGAATGGTGAGATGGATATGTGGGGCCAAACTGCAAGATAGGATATCTAGTGAAGAGCTGGGAGACGGCTAGTTATCAATAGTATCAGTGCTGAGATGCGTACTAGTAGGCTTGGATGGGTTGGACATATGGAGAGGATGGATTAACCAAGTTGGGTGAAAAGATGCAGTTGTGTGAATGTGGATGGAGCTGCACCAAGGGGTCTGATCTTGAATAAATAAAATCTGACAAGTGAAGCAGCTATGAACAGGGCTGCCTGGAGCGCCGCCATTAGGACGTGAGACCGGGACCGCACTCCATGCCGAGCACTCGGTCCTTGAATTTATGTATGTATGTATGCATAGATGTACTATAAACGTCTCCATCTATTTTACTAAGTACATAAATGTCTCTGTCTTTAACCAAGGAACTGCGATAAGCCTTCCGGAAGACACAGTATTTAAACATGTAAGAAGAACTCTTCAAATACTGTACCAGTGCCGAGGAATGTCTCAAAAATGGATGACACATAAAAAAGTAGTAGTATCTCCCTACACCACATTATCTACTTATCTCCCCCTTTACACCGCAACCCCCCTCCCTCACTCACTCAACTTGACAATTTTTTTGTTTACCATTTATTCGCAGTCCATGGGTTAATCTCAAGATATACACACCACTTTAGTTATATCTCTGCTTTGCTTTGCTTTACATGTACATGTCCTGATCTCTTCAAGATTCCATTAGTCTGTATTATTTATATACAGGTATATGCTTAACCTCAAACCTTCAGAAATATTGTCTTTGTATATGTAACTTCACTTATATTATGATTGCTCTGTTGTAACTTATATATAAAACTTTATATACCGTGACCATCTAGTCTTTAGTCTCCCAGTAAATAACAGACACATTGCACCCTAAAAAGGTTATTATACATACTATAATTACTAGTAAGTAGCCTGAAAGAACACCAGGTATGTGGCCTTTTAAATACAGTGCTTTAGTATATCCCAAATGCTTCAAAATTTGGCTTTCAAAGGTGTACCACTGTGTACTTATTATGACTTATGACTGTACAGTATTCACTTTTCATTCACATGGGTGTAACAAGTTAAAATTGTGGAAACACAAGACATGATTATAGTCGGTAGAATGAAGAAATCCTGGGATGAGTTCTTAACATGCATAGGGGAGTGGCTATCAGGTGAACAAGATATAGCCTACCCTTGCAAAACATAGAACTGCCTTTTCAACCATGACCAATAACTAAGCCCACCACACTCTCTCCTTCAGGGAAACTGTTTATATTACAGTAATATTTAAAGCTAAATAAAACTAACCTGAATGTTGTCATGTACAAGTTGACAAGTTTGGCCGAAAATCTTGAAAACTGGTTATCAATGCAGATGCCATAATATCCACCAGTTTGTGCCGTTTCCTCATACTCTGCTGACTGCTTCCATGTATAGGGATGGACAATTTCACCTTTAGGGTTACGGACAGCCATTCCAGCCATACCATCCCCTCCTTTTAGAACCTACAGGAACAAATCATTATTACATGATGAACAATAAGTATATATTGCATATTCATCTTTAATGGGTGGAATGTAACTACATAATGCATCAACATACCATTTATATTAAGAAAGAAAGGCTGGTGACGGGCTGGTCTATCAGAGTGAAAGTTGAGCGTTCTCTACCATACAAAGGAGTACAAAGGAGTACAAAGGAAATCAAGCAACAACAGCTCTGGTGACACTTCTAGGCTGCTTGTCCTCCAAAACACTGAGGATCAATTGTCCAAACAGTGGTTTAGAGTGGGTAAGGGAACATTGGAAAGGGAACTACTGCCCAGGAACTAATGTCCGTGGCAGGAATAGGAAGTTAGTAGGGGACAGATGGGTTAGTAACTGAGGGGGGGGGGGGATAAAATAAAGTTTTCATTTACAAACGCGGTCAGTCGCGGGTTTGATGCAAGATATATGTCTAGGCGAAGTTTAAATGAATCAACGGTGCTGAAGTCTGTAACGTCTCGGGGAAGCCCATTCCACAAGTTGACAACTCGATTGAAGAAGAAATTCTTAGATTCGTGCGAGTTAAAAGATTTGCTGATAATTTTGCACCCGTTTCCCCGTGTGTAATTACTGTAAATTGGTCGATAGTGAAGTACTTACTACAGTTCATATTGTCGATGCCTTTGATGGCCTTTGATGATTTTGAACACTTGAATTAAGTCGCCTCTTAATCTGCGCTGGGTTAAAGGAAATAGATTTAATTCTCTAAGACGCTCCTCGTATGGTTTGTTCTTTAGGCTAGGTATCATTTTGGTAACTCTACGTTGAACTCGTTCTAGCTTGTCTATATCTTTTTGGTAATAAGGGCACCAGGATTGAACGCAGTATTCCAGAAGAGGGCGGACTAAGGAATTGTAAAGGGTTAGAATTACTTCTTTGGATTTATGCTCAAATGACCTGCCTATAAAGCCAATTATTTTGTTTGCTTTCTTAACAACTTCTGAACATTGTTGACTCGGTTTTAGGTTACTCGATATTGTTACTCCCAGATCGGGGTCTCTGTTTACATTCTTGAGCTGAGTGCCATTCATTGAATAGTTTGCTTTCTCATTTTGGTAACCGATATGTAGTACTTTACATTTATCTGCATTGAAACTCATTTGCCAAATTTGGGCCCAACGTGACAACTTATCTAGATTGTGTTGCATATCGTCAACTTGTTCTTTTGAGAGTACGCTATTTGCAATTTTTGTATCGTCAGCAAATTTTGAGATTGTACAGGTAAGACCCTCATCTATGTCGTTGATGTAAATTAGAAAGAGAATTGGTCCTAGTACCGATCCCTGGGGTGTGGTACCCCGCTACTTACATTGGTCCATTTAGATGCCTTACCGTTTATGACTACTCTTTGCTTTCTGTCGCAGAGCCAATTTTCTATCCATTTCAACACACTGACGGTACCCCGCTACTTACATTGGTCCATTTAGATGCCTTACCGTTTATGACTACTCTTTGCTTTCTGTCGCAGAGCCAATTTTCTATCCATTTCAACACACTGTCTTGTATTCCATGCGCTTTTAGTTTTAGCAGTAAACGTTTGTGGGGAACTTTGTCAAAGGCCTTTTGAAAATCAAGGTATATAATATCTACAGCTTTACTCTCATCATAGAGATTCAGGATATCGTGGAAGAAGTCTAAGAGATTTGTTAAGCAGGAACGTTTGCTACGAAAGCCGTGTTGAGTTCCTTTTACTTATATATTTTCTAGATCTCAAGTGGCGGAGTCTCTTCCGTGGATTGACCTCTCTAATGGCAACCTAGTGGTTGGCAAACTGGGAGCCAAAGCGCCATATTTTTCCTTTGCCCCTCAATTTTCCCTTCATAATTGTTAAGGGGCACAGGGCCTTCAGTGCCCCGGGCATTTCTGCACCCTCCTCAGCTCCTTTCCTGAGAGTGGCTTCGGTCTGGGCATTCTTAGTGGTAAAGCAGGGAGGGTTTGAGGGGGAGTGCTCGGTTATGGCCTTGGCCTTGCTCGGGACCTTGGGGCTGTTTGGTCAGACAGTCTGGGGAACAACAACTAAGAAAGAAGGTGCCCTATGGTCAAGAACTATGAAGATACGGAGAGGTACTGGTAAATACGAACAACAAAACTAAAGAGCAGGCAGTGGGTATGAGAACAATAATAGCTGAAGTTCTGAAGTTGAACCACAGAAAAAGTATATTCTGGTATATAATTGTATATACTATTAGGCAAGCAACTACCAACGATACCGACAATCTTGACAGCCTTTAACCCCTTCAGACAGTTTGCACGCGATCGCGTATATAAGTGGTTTGGACCAAACACCGATTTACACGCGGATCACGTACTGTATATAAATTGGGAAACTTAGTGTTGACTAAAGTAGAAGTGCCGCTTTGCCCAAATTCAAAACGGGATACCCAACTCTGCGATGGGTTACCATCATCACTACTATTACCACCATTATAACTACTACTATCGCCATCATCACTACAACTGTGACCATCATCACTACAACTGTCACTATCATCACTAAAGCAGTCACCACCACCATTACTATCACCAACATCATCACTACTGTCATCATTATCAATACAACTATCACCATCATCACTACTATTATCACCATCACCTTACAATCATTACAGTATTAGTCACCATCATCACTACTACTATACTCATTACCACTACTACTAGAACAATCACCCTCATCACTACTATTAGTACTGTCATCATCACTACTACTGTCATCATTATCACACAAGTATCACCATCATCATTGCTATCACCATCATCCCTGCTGTTATTACCATCTCTGCTACTGTCATCATCAGTACTATCACCATCATCACTACTACTATCACCATCATCACTAATAATATCACCAAGAATACTGGAGGATTCACCCCAAAAACAACTCGCCCCCCGTCGTCGCATTGACCAACCGAATTTGCCTGCAAAATTTAGTGACGATACATTAACTTGTTCAATATGTGTTCTGTCCTTTTCATTATATACTGGATAATAATAGACGATTGTATTCAGTTTAATTAACCCTTTCTCTGCGGGTTTATTTGCGCTATTTACGGCATATTCAGGCACTCCTGAATGATTAATCAAGTACAGTGGAGCCCCCATCCTAGCTGCTAATCGGTTCCGCAGAAATAGAGCTAGGATTGAAACATCCAAGATCGGGGCACTGTTCTTATGGGGAAAATTCAATCGGTTCCGTGCTCATGCCAAAATTTGCGTCTTTTTCTATTTTTTGCCTATGAAAACATGTTTTATTGTACACAAATTAAATTTTATGCATTATACTGTATCATATAATACACCATAGAATAAGTTTTTAATAGGCCTAACTAGAAAAAAAAATGCCCAATATCTAAACAATTACCGCACTTTTTCCCAGTGTTAGGCTATGAAAACATGTTTTTTGTCTAGGCTACATCAAGTAGCCTAGGCCTAAATCTTATGCATTGTAAATAATAATGTAGACATGGCTAAATGACAGTCCTAATCTAATACTGTAGATTGGGGCATTATTTCTATCATGCGATTTTTTTTAGGTCCAGTCACCCCTCAAGTACCCATTTCGCCCCAAATACATCCAATAAATACATATTATGAGGAAAAGACGTATAAATACGTATTATGAGAAGATTACTTACCACACAGATTTTATTATAAATCATTGTCATACTTAGCCTAGCCTAGGCTAGGCAATTCAATCGCTTTTGTCCGACATGGACTGGTCTTTGCTCTGTGTTTTGAGCATGAAATTCCTTCATTGCTACCACCAGGCCAACCATCCCTATCACTAGATGTACTAGAGGTTATAATAAACGCGAGAGATAAGGGGTTCAGGCACAAAAAAACTTGCAAACGGTTGTTTTGTCAACACAGATACTAGCTAAACTGCAAGCGTCTGCTTAGTGATGACGTCATACAAAGATGGCGGTATCTTGTGCATTTGACGGATCCGGATCTCGGATTCACTCGGATTTCGTCTCTAAACGGCAAGCTACTGGCAGATTCTTTCGTTATGTTAAAACAAAATTATTGTTTTTGTTTGTTTTCTAGTTTTATGTCGAGTTTTTCGTTATTTTTGCTATTTTTTGGAGTTTCGGCTGGGATTTTGATGCGAGAATTGAAATGGGGAATATTTGGTGTGTGTGGTGCGAGAATTGAATCAACGAAGACCGGTGTAGCGAGGATGGGGGCTCCACTGTATCTGCATTAAATGAACTGTATTCTGCCGAAAACTAGGCGAAAATAACTTCAAAATGACACCAGAACGAGCTTCGTAGGTGGCGGGGTTCACCCGCAGCGTTGCCATAGACATCCGGGAATTTTTTTTAATTATTAGCTCTCGCTCGCTCGGCAACACTGTCGAGACAGCCGCGCGAGACCCCAGGCTCCCTCAGTGAGCGGCTGGCTGCTCTGAGGGTCGGAAGGAGGTCCCTCACGCTCCCGGGAGCCCACTGACACTCGATTTCTACAGCTTTTACAGGCTTTTAAAGCCTGGAAATTGCTGTAAATTGCCTATGCGTTCCAGAACGTCACCCGCAGGGAAAGGGTTAACAGGCTTTCAACTATCCTAATTAACCTTCTTTCCACCACACATCCTTACAGTATTATGCTCCACAAAATCGTCTAATTATAGCTAGAATGATAACAAAATAGACGTCGCTAGTACAGAAAGGGTTAAACAGTCTAGGAAATGTATGGGGAAAATTATTAACACTCGTATTTTGATCTTTGACCTTTGACCTTAACCCTTAAAGAGCGGCGCGCAACATAAGTCGAGTTAAAGAAACTGGCAAAAAATGGGTGAAAAATGGGTGAAAATCGAGTGAAAATGGGTGGAACAGTAATGAACCATACGTCCGACATCTGTGGCCTCCCGGCCCACACTAACTCCAGTTCCCCCACCGCACGGGAGGATGACAGTGTGACCAATAGTTCGCTAAAAGTGAACAATGTAGCAAAATCCGCTAAACTTCCATCTTTGAGGTAACACTGTCAGGGCTCCACGAGTGCTACGTAGCTGTATGTGGTGTCATTGTGTAGCGATTTCCGCCTAGTTTTCGGCATAATACAGTTCCTTTCATGCTGATGGTTGATATAGCAGTCAGAATGGCCTGAAAAGGCCCAAAACGGCCACAGATACCCCGCTAGACAAGGGTTAAGTATTAGAATATTTATTATGAAATTGATATATACTGTACTGTATGTTATTTACGTAAAATGCAACTAACAGTCAGCTTACCAAAATTTGAGTATTTTTTATAATGAAGGTTGACTTTTCACTTTGACCTATGACCTTGACCTTCATGTAGGATTATATTTTTTGCTTGCATTGATGTAACCCTGGAAAATCAAATAAGCGTGCCAAACTTCATTAACCTAACAAGTGCGCATGGGGGTAATTGGAAACGTCCCCCTGTGCTGACGTATTTGAGGTGTTTCCGTCACTAAAATATTCATTGTACCATTAATAGCATTAATACTTATCCATATGCGCCTATTATGGGTTGATTATAAAGGTATTAACCTGAAACCACAATAAAAACGAGTGAAAACAGCGTTTGGATGGTCAAAATCGGAGATATAGCCCGCGAGTTGTATAATGTATGGGTGAGGCAAGCTGCTTTCCCGCCAATTTCCCCCAAGGCCACTGAGACACAGTCGATCAATACTCTCTCTCTCTCTCTCTCTTGCACTCGCTTGCCATCAGTGATGACAACACCCTGCTTGCAACTCGCTAATGTTAGCACGAAAATATACCTCAGAATAAGGGAATAACAGGGAAAATAGGTGATAACTGAAGGAGAGGAGGAAAGTGGGGAAGGAGGGGAGGTAGAGGACTGAGATTTTGCATGGCCCAGGGGCCAAATTTTTTTTTTTTTTTTTTTTTCGATGTCAAAAGTTGATTTTTTTTTTCACTCACTCTTAAGAGTCTCCCCGCAGTCCGCCGGGGGAACTCTTAAGAGTCTCCCCGCAGTTCCCGGGTTAAAGGTCATTAACTAGTTCCAGAGTTATTAACACTTTGGCTGCGGGCATATTTCCGCCATATTAGGGCTTATTCAGGCACTCCTGATTGATTAGGCAAGTGTCTGAATGAAATGTAAAAATATAAAAATAGCTTCAAAATTACACCAAAATGAGCTTTGTACCTCGCGGGCTTCACCCGCAGCGCTACCATAGACATTCGCTAAAATGAGCAATTATCGCTAATGTCGCACTACATTTGCCTTTTGCAGCACTGTATATCTCGTGATAACATGACTCAGATTCCTCAGTGCCACGGCCAGCTGGCTGGAGGAAGGATGTGTGGCCTGTCGCACTCCCGCTCCCTCGCACTCAGTTCTACAGGCTTTAAGAAGCTTTGAAAGCCTGTACATTTCTGTAAATTGCCATGGCGTTCCGGAACGTCTCCCGCAGGCAATGGGTTAAAGGAATAGCTGACCTTGACCTTTGAGCTTCATGATGTTTGAAAATTAAACATTTTACAGTAATTTTAATTTATAACACAACTGTCTCAACAAATTTTGTGAAGTTTACATGAATAGTAAAGAAATGAGCATATTGACCCCTATCAAATGGAATTAAGTTTACTCTTGTACATATGACCTTGGCCTAGGCATTCCGAATATGCATGATATGCCTAGTGAGAATCTTACATTAAATTGGAAATACTAGTCAAAATCTTATTTTGACCCTTGACCTTTGACCTTGACTCTCGACCTTAGAAATTCTTATCGAGGATTTAGTTAGGTTAACACCAATGTTCGTATTAACTAGCATTATGAATATGGTGTAATTCATATAAAAACTTATAGATTGCAAATAGTGATCATATACTGTGACCTTGACCTTTGACTAAAACTATAATACAGTACATATATTTGGATGGTCGTCGCATTGACCAACTGAATTTGCCTGTACAATTTGGTGACAGTACATTAAACAGTCTAGGAGGAGTTTAGGGAAAATGACAAACACTCTTGTTTTGACCTTGACCTTTGACCTTAACTATTACAATATTTATGAGAAATTATAGGTTTGATTCCCGGAGGGAAGTAGAGACAACCTAATATTTAGTAGGGGCCCCGGAATCATTGACGATGTTGCCTATTAGTATAATAGTCTCCATTCAACACCCACGTCAGTCGTTTGAATCAACCGCCGCGGGGAAAAACAGATTCATTCCTCATAAGTGCAACGCTACTTCTCTTATGGTATCGTCATAGATTGGGTACCCACTACGAAAAAACTTTCATAAAAAATAAGAGAAGAAAAAAGGAAAAGATTAAATTACTTAATCAATGTTATAACACGCTTCCCACTTCGGTGGATTTCTTGCGTTATGGCTTCTTGCCGCCCCTCGCCAAGCGCACCATTCGTCCTTCACTGATATATCAAGATAATACTCAAGATATCAAGCGAATGGGAAGAGGATGGCTGGGAGGGCCTTCATCGTCAATGATTCCAGGGCCCCTACTAAATATTAGGTTTTCTCTACTTCCCTCCGGGAATCAAACTTATAATTTAATAGTGGCCCCTCCATCATTGACGATGTTGCCTGAATTCCCAAGACTGGAGGGGGACATTCGCATCAATATCTAAAACCTCCAAACCCGCAAGGTATAGTCAAGAATTTGTATAACAGAAAGGCTATTTTATTGTTTGCATACAATATAGAAAAGTAATAATATTAAAGTGTGAGAGCAGTGCGTTGCTTTGAAGAAGACCTGCTCGATAAAACAGGCTCTCTTACATGAGATACTGTTGGAAATCATGATAAGAGGAGCTAATACAAAACTCCCTATCACTCTTTTCAGATTTTACACTATTCATAGTTTATCATCTGGTAAAATTAACTGCGTCCCTTGACCAGTTTCAACACTCATCCAGCTATCCAGATGCCTCTAGGATAGCCAACCTTAACTTATACATAAAACATAATCTGACTAGCTTTACATAGCTTGTTTCTAAACGTAACTTAGCTCTTACACCTTAACTTACGGGAGCTCTTATATATTTTTCTCTTAAAATAATGATGGATTCAATTTAACATAAAATCTAGAGCTTCTAGCTCTTAACTACAAGTAATGCTCGGGCTACTGCCTGGCGGAATCAACGCCTGGACTTCTACCCGGCGTAGCAGAATGATTCCGGCGAGGGGGGCTTTTACCTTAGGGTGTACTGGGATACCCTCATCCCCCCCCCGCCCCCCCCTCCCCCTTTCTTAGCCCACTATGGGCTTGATTGAATGATATATCTCACTGACTTATAAAGATAGGCCTAATATTTTAAACACATTTATATCTCTCTGACTTACAAAGATATAAAAATTGAAAGATATAAGAATTTACAAAACATAGTTATATCTCACTGACTTACAAAGATATAAAAATTAAAAAAAAAAAAAAAAAAAAAAAAAAAAAAAAAATTATAGGTTTGACTCCTGTAAGGAGATAAAGAAAACCTAATATTTAGTAGTGGCCCCGTAATCATTGACGAACATGCCTATTACATAAGGCATCCTCTTCAAACACTAATCCGCCGTAGTTTGAATCTACCGCGCAGAGCATTTTAAATCTGAGGAGCCTTCATCATGAGCGCACGCGACCTCACTCATGGCTTCAGTCATTATGAATTGGGTTCTCACTACGAAAAAACTTCGTAAAAAATAAAAACAAAAAGAAAATAAGAATAACTATCCAATAAGCTTTCCATCATATCGTGGATGTACTTGTGTGGATCTTTGACCAGACGCTGATTTCAAGGCGCATACTTCCTTCACTGACATATCAAGTAAACCAAAATCCTTAATACATCAACGAATGGGAAGGGGATGGTTGGGAGGGCCCCAGTCGTCAATGATTACGGGGCCACTACTAAATATTACGTTTTCTTTATCTCCTTACAGGAGTCAAACCTATAATTTATTAGTGGCCCCTCCATCATTGACGAACATGCCTGATTTCTAAGACTGGAGGGGGACATTCGTAATCATATCATAACTCTAGAAAAGCAGATAATCAAACAACCACATAGTAGGTCCTGATGTGGCGGCGTCTACGCCGTGGGGCCACCTCCCGAGGCTGCCAACCGCGGATGGCTGCCGACCCTCCACGGCCGAAGACAAAATCAACGACCAGTGGAGGAAAACCGGATGCCGGCCGCGGGGAGCAGTTTCGGGAGCCAAACCGTCACAACCATCCCCTGCCCCCTCCCTGGGGGCACGGGTCCTTGGAGCGGCTTCGGTCGCGCCGGGAATTTCCACACCTCTCACACCACACACATCACACAGTTTTTCCTACACCGAGAAATTACTCTCCGGCTGTCATTTCTCGAAGACTTCTTCTAGCCGGAGACATTGAGAGCAACCCAGGACCCACGTACACATACATATGTCCAACTTGCTCAAAACCCATCACTTCGAGTCGCCATACTAAGGGTTCAGTTCTCTGCAATTCATGCGGGAACTGGACCCACTTCACCTGCAAAACACTTGCCTCCAAGAAACACTACACAAACACCTGGACCTGTTCCTCATGCCCCTCCCTCTCCCAGTCAAATCCCTCACCTAAAACCCGTCCACCTCTCCTCCCCAGCCCACCTAACCTTCCCATATCATCCACTCCCCCCCCTAAAACCCGTCCACCTCTCCTCCCTAACCCACCTAACCTTCCCATACCATCCACATCCTCAACTCAACACACCACACCCCATCCTAATACATTCCAACCCCCATCTCCTGCTCCCCAATCCCCACCCCCACCTCACCCATCTCAACCCCCAGCCCCAGCCCCCTCACCCCACCCCCACCCCATCCTCGTGCAGCAGCACCCAACATACATCGTGCACATAACATTAACATTCTTCAACTGAACATAGATAGCATCAACACAAAGAAACACGAACTCTCACACTTCATCAAACAACACAACATACACATTGCCATCTTACAAGAAACAAAACTCCGCACAACACAAAAAACACCCACATTTCATAATTTCACCACCATCAGACAAGACCGGGCTGTCGGCGGGGGCGGTGGACTCATCACCCTGGTACACAAAGAAATATCATACATAGTAACCAGTGTACAAACCAAATCCCTCCTCCCCCCAAATGATAACACAACAGAAATACAATCAATTACAATACGCACTGGCAACAACTCCAACATAACCATCATAAACACATACATCCCTCCCCAAACATCCCCTACAGTACCAAATGAATACAGACCACACTTACAACACATCACAAACACCCCACACACCCCACACATCATCCTGGATGGTGACTTCAACGCCAAGACGTCGGCCTGGTTTGTCGACAACCCCGACACAGACAGAGGGCTGGTACTACAAAACCAAACCGATAACCTCATCATCCTTAACGACATCCATCAACATACCCATATTCCTCACCAAGCCCTCTATAACCCATCATCTCCTGACATCACCTTTTGCTCGCCAGAACTCGCCCCCACAACATCCTGGAGGGTGGTCAGAACCTTAGGCTCTGACCACCTCCCGATCATTATCACCACCAAAACCAGACTCACCCCAGCTAGCCACAAACACACATACACCAATTATAAAAGAGCTAACTGGGAAGCATTCACAAATGAGACAGAACAACACTTCACAACTTTAAACAGTACACCCATCACTAACATCAACAATGCTGTACACATACTCAATAAAACTATCCAAAACGCTGACAAGAAACACATTCCAAGAGGTAACAGGAAAAGACACAACCCCAACTTCACACCAGAAATTCAAAACCTCATCAGACAATGCGACATACTGAAACACTCCCCAGCACCCCACACACAAGACATCACACAACAAATTCAAGCACTCAACACCCAAACTAACAACAAAATACAAGAACAACAAAAACTAAATTGGAATAACTTCCTACAAACACTTGATCACAAAACAAACCCCAAAAAACTCTACAAAACACTAAACAGCATCACACTTTCCAACAGCAACACAACACAATCACATGCTGCAATCACAACAACAGACTCTACTCCTTCATGTAAACAACAAGCAAACACTCTCATCAATCACTTTTCACATGTCAGCCACCTAAAACCTCACAAAGACGACCGACGTGTCATCCGACGTAAGAGACAATTCCCCACAGACCCTGACTATACACCCTTCACCAATCACCAGACAAAGCATATCATCAACAATCTCAAGCACTCACCCGCCTGTGGCCTAGACAACATAAGCAACATACACCTCAGACACCTGGGACCACAAGGCATACAAGCACTCACTAACATATCAAACTACAGCTATTCACACAACACAATACCAGACATTTGGAAGCATGGTATCATCATCACATTCCCCAAACCCAACAAAGACCCCACGCTACCCTCCTCGCACCGCCCCATCACACTTCTTTGCTCCCCCTCCAAAGTCATGGAACGCATAGTACTACAACTAATTACACCTGACCTACCCCTAGCTCCAACACAACATGGCTTTAGGCCACTGCACTCCACAAACACTCTTCTCACAGACCTTACACAAAGAGCTTTCGACGGCATCAACTCAGCTAGACCACCACACAGATCACTATTAGCCACACTCGACATTAGTAAAGCCTTCGATGCCATCCCCCGCCACAACCTAACAAACAAAATCTACAACACAAACATGCACAACAACACAAAAAGGTGGCTGGCCAACTTCCTAGCAGGCAGATGTGCACACGTATCTTTTGCCGGTCAGTCATCTAAAATCAGAAACTTTCCAAACGGAGTCCCACAAGGATCCGTCCTATCGCCCTGCACTCTTCAATCTGTACATGCACGATATAACTACACCCAATACGCCCCACATAAACTTAGCCTCCTATGCAGATGACATAACACTCACATGCACACACCATGACCCAAAAAGAGCAACAGATCTCCTTCAACCCTATCTCAACACACTACATGGTTGGTGCACTACAAACAGACTTAATCTAGCCCCAGCCAAATCCACCGCAACCCTGCTCACAAGTTGGACAGGAGAACACGAATACATCCCTCAACTCACCATAAACAACACACCCCTAACACATACACACACACCCAAAATCCTAGGAGTAACATATGATACTCATATGACATTCAAACAGCACACCACAAACATTAAAAAGAAACTGACACCCAGACTTAACGCCCTCAGGTCACTTGCTCACACAAAATTTGGACACAACAAAGAAACTACCACCACAGTATATAAACAATACATAAGATCAGTGATGGAATACGCAAGCCCAGCCTGGGCTTCTAACCTAGCTGAAACACATCATAAGACCATACAGACTATTCAAAACAAAGCCCTGAAGATCATTACAGGCTGCACAGCTACTTCACCCACAGATCACCTACATCAAGAAACCAAAATTCTCAAAGTCAAAGACCATCTGGACATGAGAGGCACTCAATTCCTGGCAGCAGCCTCCACAAACCAAGACCACCCACTAAACTACATGGCAACACACCCACTAGAGGTTCCTCTCACACCGCTCTCCTAGACAAAGTTGAAAGGAAGGCCTTTCGTATCATTAACTCCCGTCCACTCACCAACTCTCTGCAATCTCTCTCTCTCCGCCGCAATGTTGCATCTCTCTCGCTATTCTATCGCTACTATAATAATCAGTGTTCCTCAGAGCTATCCCAGTGCATACCACCTCCTTTACGTAGGGCACGTGGTACCCGTCTTGCAACTCAATCCCACCCCTACTCTGTGCAACTCCAACCCAAGAGTGAAACGTTACTCTCAAACTTTCTTCTACTCAACATCTGAGCTCTGGAACTCTCTCCCAGAATCAGTCTTTCCCTCTTCCTATGACTTAAATTGCTTCAAACTCCGTGTGTCCAGGCATTTTGGCTCGAACGTCCCTTGATTTTGGCCCTGTCACTCTTTCAACTATGGGGGAGGCACTCGCTATAGGCAGTTATGCCTTTTGCCTCCCTCAATCACATAGAAAAAAAAAAAGAAAAACAAAAAAAGAAAAGACACCAAGAAATATCAAAACAACACCCAGCACACGGTATCACACACAATTATTGTCCTCTCTCCCTCCCTGCCCACCCCGAACCAACTTCCAGAAGCACATCCATACTCATATCTCTCACCGATCCATCCACTCACTCACAGACAACACGCAGCTGCATGCACGACCTCCCGAAATCCATCCTTCCGAATCCTCCCTTCCTCGCGAGGACAGAGTCCACCTGGCCAGGCTGAGATGCGGACACCATCCAGCTCTCCTGAGCTATCAGAAGAGACTGGATGACTCCGTTGTCGACGCCTGCCCGGGATGTAACACAGCACCCCATACCATTAAACACATCATAGAAGACTGCATTTCACACAACCACTTACGCCAACAACACAATCTACACTCAATGAGAGCTCTGTGGTATCGTGGCCATGGCCTTTCTCAGGGACTCGGGGCTGTTCGGCCAGGCAGCTTAGGGAACAACAACAACCACATAGTATTCTTACTTTGAAAATATATTTACACATGGCGCAGCCCATATATATACAAAAACGGGGTTCAAGCAGGTGCGTGCTTCAAAGAAGCCTGCTTGACAAAAAGGGTAACTCTGGAGATTCTGTGAACAGATCTGTAGTTACAAAGGCACCCCACTCAACGAGTGGTGACAAAAATAACAAGTTATAAGTTTACATGTGCACATATAACCCCATAATATTCGTGGAAATATCTTGCAAAATATCTCCACTGTTTAATACTAAATTGCTTTCACAGCTAAAACTACTATAACAACCCAGTTGTTTGTACTAACATTGTACTAGCACAATTTCTCGCCCTGAATAGAACAGAAATTTTTTCATATCACATTATCCATAATTTGTATCACAGCTCTTACACTCCGGCGGGGTCTAGGGTGTCCTATGTTACACTGACTGCACCCCCCCCCCCCCCCCTTTTTCCTTGAAAGTAAACAAAAGTGACTGAAGGGCCACCTAGACCCTCTGCCTTAAAGCTATACATGGTAAGGAAGGTTTGTCTAGAGCAACTGACAAGTATCTAGTCAAAAACGTATGATTAGAAGCCCACAAATGTGTGGACGTAATATCTTCTACTGAAAAGTTCTTCAGGAAACGTAAAGAGGCTGCCCATTTGCGTAAATCGTGGGCCCTACCCACAACGCCGGGATTACTCTCTTTAATGATTTCGACCAAAAGAGAAGCCAATCTCCGTTTCAGTAAGCGTTTACCCGTACTTGCTACCCACAAAGCACCTTGGGGGTTTAGAGGAGCTACCCTCAAATATTTGGTTAGAGCTTGCACTGGACGTAGATTATGGTGCACCTTTCCCCTTTTTAACGCCGGCACAGTGAACTCCGAAAACACGTGTGCACTGTGCTCATTCTTGGCTACAAATCCCGGGGAAGGAGCAATGTGAATACATTCATAAAGTCTACCAAACCTAAGGCAATTAGGTGTGTTGCTCATCGCCGCCAGCTCAGACACTCTGTTCCCGGTGGCCAAAGCCAAAAGGAATACAGCCTTTTTTAAGAGTAATGCAAAATCTGCAGTATTTTGGTACAGACGAGAGTGAAGTAAAGACAATGCTTTGTCCAGAGACCAAGTAGGCATGAGCTGACGGGGAGGTGGGCGGAGTTTAAAACATGCTCTCATAAAACCTGTTTCCTCCGCTACCGGTATGGAGAGACCTGTAAGGTCTAAAAAGGGCACTCTAATCGCAGTTAAGTGATTTTTTAACGTTACCACAGATAAACTTTTTCCTCTCAAACAGATAATTCAAATAATTAAAAACTAACGCCACTGAGGGCACAGTTTGTTCTGTTCTAATGATCCAAGAAGTAAAGGCTTGCCAATGTGATTGATACTGTCGTTTCATAGACTGAGTATATTGATTTATTAATTTATTGGTCACATCTCTACCATATGGTGCTAGCCACTTGGCCTCTTGAATGTCCATAATGCAAAAGTCAGCGAGGTCGCTAGGTTGCCAATCGTGTCTAAGTAGAAATACTCGACCGGGAGCGACACCGGGTGCGGGCACCACGTCTTTAATTGCTGGTACCATAACTGTGCCGGCCACAGGGGCTCGATTAGCGAGACTAAGCCTCGATAATCTCGTAGTTTGTTCACTACGTGGCACATTAGTGACGCGTCTGGCGGCGTAAACAGATAGATGGAGCTCCATCTGTTCCAGTCTGTCACAAGGGCGTCTGGCCCCCCTGCCGGCGTTCTCGTCCGGCGGGTGAGGTATAGAGGGAGTTTGTGAGTCTCCTCGGATGCAAACAGATCCACTTGTGGATGGTAGAGCTCTGCAATCATTAGGTTGAAAATGGGTTGCTTGAGCTCCCATTCTACTGTCGTGCTCTGTCTCCGGGACAGAGCGTCTGCCCAGACGTTTGCTACGCCTGGGAGATAAGATGCGTGAAGATAAATGTCTAGCCTGTTGGCTAGAGTAAAAATCTCTTCCGACACGTTTAGCAACTTCCGTGATCTCGTTGACCCCTGTTTCTGAATACAGTGAACTGCATTCAGATTGTCCATTCTGAAGGCCACCGACTTGCCCCGTAAAGTAGAGCCGTGAGCCTGAAGGAAATACAAGGGGACTAGTAATTCTTTGACATTGATGTGGGAGATTTCTAAGTGGGACCAAAGCCCCTGACCCTGGTGCCCCTGGTTTGACTGAAAACCCCAACCTATTGTGCCTGACGCATCCGTGTCTACCCATACCGTTGGCGGAGGAGAGGTCCATGACATTACTGAGTGCAACATTTCCCTCTTCGCCCAGACTGCTAGTAAGGTGTGGATTAATTTTGGTATGGGCCATAATTTTCCCGCCGGTAAGAGTGGGAAATATTTGTTGCCCTCCAATATTAAACGTTTTACTGTCAACCGGCCCAACATTACAGTTAGTTGAATCCAGTTGAGAGAGCCGACCAGAGACTCCCAGATCCTCCGTGTCATAGTCAGACTGTGAAGAAACATGAACAGTTTCCTGCGAAACCTGTTTCGATTGTCCACACTCTGACTCAGAGTGAGAGCAGCTGTGTCCCAAACCAGCCCTATCCACTGAACTACTCGTGAGGGAACAAGGTTTGACTTTACCAGATTTACCTTGAACCCTAGAGTTTTGACATGTTTGATGCATAATTGCTCTGTCTCTGCCACCACCAGCCAGTCGTCTAGGTACCACAAAATTCTGATGCCTTGCTTTAACAATGGCATCAGGGCTTGCCGGACTAATTTCGTGAATAATCGAGGTGCCATGTTCAAACCGAATGGCATCCTCTGAAAAAAAAAATTTTGATGCCTGATCCGTAAGGCCAGAAACCTTTGAAATCTTTTGTTTACCGATACGTGCCAATAAGCGTCTGTCAGGTCTAGGGAACACATCCAACCTCCCGGCGGAAGTGTTAGCCTGATTTGGTGTACTGTTAACATTCGGAATGACTCGTTGTGAATGTGAAGGTTCAGATACGACAGGTCTACGACCGGTCTCATCTGAACACTGTCCCTTTTGGGAACCAAAAATAGCTTGGACGTGAATACTGGGTAATTTGGAGGGACCGGGATGATGACATTCTTGGCAATAATTTCCTGGACCAGTGACTCCACCTCTAAAGAAACTAGATTCGCCGTTGTCGGCTGACGTAAGCGAGGTCGCCGGAGCCACTGCCAAGTAATGCCTTTGCGTGCCACCATCCGTGCCCAAGTGTTTAACGGCCATGCTTGGTGACACGTTCGGAACGACCCAGTTAGCAGACAAGGGTTCGCCGGCTGTACTACCCTCGGATCCACCGGCCTTGAGACTGGCACCGGGAGTGAGAGAGACTTTAGTTTTTTATGGTGGTGGAGTTGGTGGTGGTGGACGCTTCGCCGGCTGGCTGGCGTTGGCAGAAGACGGGCCCTGACCTGGCTTATTATAGCCGCGTCCTCTCTGACCTGAAAACCTACCCTGTCTATGCCTGTACTGACCTTGAGGGGAGGAGGACTTAGGTGGATGAAAGGGCTTAGATCCCCCCGGCTGAGCCTTAGCGACTGGTTTGGGTTTGGGGAAGTTAAAGGCAGGTTTCTTAGAAGGGGTGGGACTATGTTTAAAGGCCTGAGCCATATTAAAAACTGTTCGCCACACTTCAGGGGACATTAAAGAGGGAGTGAGCACTGGTGACATGACCACCTGATTCGCAATGCGATCAGGAAACTTCCGTACCAAGGACATTCTGAGATCTTGTCTCGCTCGTACCGCCTCAAGCAAGGCTGTGCGTATGTCACCCAATGATTGGATTGACGACTGAAGAAGCAGTCGCCGGGACAGTTCAACCGATCTTCTGGCATCCGCGTCTGCGATTGCCTGAGTGGACCGGAGCAATGACTTTGCTACCTGTTGTGACACTATGTATTGGGAGAACAGGCGAAAAGCTTTCCCCCGTAGCCTAAATTCTCGGTCTAGGTGAGTTGGGGTAGGGGTAGTGAAAGGGTCTTTTAGTTCACAAAGATTAATTTTAGGGGCAGCTAAGAAAGCAAACAAAGCTGAAGGGACTCCGCCGGCAGAACATACTGGCATGGAGAACCAAGAATGAGTATCTTGAGGGGTCTGGTGGGAAGTTTTGGAAGTAAATGTGGTCGCAAAGTTTTGAGCCTCTGTCTCCCATTCCACCCAAGGTCCTGGACCCAACTGCCCCACCTTCAAGACTGGATTAGCGGCTGCGTCTGTGACGGTTTGCAAATCGAGTTCTGGAGTGAGAGCTGACAGTGTCTTAATGTCATTAAACCCATCATGCTTAGACTAGTCAGAAAAATTTTTTGAAGTTGAGGCAGAGGGTAAAGCAGGCTTAGCAGTATAAACAAAATAGTCCTGGTGATAATAACTAGGTATAGCCTTGATTTTGACATCTAGTACATTCCCCAAAGTATCCAAGGCCCTTAATTTCTTAGATTTATTGCCTTGGATAACCCATTCTTGCGGCACTGGGAGTTCCCCTGACAAGGTAGGTTGGGCGAGCTCTGGCTTAGTGGGGGTCAAAAGGACCCATGACTCGTCTGGGCCGTAAAGCAAGGGCATAGCTACCTTTCTGAGAGGAGCTTTGTCTAAAGGGGGCGGATTGACATCGGTTATAACCCTTACATTCGAAGTGGTCAATGCCGCCGTAGCAGGCCTAGTGACCACCGATGGTGACATAGAGGGAGGGTGAGGGATCTGAGTCAAAGCAATAGAAGTCATCAGAGGCCGTACTGTAGAGCTTGTCGTGGGAGCTCCCAGGTCCACTGTAGGAGTTTCCGGCTGTTGGCCAATTTTTTTAGATAAAGCATTAACTAGTAGCCCATCAATTTCCTGTGCTGTGACAAATTTATTTGATGATGTACTCAATGGTGAATCAATAAGATCTTGTGCGGCGTCTAAGCCTGAACCCGACTCTTGCACTTCCATATCTGATATAATTGAAACCTCGTCTTTATCATCCTGTTCCTCATGAGAGGATTCCGCCGAAGCTGGGGTACCATCTTGTTGCCAAGATAAGTCAGGAATAGAGGATGGGATCGCCGCGTCCCGGTGGACGTCAGCCACTGTGTGAATAGTTTGAGCCAGAAGTGGGTGGGCAGGCACTGGTCGAGAATATTGCCAAACACCTAGGCCTTGGCCTACACTCCCTTGGGAGTCCGAAACACTCTCGACCACTGAGCTCCCTGAACTCTCCAAATCCAGGGTTAAAATGCTAATAGGTAAATTATCTTTAGGTACAGGCACTACACTGGACCCCTGAGACCGAACACTAGCTCTGTCTGGGGTAGAGGTATGACGAGAAGTACTAGATTCCGGCGAATGTCGGGAGGCCTTTCTATCATGGGAATCCTTTCTCGAAGATTTATGGCTGCGGTGTGACCGTGAACTACTCTTTGATTTGGAGGATTTATCGCCGTGACCACTGGTGGAACTTTCCGTCTTACTCTTCTTACTCGATGGTGAAGAGGCAAGACTGGGTGGCTGGTGTCTAAGTGGTGACCTAGACCTAGATCTCGCCCGAGACGAGGAGGCTGCCGCCGGGGGTGTAGGCTCACGTTGACGTTTCGAAGTAGCCGGGGCAGGAGATGACACAGAACCCTGTCCAGTCTCTGCCGGCTTACGGATAGTTACTCGAGAGGAACGTTTAGGGGGAGGGTGCTCAATTAGAAGCCTATCCCAAAGTGGGACGTTATCACATTGAAGTGACTTATGAGCCACAATAGTAGTATAAGCTGCCATTTGTTGCCTAGCTTCTCGTAAGGCGACCGCTGCGGTCTTATCATTGTCTTGTAATACTTTTACACTGAGTTGGGAGCAAAATGAACAGTTGCGCATCACCCACAGACCCCTTGAACGGTCTAGACATTTAACACACTTGATACAAAGAGTGAGCGCAAAAAGAGGGATACCAGCACAGGTTGGAGTAATGCATAAAGCAAAAACTGGGGCAAAGGTAGCCATGACAGAGACTGGTGGGAAACTACTGCAGGTTCTGTATTGGTCCGCCGGAGCCCAGCCCTGGAAAAAAGAAAATTTCCAGGAATTAATGCTCATAAGGTTAACCCAACATGTTCGCACACAAGTGTTAATAACCCGCCGGGTAACGAGACGTAATGTCACAACGATCACAGCTCGTTACGCGGCGGGGTTCTATAAAGATTTCCGAATATCTAGACATGTCTTAAGAAAGTTAAGAATACCCTCTGACATAATATAAAAGACCAGAATGGCGTTTATAAACATAGTCTTTCTGGTGGTGACTGTTTCAAGATTCAAGTTTGGAAAACAACCCCCCACAAAGACGCCGGCCCCTGAATTATCGTGAAGATTAACACTGGGCAGGCTGATACGAGATCTGACTTCTAACAAATTGTCATATAGATCGCCGTATGTTGAAGGCGGCGATACACTAACGTATCTCTCAATTATTTGGTTAACTAAATTGAATTGTAAATTCCTTATTTCCTCCTCCCAGGAGCACCCGCCGGGTGTGAAAAACTTATGAAAAAAGATGTTAACCCTAATTGAGCGAGATCTGACTTCTAACGAATTGTCATATAGATCGCCGTATGTTGAAGGCGGCGATACACTAACGTATCTCTCAATTATTTGGTTAACTAAATTGAATTGTAAATTCCTTATTTCCTCCTCCCAGGAGCACCCGCCGGGTGTGAAAAACTTATGAAAAAAGATGTTAACCCTAATTGAGCCTTCGATCGCCGTTTGTGTGAAGGCGGCGATACATATAGTATCACTAAATGGACCGGTTAACTAAACTGAATTACCAATTCGTTCATCCCACCCTACCAAGGTGCACCCGCCGGGTGAGATCTGATGTTTTAAACGTTAACCCCATAAGTTCCTATCCCCACTTCTTTGTAAAAGATCGCCGGGGAGGAAAGCCCACAACAACAGCTAGGTTTTTTCCTTTGGTTTGTAAAACCGGGTAGAAAAACTTCATAACATATGTCCGCATGAACAATGTTAGATGGGTACAGCCATTCCGCCGGGAATCATAGGGAGCCTGAAACAGGCACCACCACAGAGACGCAGTACTGGGGAGCCACAGACACCTACTCGCCGGGGACACAAGCCTGTTTTATAAACCACGCGTGGCCAAAACTCAGCTCTCGGCCGGGTTTTTCATGGTGTAACCGAGAAAAACCCGCCGGAAAGTAACCCACCCCGTCCAGAAACCATCTGAACGCACATAGGACCCGAGAGATAGCCAAAACACAACTAACCTAGGGCCCACAAACATAATCCGTGGAATTAGCCAATACACAACTAATCCAGGAAACATAAATAGTCCGTGGAATTAGCCAATACACAACTAAACCAGGATACACATGACACAGTAGTACATATTTATAAATAAATCAATAACACTTGTACATGTGGCAAAGCTACGAGCGGCTGGCTAGGCCTAGGCAGACGGCACAAAAACGTTGAAATATAAACAAAAGCACTGGAAATATCACAACAGAAAACACCGCCAACACACCACAATTACTTCCGGCAAAGGGAAGACTGACTCGGGACCCAGAAAAAACTTCACTAAGTGAAGAAAAATACGCTGGGAACGTCAGCAAAACAAACGCTACCTCATCAGAAAGATAGAAGGCAGCAAAAAGCGCGTAATGAAAGCCGCCTGCATCACAAGCTAACTAACTGTGAAAAAGTTCACACGTCCAAAACAGGACCACGAGGGTACATCCGAAATAGATGCCCCAAACACACGACCCAAAATACACTGCACTGCGAGCAACCAGCCCAGGACACTCGTGCTACGCATATCCTAACCTTACTCGATACATCCCGGAGTAAACAAATGAGAAAAAACTCACTAGGGACGCAGCAAATGCGGAACCAGCGGAGCGTGGGGAGACACGTCCGGGCGGGGAGAGTGCAGAGCAGAGAAGGAAGAATGACGCCTGAATCAGCGTCTGGTCAAAGATCCACACAAGTACATCCACGATATGATGGAAAGCTTGTTGGATAGTTATTCTTATTTTCTTTTTCTTTTTATTTTTTACGAAGTTTTTTCGTAGTGAGAACCCAATTCATAATGACTGAAGCCATGAGTGAGGTCGCGTGCGCTCATGATGAAGGCTCCTCAGATTTTAAATGCTCTGCGCGGTAGATTCAAACTACGGCGGATTAGTGTTTGAAGAGGATGCCTTATGTAATAGGCATGTTCGTCAATGATGGAGGGGCCACTAATAAATATCTCACTGACTTACAAAGAGATAAGAATTTAAAAAACATGTACAAGTTACATAAAGGAACGCCAAACTAACACTCGTGGCCGAGTAGGCCTAACCTTACGAGTGCAAAGACCAAGGCGTTGTTGAGAATTCTCAAGTCCCCGAGTACCCTAGACCTTATCTTAACAAGGCCCTGGTACCAATACTGCCGGTAAAAGACAGAACCGGGTACCTATATTGGCAGACGATGTTTAATACCAGAACAAGTATAAAAAACAGTCCCGGGTACAAATAGGCTAAGGCCAGTGACTCTGGAGACTGTTAAAACTAAAGACAGCCCCAGATACTAGTATGCCATAGCCGGGTACTCTGGAGGCTATCACAACCATGACAAATCAGGGTACCAAGACAAGCCCACTGGCAACCGGGCCCGGACACCAGTAGGGGTATATATTAAGCAAATCACCCACCAATTTTCATGACAATTTTGAAATGCATGTTGGAATCCCTATACAGTAAACTGTACTTCATTTTTATGTAAGTTTGATAATTTGGAAAAATCGATTAAGGGAGAAAATTAACATTGAAAATTATGTGTAAAAAGTCTCCCATAAACGGCGGCCCGCTATGTTATTGTAGTTTGCGGCCTAATTTTGTCTGTTAATTCACTTTCTCCTTAATTGGACCCCCTATGAAGTACAACAGATTATGATGACATATGTGACGGGTGTTTAGAGGGGGCAGAACTCCCCCTTCAACATATTACGTGTCTCACAGTAACTTCTATTATATAAACAACCCAAGAATTTTCACAGATATTTTAAATTTCATTTAGGATGTAATATACCTATACTCCATGTCAAAATAAGTGTCAACCCTCGAAAAATTCTATTAAGGGAGATACAGAACCTAGAACCTGTAACCTATAACGATATTTGTCCAGGGTTTACCTCCCCATAGACGGCACACAACACGACTCGGCGGACCTCTTTCTCCCTGCCTTTCAGTCTAATTAACACTAGGAATTTACCTAATTTTCTATCCAATGTACTATCCAACCAGCGGGGGTGTGGGGGCGGCAGCCCCCACCCATAATACTAGGTTAGGTTAGGTAAGGTTGGTAGGTTAGGCTAAAATCTTTAATGTTGCTTAATTGTTGGATAATGGGTAATGAGCTTACTGGGTAAGTTCATTTTCTATCCCATGTATCATCCAACAACTTTTGCCAAAACTTGATTTTTTTTTTTTCATCTTGGGGGTTTCTTAAGTTGAAAAACAAGAAAACCTGAGCCAACTTTTTTTTGCCACTTTCTGACTTTTATGAAGCTGAAAAATCTTAAAATCCCAGCCAACTTTTGCCAAAACTTGGCTCGATTTTTTTTCATTTTGGGGTTTTCTTAAGTTGAAAAACAAGAAAACCCGAGCCAACTTCTTTTTTGCACTTGCTGTCTTTTATGCAGCTGAAAAATCTTAAAATCCGAGCCAACTTTTGCCAAAACTTGGTTCGGGTTTTATCATTTTGGGGTTTTCTCAAGTTGAAAAACAACAAAACCCGAGCCAACTTTCATCATAAAAGCCATTATATCGCAATTGGCAACCTAGAAACCTCGCTGACTTGTGCATTATGGACATTCAGGAGGCCAAGTGGCTAGCACCATATGGTAGCAACGTGACCAATAAATTCATGAATCAATATACCCAGTCTACAAAGCGACAGTATCAATCGCATTGGCAAGCTTTTACGTCTTGGATTCTTAGAACAGAACAAACTGTGCCCTCGGTGGCATTGGTGTTAATTATTTAAATTATCTGTTCGTGCAGAAACATTTATCTGTAGTAATTTTATGAGGGCATGTTTTAAACTCCGCCCACCTCCCCGTCAGCTCATGCCTACCTGGTCTCTGGACAAAGCATTGTCGTTACTTCGTTCCCGTCTGTACCAAAAAAACTGCAGATTTTAATTACTTTTACAAAAAGGGCAGTATTCCTTATGGCTTTGGCTACCGGGAACAGAGTTTCTGAGCTAGCGGCGATGAGCAACACACCTAATTGCCTCAGGTTTGGTAGGCTTAATGAGTGTATTCATATTGCACCTTCCCCAGGATTCATAGCCAAGAATGAGCACAGTGAACACGTGTTTTCAGAGTTCACGGTGCCGGCGTTGAAAAGGGGAAAGGTGCACCATCATTTTGTCCAGTGCAAGCTCTAACCAAATATTTGAGTGGCACCTCTAAATCACCAGGGTGATTTATGGGTAGCAAGTACGGGTAAACGCTTGATGAAACGTACACTGGCTTCTCTCTTGGTCGAGGTCTTTAAAGAGAGTAATCCCGGCGTTGTGGGCAAAACCCACGATTTACGCAAGGGGGCAGCCTCTTTACGTTTCCTTAATAATCTTTCGGTTGAAGATATTAAGTCCACACAGTTGTGGGCCTCTAATCATACGTTTTTGACTCGATACCTTTCAGTAGCTCTAGACAAACCTTCCTTGCCATGTATAGCTTTAAGGCAGAGGGTCTAGGCGGCCCTTTTAGTAACTTTTTGTTTAATTTCAGTAAAGGGGGGGGGGGTGCAGTCAGTGTAACATAGGACACCCTAGACCCCGCCGGAGTATGTGTACGGAACATACGAACTGTGATACTGTTTGTAGGTATTGTGATATAAAATTTCTCTGTAGTATTCATTACAGGAAATTGTGCTAAAGTCCAATAGTAATAATACAACAATTCTTGTTGTAAGTAGTTTTGGCTGTGAAGCAATAGATTTAAAAAAAATCTCAGTAGTTGCAACTACGACTTTTATTTTTGATGTACTGTAAGTACTTCTGCATAAGTACACGAGTTCAATACTTCTGCGAAAGTACAAGAATTAATTTATGTTTGGTTATATTTTTAGGAATATATCCACTAGTTTAATGGGGTTTATATGTGCACATGTGAACTTATAAGTTTTTATTTTTCACCACTTACTTTAAGTGGGGTGCCTTCTTAACTAGCAGATCTGTGTACAGTCTCAGAGTTAACCCTTTTTCAAGCAGGCTTCTTCGAAGCACGCGCCTGCTTGTACCCCTTTTTTGAAGATTTAGGCTGTATAAAGTTTATGCACCCAAATATATCTTTTTTACAAAGTAAGAATACTATGTGGTTGTTTGATTATCTGCTTTTACTAGAGTTATGATATGATTACGAATGTCCCCCTCCAGTCTTAGATATCAGGCATGTTCGTCAATGATGGAGGGGCCACTAATAAATTATAGGTTTGACTCCTGCAAGGAGATAAAGAAAACCTAATATTTAGTAGTGGCCCCGTAATCATTGACGACTGGGGCCCTCCCGACCATCCCCATCCCATTCGTTGATGTATTGAGGATTTTGGTTTACTTGATGTCAGTGAAGGAAGAATGACGCCTGAATTAGCGTCTGGTCAAAGATCCACACAAGTACATCCACGATATGATGGAAAGCTTATTGAATAGTTATTCTTATTTTCTTTTTCTTTTTATTTTTTACGAAGTTTTTTCGTAGTGAGAACCCAATTCATAATGACTGAAGCCATGAGTGAGGTCGCGTGCGCTCATGATGAAGGCTCCTCAAATTTGTTATGCTCTGCGCGGTAGATTCAAACTACGGCGGATGAGTGTTTGAAGAGGGTGCCTTATGTAATAGGCATGTTCGTCAATGATTACGGGGCCACTACTAAATATTAGGTTTTCTTTATCTCCTTGCAGGAGTCAAACCTATAATATCGCCTTTTTATGTCTTTAACCCCACATTTTCCCAGATCTTCATAGCCCTCCCCACTATCGGGCGCCGTGTCTTAAGATCGTTGGATAAAGGGAAAAACGATTTTTGCGGAGGTTGAAACTACAGTGGTGCACCAAGTTTCGCGACATCTCGATTCGCGAATCACACTTTCGCGGCAGTCTCTAAATATTCCACCGATTTGACTTTCGCGGTAAAAAATCAGAGTTTCGCGCCCTAGCTACAAAATCTGGCCACCGCCAGACAGCGCCAGTAAACAGTTGACCTTCTCCCGCGCTTGGTTCAGTTTAGTTTACGTGCTGTGATCAACCACATCGTGCCTTCTCGTTGCTGTCCCGCCATATATGCTTTAATTATGGCTTCTTCTAGTGCAAGTGGAATGGGGGATGGTTCAGGTGACGGTAATAATGACGATCGAAGGCTTAAAGCAGGAGGAAAAGTTAAGACAAAGCGAGACTATCGGAAGGGGGTGACGAAGCGCAAGTATGATGATGAACTGAAAAACAAAATATTGGCAGAAATGGAAAAAGGTGCTCGTAACTCTGAAATCGGTCGAATGTTTAATGTGCCAGAGTCTACAGTTAGGAGCATGAGAAAGCAGCAGAATGAACAGTGGTGAGGAGAGAGGTGGTGGAGGCAGTGGTGGGGCCAACTAGCCCTACCCAATGCCTCGGATAACCCCTACCATCGAGCCCATCAAGCCCTTAACACTGCTGTCTATGGTTAGTTTTATTTGTGTTTCATTATATTTATCTATCATTTATATGCTTATCTACTATGTACTCTATATAATATGTATTTCATGATGGTTTGTTCAACATGGGAGTGAGTTTTCGTTCATGCCCGGTCCCTATTAAATTAATTCCCATAAGCTCAATGCCCCAACTTTCGCGAATCGCACTTTCGCGGCACTTTCGGCGGTCCCTATTGGGCGCGAAACTTGGTGCACCACTGTAATGTCAATCACTATATATTGATGCAAATAAACTAAAACTAAAAAAAATAAAAAATAAAATAATTGGTGGGTGGTTTCCTTAATATTTTCCCCAGTAGGCCATTTACCGGGTACTCTAGGCCTTACCTAGACAGCCCCGGGTACTACAGTAATAGACCATGCCCACTGGCAACCGGGCCCGGACACCAGTGGGCCATTTACCGGATACTCTAGGCCTTACCTAGACAGCCCCGGGTACTAATAAGCCATAGCCAGGTACTCTGGAGGCTGTCACAACGATGACAAACCCGGGTACCAAGACAAGCCCACTGGCAACCAGGCCCTGACATCAGTAGGTCATTTACCGGGTACTCTAGGCCTTACCTAAACATGCCCAAATAGACACTATTGCCGGGTACTCTAGGCTTGGTCATACGATAATAAGGGGTGTTTCGCATCAAATGGAAATTATTGCCGGGTACTCTAGGCTTGGTCACATTATAATAAGGATGTCATACCATATTAGAGACAGGCCCGGGTACCAGTAATTAACATAACTATCGAATTTACGATAGAAACAAGAGCTTAAATAAGTACTTCTATCCAATTAGTTTATTTAAAGTAAACAATACAAGGCTAGATCCTAATTTTGCCCAAGTTAAGTAGGCCTAATAAGTACTATTTCCATCTCTCTATGCAACATTGACTCCGGTGTATGATTCACAGGCTCAGGTAATGTGCTGCGTTACCAGAGAAGAATGTATTTACCTATTTTACCTATTTGTAGTTTACAGGAATTGAGCAGCGCTCGTGTTGTCCTGTCTTAGTTACTTTATAATCAATCCATTTTACTTAGACAAGTATCGTAATGGATATTCCCAGTTCCCAGTATTTTGGACTAACATATCATAACTTATGTTGCCCTATTTCCATATTTACTTTTATCCAACCTAGATTTGAACATGTTAATGTTCCTCGCTCTCACCACCTCCTCCTCCAAGTTGTTCCAAGTCTCTATACTCCTATATGGGAAGCTGAATTTCTTTGTGTCCTTACGACATCTGCCCTTCCTCAGCTTAAACTCGTGCCCTCTTGTCCTTCCATTATCCCTCACGAATAGATCTTCCCTATCTCTCTCTCCGCCGCAATGTTGCATCTCTCTCGCTATTCTATCGCTACTATAATAATCAGTGTTCCTCAGAGCTATCCCAGTGCATACTATAGGTTTGACTCCTGTAAGGAGATAAAGAAAACCTAATATTTAGTAGTGGCCCCGTAATCATTGACGAACATGCCTATTACATAAGGCATCCTCTTCAAACACTAATCCGCCGTAGTTTGAATCTACCGCGCAGAGCATTTAAAACTGAGGAGCCTTCATCATGAGCGCACGCGACCTCACTCATGGCTTCAGTCATTATGAATTGGGTTCTCACTACGAAAAAACTTCGTAAAAAATAAAAACCAAAAGAAAATAAGAATAACTATCCAATAAGCTTTCCATCATATCGTGGATGTACTTGTGTGGATTTCTGACCAGACGCTGAATCAGGCGTCATTCCTCCTTCACTGACATATCAAGTAAACCAAAATCCTTAATACATCAACGAATGGGAAGGGGACGGTCGGGAGGGCCCCAGTCGTCAATGATTACGGGGCCACTACTAAATATTAGGTTTTCTTTATCTCCTTACAGGAGTCAAACCTATAATTTATTAGTGGCCCCTCCATCATTGACGAACATGCCTGATATCTAAGACTGGAGGGGGACATTCGTAATCATATCATAACTCTAGAAAAGCAGATAATAAAAACAACCACATAGTATTCTTACTTTTTGAAAAATGTATTTAATACGGCGTAGGCCGGAAATATACAAGAAAAAGGGGTTCAGGCAGGTGCGTGCTTCAAAGAAGCCTGCCCGACAAAAATGGGTAACCCTGAAGATTCTGAACACAGATCTGTAGTTACAAAAGGCACCCCACTCAACGAGTGGTGACAAAAATAATAAGTTATAAGTTTATATGTGCACATCATAAACCCCAAAATACATGTGGAGATCAATTGCTAATGAACTCCATTGAACTAATATTACATTGCTTTCGCAGCTAAAATTACTATAACAACACCGTTGTTTTGTACTAAACTTTGTACTAGCACAAATTCTCGCAGAGAAATTTTCATATCACATTTTAACCTTAAATTGTATCACAGCTCTCATACTCCGGCGGGGTCTAGGGTGTCCTATGTCAACTGACTGCACCCCCCCCCTTCCGTGAAAATAAACATAAGTGACTGCAGGGCCACCTAGACCCTCTGCCTTAAAGCTATACATGGTAAGGAAGGTTTGTCTAGAGCAACTGACAAGTATCTAGAGAGAAACGTATGATTAGACGCCCACAACTGTGTGGACGCAATATCTTCAACTGAAAAGTTTTTCAGGAAACGTAAAGAGGCCGCCCACTTGCGTAAATCGTGGGCCCTACTCACAACGCCGGGATTACTCTCTTTAATGACTTCTACCAGAAGAGAGGCTAATCGCCGTTTAAGTAAGCGTTTACCCGTACTCGCTACCCATAAAGCACCTTGGGGGTTATGAGGAGCTATTCTCAAATATTTGGTTAGAGCTTGCACTGGACATAAAATATGATGCACCTTTCCCCTTTTTAACGCCGGCACCGTGAACTCAGAAAACACGTGTGCACTATGCTCATTCTTGGCTACAAACGCCGGGGAGGGTGCAATGGAAATTGAATCATTAAGTCTACCAAACCTAAGACAATTAGGTGTGTTGCTCATCGCCGCCAGCTCAGACACTCTGTTTCCGGTGGCCAAAGCCAAAAGGAAAACTGCCTTCTTTAAGATTAAAGCAAAGTCTGCAGTATTTTGATACAGACGAGAATGAAGTAAAGACAAAGCTTTGTCCAGAGACCAAGTAGGCATGAGCTGACGGGGAGGTGGGCGGAGTTTAAAACACGCTCTCATAAATCCTGTTTCCTCCGCCACCGGTATGGATAGACCTGTAAGGTCGAAAAAGGGCACTCTAATCGCAGTTAAGTGATTCTTCAAAGTAACCACAGATAAACGTTTCTGCTCAAACAGATAGTTCAAGTAATTAAAAACCAATGCCACTGAGGGTACAGTTTGTTCCGTTCTAACAATCCAAGAAGTAAAAGCTTTCCAATGAGATTGATATTGTCGCTTAGTAGACTGAGTATATTGATTGAGCAATTTATTGGTCACATCCCTACCGTATGGTGCTAGCCACTTGGCCTCCTGAATGTCCATAATGCAAAAGTCAGCGAGGTCTCTAGGTTGCCAATCGTGTCTAAGTGGAAGTACCCGACCGGGAGCGATACCGGGTCCGGGCACCACATTATTAATTGCTGGTACCACACCTGCGCCGGCCACAGGGGCGCGATTAGCGAGACTAAGCCTCGATAAACTCGTAGTTTGTTCACTACGTGGCACATTAGTGACGCATCTGGCGGCGGAAACAGATAGATGGAGCTCCATCTGTTCCAGTCTGTCACTAGGGCGTCTGGCCCCCCTGCCGGCGTTATCGCCCGGCGGGTGAGGTATAGAGGGAGCTTGTGAGTCTCCTCGGACGCAAAAAGATCCACTTGTGGATGGGAGAGCTCCGCAATCATTAGGTCGAAAATGGGTTGCTTGAGCTCCCATTCTACTGTCGTGCTCTGTCTCCGGGACAGAGCGTCTGCCCAGACGTTCGCTACGCCTGGGAGATAAGATGCGTGAAGATAAATATCTAGACTGGTGGCTAGAACAAAAATCTCTTCCGACACGAGTAGCAACTTCCTTGACCTCGTTGACCCTTGTTTCTGAATACAGTGAACTGCATTCAGATTGTCCATTCTGAAGGCCACTGACTTGCCCCGTAACGCCGGGCCGTGAGCCTGAAGGAAATACAAGGGGACTAGTAACTCTTTGACATTTATGTGAGAGATTTCTAAGTGGGACCAAAGTCCCTGACCCTGGTGCCCCTGATTTGACTGAAATCCCCACCCTATGGTGCCTGACGCATCCGTGTCTACCCATACCGTTGGAGGAGGAGAGGTCCATGACATGATTGAGTGCAATGTTTCCCTCTTCGCCCAGACCGCTAGTAAGGTGTGGATTAATTTTGGTATGGGCCATAATTTTCCCGCCGGTAAGAGTGGGAAATATTTGTTGCCTTCCAATATTAATCGTTTTACTTTCAACCGGCCCAACTTGACAGTTAGCTGAATCCAGTTGAGAGAGCCGACCAGAGACTCCCAGACTCTTCGTGTCGTAGTCAGACTGTGAAGAAACCTGAACAGTTTCCTGCGAAACCTGTTGCGATTGTCCACACTCTGACTCAGAGTGAGAGCGGCGGTGTCCCAGACCAGCCCTATCCACTGAATTACTCTTGAGGGAACAAGGTTTGACTTTACCAGATTTACCTTGAAGCCTAGAGTTTTGACATGATTTAAAATGATATTGACATGTTTTATGCATAAATGTTGTGTCTCTGCCACCACCAGCCAGTCGTCTAGATACCACAACACTCTGATTCCCTGTTTTAACAACGGCATCAGGGCTTGCCGGACTAGTTTCGTGAATAGTCGAGGTGCTAGGTTCAAACCGAACGGCATCCTCTGAAAAACAAAATTTTGGTGCTTGATCCTCAAGGCCAGAAACCTTTGAAATCTTTTGTTGACCGACACGTGCCAATAGGCGTCTGTCAGGTCTAGGGAACACATCCAGCCTCCCGGCGGAAGTGTTAGCCTGATTTGATGAACTGTTAACATTCTGAAAGACTCGTTGTAAATGTGAAGATTCAGATAAGACAGGTCTACGACCGGCCTCATCTGAACACTGTCCCGTTTGGGAACCAAAAACAGTTTTGACGTGAATACAGGGTAATCTGGAGGGACCGGGATGATGACATTCTTGGCAATCATCTCCTGGACCAGCGACTCCACCTCTAATGAAACACAATTTGCCGTTGTCGGCTGACGTAAGCGAGGTCGCCGGAGCCACTGCCAAGTGATGCCTTTGCGTGCCACCATCCGTGCCCAGGTTTTTAACGGCCATGCTTGGTGACACGTTCGGAACGACCCAGTTAGCAGACAAGGGTTCGCCGGCTGTACTTCCCTCGGTTCCTCCGGCTCTAAGACAGGCACTGGGAGTGAGAAAGACTAGTTTTTTGATGGTGGGTTTGGTGGTGTTGGACGCTTCGCCGGCTGGCTGGTGTGGGCCGAAGACTGGCCCTGCCCCGGCTTATACTGGCCGCGTCCCCTCTGTCCTGAAAACCCTCTCTGTCTATGCCTGAACTGACCCAGGGGGGATTGGGAGGACTTAGGCGGAAGAAACGGCTTAGAACCCCCTGGCTGAGCTTTAGTAGGAGGCTTAGGTTTGGGGAAGTTAAATGCAGGTTTCTTAGCCTGTGCGGGACTGTGCTTCACGGCCTGTGCCATGTTAAACACTGTTCGCCATACATCAGGGGACATTAAAGAAGGCGTAAGTACTGGGGACATTACCACCTGGTTAGCAATGCGATCAGGCAGCTTGCGAACTAATGACATCCTAAGATCCTGTCGTGCTCGCACCGCCTCAAGTAAGGCTGTGCGTATGTCACCTAAGGATTGAATCGACGACTGAAGAATCAGACGCCGGGATAACTCAACTGATCTTCGAGCATCCGCGTCTGCGATTGCCTGAGTAGACCTGAGTAAAGACTTAGCCACCTGTTGAGAAACTATGTACTGTGAAAACAGGCGGAAAGCTTTTCCCCTTAGCCTAAATTCTCTGTCTAGGTGAGAAGGGGTAGGGGTAGTGAATGGTTCCTTTAGTTCACAAAGATTAATCTTAGGGGCAGCTAGAAAAGAAAATAAAGCTGACGGAACTCCGCCGGCAGAACCTACCGGCATGGAGAACCATGAATGTGTATCCTGAGGGATCTGGTGGGAAGATTTAGAAGTGAAAGTGGTTGCAAAGTTTTGAGCCTCTACCTCCCAATCCACCCAAGGTCCTGGTCCCAACTGTCCCACCTTCAACACTGGATTAGCTGTCTCGTCTGTGACGGTCTGTAAATCTAGTTCAGGAGTAAGAGCCGACAAAGCCTTAATATCATTAAACCCATCCAGCTTAGACCAGTCTGAAAAAAGTTTTGAAGCTGAGGCAGGGGGTAAAGCAGGCTTAGATGCATAAACAAAATAATCCTGATGATAATAACTAGGTATAGCCTTGATACAGTATTTACGTCCAAAACATTACCCAAGGCATCCAATGCCCTTAATTTCTTTGACTTATTTCCCTGGATAAACCACTCACGTGGTACCGGGAGTTCCCCTGACAAGGTAGGCTGGGCAAGCTCTGGCTTAGAGGGGTTCAAAGGGACCCATGACTCGTCTGGCCCATAAAGCAGGGGCATAGCTACCTTTCTAAGAGGCGCTTTGTCTAGAGGGGGTGGATTAACATCCGTAATGACCCTGACATTTGACGTAGTGAATGCCGCCGTAGCTGGCTTAGAGCTCCCTGCCGGTGACAGAGTAGGAGGGTTAGGAATCTTAGATAAATCGATTGACGTTATCAGAGGCCGTACCGCAGAACTTGTCAAGGGAGCCCCCAAGTCCATTGTGGGGTTTTCTCATTGTTGATTAAAGAATTTTGATAGAGCATGAGTAAGTAACCCATCAATTTCTTGTGCTGTAACAAACTGGTTAGATGCAGAACTTTCAGGTGAATCAGTATTATCATGGGCGGCGTCCAGGCCTGAGCCTGACCCTTGTCCATCCCTATCTGAAATTAATGACACTTCATCTTGTTCCTCCCGATCCTCCTGAGAAGACCCCGCCGAGGCAGGGGCACCTTGTTTCCAAGATAAGTCAGGGATAGAGGATGGGGTCGCCGCGTCCCTGTGGACATCGGCTACTGTGTGACTCGTATGAGTCGGACGTGGATGGTCAGACCCTGGCTGAGCAAACCGCCAAACACCGAGGCTCTGGCCTACGCTCTCTTGAGAGTCTGAAACATTCTCAATTATTGAATTTCCTGAACTTTCCGTTTCTAGGGTTAAAATATCAATGGGTAAATCTTGTTTAGGGACAGGCGCTTCACTATATTCTGAGGCTGTAACAGAAACATTTTCAGGTGTAGAGGTACGATGAGATGCACTAGACTTAGTAGAATGTCGAGAGGACTTCTTATGGGAATCCTTTTTGGAGGATTTGTGGCTACGGTGTGACCGCGAACTAGACCTAGGTTTGGAAGAATCACCACCATGACCACTGGGGGAAGCTTCAGTCTTACACTTCTTACTCGCCGGGGAAGAGGCCCGACTTGAAGACCGCTGTCTGAGAGGTGACCTTGACCTCGATCTCGCCTGCGACGAGGAGGTGGCTGCCGGGGGAGTAGGCTCTCTCGGGCGTTTAGACGTATCCACAGACGATACAGAACCCTGGCTAGTCTCTGTCGGCTTAAAACCCGTTACTCTAGAGGTACGTTTAGGGGGAGGGTGCTCTGACAGCAACTTATTCCAAAGTGGGACGTTGTCACATTGAAGTGACTTATGTGCGACAATGGTAGTGTAGGCCGACATTTGTTGTCTGACCTCTCTCAACGCTACCGCCGCGGTCTTGTCATTGTCACACAGGACTTTATTGGCTAATTGGGAGCAAAAGGAACAATTAATTGTAACCCAGAGACCCCTTGAACGGTCTAGACATCTAACACACCTTATGCAAAGGGTATGCGCAAAAATTGGGATACCCGCGCAAGTAGGGGTAATGCACAGGGCAAAAACTGGGGCCACAGTAGCCATGACAGAGACTGGTGTGAGGAAACTACCGCCGGGTCTGTATTGGTCCGCCGGAGCTCAGCTCTGGAAAAATAAAGAAAAATTTCCAGGAATTAATGCTCATAAGGTTAACCCACGTGTTCGCATACAAGTGTTAATAACCCGCCGGGTAACGGGATGCAAAGACACAGCTAACACATCTCGCTACGCGGCTGGGTGTAAAGAGGCTAAACAAATCTTCTTAGCTAAAGAACATGAAGAATACCCTCCGATATAATGGTCCAGTATGGCACTTATAGTCTGTAGGAGGTGGTGACTGTCTCAAGATTCAATTTTGTAACAAAGCCCCCCTCATAAAGACGCCGGCCCTTGAAATATTTTAGTAGAATAGCCCAGGGCAGGAATATACGAGATCTGATTTTTTAACGAATTGTCCCAAACGATCGTCGTAAAAATAGAAGGCGGCGATACTGAAAGTATCACCCAATTAAGGTTAATCGAAATTGAATTTGTTTATAAATTCCTTAGTTCCTCCACTTAGGGGCACCCGCCGGGTGTGGGAATCGATTTGGTTAAACCTCACTGAACCTTCAATTGCCGTAAGAGTAAAGGCAGCGATACACAGAGTATCACTCAAATGGATTGGTTAACTATATGAGACCTAAGTCGTTTATCCCAACCTGCTCAGGTGCACCCGCCGGGTGAGAAGTCTAAAAGTTAACCCCACAAGTTCCTGACCCCACTTCTTTGTAAAAGATCGCCGGGGAGGAACGCCTAAACAACAGCTAGGTTTTCCATGTGGTTGTCGTAAACCAGGTAGAAAAACCTATAAAAACGAGTGTTCTCAAGAACGTCGTTTCTTTATATATCTAAATATATATGTAAGGATGGGTACAGCCATCCCGCCGGGAATTTAAAGGAGGCCTGAAACCAGGCACCCACAGAGACGCAGTCCTGGAGAGCCACAGACACCTCCCCACGCCGGGGAACCAGCCAGAGTTAAAAACCACGTGTGGCCCAACACTGCTCATCGGTCAGGATTTTTCATGGTGAAACCGAGAAAAAACCCGCCGGAAGGCAAACCCCACCCTGAACAGACACCATCTGAACAATACGACACGAGGAGAGACACGCACGACTAACCAAGGTCACAACATAATCCGTGGAATTAGCCAATACACAACTAAACCAGGAAACTAATATAGTCCGAGGAATTAGCCAATACACAACTAAAACCCGAATACACATGACACAGTAGGGCATATTTATAAAATAAATAATAACACTAGACATGTGGCAAAGCTACGAGCGGCTGGCTAGGCCTAGGTAGACGGCATGAAAATAGTTGAAATATAAACACACACTGGAATATCACAACAGGAACCACCGCCAACACACCACCGAAGCGATAACTTCCCACCCCGGGAAGCCTGACACGGACCCAGAAAAAACTTCACTAAGTGAAGAAAAATACGCTGGGAACGTCAGCAAACACACAGCTTACCTCATCAGAAGGATAAAAGGCAGCAATAATTAACGCGTAATGAAAGCCGCCTGCATCACCAACTAACACAACTGTGAAAAGTTCACGTGTCCACAACAGGACCACGAGGGTACATCCGAAATAGATGCCCCATACACACGACCCAAAATACACTGCACTGCGGGCAACCAGCCCAGGACACTCCTGCTACGCCTATCCTAACCTTACTCGATACATCCTAGAGTAAACAAATGAGAAAAAACTCACTAGGGACGCAACGAATGCGGAACCAGCGGAGCCTGAAAGGTACGTCCGGGCAGGCTGAGCGCAGAGCAAAGAAGGAGGAATGACGCCTGATTCAGCGTCTGGTCAGAAATCCACACAAGTACATCCACGATATGATGGAAAGCTTATTGGATAGTTATTCTTATTTTCTTTTTGTTTTTATTTTTTACGAAGTTTTTTCGTAGTGAGAACCCAATTCATAATGACTGAAGCCATGAGTGAGGTCGCGTGCGCTCATGATGAAGGCTCCTCAGTTTTAAATGCTCTGCGCGGTAGATTCAAACTACGGCGGATTAGTGTTTGAAGAGGATGCCTTATGTAATAGGCATGTTCGTCAATGATGGAGGGGCCACTAATAAATCACCTCCTTTACGTAGGGCACGTGGTACCCGTCTTGCAACTCAATCCCACCCCTACTCTGTGCAACTCTCCAACCCAAGAGTGAAACGTTACTCTCAAACTTTCTTCTACTCAACAGCTGAGCTCTGGAACTCTCTCCCAGAATCAGTCTTTCCCTCTTCCCTATGACTTAAATTGCTTCAAACTCCGTGTGTCCAGGCATTTTGGCTCGAACGTCCCTTGATTTTGGCCCTGTCACTCTTTCAACTATGGGGGAGGCACTCGCTATAGGCAGTTATGCCTTTTGCCTCCCTCAATCACATAGAAAAAAAAAAAAAAAAAAAAATCTACTCGTTCCAAACTTTTTACTCCCTTGAACATCGTTATTAAGTCGCCTCGTTCCCTTCTCTCTTTCAAGGTAGGCAATTGTAGTGTCTTAAGTCTTTCCTCATATGTCAACTCCTTCAATCTTTGGATCATCTTCGTTGCTATCCTTTGGACTTTCTCTAATTTGTTTATATGTTTTTTCAAATGTGGTGACCATATCACTGCTGCATATTCTAATCTTGGTCTTATCATAGTCATTATCAGTTTTCTTAACATTTCTTCATCCAAATAGTTAAATGCCACTCTCATATTGGTTATTATTCCATATGCTCCTCCAATGATCATGTTAATATGCTTCTCCGGGGATAGATCATCTTGTATTATCACTCCAAGGTCCTTCTCATGCCGTGTTTTGCCGATTATTTCAATTCCTAATTTGTACTCCCAAGCCTAATCTCACTTGTTCCCACTTCCAAAACATGACACTTTTCTGCATTGAAACTCATTTTCCAGGTTTGGCTCCATCTGTGCAACTCATCTAGGTCCTTTTGAAGATCCTGACAACTTTCTATACAGGTGACATTCTTCATGATCTTAGCATCATCCGCAAACATATTCATATGACTATTCAAGTTTTCTGGCATGTCGTTTACATAAAGTAGGAACATTATCGGACCCAACACTGATCCCTGTGGTACTCCGCTCGTCACACTCCTCCACTGTGAATATTCGTCTCGTATCGTGGTCCTCATTTCTCTTCCTATTAAAAAGTTTTCCATCCATTTTAACATCCTACCATGTACACCTCCAACAACCTGCAATTTCCACAATAACCTTTTGTGAGGCACCCTGTCAAAGGCCTTTTTCAGGTCCAGGTAAACACAGTCAACCCATCCCTCTCTCTCCTGTGTAACATCTACAAAAGCTTAATAAATTAGATACACAAGATCTCCCTTCCCTGAATCCAAACTGTTTCTCGCTAAGCACCCCCTGTCCCTCAATGAAGTGTGTCCACTTTTTCCTTATAATTTTCTCACAAATTTTACAAACAATGCTGGTGAGGGACACCGGTCTGTAGTTAAGCGGATTTTCTCTGTCTCCTCCTTTGTAAATTGGTACTATGTTAGCTCTCTTCCATTCCACTGGCAGGTCTCCCTCATTCAGTGAAGATTTGATGATTTCATAGATTGGTTCCACTAACTCTTCCGCACATTCTTTGAGGATCCATCCAGCCACTCCATCTGGTCCCATTGATTTTCTCACGTCCAAATCCTGCATCAATTTCAGCACTTCACTTTTTGTCACTTTCATTTCAGGCATCTGTGGTGTTCTCATTTCTCTATCAGGTTCTATAAACTCCTCCTCTTTTACAAACACTGACTGAAGCTTTTCATTCATAACTTCACACAATTCTTTATCTTTCTCATAGCTGTTTGTTCCAACTCTTAGTCTGACAATACCTTCTTTTGTTTTTATTTTTCCATTTACAAATCTATAAAATAGTTTTGGCTCATTTTTGCACTTCTCTACAATATTCCTTTCATATTTATATTGTTCCTCGCGTCGTATCTTTACGTATTCATTTCTTTTCTCCTTGTACTTATTCCAGTTATTTTCACTATGGCTCTTCCGTGCTATATTCCAGCCTCGATTTCTTCTATCCTGTGCCTTACTACATATTGAACCATTCTTTCTTTACCCCTGATTGGAACCTTGGGACATATTTATGTATCCCTTCTTCATATACTTTCAGGAAAAGTCTATATTTGTCTTGAACCATTTCCAGGCTTTCTAGTTCCTTCCAATTTATACTTTGGAAATAATGTTTCAATGATTTAAAATCAGTTTTAGCATAATTGTATCTATTTATTTTATGTCCTTCATTTCTCTCCTCATTTTTTCCCAAATCCATCTCCATTTCTAAAATCTTGTGATCACTTTTTCCCAAGGGACAACGATAATTTATCTTTCTAACATCATGTGGATCACTGGTGAAGACTAGGTCTAGCCTGGATGGTTCATCCATCCCTCTGATTCGTGTGTTTTCTCTAACATGTTTTCTGTTACTAGATTCAGTAATTTACTGCCCCAAGATTCATTATTATTTCCCGCATCTAACCCTTCCCAATTAACTTCCTTACAATTGAAATCTCCTGTTAATAATAATTTCTCCTATAAAAGTATTTTTAGTGCATCTAGAGATTCCGTGATTAGTTGATCATATTTATCCCGCTTCCATGCTCTAGTTTGTGGTGGTATATAAGCCACTGCTATATCAGTTGCTTTGTTGTCCTTGTCTTTTATTGTCACTGCTATAATTTCTGATCTATTATTGCCTAGGTTTATCTCACTTGCTTCTATATTTTTGTCAGTCATTATTAACACTCCACCGCCCACTTTTCCTTCTCTATCTTTTCTCCACACATTGTACCCTTCCCATCCCAACACTCCCAATTCAGTACCACCTCTCAACTTTGTTTCTGCTAAGCACATAATATGTGGTTTATGTCTCTATATAGTCATTCAAATTTCTTAGACAGCAAGCCATCCACATTACTATACATCAGCTTCATCACCCCCCTTCTTATACCTTTCTTTTTTTTTTTCCCTAATATTCCCAGACTACTCTACTCCCCCCCCCCCCCCCACTTCCACTCCACCTTCTCTCCCTTGCTCCCCCGTGCTCTCCACCTGCCCTGTTCCTCTCACTTGTTCCTGGTTTACACCAGTCTCTCCCTCCTGTCCTTCGGTACTGGTACTCGCTTCCCCTGTCTGACCGTTCATCCCTAAGTTCTCTGTTTGCCCCTCCGTCTTCCTCTGTGGGCTTTTGATGAACTATTTCTTCTTCTTCGTTCCTACCAGTCTCCAATAAAAAAAATCCACTTCTTGTTCTGTTCTTTTGGCATTCAATTCCTTCACCTCATCCCTCAAACTTTTCATTTTGTTTCTTTCATCTAAGTCCAAGTCTGTTTCGATGTAAATATCCTTATCTTTCAACCTCCATTTATTATTCATTATTTCCTCTACTATTCCTACTGTGCGAAACTGCACTTTCATTGGCCTAGACAGGCTAGACTCTTGTTTATATTTTCCAATTCTATGCATGTCTTCGATTTCATTCGCCCACTCTCTCACACCCTCGTCCACTACCTGTAGAATCTCCCTCACTCGGTCTCTCTCTATCCTACTTCTCTCCTCTCTCTTTACATTGTGTTTCTCCTTATCTCCTCTTATCACAATACATTCTTTCTTCCAGCAGTCTCCCTCACTAGATTTTCCTTCTGTCTAATTACCTTAACTACATCCTTTTCAAAGTTACCTCCCTGCCTATGTATCTGTTGCTCCTTTACTATCTCCGAAAATTTAAAATTCCTTACCTCCTCGTTCTTTTGAAATTCATCCTTCTTTAATTCAACATCCTTCATATCTTTCTTCATCCTGTCCATTTCTTCCTGCATTTCGCTAATACAAACCCTTAACACGTAATTCTCATCCTTCAGAATACCAATTTGGTTTGCCATCCGTTTTTCTCTTCGTTCATAATCTAAGCTTTTTGTCTCCTGTTCCTCTAGCTTCCGCTCCAGTTTATTCAACCTCACCGCAAATGCAGATATTGCTACTCCCTCCTCTGAGAACCCTGAAATATCAAATCCCTCATGATCACGATCATAAGGGTCTCTGGTTACCCTGCTTGGGGGCAGGCCCGGCAGGCTGAGCCGGTTCCTCCCACTGCTGGCCATACTGCCAGCTGGCCTTTGTTTACACCTGTTCGGCTCCACATGGGGTAAGGAGGAGCATAGCCTGATGCGTAAGGAAACAATTAGTGTGCTAGGAAATATCTTGGCTTCAAAGGATGAAATAGTCATGTGTGGGGACTTTAACTGCAAGGAAGTGAATTGGGAAGATCTTGAAGCCGGAACAGGGGAGGAAAGTTGGGGCTATGAATTTTTAAGTATGGCCATGGAAAATTCTATATACCAACATGTAAAAGAGTCAACAAGAGTAAGGGGAAGTGATCAACCAGCTAGATTGGACCTTCTATTCACAAGAAGGGAGGAGGAGGTTCAAAGTATTCAGTACCTATGCCCACTAGGAAAAAGCGACCATGCAGTTCTAGACATAGACTTACTATTGAAGTATAATCTACCCAAGGGAAGGGAAAAGCACAAGGAAAATCACTGGATGTATTCCAGAACCATTTTCGAAGGACTACAGGATTTTTTCAAGTCACAAAATTGGGATCAGGTGTTATCTGAAAGTGAGGTAGACAAAAAACTCAAGGCATTCATGGAGATCTATGATACGGGTATAAAAACTTTTGTCCCTAAGTACATTAATAAAAGGAAAAAAAGTAATCGCAAAGTATGGTTTAACCGCGAATGTAGGCAAGCACAGGAAGCAAAAAACAAAGCCTGGAAAAAGATGAGAAACTGGGATTCGGAAGATAACAGGCAAAAGTATAAAGAGGAGAGAAACAATTATAAACCATGAGAAAGGGATAGTGGAGAACTATGAAAAGAATCCAAAAATGTTTTTCAAGTTTGTAAACGGCAAAAGGAAGATAAAAGCCACGATCGTAAAGATTAAAAGTGGAAACAGAATCATAGAAGAGGATACAGAAATTGCGGAAGAACTAAATAGAAATTTTGCATCAGTATTTACAAAAGAAGGAGAATTCATTGCACCAGAAACCAATGAGATAGGTACAGAGGAAATGCCGGAAGTCACATTTAACAGACCAGAGCTCATAGACAAAATGAGTAAGGTGGATCCAAACAAAGCCGCCGGACCGGACGGAGTATCAGGCTGGATTATTAAAGACCAAATCATTGGACACAGGGATAGTACCTACAGAATGGAAAAGAGCAAACATTATTCCTATATTTAAGGGAGGAAGCAGAGATAAACCACTGAACTATAGACCTGTATCACTATTGAGCATCCTCATGAAGATTCTGGAAGGATTAATAAGGGACAAATGGGTGAACTACCTGGAATCCAAAAGATTAATTACTGACCGACAATTTGGATTCAGAGGAGGCAGATCATGTGTAAGCAACTTGTTGAGTTTTTACTCTAGAGTAATAATAGACACAGTGGACAAGAGGGAAGGATGGGTAGACTGTGCCTACCTAGACTTTAAAAAGGCATTTGACAAAGTTCCACACAAGAGATTGCTGTGGAAATTAAAACATGAGGGAAAAGTAGGAGACAAACTGCTGAAATGGATGGAGAGCTACCTTAGCGGAAGACAGATGTGAACATCAGTAAGGGGGAAATCGTCAAACTGGACTCAAATTACGAGTGGAGTACCACAAGGATCTGTCCTAGCCCCAATCATGTTTCTAATATTTGTAAATGACTTACCTGAGGGACTAACAAGCTACATGAGCATGTTTGCGGACGATGCTAAGCTGCTTAAAATGATCAGAACCCAGGAGGATTGCCTTGAGCTCCAAGCAGATTTGCAAAAGATCCATGAATGGAGCATCAAATGGAATATGGAGTTCAATGCAGGGAAGTGTAAGACTCTAGAAATGGGTAAAAGCAAGTACAGACCTAGAAAAGATTATAAACTAGGAAACGAAGTGATTCCCAAAGCAGAAAAAGACTTGGGGATAGAATTTAAGGATAACATGTCTCCAGAAAGCCACGTAAATAAGATAGTGAGAGAATCACTAGCGCTATTGGCAAATATCAGGATGTCTTTCAATTATCTTAATGAAAACACCATGAAACAAATAATAACGGCAATAATAAGACCCAGGATGGAATATGCATCTGTAGTGTGGTCCCCTCACATGAAGAAACATATCCACAAAATTGAGAGGGTACAGAGAGCAGCTACGAGGATGATCCCAGGTTTGGAAAATTTGGAGTACCAAGAGAGGCTCGAGAGATTGAATCTACCTACACTGGAACAGAGAAGGAAATTAGGACAGCAAATTCAGATATACAAATGTGTTAGAGGTATTGACAAAATCGACCAAGAAAACTTCATAGAGGGGGATGGAGGTGAGGTCACAGCTACAAACTAAAAGTGCTTAATAGTAAATCTGATCTGAAAAGTAAAAGATTTCCTACCAACTCGATTAGTGGGTGGAACAAATTGCCAGGCGAAGTAGTGTCTGCACCATCAGTGCATAGTTTCAAAGCACGGTATGACAAACATATCTTAGGAGGCGGGAATTAACGAGCATGCTCACTCCCGCAAATACAACTAGTGTAAGTACAACTAGTGTAAGTACAAGTTTCGGTGGGAATATCCATTACTTTTTCTTTCTTACTCAAATCAAACTCAACTCTCACCTTTTTTAACTAGGGAGTATATTCACTAATTGCATTTAAATTATAATTAATAAACAAAAGGACAACACATATGAACGCTACAAAAATACCAAACCACCAAACAGGCGCTGGCTGAATCAGCTGTCTCTAGCACGTCCGCCCTCCACCACGGTCTGACTGTGTGTGGACATCAATCAAAGCGTTCCCTCCCGGCCCAAGTGATACCACAGCAGGAGATGAACACTATTCCAAATTTCAAGGCCAGGATAGACCCAACCATCTCGCCTATTACTCCCTTCACTCGGATAACAAAACCGTAATCTTTAAGGTGAGTTCACTGGGCAAAACTCTAGAAGTTTCAGGTTCACCTACTAAGTAGATTCTCACTAATTACATAATTGTAATTAATTTCCAAGAAACAAGTACAAGTTTTCTTTCCCTTTCTAAAAAGGCTATACCTGACTATAAAACCAAATAATTATATCCAGTAACACCGGGTAATAATTCACTAGACTATTCCTTACATAAAAGGCAACCGCAGTTTATTTAAAATAAACGATGCATGACTAGATTCTATTTTGCCAAATCTAAGCAGATCTAATAATTCCGGTATTATTTCCACCATGCAACATTAACTCCTCTGTATTATTCACAGGCGAGCTGCTGCATTACCGGAGAAGATTCTCTTCAACAATTAGAACGAATAACCACTGGAGGAGCCTAACACCTTATATTTTAAGGTGAGTTCATTTTTTACAAAACACTAAATGTTTCCGGCTCACTAATTAGTGACTAAGTCACTAATCATATTTTTGTTAATAACCATGACCCAAAAACCATTTATGCCCTCTGTCACATGCAAACAGGTGTTATTATCTGTGTGGGGTTCGGTATAAGTCTTACATTTCAGGTACCGTAAACAAAATGCCCAGGTATTATGGAAGCAAAGTATGTAAGCTTTTTTAGAAATATCTTTTTCTAGAACCCCTAGCTCCTCTCCATCTCCTGACAAGAAAATGTCTGGATCTAGCAGGAAAAGACATAGGTCCCACAACTCAAATTCTTCCAGTAAATAAACACAAGAAATCGAGCAAATCTCAAACTAAAAGGCGACCTGCTAAGTACCAAACTTCCCTGACTCGACTCGCAGTCATGATTCCAAAATCCTGCATTCTACACCACATACCCCCAGATTTTTGACATTATCTAATGTGGTCAGCCACATTAAGGCACCCTAATCTGATTCAGGTGAATATTGAAGCTGAAGTACATAAACCCATACACTAATCACCTGTTCAGCCTTCTACGGACTTACCTGTTCGTTTAGATCCCTCTCTGGCAGCTCCAGATATTTTGGTAACAGTAAGGTTGGGCAATAGGGAAAAAAGTACTTCCTAAAGGATACCCCAGAACCTTTGGTCATAAGCAATGCTATGGAAGGGTAGTATGAATTAGAAACCAGTAACCATACCGAGGAGGGTTGGAGTAGAATGAGTACCATGGTTCTCCATTAGAACAAAGTGAAGAAGAGTTTCCTGATATAGTCCCTACTCAGAGCCCGCCTGGTGGCTTGGTGGGTGAACTTCAAGTATTTTCTTAAATCTATACACGAGTTGACAGACAAAAATTGAACAGAAATTTACGTCTTTAGATAAAGCTATCCGAGATCTCCAAGTAGGTCTCTGGCTCCACTCATGTTACAATATGCCATACCAGACACAGTTCCACTGTCTCATTTACCTGTCCAGCCTAAACAACCTGCTCATGAAATGTTCAAGAAACCTCCCCCTCTACTAATTGGTGAATCTCGATACTGGAAACAATTACCAGGATAGCACCTACTAATGCTGACACAGGCCATTCAGACTTGGTGACAATACCAAATGAGCGGATTATTAAAACAAACGAGCTTAGACATCTACATACAAAGATGCACAAGACCGATTGCTGGACGTAATCAAAAATTTACCACTATGCATATATACAACTCCGACTCTATTCCCCAGGAGTTCTGGAAATATCTCAGATCTCCAACAATAGTTTGTAAACCAACTAGTTGACCCCATGATTAATACACCTACCCTGCACGGACTGACTAAGACTTCAAACTACGACAAAGAACCCATAGGTTACTGTCAAATTTTATCACACAACAATAACTTGCACAAGCCATGAGGCAAGTAGCAGATTCTACCCCTGATCAAAACTCCAGGTCTGCACTTCATTTTTATCAGAAGAGCTTCACGTGGTAATTCTCGGATGACCACTGGAATATCAAGATTGCAATTTTTGAAGCAACTAGAGCTAGACAGTAGCCACTCTCCCAATTGTCCAAGAATATGCCCAAGGATATTGCTACTCCGGCTCTCTCCTCACCTCGAATCACATGCAGATTGTTTCCCCAAATGACCTGGAATAAGGTTCATGCTCTGTTGCTAAGCCCTCAGAGGGATATGTTTGGGCAGTTTCTGGCAAACAAGCTAACCCCTCCTCAGAGCTCAGCCTAACAATGGTCAACTATCTCTAGAGTTAAAAAACATTGATGAACCAAATGTTGACATACTGTGGTCTTCCCCACACCATTACTAAGAACAAACCTTGATAGTCATGCAACATGTGACAAAGTTGGTTTTCAGAGTAAAATTAGAGAAATCAAAATCTCACTCCTACACAATCAGCAGAATGAATAGCATTAATCTGGGATACACAACTTCAGACTATAAAACAAAGTTCAACCAATGCCAAACGTCTTCAAATAAAACTGTTCAAAGTATTGCATACCAAGACTATAACCAGGAAACTTTGGGAATTCCCTATAGGCCCTTGAAACTGGGCTCAAAATTACAAGGCCCCTAGGCTTCCTCAAGTTGAAGGAACTAATCTGGCCAGACAACAAAGCCTTCCCTCTAACACCTCACAATTCCCCTCTCTTCATCCCAAAGAGAATTCTACACCCTTTGTCGTTTGTGGTAAAACCTCAGATAAAGGAATCAGTGACACATTGGTCAGATCCACCTCCCACTCTATGGGTGGACACAGACACCTCGAGTCTGATAGGATGGGACTATCAGTCAACGGAAGGCCATCAGAATCACGGGAAAGGGACAACATTAAGTCAGGGTCACATCAATACCCAAGAGCTAACAGTCCCTCTAATTTTCCCAGAGTTCATGCAATGTCATTGACCTCCAGGTCGGGCGGGTACCCGCCCCCGAAAGGGGTTGAAATAGGGGAGCTATCCCCCTGCCAAAGGCGGCTTTCTAGGGCCTTTCCTAGCTGATGCTGAGAGGATTGGGTTCTAGTCATGTGGTGATGGGCTGGTCTATCAGAGTGAGAACTGAGCGATCTCTGCCATTCCCACAGCTTACTCTTACTGTTCCTTTTACTTATATATTTTCTAGATCTCAAGTGACGGCGTCTCTTCCGTGGATTGACCTCCCAATCTACCAAGATTGGAAGCCAAAGCGTCACATTTTTCCTTTGCCCCTCAACTTTCTCTTCATAATTGCGGAGGGGCACAGGGCCCTGGGTGGGGCTTTGGTTTCCCGGGCGTTTCCGCACCCTCCTCAGCTCCCCGCCATGGAGTGGCTTCGGTCACCCAGGCTTTATTGTGGTCGTCAGGGAGGGTTCTGTGGGGGTGCTCGGTTATGGCCTTGGGGCTGTTCGGCCAGGCAGCTTGGGGAACAACAACAACAACAACAACAACAACAACAACAACAACAACAACCTCCAGGTCAATGGCATGCCGGATTGACAACATGACCACTGTAATTTGCTTGAGGAAACAGGTCCCCACCCGGGCCAGGTTTCCCCACGATCTCTCGGGAAAAAGACATGCTTTCTAGCCCAAAAAACATTCCATATTAATCCATGCAACATATCTACCAGGGATCTCCAACCTGTGGACGGATGCTCAGTCCAAGGGAAAGATTACCTCAGCGGAATGGGCTTTCAAACAAAAAGCAGCCAACCACTTAATTCTCCCATTTTTTACACCAAACCGATCTGTTTACATCTCGTAAAATCAACGAAGCTCCAGTCGTACATATCTCGGAATGATATAACACGAGAAAGGGGCCCAGATGCCCTCACAGTGAATTGGAACAGGTGGACATAGAATTATGATGTGAGAATCATTCATCACCTCAGGTTTTTCCAGGGTCAAATGGGCTGGGTTGCCCCTATGTGGCCTACTCAGGTATGGCACACTCAACTTACTCAGTGGTACAAAAACCTCTGCAACCCCCCCCCCCTGTCCTATTTCCACTCGAAAGAAATTGGAAACCTGCAGACCTCGCTCAATTTTACTATGTGGACATTCTCAAATCCAAGTGGCTACCGTCCTACGACAAGGAAATCACGGATACGCTCACTAATCAATACACAGCATCAACTTAAGACAGTATAGTTCACACTGTAAACAATTTACAACTTGGAGTGTAGAGTCAACCCAGCAGTCTCCATCGGTTGCTTTGTTACTGAAGCACCTAAATTGCTTAATTGGTTTTTGAAAACTAACAGTTAACACACTTATAAACCACGTATCGGCAGAAAGCAACCCTTCTTGTCTCTTACTGGTTTATCTTTGCCCGAGAAAGACGAACATGGTTTTATGTAGGCTTGCTTCAAGCTCAGAGCCCCAAATCGTCATTTGCTTCCTCAATGGTCAATCGCGAGGGTCCTAACTTTGTCACAGTCTAGGTCTTATCCTGTGAGATCAAATACAGACAAGAAACTTAAAAGAGTGTGTGTCTCTGATGACCCTGGCTACTGTTCATAGGGTCTCAGAATGGACAGCCATGGCAAGGCCTACTAACTGTCTTATGTTTTTTGCCCCTAATAATGATTCTGTACATATGGTTACTGCACTAGATTCATTGCAAAAATGAGCACCAGGAACATATCCTTACACTTCTTTATTCCTGCCTTGAAAAGAGCAAAGATACTCTATGCTCTATGCCCTGTTAAGGCACTATATACCTACTCTAAGTCTGTTATTCCTAGGAATATGACACAATTGTAGTTTCCTCCAGAAGGTTCAATAAGGTCAGGAAAGAAAGTGTTAGCATCCTTTATTGCAGATATAATTAAGGAAGTTGAGCCTCAATTGATTGCATAAAACCCATGATATGCACATATGGGCCACCACCAGGAGTTTTCCCCATTGGTTTTTCAGTGAAGGATATAACTCAGACGGGTCTTTGGTCCTCTAACAAGGCGTTCCCTAGCCATATGCTTATCGGTACATCTGGATAAGACACAAATTACCAAGCATAGCGTTGAGGCTGGAACATGCCCACTGAGGCCAAGTAGTAGGCCAAGTAGTATGCCAATAAGTAGATGGATATATTTGTTCAATGCTTTTATTACCAGTGTTGGAAGGTAATAGAAGTTGTGTCCTACCATCCACCTTAAAGGAAAAAGGAGGGGGCGTGTTAAGTTCCATGACAAGTTGGCAGGACACACAATCCGAATGGATAACAGGAGTGCTATTACTGCACTAGATCTGTTACATAGCAATACCTATACATTATTGCAATGTGTAACTTTATTGTTAATTTTATTTTTGTGATATACGATTACCAGTATTCACACCTCAGTAGTTCTATTTTTCTGAGATAAGGCTTCTTTAATGGTACCCGCCTTATACATCTTTTTCTTACTGCTATACTCTTATATTTAAACACATGTCACAGTTTTCGTGTTTTGGTCTTCCTAATATATTCTTGTTTTTAGCTTGATGAGCCTATGAAGATCCCTCCACCGGTCGTGATATTCTAGGCTCTTACGTCATTGACGTAAGGAGCCACCAATAAATTACGGTTTTGACAACCCGTAGGGAAGGAAGGAAAAACTAATATTTATTGGTGGCTCCTGAAGTCAATGACGACAATTGCCCTCCCACCATCCCCTTCCCACTCACATGCCCAACTTGATATACTTTAGAGGTCGCTCCTGGGCAGGAGGAGGTATGAGTCAGGCTTATGGGAAGCAGAGGAAGATCGGAATGCGCTGAGGCGCGGTGTTCAAACTGTGTTAATTCTTTTCTTTTTGATTTCCTACTTTTCAGTGGCTCCGTCTTAATGACGTACCTTAGGAATTATTAAGGGGTACCCCCTAAGATGATCTTGGTTCTCGACCGCCGTAATCGAGGTTAACCCGGGCTCTGAGGAGCCCGGAACGAGGCCATATTATCATAGGCTCTTACGTCATTGACTTCAAGAGCCACCAATAAATATTAGTTTTTCCTTCCTTCCCTACGGGTTGTCAAAACCGTAAACTCTAACACTATAAAAGCAAGGTGGTTCCTCTGTACATATGATGTATGTTATTCATAACTCTACTCAGCTATAGAAGTATCATTGAAAGTCGACAGCCACAACAGGGATATTTTTCAAGCTTTTTCAACAAAACATAAAACTTGGGAATTTTGTTATTCCTATCTATCTATCTATTGCCTGATGCCGTGATCCCCGAAAGGGTGGCCACGAACGAACCGCCCTATGCACCTTTGTCCCCAGTCAGTCGACGCCCCTCCCCCCAACCAGCACCGCCTTCGTTCATGTACTTCCTCACTCCATCCTTCCACCTCTCATTCGGTCTACCTCTCCCTCTCTGTCCCTCCACCTCGCTCTCGTACACCCTCTTAGTCATTCTCTCGCTTTCCATACGTTCCATATGGCCGAACCATCTCAAGTTGTTCCTTTTCACACTTTCCAGCACATCTACCTCCACACCACACCTCCTTCTTATTTCATTAGTCTGTCTATCCCTCCATGTAACTCCGCACGCACTCCTTAAGTAATTCATTTCCACTGTTCTCACTCTTGGTCTGAGTCTCTCAACCAACGTCCATGCTTCGCTTCCGTAAGTCAGTGTCGGGATTACCACACTGTCATGCAAGGACTTCTTCACTTCCATACTGACCACCCTATTTCTTGTTACTGCTTTTAGCGTTCCTACAACCCTCTCCCGCACTTCTTCATCCATAGTCCCATCTTTACTCAACACACTGCCCAGATACTTAAAAGAGTTGACGATCTCCATAGCCTGACCGTTCAGCTTAACCTCACACTCTGTGACTTCACCCCTTTCGAAGACCATAACCTTGCTCTTCCCCGCATTTACCTTCATATTCCGTTTTTCGCACACTGTTCCAAACTCATTTACCAGACCCTGCAACTCCCATTCATTATCACTCATCAGAACTGTATCATCCGCAAACAGCAGTATAGGTAGCTTCCACTCAATTCCCTCCCTTTTCAGCGATACACCAACATCCACTGCTCTTGATGGTACTGTATTTCTTTCATGACTCCATCCATTATTTATTCCTGCTGCATTATTATTTATTAGTGGCCCCTCCATCATTGACGATGTGCCTATTAGTATAATAGTCCCCTTTCAAGCAACCGCGGTCAGTTTGTTTGAAACACTCGCCGCAGTGGAAAGAGTACTACATCATAAGTGTAACGCTAATTCTTTTATGGAATCGTCTTTATGATTGGGTACTCACTATGAAAAAACTTTGTAAAAAAATAAAAAATAAAATGAACTTAAAATTTGTTATATTAACCCCTCCAACCCGGAAGGGCTCTTGAACGCCCATAACAACCTCGGCCCGCGCAACCCGGAAGGGCTCTTGAACGCCCATTGCTTGCGTGCGTGCTTTCGAATTCCGCGCGTACATTTTCGGTATCGTGGGACGGTAGGTGGCGCCACCAGGTGTAAACTACGCCACAGCAACAGTATCTACCCCGACGCCATCATGGACAGTACGCCAAATAGTGATTCCGCTGTGTCCGATACCGTGCTTCCTACGACGCCCTTGCTAGTTCGTCGCGCCTTACCCCGACGCCATCGCCTAAATGTGTTATCTCCCGGAGGTATTGAGACGACATTGAGACTTTATGAGCGAGCTGATGCCAAGCATAATGTTGATGATGAAGTCAGTGACGACTCCAGTAATTATAAGTCGAGTGATTATGGCCATGAGAGTGACAAAGAAGAGCAATTCCTGGGATTTGCGAGAGAACATGACAGTGATGAAGGTGATGTACCAGTTGTTGAGGAAGCTGGTTTACCTAAAGACAGTGAACTTGAGAGAGTGAGTGAGTGGGAGAGTTCAAGGTCACTCACCAAATTTCGCATAAGTGACACGACGCCAAGCCCTTCCCCAGGTAAATCGCCTTTCAAGCTACATTTGTATAAGCAGAAAATACTTGAGAAGGCGGCCGCGGCAGCTAGGGAACAAGCAAAACTACTTGGTGAGGATGAGGCTGTGAGTGAGGGTCAGCGTGGTGACCCTTCTCGTCCGCCATTGTCTCCCTTATCTACCCACGCCACCCAAGATGACCCGGATGCCCCGCATTCTTCCCCACCACCCCCACCATTGCCAAGGGCTGAGGACCCCACACTTTCGGCCTATTTGCCTCCTAGGTCCCCCGACAGGAGACATACTGCTGCCGAAAAGGGGAAAGGTAGGAAATATACCAAAAAAAATAAGAAAAGTAAGAGAGTTTTGTTCGAGGCTCCCGCGGCGTCCACCCCGGCCGGCCCCAGCCATACGTCCCCGCAACTTTCCCCACGGTCCTCCCCACCTCTCCCGCCTTCAACATGTCTTCCTGAAGAAGTCTTTGAGCTCGCATCACCAATACCTGGGCCTAGTGACAGTGAAACATTGCTTTCTGTCACTCGTCGCAGGCCAAGGAGCCCAGGACCTCGGGGGGACACAGCCTCACCTGCCACTCCTTCCCCACCTCGCCCACGCATCACTGGTTCCCCGCCAGATTATGTGGGGGCCACTGATGATGAAGGGCACCTCTCTGAAGACTCTGGCCATGATTACATAGGTCCACCGTCAGGGCAAGATGACCACTCTGACGATGACTATATGGACATCGACGACCCTCGACCCATCCGCTTGGCCCGGCGTCGTGCTGCCCGTCGTGCTGCCCACCGCCCTGGCCGCCGCCCTCGCCGCCCTAGGGCGCGCGCCTCCCGAGTTGGCCGTGGGCGTGCTGGGCCACCAGCTGGAGCTCCTCGTCAGCGTAGACAAGACCCATTCTATGTTTTTCAGTGGCAAGACGTAGTTGATGAGGATGGATACAACCCTGATGTGCCAGCTTTTGATGAGGTACTGGAGGGTTCAGGCATTACCCCCAATTTTCCTGCAGGCCCCAATGCTCCACCACACGAACTATTTGAGGCCTTCTTTGATGAGGAGGTGGTAGGCTATGTTGTCAAAGAGACAAATAAGCAGCACCAATTCCAGGTCCACTTTTTGGGAAAGGTGACCAAGGGCCACATGAGGCAGTGGACCCCAGTGACTCATAAAGAGTTCATGGTGTTCCTGGCACTCACCATGCTAATGCCTCATGTCAAGAAGCATAGGTTGCCTGACTATTGGATCACCAATGATCTGATATCCACCCCTGCCTTCGGGAAATATATGTCTCGCGACCGGTACCTTGATATCCTCGCAGCGCTCCATCTTGTCACCAACCTTGACGTCCACCTCCCAGACAAGCTGTGGAAGATTAGGACGTTGTACGAGATGATGCGAGAACGCTTCACCTCCTACTTCAAGCCCTTCCGCAAGGTCGTCATTGACGAGTCTCTTGTGCTGTTCCGGGGAAAACTCAGCTTCCGGCAGTACATCCCCTCAAAAAGACATCGCTTTGGCATAAAATTCTTTGTGCTGTACGACTGCCAAACTGGCTATGTCCTGGACTTCCTGGTCTACAGCGGGAAGGAAGGGGACTTGCTTGTGGACCCCCTCATTGGCTTTGGCGGAGCAGTGGTGCAAGCCATGATGGACCGCTACTTTCACAAGAATCACGTCCTCTACACGGACAATTATTACACGTCCCCCACTCTCTCACAGTACCTGCATGAGCGCAAGACGGGGACTGTAGGCACAGTACGAGGGAAAAGGAAGGGCATGCCACCTTTCCCTCCAAAGACCAAAAAAGGTGATGTGTTCAAGAAGAAGTCGGGGCCCATTCTGGCTATCCACTGGCACGACCAGCGGAAGGTCAACCTCCTGACCACCATCCACAAGGGGGAAATGGTGGAGACTGGCAAGGTGGATCGCCGCACCCAGGCCAGGGTGACCAAGCCCGATGCTGTCCTGGACTACAACATCAACATGAGGCTGGTGGACAAGTCCGACATGCAGATAGGCTTCATTGACTGCCTGCGTACCTCGTGCAGATGGTACAAAAAGTTCTTTCTGCATATGGTAGACATGTCAGTTCTGAATGCCTACAACATATACAAGCTTCGGAATGTGAACACACCCATGAAGTTCAATAGCCTGCGGAGGTTCCAAAAGCAGGTGTTGACGGAGCTCCTGGAGAAGTATGCTACGCCACAGAGGGCAGTGGCACATCCTGGGCCCGCCGTTATTGACCGCTTGCAGTGTGCTCAATACTTGATTAGGCACAGGCTTGGTTCCCTGCCTCAGAATGAATCAGGAAGAACACAGCAGAAGCGGTGCCATGTCTGCTACAACAGCAGGGTGAGGCCGAGGTCAGGTAAAAAGTCAACCATGGAGTGTGTGGAGTGCAAGGTGGCACTCTGTGCTTTAGAGTGCTTCTTTGATTACCACTCCAAGCTGGAGTTCTAATAATCATACTGAAATTGCCAAATAAAATGACAATATGTACACTATAATTATATAGTGTATAATTATTCTACTGTAAGAATATAGGCAAAAAGTGGAAGAAAACCAATTTATTGTAATACAAAAGTCATGTATTATGAGAACATTGATACAAATACAATTACACCATAATAATATGTGAAAGTGACACATATGTATATACCAAGTGACATTCATATGATTAGAACCTATAGAAATATAGAAATCAGTGAAAAAAGACACAATAAATTGTATATAAAACGTTTACAAATCATATAACTAAGTGAAAGTGACACAAGACCTAATATTTGATGGCCAAAGTATAATAAATACCTGTGATAACGAATAATCAGTGCCTAATACAACAATAACCTACCTCAATTACTAATAAAATGTACGGTATCGAGTGAAAATGAGCATTATCAGTGACAGTGACACTCTCTAAAGCATATTTGTCAAAGTGAAAGTGACAAGACCTAATATTTGATGGCCAAAGTATAATAAACACCTGTGATAACGAATAATCAGTGCCTAATACAACAATAACCTACCTCAATTACTAATAAAATGTACGGTATCGAGTGAAAATGAGCATTATCAGTGACAGTGACACTCTGTAAAGCATATTTGTCAAAGTGAAAGTGACACAAGACCTAATATATGATGGCCAAAGTATAATAAACACCTGTGATAACGAATAATCAGTGCCTAATACAACAATAAGCTACCTCAATTACTAATAAAATGTACGGTATCGAGTGAAAATTAGCAATATCAGTGACAGTGATACCCTAATAAACATATTTTATATAATTGGCCTCAAAATAACTAGAAAATATCAAATAAACATCACATTCTCAATATCAAACACTAAAATCGTCTAAGGGAGATAAATACTTTGGCGCGACGAGCGGCTAGGTGCGTCGTAGCCATGGCCGGGGCGACGCGTCCGAACGCGGGAAGAATTTGCCGCCGAAAAGCACTCGTCTTCCCGCGCTCACCATTATGCAACCAGAGGGGCTAGAGACCTCTACTCAACGCCATTCGACAGAGGAAGGTTTGTGGAACATTATTCTTTTTTATTCACAACATTACATGCCGTATTCATTGACTTACAGAGTAGTTAACATAGGCCAAAGATCGTCAAAACACCCGGTACCGGAGCACAGTCGCAAGCTATAGCCCCCGGGGCTGGAGGGTTAAGGCTTTCCAACTCGTGGATGTCTTTTGTGGATTCTACCCGAGACGCTGAACCAAGCGACGCCATTCTCTCTTCCTTCCCCTGCGCGCATACTGTGTGGACGTGCCTCGCCAGTGCTCCGCTTTATTCTTCGTTCGCTCAACTCTAGTGAGTCCTTTGCTCATTTGTATATGTCCGAGTTGTTCTAGGATTGGTTTAGATTAGCTAGAACTGGCAGCCCCATTGGTATGCCCGCAGGGAATTGTTAAATTAGGGTACTAAAGTATAGGCGCCATATCGGTCCACTTCGGGCCCGCGTCTCATGTGTTCATATTGTTGTTTCTGCGCCTTATCTTTGCTTTTACAAGTTATTTAGGAGGCTATTATATCCGTGGGACGATGCTTCAGGCCATCTCTATGAGGTAGATGCATTCTATTAAATTTTTTAGCAGACGCTCTGGTTCAAGAGTTGTCACACATGGTGTGGAACTTTCCAGAGTCTGTGTTTGCTTACTTTTCCCCTCGGACGTGGGGTTTTCTACGTGCGCTGCTACTGTGTCTTCAGAGGTAAGGGTAACGAATTCAGTGTGACTATTACCATGAGCCTCGTGGCCAGCCTCAGTAGGGGTATTCTTAGTAGGCTAGGGGTATTTTTTATTGCTTAATTAATACTGTGTTTTAGCCCTAAGATGTGACCCTCGTTTTTCATGTGGTGATATTATACATGTTAACAGGGTGTCAGGAGACGTTCTGACTTATTTGGTGGGTTTTTTTGGGGGTAGCTGACTTTCTCAGACAAGTCAGTACCTCCACTAGTTTGTTTTTTTCTTCCGGCGTATCTTTCTGTGTATTGATACCGGATACTCGCCTTGCAGGCGAGAAAGGAAACTTCCAAATAATCCGGCGAGGTGTGGTGTACCACTAGACTCCCGGCGGAAATGCTAATTCTTAAGGGAAGTAATCTCGGCCCGGCCGAGTGAACTCGCCCTAACCGATAGCCTCACGCGGCATGATTTGACTTATAACACCCGGCGGAAAAGTCCAGTGAGGTACAGTAATTGACTATCCCTCAGGTCCTCATAGACGATCCGATAGTTAATTAAAATGGTTAATATGGGCCAGTGACACTTTGTCACAGGTAAGCGGTTCAAAAAGACGAAGAAACCATCAAGGTTTTATCATATACAAGTACAGCGGAAGGTTAAAGTAGCGGTTGGTCTACAGCTAATTTTCCGGTGTATTTGGGGTGCTATGATGTGTGAACCTCTCGGTTTATCCTTATGAGCATTGATTCCTGGAAATTTTCTATTTCCAGATCACAGCACATCAGTAGCGGCACAGGTCAGCAGGGGAAGGGGCCGATCCCGGGGGGGGGGGGAGGGTTAGCTCCATCATGCCTCTAGTCAATCTTTGTGCTACACCTACTTGCTCTCTAATTCCAGTTTTTGCACATAAACTCTGCGTGAAGTGTGTGAAGTGCCTCGATAGATCACGGGGCCTCTGGGTGTCTAAGAAGTGTTCCATTTGCACTGAATAACGTTCCGCACTATTTAGCAAGAGAGATCATTCGTGCCTAGTGGCACTAAAAGAAATTAAGACATTTTTTAATGCCTATTCGAAAGACATTGCCCATATGGCTTTATATTGCGACGATGAAGCTCTCTGGGAGCACCTAGTAATAAAGTCACCTGTTTTTAAATCAATGCCATCTAAGTCAACTTCCAAATCTAAGGCTAAGCCCAAAATTCTATCAAAAGAGTTAGTGAGTAGCAGTGATAGTATTGACTCAAGTAAGGCAACCCCCCCACCCCCGATGAAGGGATGTTGACTCTTGTTGAGTAAACACCTATTGGTACTTTCAGGATTTCGAGTTTTTTAAGCCTAAATTAACCGGTCGGTCCCCTTAATTAGGCTATTCAGTCACTACCACATAGGCTACCATACATGTATAGTACAACCAACAGAAATCCATGATGAACGTTTGTATGAAATGTACCATAGCCTAACTATAGTCGACACCTCTACAACTTTAATAGTAGCCTATATAGAACCAGCCCAATTCCGCTTTCCTCAATTTTAGTTAGTTAGGATAATACTTCAGAGGCTATCCACCCCATCACACTGTAAATCAAGAATATAATATCGTTTGAAATGGAAACTCGCAAATCTACGCTTATGAACGAATCCTAACTAGCCCAATGGTGCGAACAAAAGAAGACCTTGGCAACACTGTGTACGTATATCCCCGCCGCGGTCAGCTGACGACCTAAACCGTCGCCCGTGGAAAAGGCAGTGTTGTCATTTTTGTTGTCATCATCTTTTTTAATTTCCTGCATCTCCACGTATGTAATTTGCTGCCACTGTGTTCTATGACATTCTGATTCACATTGATTGATTTCCTGTCACTGGTCTAATAAGAAATATAGCCGGTAACCTATTTAGCTGCCCGATTTGATAGTGGATTATAAATTGGTAACTTTAAAGCGCACGATAGCTTGTTTTGTAGGAAAGAAACTATAGTGCGCAGGCGCAGACAGTCAACCTGCCAAATGCTACAGAGCGAATATAATACCGTATGTTCAGCCAATTTCTACTGAAACACGTATTTGTTAGTAGGCTAACTAAAAAGGAAGTAAATACAATACTTCAATGAGTATTAAAATATCGCCCAACCTATTACACCACATTAGATGAAACTAAATTTCTTGTTCAGGAAGCTGATATTTATGTATCAAATTATATTAATTATTATATACTCACTGCATTAACGAGTATATAACCATCATATTATGAATCTAGTAAAAATATACTAGGCTACACAACTATGTGTCATAGATAAGTGTGCGAACTGTATTAAACCTCTTAAATCACGAAACCCTCAAAACACCTCAATGGTGCATCACACACGATAGTCATTTGAATAAGACCCCCAGCGCCATCTGGATTTTTAGTGCGGTTTCCTCTCATTGTAGGGCTGATAAGGAGGACATTTGTGTCACTTGACGAAGAAATCTTCAGAAATCTCTATACAGCGCTGGTTAGGCCGCACCTGGAATATGCGAACCAGGTGTGGGCTCCATATATGGTAAAGGATATAGAAGCAGTGGAGAAAGTGCAGAGGAAAACTAGCAAGCTAGTACCAACGTTGAAGAACGCGGGCTATGAGCAGAGGTTGAGGACACTGGGGCTTCCGACACTGGCATATAGGAGAAAGAGAGAGGATATGATAGAGACTTTTAAGATAGTGTCAGGAAAGTATGATGAGGATGTGTGTGAAGATATCTTCTTGATGCGGGAGGGAACAAGAACGAGAGGACACTCTTAAGAAAATTTACAAAGAAAGAAATAGGCCTGAGAAGGCAAAGAACTCATTTTGTAGTAGAGTGGTAAATGAGTGGAATGCACTGCCCCAGTATGTAGTCGATTCCGAATCAATAAGGGAGTTTGAAAGTAATCTTGATAAAGCATGGGGAAGACAAGATTTGAAGTTTGATTATAAAGCAAAAATACAGAATACAGTAGTAAAAAATTTGCGTCTGCTACCGCCGTCGCCAACACCGTGAACGACCGCAGCAGTGCAAGTACTGGTACTGAGCTGGATACACAGGCCTAGTTTACCTTTTTCCAGAGGATCTACTGTAAGAAACTGTAAGAAACTAACTAAACCACAAACGGTAGCATTCAAGGAGACTACAGCAGGACTCTTCTTCTTCTTACCTCTGACCAGGTATAGGCTATCCTGGTGTTTACTAGCCTATACCCCTTTGAAAGGACATTAGCCTAACCTAACAACCTTACCTAACCTATCCTAGTATTATGGGTAGGGGCTGCCGCCCCCACACCCCCACTATTTGACATCTTTGACAGATTTTTTGTGTATTTTTCGGTAAACCTGACTTTTTGGACCGACAGAGATTTCAGTAAGTTTTATATTGTTTTTTTGAATTTTTCCTTCAGATATAGTGTTGTTTTATACTGAAGAGGACCGGAAATGAGTATTTACCCATTATCCAACAATCTAAAAACACGCCCCCCACTAGTGGGGAGGGCTATGAAGTTCAGGGAAAATGAGGGGTTAAAGCGTAAAAAAGACATTAGCCTAACCTAACAACCTTACCTAACCTATCCTAGTATTATGTACTATAGCTTACCCCTTTGAAAGGACATTAGCCTAACCTAACCTATCCTAGTATTATGGGTGGGGGCTGCCGCCCCCACACCCCCGCTGGTTGACATCAACTTACGTGTCAACACGAAGTACGCCCGGTAACACAACTCATTCCATAGGGGCTGCTGCCCCCACACCCCAGCTGGTTGGGTATCAGTGCAAAAAACACAGTACAGTACTGTATTATGGGACATACCTTACTCCCTTTTTTTCTCCCTTATTATACATTTCAGCTCTTAATGACATATATAGTACTCTCTCGAATTTTGCGAGAATATGGTCGACATTGCAGGCCGCAAAATTCAAAATCGCAAATTTCAAATAACTAACCTATGGGATTAATTGAATATGGTCGACATCTCATCATCGAGGGCCTATTTTTTGGTGATTTTCGTCCTTGTTTGTACACACATTATGACACATACACTTAATTATACATCCTACAATAAAGAAAAACACAGAAATACAGATTCAGGGGACCCAGGGCACAGGTAACACTTCAATTTTGCCCAAGGAAGTCGATTATGCGAGAGTGTGAGGAGCGTGGGAGAATCTATAAACAGTAAACAATGGGTGGCAGGGCGGCCTGATGTCACGATCCTGCTACTCCCCCCCCCGAAAACTAGTGAGGAAACCCCGTATCATTTGGCACCACCCGCAAAACTCAAGTAATATCGCACATATCAAGTCCCGCAAAAAAGGTAAAATCTTGGGTCCCGTTCGCAAAATCGAAATTTCGCAAATTTGAAAGACGCAAAATTCGAGGGACTACTGTACAGTATAGTAATGATGTATATGCTCTACCGGACTTATTAGGCCTAAAAAGATCGATGGGCTAACTGTCGGTCCAAATCATCAGTATAACGTATAATGATTTGGACCGACAGTTAGCCCATCGATCTTTTTAGGCCTAATAGGTCCGGTAGAGCATATACATCATTGTTATATATGTCATTAAGAGCTGAAATGTATTATAAGGGAGAACAAAACTAAAACGCTAAAATACGCACCACAGCTAGCAGTGCAATCTTAATGGGTGATGGCAAAGTAACATAGCCTAATGAATAAGAATGTTTTGCATAAGCCCTAGGTTTAAACTTCTGGAAATTAATGGGTAATAAATACGATTATTTCATATTTTAACATACGTCTGCCGCCGCACTCATGTTACTGTTGTGAACCTCTCGGCCCTCTCACTGCCACTCGTTACCGAGGTAAGGTACTGTATAGCCTATCCCATAGCCTAATACTGTGTTTTCTGCACTGTTACCCAACCAGCGGGGGTGTGGGGGTGGCAGCCCCCACCCATAATACTAGGATAGGTTAGGCTAATGTCTTGTATTATTTGTATACGCTTTTAACCCCTCATTTTCCCTGAACATCATAGCCCTCCCCAGTCCCCAAGTCCCCAGTCCCCTTGGAGTACAAGCAACAGAGGTCCATCCATGGCAGAAACTCCCCTCAAGCACTCCAATCCCTCTCCCGCTTTAGGGAGCTCAGTGACATGTACCGCTCACAAAACCTAAATCTCCAGATCTCCTACGAAAAACAGCTAATTCAAAACCGCACAACAAAACCCAAACTCTTCTACTCCTACATAAGGCAAAATAAATCTGACCGCCCGAAGGTAGGACCATTGACCCTAAATGGCCACCTAACCGACTCTCCCATAGCCATGGCAGAATCCTTTGCTGATGCCTTTGCAAGCGTCTTTCTTAACGTCCACCTCCAAGCTCCCGCACCTCACCAAACCTGTCCTGGTAGTCTTGAATCCATACACTTCAACACACAGGAAATTGAAGAAAAACTAAAGCAACTCAAACCAGACAGTGCAATGGGCCCGGACGCCATACACCCCAGACTACTGAAAGAATGTGCCGCCGAACTAGCAGTACCCTTCACCCTACTATTCAACCTCTCAATGACCTCTGAACAACTTCCCTCCCTATGGAAAACCTCCCATATATCCCCAATATACAAGAAAGGACCAAGGACAAACCCCCTGAACTACAGACCCATCAGCCTCACATCTGTTGCATGCAAAACCATGGAGAGAATTGTCACCAAAGAACTCTACAGATTCTTCCATGATCACATGGTCCTCACCAACAACCAGTTTGGGTTTAGGGAGAACAGATCAGTTACCGACCAGCTCCTACTTACTTACAACTACATCACCTACTGGTACGACCGTGGGGAGCTGGTAGACCTAATTCTGTTCGACTTCACGAAGGCCTTCAACAGAGTCCACCACCAAACGCTCATTGACAAGTTGAAGAGTATTGGTATTTCAGGTCACTTACTCAACTGGATCATCAGCTTCCTGTGTGGTCGGACCATGAAAGTCCGTGTGAGCGGAACCACAAGCTCTTCAAGACCAGTGCTAAGTGGAGTCCCCCAGGGATCTGTCCTAGGACCCCTACTATTCCTCCTCTTTGTCAACTACATTGGCTCAAGACTGCACAGCAAGTTCAAGATATTCGCTGACGACCTGAAGCTATACCTGCAATCCTCATCCCCGCGCCTAACCCAAGAACAACTTCAGGAGGACATAAACACCCTAGCTGCAACTGCAGCCTCCTGGGGCTTAGAGTTTTCCCCAGGGAAGTGTGCCCACCTACGCTTCACCAGATCATCTGCCCTCAGAACTGACCAGCCCACATACCTTCTTCAAGGTAACCCCATAAGACCCTCGCAAGCCTACTCCGATCTAGGTGTAAAAATCTCCACAGACCTAAAGTTCCACCAACATATCCGGGAAACTACCCAGAAAGCAGGAGGAATTGCCTCCACTCTTCTTAAAAGTACAGTGTGCCGAACTCCAGACTTCATGATGAACCTCCTCACCACCGACATCCGCCCCATAATAGAGTTCGGATCCCCTGTCTGGAACCTGGGTTACTCCATGGACCTCAAACGCCTGGAGTCCGTTCAGAGGAGATGGACCAAACAAATACACGGACTGGAAGGTCTTCCCTACAATGAGAGACTACAAAGTCTAAACCTCTTCTCTGTACAGGGCCGACTGATAAGGAGCGACCTCATACTCTGCCACATCTTCCATGGCAATTCACCTATCGCACCCACCGACCTCTTCACACTAGCACCGAGAGTAGGCGCCGCACCAGGGGCCACAGGTACAAGATACAGATCCAACATGTATCAGTAGAAGCCCGAAAACGCTTCTTCTCTTGTAGAATAGCAGAGCTCTGGAACTCCCTCTCCGAAGAAACTGCTATGGCCCCAAATACCACTGCCTTCAAGAGACTCCTTGCCCAAACTCTCCCAGAAACCCTCCAAAGCTACATACAATAGCCTATACAGACCTTCCCCCCTACAAATTTCAAATGCCCAACTCCCCACTTCACACCCATATCAAAATAAACAAAGAAATTCCATCATCTTGTAGAACAACACAACACACATGTCATAGACCAACACCCAAAGCAAATCCAAGAAGATACAAACAACCAGTTACACAAACATATTACAGTACATAGGCCTACACCTCACCACACAATCTAGCTGGAGTATCCGTATACCTGTACTAGGGCCCGGACCCTCTGTAAGTATTGTCATGCGACACAACCAGGAGACCGCGGCCCCACGGGCACGAGGTAAGACTAGTGGGCTAAGTGGGGGGCATGTTTTCAGATTGTTGGGTAGGTCCTAATGGGTAAATACTAATTTCAGCTCCTCTTCAGTATAAAACAACACTAGGCCTATATCTGAAGGAAAAAGGGTAAAATTCTAGTTTCACGTACACAGCGACAAAAGGGAGGCGCCGTTGTAAAGGCATAGCTTCCCGACCAACTATGAAGATCATGGAAATTGCTGGGTAAAAGACGTAATATAATGATAATAAACTACATTAACGACATTAGCCTAACCTAACAACCTTACCTAACCTAACCTAGTATTATGTAATAGCTATGGTGCCGCATATGGGGAGATTTGTTTTTTGTTTTTTACAGTAGGTATAATTCCTTATAATGCATTTCCGCCGCTTTGGACATATATAGGAATTAAGTATGGTATATGACAACTCTAAAGTAGCCATAGAAATTTATGAGTATGCTGTGAAAGCGAAACTAGAATTAAACCGGAAAAAGTAAACAAAATTAAATATAACTTACTGAAATCGCTGTCGGTCCAAAAAGTCAGGTTTACCATAATCTTAACATGAAGTAGGCCTATAGGCCTAGATTATGTTCATTCGATGGGTGACTTCCAAATTTCCAGGAAAATTTGTGGCCGGTTTCCTTGATAAATACCCTACATTGTCCCTAAAAAATTATGTAGGCCCGAGGCTATAGGCTAAGGCTGCGAGCCTATTCCCTATAATTATCGTATTCTACACTACAACTACTCTTCGATGGCAGGCCTATTACTATTACCAACAAACTGTCCACACGTCACACCCAACCATACCTGCATATTCACGTAGAGGGTAGCAGCTGGATGAACATATTGGTAGTAACAGTCTTCTTTGCCAGCGTCTATGTGAATCTTATATTCCATAGCTATCCCTGGTGCATCTTCAAAGGCCCAATCCTCGGTGAGACAGACAGGGAGCAGCGCTACAATAAAAATTAAAGGAACACGAAGTTTTGAGAGCAACATGATGGCAGGATGTCAAACCAGGGAAAGTTGTTTACAAGACGTGTTTCAAGTGTTTGTCATTTTCGATTTGACCCGGCTTCGATTTAACATAGTTATGATAAACATGATAATATTATCTGCATATATAATTATTTATATTATTAAATGAATAACAACAATCATCTATAATAATAATTAATGTTATGTGAAGCAAAACCTTCTATCCCTCATACTGTATATTGAAACCTTTACTTGCTCCTGACTGGCTGTTGAGACAAAGTGAAGATAGCCAGAATCGGTCGCTTAAATTACCAGTATGTACACCAATCGGCGAATGGTATATGCCGGGGCTTTTAAAATTTAAATGTACATTGATGTCATTGTTATTCAAGACAGTATTATGTCAATGCAAGTAAAGTATACGTTTAGCATAGTATATAACGGTTCGGTTGCTGGTCGGGGGAGAATGGAGATAGTTTCATGCAACGGTCTCCCCAGGGCATATTTTCGGGAGGCTATTTCAGCATCTAAAGAAGTTTAGGGTGTTGGTAAAATTGTTAAGATGGTTGAGAGTAAGATCGGAGCTCCATAAATCCTCTTTCGGGTATGGTGTAAAACCCTATTCCTACACTTGCAAGTTGGTGTCTTACAGTCTTTACCTATACATTTATTTTTGTTTATTAAATTCAGTGTAGGCCTACGTCTGTATTGGAGAGGCATCTAAAGAAAACTACTGATGAAGGAATATTGTCATAGTAGGCCTACTGTGTCTCTTATTTCTTTTTTGTATGTTGCATACATTTTCACACTATTTTCTTTTTCTTTTAGCTCTTCCTTCCAAACTTTGGTATCCCATTCTTGTAGAACTTTGTTTAATTGTTCACCTTTTATTGTCTTCATATTACACTTGCCTAAACCTGTTTTCTTGCTAATATTTAACTATCTCTTCCATCCACTTGACTTTCCTGTTTGTTTGTCTGAACTCTCTCCATACATGGCCAATCAGCATTTCTTCTTTATATACTTCACAATCAAGACATCCGTCCTATCATCAATCTTGCGTACATGGAAGAGGCGCCCAGTGAGCCAGTGCGCCCACTTCACTTCTCCAGGATGCACACCGGTGTGTAGGGAGGAGCACCCAAGATCATTCTGTACAGTCCTACTTTATTTTCAATTTTTTTAAACTGATGGATTTCTGATTTACTAGCATTCATTACATGTGTGCCATGCAGGATAGAAGGGAGTGCCAAATTTTTCCAATAAGTCTTCCCAATAATCACCTTATTACAACTCTTGGCTATTATAGAGGGTAGCCTACCTGGTATAGCTAAAGTATTGGCTTTAGTTAGAATATTAATGGTATACCACGCTTTTATAGAAGCGAGGTATATTCTGGTCGCACTTCCCAGCTCTGGGAATTGTGCAGTACTTATCTTCAACTTAGGATGCTCTCGACTGGGCGAGGACTGACCTTATTTAACTTATTTATACCAAACAAATGACAGGCAACAACAGAAACACAATGGTAGGTAGAATGTTTTTTATTCACAGCAGTACTTAAGAGAATAGGCATTCACTTTACACACAGGTGATCAAATCAGTAACATACAGGAGATAAAAGAAAGATAAAACATAGAGGCAATGACCGGGTCCCTAAACAAGTACTGTAAATCGTCCTGAATTAATAAGGTTCAGACGCAAATCTGAAGCACAACAAACATTAACGGAGAATGGTTAAGTTAGTTAGCAAATAGCCTAATCACAGAAGGAAGCGGTAGCTTTCTAAGTTATCACAAGAGAGCACACTGAGATCTGGAGATCAATGATGGAACATAAAGAGTCTGCATGAGAAGACTCAAATGCATGAGCAACGTGAATGAACTTCTGGATAAAAATACTTTACGGTCCTTAATTGTCTTCTCATCGCGTCTCACTAGAACAGGCTCTTCTTGAGACTCGACGTGGGCTAGTCTAACTTCCGAACTGAGTTTCCCCAGTTGCGGCTTCTTCACTAAACCAGGTCTGGGCCAAAGAGTTCCAAGAGCCGACAGGTGTTGGGGATCCTCCACACTGGTCCAGGGAGCTTCGGGAGTCTGGTGTCCTCTCGTGGCCGCCGTCTCGTAATACTCGAGCTGTGGGGGGAATGGGCTGTTGAACCAACACACTCAAGTCGCTCTTGGGAATGAAAGGCGATAGGGTGACTGTTCAGCGAGCCAAAGTTGTCTCATGGCCTGTGTGTTACCTTGGGACTCTGCGGTTAGGAGTGGCAGCTGAGTCACCGGGGTAACAGCACTAAGTGTGTCCGGCTCGAACGTAAGGGCCTCGCCTTCCGAAGAAAGCATCAAGTTTAGACCAACACAGCGAGTATTAAAACAAGCATACCGTGATCCCCGGCTGGTCACTAAGTTCATGTCTAATACCGTGTCCTCTTGGCAAGTACAACAACTTGCAACTAAGTCGAGCAGCGAGTACTAGAACTTACTTGACCTAGTCTCCAGTTGGTATTACGACTAACTTTCGTCACTTTAGGCTTCTTGTTCTCTCTATCACAAGGATGTCTAGGATCTGTCGTGAAGCAACCCAATAAGGTTTTGCTTAAGCCAGCAGGCTGAATGCTTGTCGATGGTCTGGCTGGCTGAAGTAGTGTCTCTTTTGGTAGCGTTGTCTTGGTTGAAAAATCTCCAGGCAGGAAGGGCACATCGGTGGGCCGGGGTAGATCCTACGTCGACTGGGATGTCTGGGTGGCTATGTCTTCGGCATCAAGGGCATGGCGGGAGTAGTCGATCTTGAGGATGTGTTGTTCGGGCTTGTGGAACCTTTGGCCATGGCTGCTTCTGGTAATTGTTGAGGCTCGTTAGGTTGTGCAGGTTTTGGAACTAGTTCTGGGGGGTTCTGGGACGGGGAAGAAATATTTGGAGGGTTTGAACTGGTGCGTGTGTCCACGACGTGCGTGTTCCTCCCTTGTATTTCCGCCTTGGTGGTGATGAGAAATAGGTCATGGAGAGGCTTGCGAGAATATTCCTTGGGTGCACGCCATGGATGGTAGTATTCGTGAGCACTTTGGAGGTTGTTGGAGGTGTGTGGGGCTTTTGGTGGCCAAGTTGGTGACTGAAGCTACGGGCACATGTGGACGCGTTCGGGCAGATGAATTTGTCCCCCCTTCGAGTCCGTCTTCTATGGCGGAAGGTGGCTTCTCGTGTAGGAATTAGTTTTTACACCATACCCGAAAGAGGATTTATGGAGCTCCGATCTTACTCTCAACCATCCGAACAATTTTACCAGCACACCTAAACTTCGTTAGATGAGGGAATAGCCTCCCGAAAATATCAAGCCCTGGTGGGGGCTTGAACTCTCGACCCTTGGGTTTTGAGGCAGACACTTTACCAGTTAGACCAATAGAGATATCCCCCTTGGCCTGGTCGGCTCAAGGTATTTCCGCATCCGATTCTGTTTAGGCTAACCTATTTTCACTGACTTTACACTACTTCACCTTCCGGGAAGCGAAGGCTCCGAACAGAGAGGAACGAACAGAGAGGAACAAGCCTGAGCCAAAACGACCGGGAGTCCGTCAGAGAGGCGAACGGGAATGGTGAGTCAACTTCACTGAGCGGTGCACATACAAGGCACCTTGTGCTACACGTGCACACTAACGGCCCAGTGCGACCTCGGATGCGGAAATACCTTGAGCCGAACAGGCCAAGTGGGATATCTCTATTGGTCTAACTGGTAAAGTGTCTGCCTCAAAACCCAAGAGTCGAGAGTTCAAACCCCACCAGGGCTTGATATTTTCGGGAAACTATTCCCGCATCTAACGAAGTATGGGGGACTCTGGTGTTTTATGTTGGCGATGCGGGCCCGGGTCGTTGCGTCTACGTTGTTATGCAACTGTCGAGCTGGTACTGGTTTCTGAGGCCGCATATCAATTAAGTTTGTGTTTTCTAAAGCAATCTTTCTTATCAGTTATTGTTACTCCTAGATATTTAAAACTGTTCACTACTTGTAGCCTATTCCTGCTATTTGGGTTTCTCTTTCATATTTAAAATTAGAACACTACTCTTGTGTGTATCTCTAATCCACTTTCTCATACTATTCTGGTGATAATTTCAATGCTTCTTTACATACATACATACATACATACATAACATTTTAAGACTGAGTGCTCCACACAAACGTGCAGTTTCAGTATCTTGTCCTAATGGCGGCATTTCAGGCAACCCTGTTAAGGGCTGCTTCGCTTGTCAAGTTTTTGGAATTGAGATCGGGACGATGGGACGTATAGTCCGATCCCAGGTCTTCCTCGGTCCACCCCTTGGTGCAGCTCCCTCCACAATCACAGACCTGCATTTTTTCACCCAATTTTGTTCATCCATTCTCTCCACATGTCCATACCATCCCAGTCTACTTGTACGCATCACCTCGCTAATACTCTTTATACCTAAGCTTCTCCTCAGCTCATCATTTGTTATTCTATCCTGCAGCCTGGCCCCACACATCCATCTCACCATTCTCATCTCATTGCGTTCCATTCTGTTGACATCCTCTACTTTAACGGCCCATGTTTCTGAGGCATACATACATCATTGCACTTCTAACACATGATCGAGGCATACACCTTTCCCTTCAGGGGGAGAGGCATTCTTTTCATGGTCAGAATTGGCAGCAGTTCTCTGAACTTCCCCCAGCCACATCTAATTCTAGCGACAGTGGCAGCCTCGGCCCCACCACCGGCAGAGATGGTATCTCCTAGGTAACAAAACTTGTCCACCAGCTCCAATAACTCATTTCCAAAATTCACAGCCATAGGATCATCACTTAACACAAGCTCGCCTTTGCACACTACGCACTCAAATTTCTCTATTTCTGACTTATCCTTCGGCAGGGGTCCCTTTATTCTACTACAGTGCTTACTCTCATAGTGCACCCAGCATCGACAGATGCTACATCGAATCGAGTTAGCGCCCACACCCTTTCCACACACTGCACATGGGTATGTACCGCTCTTTTCCACATTGCCTCGTCTCAATCTACAATGCATAACCTTGGTTTTGTTAATATTGACTCTTAAACCCTTGCTCGCCATGCCCTCTCTCCATCTTCTGAATTTGGCCTCAGCATCTTGCATACTGTCAGCTATTAGGACTAAATCGTCTGCATAAAACAGTTCCAACGGGAGTCCGCCTCTAAATACTCTAGACAGTGCCTCCAGGACCATAATAAAGAGGAGGGGGCTTAACACTGAACCCTGATGAACTCCAACACGGACTGCGAACTCATCACTCAGTACACCCTTCACCCTCACCGCACTTCGCGAATCCTCATACATCTTCATTATCACACGCACCAGCCACTCTTCCACACCAATTTTCCTCATTATAGGTTTGACTCCTGTAAGGAGATAAAGAAAACCTAATATTTAGTAGTGGCCCCTCCATCATTGACGAACATGCCTATTACATAAGGCATCCTCTTCAAACACTAATCCGCCGTAGTTTGAATCTACCGCGCAGAGCATTTAAAATCTGAGGAGCCTTCATCATGAGCGCACGCGACCTCACTCATGGCTTCAGTCATTATGAATTGGGTTCTCACTACGAAAAAACTTCGTAAAAAATAAAAACAAAAAGAAAATAAGAATAACTATCCAATAAGCTTTCCATCATATCGTGGATGTACTTGTGAGGATCTTTGACCAGACGCTGATTCAGGCGTCATTCTTCCTTCACTGACATATCAAGTAAACCAAAATCCTTAATACATCAACGAATGGGAAGGAGATGGTCGGGAGGGCCCCAGTCGTCAATGATTACGGGGCCACTACTAAATATTAGGTTTTCTTTATCTCCTTACAGGAGTCAAACCTATAATTTATTAGTGGCCCCTCCATCATTGACGAACATGCCTGATTTCTAAGACTGGAGGGGGACATTCGTAATCATATCATAACTCTAGAAAAGCAGATAATCAAACAACCTCATAGTATTCTTACTTTGAAACTATATATAAATACGGCGCAGCCCATATATATACAAAAAAGGGGTTCAAGCAGGTGCGTGCTTCAAAGAAGCCTGCTTGACAAAAAAGGGTAACTGGAGATTCTGTGAACAGATCTGTAGTTACAAAGGCACCCCACTCAACGAGTGGTGACAAAAATAACAAGTTATAAGTTTTACATGTGCACATAATAAACCCCATAATATTCGTGGAAATAATTTGCAAAAGATCTCCACTGTTTAATACTAAATTGCTTTCACAGCTAAAACTACTATAACAACCCCATTGTTTGTACTAACATTGTACTAGCACAATTTCTCGCAGAGAAATTTTCATATCACATTATCCATAAATTGTATCACAGCTCTTACATTCCGGCGGGGTCTAGGGTGTCCTATGTTACACCCACTGCACAACATCTCTAGGCACCCTGTCAAAGGCCTTCTCCAGGTCTACATGTAAAGTCAGTGAAAATAGGCTAGCCTAAACAGACCTCGGATGCGAAAATACCCTGAGCCGAACAGGCCAAGTGGGATATCTCTATTGGTCTAACTGGTAAGGTACCTGCCTCACACCCAAGGGTCGAGAGTTCGTGCCCCCACCAGGGCATGATATTTTCGTGAGGCTATTTCCGCATTTAACGAAGTTTAGGTGTGCTGGTTAAATTGTTCAGATGGTTGAGAGTAAGATCGGAGCTCCATAAATCCTCTTTCGGGTATGGTGTAAAAACCGATCCCCACAGGAGTGTAAAGTCAGTGAAAATAGGCTAGCCTAAACAGACCTCGGATGCGGAAATACCCTGAGCCGAACAGGCCAAGTGGGATATCTCTATTGGTCTAACTGGTAAGGTGCCTGCCTCACACCCAAGGGTCGAGAGTTCGTGCCCCCACCAGGGCATGATATTTTCGTGAGGATATTTCCGCATTTAACGAAGTTTAGGTGTGCTGGTTAAATTGTTCAGATGGTTGAGAGTAAGATCGGAGCTCCATAAATCCTCTTTCGGGTATGGTGTAAAAACCGATCCCCACATACAAACACAAAGTAAAGACCCCTGCCTTTTAGTAAGTATCTTTCCTGTATCTACCTGACTATGGAGATAGCATCGGTTGTACCACGTCCTGGCATAAAACCAAACTGCATATCATCAATGGAGATGCTTTGCCTGATCAAACCCTCAAAGACTCTCTCACAGACCTTCATGATTTGGTCAAGCATTTTCAGGCCCCTATAATTACCTCTATCTAGCGCATCCCCTTTTCCTTTGTATACATTTACTATTATACTTTTGTGCCAATCCTCGGGGATTGCCTCATCTTTAATAAGGGTGTTTATCAACTCAGTGACTAAGTTGACACCAGTCTCCCCTGAGGCTTTTATCATCTCAGCGACAATGTCAGAGCACCCTGGAGCTTTACCGCCCTTCATTTTATTGATTGCGTCACTCACTACAGCTGGTGCTATCAAAGGAGGGGGTCCAGATATTGGTTTTTCGATACTAAGCTGTTCCTTATCCCATTCAAACTCTACATTTAGCAATTGTTCATAGTGTGCCTTCCATGCTTCTCTGATTTCATTTTCTGCATACACAATCTTCCCATTATCGTTTTTAACACACTGTTCACCTATAATATCCCTACTGTCATTTTTAACTCGCCTAGCTTGGTTGAAGATCCCATTGGGATTGTCAGTGTTACATACTTGTTCGAGGACCAAGTCCTTAATGCCTTTTTTAGCATTGTAAATAACTCTTTTAGCAGTTCGTTTAGCTGCCTGGTATTCCTCCTTGCTGCCTCCCTTCTTTCATGCTTTGAAGCATCTCCCTTTCTCTTTCACAGCATGTTCTACCTCATCGTTCCACCACCAGGAGGTCTTATTCCTGGGGTGACCCTTTGTTTTCCCACAGACTTTGTTAGTGGCAGCAAGAAGGCTACGCTTAAGAAAATTCCATTGACTATTTACATCGTTAGGCCTAACTTCCTTATTTCTATTCATTTCCTCCAGTTCACTATGAAACCTATCCCTAACTTCCTTGTTCTTCAGCAGCCACACTTTCCTTATGGGCATGTATACCTTCTTGCGCTTAGGATCTCTGTATAAGCTCATGTCGCACACAAGTACTGTAGCTTATGCTGGGGGATACATTCTTCGCTCGGGATGACCTTTACATCCCGAGCCAGTTTCCAGTTTTTCCTGTTAACCAAGAAGTAATCTATCTGGCTACTGGAGACCCCAGAGTTATATGTGACTGCAGATGGCTCTGTCTTTTCTTGAACGTTGTGTTACACACAACCATGTTGAGTGCAACGCAGGACTCCAGTATATATTCGCCTTCCAGATTCCTCCTTCCGTAACCATTTCCTCTATGTACCCCCTCGTATCCATCTGCAGATGCTCCCACGTGACCATTCAGGTCCCCTCCCACGATTGTTATTTCATTCTCCGAGGGGCCTGAAATGACACTGACAGTGTCATTCCAGAAGCCCTCTTTAATCTCTTTCTGTAGGCCAGCCAGTGGGGCATATGCAGATATCACATTCAAAATTCTTGCACCAACTTTCAACTTCAAAACAATCAGCCTTTCACTAACTCTCGTAATCTGAAGCACACTTTCCGCCAACTCTTCAGCCACCAGAACATCCACTCCTCCTTTCGCTTTATTAGTCTCCACCCCCATCCAGTAGATCCTATATTTTTTCTTTCTTCCAACAATCCACTGGCCTCCTCTCACACATCTCAGGCACTTCATTTGCACGCAGATTCAAACTACCAACATTCACACTAGCAAGTCTGAGATTGTGGGGGGCATTTGTCCTTATCCTGTGCGGTTTTGGATCATCGGACTTACGTTGTTTCTCTTTAGGTTTAGTCATTCGGTAAATTGGGTGGCAAATGGGCATCCCCCCCCCCCCTCTGAACTCCGGCTCCAGTCTACCCCGGGGACCATTCCCAGCACCTTCCCCAAGAGATTACATGGGGGTAGGATCCAGTGGCCTCGGTACGCCCCACCAGAAACAGCCGCAGGAATGCACCCCGTGCGCGTACACGGTACTACGACTGGCCTAGTATTTTTCGCCCAATGACAGGGCAGCCTCCTGGGGCGCTACCACCAGGTTCGGGCCCCTATACTATTGGGCGTAAAGTGCCAGTCCGGGGAAACACTACGTACTGTACCCTCTGGATCCATTTCGTCCAGTATGGACCCAAGGCGCCAGGTCCGGGTCCAGAGGGAGCGACACCCACCGCCAGTGTGCCGCTATTAGGCAACTTGGAGCAAGAACAATGAAGCACTGTCACAGCACTGTCATATGAAAACAATGCCAGCGCCAATAACAAGGCTTCACTGTATAGTGATGGCTGTTGGTCCGCAAGTCAAACGCCATCCCCCCTATTAGTCGCCTTGTATGACACGCAGTAGGATGCGTGAGGCATATTATTTTTTTTCCTCCCCATAGGTGAAGGCCCCCTTACCCCCTGAGCTATGTTTAATCCGTCATCTGCATAAAATAATGTATTAATATAAAATTATTCATCTTTGTAACCTAATTTAGTCTCATTTAATTTGTTAATGATAATATATGTAACTAATTTAAAGAGAGTTGTAGAACCAGTACAACTTTGTTTGATACCACTTGATATGCAGTACATATTTCCTTGTTTATACTTTTGTTTAGTCCTAGTTGAATATTTGTTTTATCTCCAGTATATATTTTAGACATTATATCTATGATTAGTGGATGGACTTTTCAATGTAATATTACCTCAATTATTATTCATTTTTTATTGCATCAAAAGCTTTTTGAAAATCTATCGCAGTTTCAACTAGATTTTTTTTTATTTTCAAACTGTTAAGGATGCAATATTTTAAAATTAATAGATTATCTTCTAATCTACTGCCTTTGGTAAAACCTGATTGTGTGCCTAGTTGCAAAGGTTTATCCCTCAATACCTTCACCTGACTAGTGTAAGGTTATTTATTTTTAGGTGTTCATCTAATTTATCTCTCAAAATTGCCATGAAATCTTATATGATCGAGACATTTGTTAGTTCTAATGGTCTTAATTCTTTGGCAGTGGGTTTCTTTACCATAGGGATTAGCCTTGTTTTAAAACTCATCCAACTTTCTGGTATACTATATTTATTTTCCATTATGTCATTTAATTTTTTTATGTAATGCCTCTTTACATATTACACTTTTACTAATTATTTTGTATAGGTCTGGTTTGATATTGATGGGTCCTGGTGCTTTATTATTTTTTTAGGTTATATAAATACCATCAGAGGTGAATGGGAATGATAGTGCACTTGTGGACGTATGTGTGGGTTGTGGATAGCCAACACCTTCTTCCGACACAGAATGATACATAGGTAGGCCTACACATGGAAATTGGTGAGATCGGGAGTGACACAGGGTTCTCGCACCACATCTTCAATTGGGAGTACCACACCTGAGCCGGCCACAGAGGCGCGATTAGCGAGACTACGCTCTGATAATCCTGTAGTTTGTGAACTACTTGACACATGAGTGAAGCGTCTGGAGGCGGAAACAGATAAATGGAATTCCACCTGTTCCAATCCTCCGTCAATGCGTCTGGACCCCCCGCCAGAGTCATCCCCCGGCGGGTTAGGTAGAGAGGGAGTTTGTGATTTCCATCGGATGCGAATAAGTCCACTTGTGGACGGTAAGGCTCTGCAATCATCTGGTTGAAGATGTTTTGCTTGAGCGACCATTCTACAATTGTGCTCTGTCTCCGTGACAGAGCGCCTGCCCAGACATTGGCCACGCTCGGCAGATATGATGCGTGAAGATGAATGTTCAGCTTTTCGGCTAGAACAAAAATCTTTTCCGACAACTCTAGCAACGTTCGAGACCTCGTTGACCCTTGCTTCTGAATGCATGAAACTGCATTCAGATTGTCCATTCGAAAGGCTATTGATTTCCCCTGTAAAGTGTAACCGTGAGCCTGAAGAAATATTAAGGGAACTAGTAATTCTTGTGCATTTATGTGGAACTCCTTAGATTGGGACCAAAGCCCTTGACCCTGATGACAGAGGCTTGACTGATAACCCCAGCCTATTGTCCCTGAAGCATTCGTATCTACCCAAACCGTAGGTGGAGGAGACGTCCACGTTATGACTGAATGCAATGTTTCCGGCCTCACCCAGACCGCTAGTAAGTTGTGGATTAATGTTGGGATTTGCCATAACTATCCCGCCGGCAACAGCGGAAAATGTTTGTTTCCCTCCAAGATTAACCTCTTGACTTTCAACCGGCCCAACTTTACAGTAAGTTGAATCCAGTTGAGAGAGCCGACTAGGGACTCCCACGTCTTTCTCGTGGTAATCAGGCTGTGGAGAAAACAAAACAATTTCATGCGAAATCTGTTCCGATTGTCCACACTCTGACTGAGAGTTAGATGTGTTGTGTCCCAAACCAGACCTATCCACTGAATTACCCTTGTTGGGACAAGATTCGACTTTGCCAAGTTGATATTGAACCCTAGGGATTTGACATGGTCTATGATTTGTGTTACATGGTTGAGGTATTGTATCTCGGAGTCTGCCACCACTAGCCAGTCGTCTAGGTACCACAGTACCTTGATTCCTTGATTCAAAAGTGGTAGCAAAGCTTGTCGGACTAATTTGGTGAATATTCTCGGTGCTAGGTTCAATCCAAAGGGCATCCTTTGAAATAGATAAGTCTGATGCTCGATCCTCAAAGCGAGGAATTTTTGGAACCTTTTGTTTACTGGGACATGCCAATAGGCTTCTGTCAGGTCTATTGAACACACCCAACCTTGCGGCGGAAGTATTAGCCTGATTTGATTCACAGTGAGCATCCTGAACAATGCGTTGTGAATGTATTGGTTCAGATGAGACAGGTCTCATCTGAACACTGTCCCTTTTTGGTACGAGAAAAAGTTTGGACGTGTAAACTGGGCAAGTTGGATTGACCGTGACAATGATATGCTTGGTGATCATTTCCTGGACTAGTGACTCCACCTCCAATGAAACATGATTGATTTCTAGTGGTTGACGCAAGTGAGGTCGTCGGAGCCCAAGTCCGCCGGGGCCAAGCCCGGTGACACGTCCAGAATTACCCAGTTCACTGACTGGGCTTGTCCGGCAGAACTACACTTTGATCCAACTCGCCCACGATAGGCCCTGGGAGTAAGAGAGTTTCTAATTTGACTAGTTTTTGTTAGTGTGGTGTGGTAGAGGTAGACGGCTGGCTAGTCTTAGCAATCGTTGATCCCTGACCTGGTTTATTCTTAGGTTTCCCTTTAACCCACTTACTTGTGCCATTCCTTTGTTTGCCCCTGGCCGGACAGTCGGACTGATTCCCAGTGTTGGAGGAGCTTTGAGGGCCTGACAAAACTTGGCTCCACCACTGGAGTGTGCCTTCTGACTTACTTTGGCTTTAGCATAAGGCTTAGCGAATTTGTGATGCTCTTTCCTTGCTGAGGAAGCAGTCGGTCTGGCAGCATCTACTAAATTGAACACCGTACTCCATGTATTAGGACAGACTAGAGTGGGAGTGAGCACAAGAGACAAAATTACCCGGCGACCTATGTCTTCCGGTATTTTCTTTACTAAGTGGACCCTAAGATCCTCACGTGCACGGACTGCTTCTAAGAAGGCTACCCGGACGTTACCTAGTGACTGAATGGAATTTTGCAACATTAATCGGCGGGACAAATTAACTGCCTTCTTGATCTCTGAGTCCGTAACCGCCGGAGTCGTTCTAACTAGGGACTGTGCAATTTGTCGTGACAACAAAAATTGTGACACCAGTCTTAAGCTTTCTGGCATAATTTAAAATCCTTGTCTAATTGAGCTGGGGAAGGGGTAGAAAAGGGCTCCTGAACTTCCCACAATGACAATTTAGGTGCGGTTAGAAATGCTAGCAATGCTTTCGGAACACCAACGGCAGCGGCTACCGGAAGGGAAAACCAGCTGTGAGTTTCCTGTGGAATCTGGTGGGAAGACTTGCTTGTGATAGTGGAAGCGAACTGTTGTGCTTCCGCCTCCCAATCTAACCATGGTCCTGGACCTACATCCTCCATCTGCAATACTGGGTTGCCGAACTAGTCTCTAACTGAAACTGTGTCTAATTCTGGCGTCAATACGTCCAGGGCTTTGATGTCATTAAACCCGTCCACCTTTGACCAGTCTGCGTACAGTTTTGAAGATGAGGAAGGTGTTAATGCAGGGGAAGAAGTGTACACAAAATAATGGAGAGTATACACACTGGGGATAGCCTTAAGAGAGACATCTATGATATTACTTGATGTATCTTTGGCCCATAGTTTCCTGTGTTCGTTATTTGTATCTGCCAATGAGACGGTACCGGAAGTTCTCCCGAGATTGTCTGTTGCGCAAGTTCGGGATTTTGGGCTTTAACAGGTACCCATGACAAGTCTGGACCATACAGCAGCGGCATGGGCCCTTTCCAGATGGGAGTTTTCTCCAACGGCGGAGGAATGACGTCAGTAATTACCCTAACATTGGTAGTAGTCAAAGTTGATGTTAAGAGAACATTGGTGGTAGACAAAGTTGATGTGAAGGTAGTGTTACTAGCACATGTCAAAGTGAATGGCAAGGGAGGTTGAGTGGTAACATTGGCAGTTTCCAAAGGACGCGCAACAGACGCAGTCGGAGGTACTTCCGGCATCCTTGTCTCTGTCTGAAAAAAATTCATTATAGATTTTTTAACATCCTACAAATCTTCCCTAGTAACAAACTCTTTATTGGAATCACGAGAACCTACTGATTCGGCTTCCGAGTGACTTGACGTTGGCAAAGGTTGGGCGGATGGTAAAAGTTCTACTTCCTCCTGCCCTTCGTCAATTTCCATTACTTCTACCGGGTCTTGCTGTACAGTAAAACCTTGCCCATCCAGACTAATTGGGGGAGAACTCTGTCTGGATCTGCCAAAAGTCCGGACATATATTCAGCCATCCAGACAAATCCGGATGGCCGAAACATGAGTCCGGATATCTAACTTAAACAACCAGACTTAGGTTTCAGCCATCCAGACAAATCTGGATGGCTGAAACATTAGTCCAGATATCTAACTTAAACAACCAGACTTAGGTTTCATCCATCCAGACAAATCCAGATGGCTGACATACAAGTCTGGATATCTAACACTGGATGTAAATAATATGTGTGGGAACTTGTATTCATCTCGTTCGTTTCCGGATTGACTTATATTTTTCCCAACCCATCCAGACAAGTCTGGTTGGCTGAAACATGAGTCTGGATCGAAATGCCTGTCTGGATCTCTTGGGTTTCCGGATCTGAGAGCACCGGATGGGAGGGGTGCTACTGTACTTCCGGTAGCAACTGTTGTTCAAACTCTTCCCAACTTAAGTTTGGTATTGAGGACAGTACAGTTTCTAGGTTCCGCCACACGTTAATGTCTGAGGCCTCCGAGACCTCAGAAGTTTGGCTAACATTGTCACTTTCCTGGCTACCCGCCTGTTCCTTGCAGGTATCTGCCGGCACTGGTTCTGGGTGCCGCCATACACTTTTGTCCGAAGCAAGTGTTCTATGGGTCACACTGACGGACTCCCTACCCTTCGCCGGATATTCTCTGTACTTGTCCACCAAAACCTTAGCCGGAACCCAAACCTGAGTGTGGCTCTGAAGGCTCACACGTGGAATAGAAAAGTCTGGCCTACTGGGGTGAAACACAATGTTTACATTAACCCTAACCCTGGGAGTCTTCTCTGCTACCTCCGCTCCCACCTCCGAACTGCCAGATTGGACATGAGGCGCGTCGGAGGTAGGGACGGAGGGAGGAGGAAGGGACCCCGGCGATTGTCGGCGCCCTGAGCGCGAAGACTCCGTACGGGTCTTGTGTTTATGACCTGAACTCTTCCCGCCTGACGACGACGCAACTGGTGTTGGTGCCTCAGGTGTGGTCCTTCTTCGTTTGGTGTCCTTGGGTCGCACTTGACCGGACGATTTAGAGGACTGCCGTATCGGTGATCTGGACCTTGCTCTGGTCCCGTCCTCTTAAGAATCGGATCGTTCCCATTTGGGCCGGTCGGAGAGGGGGGGTTGCCTTTGCGCTCTCAACTGACTCATCACTGCTGCTTATAATTTCTTTAGAAAGAACTTTAGCCTTGGTTTTAGATAGAGTCACAGAACGGGATGATTTTGGCTTCTGTGCCGGAGATTTAATGATTAAAAATTCCCAGAGCTCTTCATCGTCACACACGAGAGCTTTGTGTGCGATGTCTTTAGTGTAGGTATTAAAAGTGGCACGAATTTCCAATAAGGTGACTTCACAAGAGGGCTCACGTTGGATCATTAAGCCATTGATAAGTTCCTAACACACGCCGCACTTACGAGAGAGCCATATACCTCTGGATCTGTCTAAGCATGTCACACACTTCACAAAAAGTTTATGATTGAAAACTGGGATGTTCATGCAAGTGTGAGTAGCGCATAACGTGACGTAAGGCATGATGGTAACGACCCCACCCCCCGCCGAGATCGGCCCCCCTAGCTGGAGCCTGTGAGAGTGTGCGACTTTTATTAGTACAGTATATCAAGAGCAAGGTGAGTAGCATATACAAAACCAACGGTAATATGTATGTATGTATGTACAGTACTCTGGCACCTTCCTATTTTTTTTTTTTTTTTTTTTTTTTATGGGGGTGGCCGACTCGAGACAGAGCCCGAACAGGGACATCACAACACATAAGAAAAAACAAAACAAAACACCACACACATCGCCCAGGAGAATTACCCTGAGACCCAGGCTCATTTGGGGTCCCCAGGTCCCAGATCCCCCGGAGAGATGCCGATTTCCGCATGCAGACCCGCAGCGAAGCTTCACCAACACAAACTCGCCCACCATGCTTCCAGGCGCACCCTTCACTACCACCGGCTCCCCGGGCCAGGCACCTGACAGACTATTATTTATTAGTGGCCCCTCCATCATTGACGAACATGCCTATTACATAAGGCATCCTCTTCAAACACTAATCCGCCGTAGTTTGAATCTACCGCGCAGAGCATTTAAAAACTGAGGAGCCTTCATCATGAGTGCACGCGACCTCACTCATGGCTTCAGTCATTATGAATTGGGTTCTCACTACGAAAAAACTTCGTAAAAAATAAAAAAAAAATAAAAATAAATAAGAATAACTATCCAATAAGCTTTCCATCATATCGTGGATGTACTTGTGTGGATTTCTGACCAGACGCTGATTCAGGCGTCATTCCTCCTTCTCTGCTCTGCGCTCAGCCTGCCCGGACCTGTCTCCCCACGCTCCGCGGGTTCCGCATTTGTTGCGTCCCTAGTGAATTTTTTCTCATTGGTTTACTCCGGGATGTATCGAGTAAGGTTAGGATATGCGTAGCAGGAGTGTCCTGGGCTGGTTGCCCGCAGTGCAGTGTATTTTGGGTCGTATGTTTGGGGCATCTATTTCGGATGTACCCTCGTGGTCCTGTTGTGGACAGGTGAATTTTTTCACAGTTAAGCTAGCTTTGTGATGCAGGCGGCTTTCATTACGCGTTATTGCTTCCTTTTATCTTTCTGATGAGGTAGCGTATTTTTGCTGTCGTTCCCAGCGTATTTTTCTTCACTTAGTGAAGTTTTTTCTGGGTCCCGAGTCAGTTCTTCCCTTTGCCGGAAGTGTTTGCTACAGTGGTGTGTTGGCGGTGGTTCCTGTTGTGATATAATTCAGTGCTTTTTGTTTATATTCCGACATGTTACTGTTATCCGTCTGCTAGGCCTAGCCAGCCTCTCGTAGCTTTATCACATATACAAGTGTTATTGATTTATTTTCTAAATATGTACTACTGTGTCATGTGTATCCTGGTTTAGTTGTGTATTGGCTAATTCCACGGACTATTTATGTGTCCTGGGTTAGTTGTGTTTTGGCTAATTCCACGGACTATGTTGGGCCCGGCGTTAGTTGTGTTTTAGCTACGCCTCGGTCCGGTGTTGCGTTCAGATGGTATCTGGACGGGGTGGGTTTTTTCCGGCGGGTTTTTCTCGGTTTCACCTTGATAACCCCGGCTGGTTGCCTAGTTTTGGCCACGCGTGGTTTAAAACAGGCTTGTTTCCCCGGCGAGTGGGTGTCTGTGGCTCCCCAGGTCTGCGTCTCTGGGGTGCCTGTTTCATCCCGGCGGGTTGGCTGTACCCATCTAACAGTGTTCATACGGACACGTGTTGTTTGTAGTTTTTTCGGTTTTGCAAAGCCAATATAAAACTATGCTGTAGTTGTATTTCCTCCCCGGCGATCTGTTTCAAAGAAGGGGGGATAGGAACAATTGGGGTTAACTTTTAAACTTTATTCACCCGGTGGGTGCAACCTGGAAGGTTGGGATGACCGAATTTGCAAAATTCAGTTTAGTTGACCAGTCAATTGAGGGATGCTTTGTGTATCGCCTCCTTCAACATACGGCGCTTTAGGGCACATTTGGGGTTAACGTTTTTTAAACTATTATTCACACCCGGCGGGTGTTTCTTGCACGGATGAGAATAACGAATTTACAATTCAGTTAGTTAACCAGACATTTGAGGGATACGTTTTGTATCGCCGCCTTCAACATACGGCGATCTAAAAGATACTTCGGCAGAAGTTAGATCTCGTATATTTGCCAGGCTTCCCAGTTTTTTATCTACGAGATAATTCGGGGGCCGGCGTCTTTTTTAGGGGGTTTTTTCCAATATTTAATATGGAAACAAACACCACCGGAAAGACTTAATCACTTATAAACGCCATGATGGTCTTTATATATTATGTCAGAGGGTATTCATAAATCTTTTGGACAAATTAAGATATTCTGAAATCTTTTACTTAGGAAACCCCACCGCGTGGCGAGCTGTGGTCGTTGAGTATTACGTCTCGTTACCCGGCGGGTTATTTAACACCTGTGTGCGAACATGAGTGGGTTAACCTTATGAGCATTAATTCCTGGAAATTTTAAATTTTCCAGAGCTGGGTCCCGGCGGGTCTATGCAGAACCTGGAGTAGTTTCCCTCCAGTCTCTGTCATGGCTACCTTTGCCCCGGTTTTTGCTGTATGCATTACGCCCTCCTGTTCAGGTATCCCTATTTTTGCGCACACACTTTGTATAAAATGTGTTAAAATGTCTCGTTTGGTGGGGGTTACCTTTCCGGCGTTTTTCTCGTTGCTCCGAGAACACCGTTTTGGTTTACCGAGTTTTAGTCAGGATGGCTAAAATAGGTAAGTTACCCCGACGAGTTTGGTCGCTTGAGGGCTCATCAGAAACTGCGTTTTTCTGTGGTCGAGCCTGGGATCAGGCTTCCTGTGTTATTCATTGCTTTGTGCATTACGCCCTCCTGTTATGTCTCGTTTGGTGTGGGTTACCTTTCCGGCGTTTTTTCTCGTTGCTCCGAGAACACCGTTTTTGGTTACCAAGTTTTAGTCAGGATGGCTAAAATAGGTAAGTTACCCCGACGAGTTTGGTCGCTTGAGGGCTCATCAGAAACTGCGTTTTCTGTGGTCAAGCCTGGGATCAGGCTTCCTGTGTTATTCCCGGTGAGGGGGGCTCCACACAGTTATTTATTGGGGTTAACTTTTAAACTTTAATTCACCCGGTGGGTGCAACCTGGAAGGTTGGGATGACCGAATTTGCAAAATTCAGTTTAGTTGACCAGTCAATTGAGGGATGCTTTGTGTATCGCCTCCTTCAACATACGGCGCTTTAGGGCACATTTGGGGTTAACGTTTTTTAAACTATTATTCACACCCGGCGGGTGTTTCTTGCACGGATGAGAATAACGAATTTACAATTCAGTTAGTTAACCAGACATTTGAGGGATACGTTTTGTATCGCCGCCTTCAACATACGGCGATCTAAAAGATACTTCGGCAGAAGTTAGATCTCGTATATTTGTCAGGCTTCCCAGTTTTTTATCTACGAGATAATTCGGGGGCCGGCGTCTTTTTTAGGGGGTTTTTTCCAATATTTAATATGGAAACAAACACCACCGGAAAGACTTAATCACTTATAAACGCCATGATGGTCTTTATATATTATGTCAGAGGGTATTCATAAATCTTTTGGACAAATTAAGATATTCTGAAATCTTTTACTTAGGAAACCCCACCGCGTGGCGAGCTGTGGTCGTTGAGTATTACGTCTCGTTACCCGGCGGGTAACACCTGTGTGCGAACATGAGTGGGTTAACCTTATGAGCATTAATTCCTGGAAATTTTAAATTTTCCAGAGCTGGGTCCCGGCGGGTCTATGCAGAACCTGGAGTAGTTTCCCTCCAGTCTCTGTCATGGCTACCTTTGCCCCGGTTTTTGCTGTATGCATTACGCCCTCCTGTTCAGGTATCCCTATTTTTGCGCACACACTTTGTATAAAATGTGTTAAAATGTCTCGTTTGGTGGGGGTTACCTTTCCGGCGTTTTTCTCGTTGCTCCGAGAACACCGTTTTGGTTTACCGAGTTTTAGTCAGGATGGCTAAAATAGGTAAGTTACCCCGACGAGTTTGGTCGCTTGAGGGCTCATCAGAAACTGCGTTTTTCTGTGGTCGAGCCTGGGATCAGGCTTCCTGTGTTATTCATTGCTTTATGCATTACGCCCTCCTGTTATGTCTCGTTTGGTGTGGGTTACCTTTCCGGCGTTTTTTCTCGTTGCTCCGAGAACACCGTTTTTGGTTACCGAGTTTTAGTCAGGATGGCTAAAATAGGTAAGTTACCCCGACGAGTTTGGTCGCTTGAGGGCTCATCAGAAACTGCGTTTTCTGTGGTCAAGCCTGGGATCAGGCTTCCTGTGTTATTCCCGGTGAGGGGGGCTCCACACAGTTATTTTGTTTGGTCTTTCCCTCCCGGCGACCTTTTTTACAAAGAGGTCTGGGGCAGGTATAAGTGGTTTGACATTGCATATAAAACCCGGCGGTTGTACCTTCGGGTGGTTATATTAACGAATTTGCGATTCGCGATAATTTGCCAAACAATTGATTGATACAATAGGGTATCACGGCCGTCAAGACGGCGATCTATGAGGGCTTCTGGCAGAAGCCGGATTAGAGATTAAGATAGGCTTAGACTTTTTATGGGATAAAAAGATGCCTGCATCTTACTAGTGTTTCAAGTGTAAAGGGATACTTGAAGGACTTCATCTTTAATAAAGATATGTTTCATCTTTATGAGGATTCAGAAGTTATGCTTAATTCTTTCGAACAGGTAAAAGATATGCTGAAATCCTTAATAAACAATTGGAACAATGTTGTTTGTTTGTTTAGTCTTTCTCTCCCGGCGACCTTTTTACAAAAAAGGTCTGGGGCAGGTACAATTGGTTTGACATTGCATATAAAACCCGGCGGTTATACCTTCGGGTGGTTATATTAACTGATTAGCAATTCGCGATCATTTGCCAAACAATTGATTGATACAATAGGGTATCACGGTCTTCAAGACGGCGATCTATGAGGGCTTCTGGGAGAAGCCGGATTAGAGATTAGGATAGGCTTAGACTTTTTATGGGATAAAAAGATGCCGGAATCTTACTAATGTTTCAAGTGTAAAGGATACTTGAAAGACTTCATCTTTAATAAAGATATACTTCATCTTTATGAGGATTCAAAAGATATGCTTAAAAATCTTCTGGACAGGTAAATATATCCTGAAATCTTTAATATGAAACTAAAGGAAAACGAAAAGTAGTGGTGGAGTGCTACGGTTCGTTGACCGGCGGTCTTGTGACACATATTTTGTACCATTTTTTGGGTGTAACCCTAGGAGCATTAATCCCCGGAAAATTCTCTTTCCAGGGCGGAGTACCGGTGTTGCACCAGGTGACCAGGTAGTTCCCGGGGGCGGGGTAGTTTTCCCCCAGTCTCTGCCATGTCGGCACTTGAACCTCTCATTGCTGTATGTTCAACGCCGTTAAGATCAGGTATCCCTATATATTATTTTAATTTGTTAATGAAATAATTTAATCACTGAATAATAATAACCATATATATTTTCTATGATTATATTAGGATAATATTGTGTTTATTTATAGTAATTTATTTTAATACAATTAAATATAAATTAAATTAATTAGTATACTTTATGATTTTGCTCACCAGCTCTGCTTTCAATGTGTTAATGAGCTATGGGAGCTTTTAATTATCATAAACCTTTACAGGGCTCTCTTTTAGAGAGTATACCGAGCTCGCAAGCGAGGGACAGCCACAGCCAAGGTGTATGGCGATACTCACAGTCCTGGCAGGACAGAACACATCCCTTTGTGACTCAACTAGTGCTGACGTCCACGGGATGCCGATGTACCATCTTCTACCCCAGTTTTAACATGGCAACATGTGGAGGTCCCGGCTTCGGCGGGATCTTCCCATGATAAGCCAGACTTAACGGATGAAGAACAACGATCTCTGGTCTCAGAGATGGAGGTTGAAGAGTCCAGTCACCTTTTAGGCGACTCTCAGGGTACTGTCGAATCTCCACGGAGTTCGTCATCGGCTAGGTATGTACCGGCGGAAGAGATTGATGGACTACTATTGAATGCACTTAATAGGTTCTTGGGCCCTACGCCGGAAACTCCTCCTGATACGGGAGATCCCGCGATGTCGACGAATGTGCGACCTCTGGCTACATCCTTTGCTTTAGCGAAAATACCTAGCCATCCGCTTGTGTCAGGCCCAATTTCCAATGTGCCAGGCACAACAGCTCTCACTACTTCCACTGAATGCAGTTCACTGTATTCAGAAACAAGGGTCAACGAGGTCAAGGAAGTTGCTACTCGTGTCGGAAGAGATTTTTGTTCTAGCCAGCAGTCTAGATATTTATCTTCACGCATCTTATCTCCCAGGGGTAGCGAACGTCTGGGCAGACGCTCTGTCCCGGAGACAGAGCACGACAGTAGAATGGGAGCTCAAGCAACCCTTTTTCGACCTAATGATTGCGGAGCTCTCCCATCCACAAGTGGATCTTTTTGCGTCCGAGGAGACTCACAAGCTCCCTCTATACCTCACCCGCCGGGCGATAACGCCGGCAGGGGGGCCAGACGCCCTAGTGACAGACTGGAACAGATGGAGCTCCATCTATCTGTTTCCGCCGCCAGATGCGTCACTAATGTGCCACGTAGTGAACAAACTACGAGTTTATCGAGGCTTAGTCTCGCTAATCGCGCCCCTGTGGCCGGCGCAGGTGTGGTACCAGCAATTAATAATGTGGTGCCCGGACCCGGTATCGCTCCCGGTCGGGTACTTCCACTTAGACACGATTGGCAACCTAGCGACCTCGCTGACTTTTGCATTATGGACATTCAGGAGGCCAAGTGGCTAGCACCATACGGTAGGGATGTGACCAATAAATTGCTCAATCAATATACTCAGTCTACTAAGCGACAATATCAATCACATTGGAAAGCTTTTACTTCTTGGATTGTTAGAACGGAACAAACTGTACCCTCAGTGGCATTGGTTTTTAATTACTTGAACTATCTGTTTGAGCAGAAACGTTTATCTGTGGTAACTTTGAAGAATCACTTAACTGCGATTAGAGTGCCCTTTTTCGACCTTACAGGTCTATCCATACCGGTGGCGGAGGAAACAGGATTTATGAGAGCGTGTTTTAAACTCCGCCCACCTCCCCGTCAGCTCATGCCTACTTGGTCTCTGGACAAAGCTTTGTCTTTACTTCATTCTCGTCTGTATCAAAATACTGCAGACTTTGCTTTAATCTTAAAGAAGGCAGTTTTCCTTTTGGCTTTGGCCACCGGAAACAGAGTGTCTGAGCTGGCGGTGATGAGCAACACACCTAATTGTCTTAGGTTTGGTAGACTTAATGATTCAATTTCCATTGCACCCTCCCCGGCGTTTGTAGCCAAGAATGAGCATAGTGCACACGTGTTTTCTGAGTTCACGGTGCCGGCGTTAAAAAGGGGAAAAGTGCATCATAATTTATGTCCAGTGCAAGCTCTAACCAAATATTTGAGAATAGCTCCTCAAAACCCCCAAGGTGCTTTATGGGTAGCGAGTACGGGTAAACGCTTACTTAAACGGCGATTAGCCTCTCTTCTGGTAGAAGTCATTAAAGAGAGTAATCCCGGCGTTGTGGGTAGGGCCCACGATTTACGCAAGTGGGCGGCCTCTTTACGTTTCCTGAAAAACTTTTCAGTTGAAGATATTGCGTCCACACAGTTGTGGGCGTCTAATCATACGTTTCTCTCTAGATACTTGTCAGTTGCTCTAGACAAACCTTCCTTACCATGTATAGCTTTAAGGCAGAGGGTCTAGGTGGCCCTGCAGTCACTTATGTTTACTTTCACGGAAGGGGGGGGGGGTGCAGTCAGTTGACATAGGACACCCTAGACCCCGCCGGAGTATGAGAGCTGTGATACAATTTAAGGTTAAAATGTGATATGAAAATTTCTCTGCGAGAAATTGTGCTAGTCCAAGGTTTAGTACAAAACAACGGTGTTGTTATAGTAGTTTTAGCTGCGAAAGCAATGTAATATTAGTTCAATGGAGTTCATTTGCAATTGATCTCCACATGTATTTTGGGGTTTATGATGTGCACATATAAACTTATAACTTATTATTTTTGTCACCACTCGTTGAGTGGGGTGCCTTTTGTAACTACAGATCTGTGTTCAGAATCTTCAGGGTTACCCATTTTTGTCGGGCAGGCTTCTTTGAAGCACGCACCTGCCTGAACCCCTTTTTCTTGTATATTTCCGGCCTACGCCGTATTATATACATTTTTCAAAGGTAAGAATACTATGTGGTTGTTTTTATTATCTGCTTTTCTAGAGTTATGATATGATTACGAATGTCCCCCTCCAGTCTTAGATATCAGGCATGTTCGTCAATGATGGAGGGGCCACTAATAAATTATAGGTTTGACTCCTGTAAGGAGATAAAGAAAACCTAATATTTAGTAGTGGCCCCGTAATCATTGACGACTGGGGCCCTCCCGACCGTCCCCTTCCCATTCGTTGATGTATTAAGGATTTTAGTTTACTTGATATGTCAGTGAAGGAGGAATGACGCCTGAATCAGCGTCTGGTCAGAAATCCACACAAGTACATCCACGATATGATGGAAAGCTTATTGGATAGTTATTCTTATTTATTTTTTTTTTTTATTTTTTTTTTTACGAAGTTTTTTCGTAGTGAGAACCCAATTCATAATGACTGAAGCCATGAGTGAGGTCGCGTGCGCTCATGATGAAGGCTCCTCAGTTTTTAAATGCTCTGCGCGGAAGATTCAAACTTCGGCGGATTAGTGTTTGAAGAGGATGCCTTATGTAATAGGCATGTTCGTCAATGATTACGGGGCCACTACTAAATATTAGGTTTTCTTTATCTCCTTACAGGAGTCAAACCTATAATCTAGTCCAACTGGCGCATGACCCTCTCTCCCAAACGATCGCGTTTACATTCATCTATTCACAAGCATTCTCCATTCATTCCTGTTTATTACCACTTCCCTTCCCTGATCTATAGTCATTCCTCTATCTTCCAAAGCTTGTCTTACACAGTCTCTCCATCTCAATGGGGGTCTTCCTACCCCTCTATCTCCCCTTGTATCTGACTCACATATTCTCTTTGTAAGCCTTTCATCTTCCATTCGTTCAACATGACCATACCAGCTCTGCACCCTTCTGTCCACTCTCCTACGTATCTCTTAATTCCTCAATCTGTCTCTAGGAGTAACTCCCCACATACTCCTCAAGCAGCTCATCTCCATCACATCCAGCTTTCTTCTCTCCTTTGCCTTCAGAGCCCATGTTTCAGCCCCATACATCACTGTTAGCACAACAATTCCTTTATACATTGCACTTTTAACTTTCATTCCGAGATTTCTCACCAACCACATACAGTAGGGTCCCGCATAAAACGAGTCTCGATTAAAACGACCGACCTAAAATATTAATATTTAATTTTCGATCAGAACGAATGTGATCACATAAAACGAGTCCGCCGCCAAAGTGGGGCAAATACAAGGAGTTTTCATATAGAGCGCCGAAATATCGTACAAAACGTACAAAATATCGTACGCTTTCATATAAAACGCCGAAATATCGTACAAAACGTACGAAATATCGTTCGCTTTGTACGAAAATTTTCGCTTACAGTGAACATTGACGATATTGCGCCACCAAAATGCTGTGTTCACATAAAGCGAATTCACATAAAACGCCCTCGTTTATCGACCATAAACTCGTTTTATGTGAGACCCTACTGTACTTCCCATTGCTCTGAAAACTCAAGAGCAAGGTGAGTAGCATATACAAAACCACGGTAGTGCTATGAAATCATTTCAAGCTATATGTATAAACACTTAATACAAAAAATCTGGGTTACTTAAAAAAATAATTACAAATAATATTTATATTGGGTTCCTGATGGGTTTCGTATCTTACATTTGGCATAATACCGTTCCGCTCCCAAAAAAAAGTTAGTATAATAATTGTAAAATATAATACAGTGCAATCAATATAAGACATAATTCACACGAAAGATAACATTTTCGGTCCTGATTTATAGACTGAACACAATGTAAATGAATGGTATTACTTCCGGGAGTTTATAGGAAATCTAACAAGTAGTGCCACTATCGTCAGCCAGTCTCATTTATTTATTTGTTTGTAGGGTAATAATGGATAGGGGTCACTTGAGGCATGCTACGCTAACAGGTACCTACCTGATAGCACTATCGTTAGTGAGTGCTGTTTGTATTTTGTACTATTGTTGTCAAATTGCAAATTTAGTGAAATATTAAATTTAAATATTAATTGTACGGTAGTTTCTTTATTCATACAGAATTTAGTAAAATTTACCAGAACGTCCGGACTTCCCAAATTGACTAATCCCTCGAACGTGACGATAGTGCGTTGTTTTATGCGTGATTAGTTTGCTTGGGAAACATAAGAACATAAGAAAATGGAAGCCTGCAGAAAGCCGATCGGCCCACGCAAGGCAGATTAACTTGCTCATGTAGTAATGTACACCCTATGTGGTGGATTGTGTTCTTTTATTTATAAAGTATTATTTTGCTTAAGCATTGTTTCCACATAGCGATTTTGATAAGTTGTTTTGTCTTTTTGCTGTGTTCGTCCAAGTTTTGGTTTGTTTATTTTGCAAGTTTTACATTATAAGGGAGTGCCACACGAAAGCTTTTATCATCAACTTTTCAATACCCAACATTATTCTGGCCACTTTTCTGGAAGCATATCCAATGCTGTCAGAAACTAGACTGATGATATTTTAATGTACAGTACTTGACAGAATTATATAACTCATAAGGAAGCCAACTAGCATTGCGGATAAAAGTTGAGGGAAAAGCGCTCGTGTAATACCGACTTCATTCTGTATGGGTAGGGTGGACTGCACAATGGATGGATAAGTAATGCTTTCTAAAGGTTTTATTTCATTTAATCTTTGTGTAATTAAACATATAAAGCTGTATTGATGAAGATTCCTAAAGTTTCTGTGAATAATACTGAAAGATAATGACATCTTTTATTTCATCCAGAGTGCATTGATATTTTGAATAGCCATTCAAGTAGCTTGTAAAGGTAACAATACTTTGATCTTAACCCCTTCAGTATACTGTATCAGTATTTGGTGATAACATGTTGCTATTTAAGATCAGTGAAGTACAAGTCGTTAGCTGTAATGGTTTTGACAGAAGGGCATAAAATTATAGAAAACCCAATTCTGGCATGACCGCAAATATTATGTCATGGCCCATCGTCGAAAATAATAGAAATGCTGCCAAACATTTTCTGAAAGCATTTAAAGAGCAAGGGTAAGGCCCTACCCTTGCTCTCAAAACGCTTTAAGCTAATTGGACCAATTGGGCTCCTCGTCGAAAGGGACCGAGCACTGTGAGTGACCCCATATGCCCAGGGTGCTAGGGTAACCAACTCTACCTGCCGGAGAACGTGTTCCGGTGGTTGAAAACACCCTAAAATGTTGTGAAATCACAACAAAAGGAATTTAAAGCGTTTACTTTGATCATTAGTACTACCATATCCGCCCAAAAATGATTCTACAGTCCTTGGCAGTGAACCTCGGGGGTTCCACCACAAATGTTCTCAATTGGGCTCCAAAATTTTTGCAGGAGTCGCCAAGATTATCAGATCGTTGCAAGTTGGCGCAAACTTCTTGTAGGTGGGAAAGGGGCTTAATACCAACCCTGAGCAAGGATACTGTTCACAACACACACAAGGGCAACTGTTTACGTCCAGCAGCAGTAGGTTTTGAATAACAGAACCGACAATGGACCGTGATGTATGATTTGCTGTCATACCAGAAATGGACAATTTTGATTTTATGCTCTACTGTCAAAACCATTTCAGCTAACGACTTGTACTTCACTGATCTTAAATAGCAACATATAATCATCAAGTAATGATAATAAGAATGGTGTAGGTTATATTAATACAAAATAATATACATTTAAAATAGTGATTTTTTTTTGGAAACACCCTGTAATTGCTACTTGGACACCATCCAGCTCTTCTGAGCTATCAGAAGAGACTGGATGACTCCGTCGTCGACACCTGCCCGGGTTGTAACACAGCACCCCATACCATTAAACACATCATAGAAGACTATATTTCACACAACCACTTACGCCAACAACACAATATACACTCCTTGAGCGCTCTGTGGGAAAGCCCAACCGTGCGCCATGGCCTTCCTTAGGGACTCGGGGCTGTTCAGCCAGGCAGCTTAGGGAACAACAACAACAACAACTACTTGGACCTGATTTATGTGGATCGAAACTCGCTGGAAACTAGATTAATTAATTCTTAAATCTGTGTGAAGCTTCCAAATTTCTACATGAAAGTTGTAGTCATTACTAACATATTAAGAATGAAATAGAGTATGTACATTAAGTTATCCTACAATAAAATATAAAACTATAAGAATTATGTCAATTCATCTAATACACTTATATCAAAATAATTAAACATTCACCTGCAAAATTAAGTCATTCATAAACAAAAAATAACAATAATACAAAAAAAGCAAACGACAGGTTCCATACTATCAAATGTGCCATTCAGAAATATACCGTTTTAATTTGTTTCTTCAATATTCAGATTTTGTTTATATACAAACTCTCATATCACTGTATCTTATCTCGTAACTCGCTCTTATTGCATGGCTGCTTCATCTACATTTGTTTTCATCTTAGATTTTTCAATGATATAGTGTGACCAAATGACATAGGCTAGTTAAATTTCATCTTACTGTTTAATCAATTGATATTCATTGCAATGAATTACTTGCACGCTATATGTGCCAAGAAGTAATGCTCGAGATTCAGGAAGAATATCTTTACATATTATTACCTAAGAACACATAAACTGTATGTATGTATGTATGTATGTATGTATGTATGTATGTATGTATATACTCAGGCACATACCCCATTGCTGGGGGTGGCCGACTCGAGACAGAGCCCGAACAGAAACAACATTCAAGGGTTCTAATTCTCAGGGTCCGGGACCCCTTTCTCTGTCTCGATGAGTAGAATTTTAAAAGGGGAGGAGGATTCCTAGCCCCCTGCACATACACGAGAAGACAAATAACACGACAAAATATTTCATGATTTACAACAACTCTTTTGATTAATGCCTCTTTCAATATTGTTTATTATGTATAACACCAATAACCTACGGTATATGAGAAGTTATATTAAATTTACTAACATTTTGTATATTGTATGTAATTATGCACCCAATTTTCACCTTTAAAAATCAATAAAAGTAGATGAAATAACTTTGTGCACTATATACTGCCTAACTGAGCATTACTAATTTTGAAAAACTATGTTTGCTGTAGATGAAATTATTTTGATCTTTCCTGTAGCTGTATATGCACATCACCTTAAGTTTTACTACAGAAAGAATGTAGTCCCTAACAATGCTGTAGTGAGAACAATGAGAGAGGTGTGAGGGGCATGAGAGGCGGGGGCGTGGTTACATCCATTGAACTGACAGGTGAAGACACAGGCCCGATACTCTCGCTCATCACCCGGTCTCTTCACCCACTCACAGTAGTTCCCCCAGTCACGAGCAGAGCAGAACCTCTTGGTGCCTAGCTGACCTGAGGGAGTAGAATAAGATTGGTTGATTAATTTGTTGTATGGTCCATATTTATTGGACAACTAAATTTAGTTAGTCAGGGTTAAACATTAGCTCTGAACCCCAGGATATAACAGGGTGCTGCTGAATTCAGTTATTTAGGGGTAGACATCAGCCCTAGACTCTTGATTAACTGATTATATACAGAGTGGTAGGCTACTGAATTTAATTACTCAGAATTACACATCAGCCCAGGTCTACAATTTAAGCACCACCTAAAGATGCTCTCCCCTAGACCAGTCTGCTGATTCATAAGATTTATATCCTCAAGTTTTCTATACAATTTTGAACTTTTGATCTAAAAATCAAATTTATAATGATAACAATGTGATGAAATTATGCTATCAAATACATAGTAAATGGTAATTAAGATAACAAATATGCAAGTTATATAAAACTAGCTGAGGTACCCAGCACTGCCCAGGACAAAATAAATTTAGCTTAAAACCTATTTTGGCACCCCCTTAGTATGCATGCCAAGTATGGGCTCTCCTTTTTGAAAACTGAGGGAGTAGTTTGGGTTGGGGTGGGGGGGGGGGGGGACACAATAAATTCACTTAAAACCTATTCTGGCACCCCTTTAGTATGCATGCCAAGTATGGGCTCTCCATCTTGAAAACTGAGGGACTAGTTCGTGTTGGGGAGTAAGTGGACACATTATGTTAGCTTAAAACCTATTCTGGCACCCCCTTAGTATGCATGCCAAGTATGGGCTCTCCATCTTGATAACTGAGGGGGGTGATGGGACAAAAATGTTTTGCTTAAAACCTATTCTGGTACCCCCTTGGTATGCATGCCAAGTATGGGTTTTCCATCTTGAAAACAGGGGGGTGAGGGAACAAAAATTATTAAATTAATTTGCTTAAAACCGATTCTGGCACCCCCTTAGTATGCATGCCAAGTTCTGGCCAACTTCTAGTACACTTATTATTCAGCCTTCACCAAACTGAAAAGAGAACTTTATTTGCAAATATTTAAAAATGCCAAAATATTATAACAGAATATTAGTTTTATTACTTCATAACATGATTATTTACAGGAATTTTAATTCAAGCAGAGCATTGGGTTAAAAATATACGACTGAAATAGTAATGGACGTCAATAAACCATGCATAGTGCGTACAAGTCAATAACTGAGGGACTTAGATAAAAATGTATATTTTGTTAAGCAGTTTAAGTAATTAGTCTAGCTATCTATCTATCTATTGTCGGACTCCGTGATCCCCGAAGGGGTCTCCACGAACATAACGCCCCAATGCACCTCTGTCCCCAGTCAGTCGACGCCCCTCCTCCCATCCAGCACAGATTTCACGCATATACTTCTTAACTCTGTCCTTCCACCTCTCTCTCAGTCTACCTCTCCCACCCTGTCCTTCCACCTCACTTTCGTACACGCTCTTAGAAATTCTCTCGCTTCCCATACGTTCCACATGGCCTAACCATCTCAAGGTGTTCCTTTTCACACTTTCCAGCACATCTACATCCACACCACACCACTCTCGTACTTCCTTATTCGTCTGTATATCCCTCCATGTAACTCTGCACGCACTTCTCAAGTAACTAATTTCTACCCCTCTGACTCTTGGTTTGTCTCTCCAACAACGTCCATGCTTCGTTCCCGTAAGTCAATGTCGGGATTACCACACTGTCATGCAAGGACTTCTTTACTTCCATGCTGACTACCCTATTTCTTGTTGCTCCTTTCAGCGTTCCTACAACCCTCTTCCCCTGTTGCACCCTCTCCCGCACTTCTTCATCCATCCACTGCCCAAATGCTTAAATGAGCCGACATTCTCCATAGCCTGACCGTTCAAGCTCACCTCACACTGTGGCTGCACCCCTTTCAAAGACCATAATCTTACTCTTCCCCGCATTTACCTTCAGATTCCGTGCTTCACACACTGTTCCAAACAGATTTACCAGACCCTGCAACTCCCATTCACTATCGCTCATCAGAACTGTATCATAAGAACATAAGATCGCGGGAAACTGCATAACGCCATGCGGCCCACATGAGGCAGCTCCCATTCACACCCAGCCCATATCATCCATATGGGAATCCAACTTACACTTAAAGCTTTCAACTGTTCTTGAGCTAATCACTGCTCTGGGCAGTCCATCCCACATGTTAACAACTCTATTCCCAAACCAGTGCTTTCCTATATCTTTCCTAAATCTAACCTCATCTAACTTGAAACCATTTGAGCATGTTATGTCACCGTTCTTTAGCTTTAATACCTCATCTATATCGCCCTTATTTATTAGTGGCCCCTCCATCATTGACGATATGCCTATTAGTATAATAGTCCTCTTTCAAGCACCCGCGGTCAGCGTATTTGAAAACCCCGCCACAGGGAGAAAGAGTCCTACACCATAAGTGTAACGCTAATTCTCTTATGGAATCATCCTTATGATTGGGTACTCACTACGAAAAAACTTCGTAAAAAATAAAAAATAAAAATGTACTTAATAATTGTTATAATAAGGCTTTCCATCACGTGGATGTCTTATGTGGATTCTAGCCCAGACGCTGCTCACAGAGCCGCCATACTTCCTTCCTCTCCCTGCGTCCACAGCTTCCAGACGTGCCTGCCTGTGCTCGGCTTTATTCTTCGTTCACTCAGCTCTAGTGAGTCTTTTGCTCATTTGTATCTATCCAAGTTGTACTAGAATAGGTTTAGACTAGCTAGACCAGGCAGCCCCATTGGTGTGCCCGCAGGAGAGTGTTAAAATAGGGTACTATTGTACAGGCGCTTTGTTACCCCCATTGGGCCCGCGCGTTCATGTTGTGTTCTTGTATGTTTCTGCGCCTTAGTGTTTGCTACTTAACTATTAGTTAGGAGGCTATCTTTCCGCAGGATAATGCTTCAGGCCATCGCTATGAGGCAGTTGCATTTTATTTTTTATTTTAGTAGACGCTCTGGTCTAAGAGTTGTCACACGTGGTGTGAAACTTTCCAGGGTCCGTGTTTTGCTTTCCCCTAGGCCGAGGGGCTTTTCTCCGCTAATCGCTGCTTCTTCAGAGGTAAGACTAAGAGATTCATTATATTAATGACTATGAGCCTCGTGGCCAGCCTCATTAGGGGTATTCTTAGTTGGCTAGGGGTACAAATTATTGCTTAATTTTACTATTTTAGCCCTAAGATGTGTTTATTGTTGTCATAAAGGGTATTTTACATGATAACAATGTGGCAGGAGACGTCCTGTCTATTTGGTGGGGTTTTGAGGGGTTCTGATTTTCTCATATAAGTCAGTCTCCTTCAAAAGTTTGTTTTTTTCCTCCGGCGATCTTTCTGTGTATCGATGCCGGAGACTGAGAAAGGAACTAGCCAAATTACCCGGAGTGGTGTGCTGTACTGTACCACTATTCCCGGCGGAAATGCAGATTCTCAAGGGAATCTCGGCACAGCCGAGTGAACTCGCCCAGACCAAGAGCCTCACGCGGCATGACCAGACTTATACGCGCCCGGCGAAACAGTCCAGTGATTACTATCCTTCCGGTCTTTTAGACTAAGAGTTAGTGTGCTTTTAAGGTTATTACGGGCCAGTGACCTTTGTCACAGGTAAGCAGTTCTAAAGACGACGAAATCTTTAGCGGTTTTGTCGCAGACAAGTACAGCGGAAGGTTAGAGTAGCGGTTGGTCTACAGCTAACTTTCCGGCGTATTTGCGAGAGTAATGATGTGTGTACCTCTCGGTTTATCCTTATGAGCATTGATTCCTGGAAATTTTCTATTTCCAGATCACGGCACATCTGTAGCAGCACAGATCTGCAGGGGAAGGGGCCGATCCCGGCGGAGGGGGGTTTTAACTCCATCATGCCTCTAGTTGTTCTCTGTGCTATGCCTACTTGCTCTCTTATACCCGTGTTTGCACACAAACTTTGTATCAAGTGTGTAAAATGCCTCGATAGATCACAAGGTATTTGTGTATCCAAAAAGTGAGCCATTTGTTCCGAACTTCGTTCAAATTTATTTGGTAAGAAAGATCATTCATGTCTTGTAGCACTCAAGGAAATAAAGAACACTTTTAATGCCTACACAAAAGACATTGCCCATAAGGCAAACCCCTCACTGTGACGATGAGGCACTTTGGGAGCACTTGGTTATCAAATCACCAGTTCTGAAGTTAACGCCGGCTAAATCTACTAAATCTAAAACCAAAACTAAATTTCTATCTAAAGAGCTAGTGAGTAGTGACGAGTGCAGTGATTCTAGCAAGGCAACCCCTCCCGGCCGCCAGAAGAGGGGCCGTTCACCTTCACCGAGTGACCGCTCAAGGTCCCGGTAGAGGACCCCCCTCAGGCAATCTAGACACTCTTCAGTAGAGTCTTCAAGATCTCACAAGAGACGAAAAGATGATGAGGTGACATCTAGTCATAGAAAATCAGAGAAGGGACATAAAAGTTCCCGCAAGGAGGAGACGCAGTCGCGGCACCGGCCAACGCCGGAGCTGCGGCCATTTCCCTCCACCCCCACCTCCGTGCCTAACATCCAATCTGGCAGCTCAGAGGTGGGGACGGAGGGGACTGAGTCAACTCCCAAGGAGGAAGCAAGGGAATCTTTAAGTATGAATCAGGACATACATTTTGCAATACTAAAATTGAACTTACCTGTCAGTAGGCCCCCAATAGTGTCACAAAGAGTGTTAGCTGAACAGTATCGGGGATATACATCAGGCAGGCATCAGGACCTTTTTAGTTCACAGGGTAGTCAAGTGATACCTGATTCTCAACCTCCTAATCCAGGTCGAAGTGTGTGGAGACAATCAGAACCCTCATTAGTGGAGAACAATGTACGGTTCCAAGACAGTGTCAGGGACATGGAGGATATTGAAATTATTCCTTCCTCAGTACCGTATTTACCTTGGCAGGCTTTTACACCACGGTCAGATCCGCAGCAACAACAGCCGGAACCGGTAGAGGTACAAGAAGAGCCGGAAGTGGTAGAACTACCTTCGGCTCAACCACCATACACAGAGGATGGTTCGGAAGTGGGGTCAGAGTCGTCTAAGGAGTCACATAGTAAATATATAACTACTGATGATTTAGATTATATCTTGCATAAAGTTATGCGTCAATACAATGTACCAAAGGCTCAGGATACTCCCATTGCTCCCCCGGGAGCTCTCCCGATAGGGTCGGCTGTGCGGCCCCTAGAACCTTCCAGACTTGTCCCTAATAGATCACTCCCACAAAGTAACGTAATCCCAGTGAACAACCATGGCAAGTGGCACTATTTATTAGTGGCCCCTCCATCATTGACGAACATGCCTATTACATAAGGCATCCTCTTCAAACACTAATCCGCCGTAGTTTTGAATCTACCGCGCAGAGCATTTAAAAACTGAGGAGCCTTCATCATGAGCGCACTTGACCTCACTCATGGCTTCAGTCATTATGAATTGGGTTCTCACTACGAAAAAACTTCGTAAAAAATAAAAACAAAAAGAAAATAAGAATAACTATCCAATAAGCTTTCCATCATATCGTGGATGTACTTGTGTGGATTTCTGACCAGACGCTGATTCAGGCGTCATTCTTCCTTCTCTGCTCTGCGCTCAGCCCGCCCGGACGTGCCTCCCCACGCTCCGCTGGTTCCGCATTCGTTGCGTCCCTAGTGAGTTTTTCTCATTTGTTTACTCCAGGATGTATCGAGTAAGGTTAGGATAGGCGTAGCAGGAGTGTCCTGGGCTGGTTGCCCGCAGTGCAGTGTATTTTGGGTCGAGTGTATGGGGCATCTATTTCGGATGTACCCTCGTGGTCACGTTGTGGACATGTGAACTTTTTCACAGTTGAGTTAGTTTGTGATGCAGGCGGCTTTCACTACGCGTTAATTATTGCTGCCTTTTATCTTTCTGATGAGGTAAGCTGTGTTTTCTGACGTTCCCAGCGTATTTTTCTTCACTTAGTGAAGTTTTTTCTGGGTCCCGAGTCAGTCTTCCCTGGGTTGGAAGTTGTTGCTCGGTGGTGTGTTGGCGGTGGTTCCTGTTGTGATATTTCCAGTGTGTGTGTATATTTCAACTGTTTTTATGCCGTCTGCCTAGGCCTAGCCAGCCGCTCGTAGCTTTGCCACATGTACTAGTGTTATTATTTATTATTTATAAATATGCCCTACTGTGTCATGTGTATCCGGGTTTTAGTTGTGTATTGGCTAATTCCTCGGACTATAATTGTTTCCTGGTTTAGTTGTGTATTGGCTAATTCCACGGATTATGCTGTGACCTTGGGTTAGCCGTGCGTGGCTATCCTCGTGTCGTGTGTTGTTCAGATGGTATCTGTTCAGGGTGGGTTTCCTTCCGGCGGGTTTTTTCTCGGTTTCACCGTGAAAAAATCCTGGCCGAGAGCAGTGTTGGGCCACACGTGGTTGTTGACACTGGCTTGTATCCCCGGCGGGTGGGGTGTCTGTGGCTCTCCAGGACTGCGTCTCTGTGGGTGCCTGGTTTCAGGCCTCCTTTGATTCCCGGCGGGATGGCTGTACCCATCCATATAAAACGGCGTCCTTGTGGACATACGTTTTAGGAGTTTTTTCTACCTGGTTTTACGACAACCACATGAAAAAACCTAGCTGTTGTTTAGGCTTTCCTCCCCGGCGATCTTTTACAAAGAAGCGGGGACAGGAACTTATGGGGTTAACTTTTAAAACTTCTCACCCGGCGGGTGCACCTGGGTAGGGTGAGATGAATGACTTAGGTCTTCCAGTTAGTTAACCGATCCATTATAGTGATACTCTGTGTATCGCTGCCTTTACTATTTACGGCGATTGAAGGTTCAATTAGGTTATATATCGATTCTCACACCCGGCGGGTGCTCCTAGGTGGAGGAATTAAGGAATTTTACAAAATTCATTTTAACCTATTTAATTTAGTGATACTATCAGGTATCGCCGCCTTCGATCTTACGGCGATCTTTTGGGACAATTCGTTAAACATTAGATCTCGTATCATCCTGCCCTGGGCTATTCTACTATAATAATTCAAGGGCCGGCGTCTTTTTGGGGGGTTGCTTTGTTACAAAATTGAATCTTGAGACAGTCACCTCCTCCGAGAGACTATAAGTGCCATGCTGGACCATTATATCAGAGGGTATTCTTCACTTTCTTTAGCAAAAGATTTGTTTAGACTTTACACCCCGCCGCGTGGCGAGATGTGTTAGTTGTGTCTTTGCATCTCGTTACCCGGCGGGTTATTAACACTGGTGTGCGATCATGTTGGATTACCCTTATGAGCATTAATTCCTGGAAATTTTCTTGTTTTTTCCAGAGCTGAGCTCCGGCGGACCAATACAGACCCGGCGGTAGTTTTCACCCACCAGTCTCTGTCATGGCTACCGTGGCCCCAGTTTTTGCCCTGTGCATTATCCCTACTTGTGCTGGTATCCCTATTTTTGCACACACCCTTTGCATAAGGTGTGTTAAATGTCTAGACCGTTCAAGGGGTCTCTGGGTGATGCATAATTGTTCCTTTTGTTCTCAATTAGCTGTTAAAGTCCTTTGTGATAACGATAAGACCGCGGCGGTAGCGTTGAGAGAGGTTCGACAACAAATGTCGGCCTACACTACCATTGTCGCGCATAAGTCACTTCAATGTGACAACGTCCCACTTTGGGATAGATTGCTGTCAGAACACCCTCCCCCTAAACGTTCCTCTAGAGTCACGAGTGTTAAGCCGACGGAGACTAGTCAGGGTTCTGTATCGTCTGCGACTACAACTAAACGCCCGAGAGAGCCTACACCCCCGGCATCCGCCTCCTCGTCGCAGGCGAGATCTAGGTCAAGGTCACCTCTCAGACAACAGTCTTCTAGTCGGGCCTCTTCGCCGGAGAGTAAGAAGAGTAAGACGGAAGATTCCACCAGTGGTCACGGCGGAGATTCTTCCAGATCTAAGACTAGTTCGCGGTCACACCGCAGCCATAAATCCTCAAAAAAGGATTCACATCGGAAGTCCTCTCGACATTCCCCTAAGTCTAGTGCATCTCATCGTACCTCTACACCTGACAGAGTTTGTGTTAGGGCCTCTGAGTCCAGTGCAGCACCTGTCCCTAAAGAGGAGTTGCCAATTAATATTTTAACCCTGGAAATGGAAAGTTCAGGAGGGTCAATAATTGAGAATGTTTCAGACTCTCAAGAGAGCGTAGGCCAGGGCCTTGGTGTTTGGCGGTTTGCCCAACCACGGTCTGACCACCCACGTCCGACTCATACGAGTCACACAGTAGCCGACGTTCACAGGGACGCGGCGACCCCATCCTCTATCCCAGACTTATCTTGGAAACAAGGTACCCCTGCCTCGGCGGGGTCTTCTCAGGAGGATCGGGAGGAAAAAGACGAAGTTTCAATAATTTCGGATATGGAAGGACAAGGGTCAGGCTCAGGCTTGGACGCCGCAAGAGATAATAATGATTCTCCTATAAGTTCTTCATCTAACCAGTTTGTTACAGCACAAGAAATTGATGGGTTGCTTACTCATGCTTTATCTAAATTTTTTGGTCAGCAACAAGAAAACCCCACAATGGACTTGGGGGCTCCCTCGACAAGCTCTACGGTACGGCCTCTGATGACGTCAATTGATTTATCTAAGATTCCTAACCCTCCTACTCTGTCACCTGCAAGGAGCACTAAGCCTGCCACGGCGGCATTGACAACTTCAAATGTCAGGGTCATAACGGATGTTAATCCACCCCCTCTAGACAAAGCACCTCTTAGAAAGGTAGCTATGCCCCTCCTTTATGGGCCAGACGAGTCATGGGTTCTTTTGAACCCCTCTAAACCAGAGCTTGCCCAACCTACCTTGTCAGGGGAACTCCCGGTACCGCGTGAGTGGTTTATCCAGGGCAACAAGTCAAAGAAATTAAGGGCCATGGATGCCTTAGGTAATGTTCTGGACGTAAACATTAAGGCTATACCTAGTTATTATCACCAGGATTATTTTGTGTATGCTTCTAAGCCTGCTTTACCCCCTGCCTCAGCTTTAAAACTATTTTCAGACTGGTCTAAGCTGGATGGGTTTAATGATATTAAGACTCTGTCAGCTCTTACTCCTGAACTAGATTTACGGACCGTCACAGACGACGCAGCTAATCCAGTTTTGAAGGTGGGACAGTTGGGTCCAGGACCTTGGGTGGATTGGGAGGTAGAGGCTCAAAACTTTGCAACCACTTTCACTTCTAAATCTTCCCACCAGATCCCTCAGGACTCACATTCATGGTTTTCCATGCCGGTGGGTTCTGCCGGCGGAGTCCCGGCGGCTTTGTTTGCATTCCTAGCTGCCCCTAAGATTAATCTTTGTGAACTGAAGGACCCGTTCACTACCCCTACCCCTACTCACCTAGACAGAGAATTTAGGCTACGAGGAAAAGCTTTTCGCCTGTTTTCACAGTACATAGTATCTCAGCAGGTGGCTAAGTCTTTACTACGATCTACTCAGGCAATCGCAGACGCGGATGCTCGAAGATCGGTTGAGTTATCCCGGCGACTGATTCTTCAGTCGTCAATCCAATCCTTAGGTGACATACGCACCGCCTTGCTTGAGGCGGTGCGAGCACGACAAGATCTTAGGATGTCGTTAGTTCGCAAGCTACCTGAGCGCATTGCTAACCAGGTGGTGATGTCACCAGTACTTACCCCTTCTTTAATGTCCCCTGAAGTATGGCGAACGGTGTTCAATATGGCACAGGCCGTTAAGCACAGTCCCACCCCTTCTAAGAAACCTGCATTTAACTTCCCCAAACCCAGGCCTACTACTAAAGCCCAGCCAGGGGGATCTAAACCATTTCTTCCGCCTAAGTAAGTCCTCCCACTCCCCCCAGGGTCAGTACAGGCATAGACAGAATAGGTTTTCAGGTCAGAGAGGACGCGGCCAAAATAAACCAGGTCAGGGCCAGTCTTCGACCAACACCAGCCAGCCGGCGAAGCGGCCAGCACCAACCCCACCATCAAAAAACTAAAGTCTCTCTCACTCCCGGCGCCTACCTTAAGGCCGGAGGAACCGAGGGTAGTACAGCCGGCGAACCCTTGTCTGCTAACTGGGTCGTTCCGAACGTGTCACCAAGCATGGCCGTTAAACACTTGGGCACGGATGGTGGCACGCAAAGGCATCACTTGGCAGTGGCTCCGGCGACCTCGATTACGTCAGCCGACAACGGCGAATTTTGTTTCTTTAGAGGTGGAGTCACTAGCCCAGGAAATGATTGCCAAGAATGTCATCATCCCGGTCCCCCCAAATTACCCTGTATTCACGTCCAAACTATTTTTGGTTCCCAAAAGGGACAGTGTTCAGATGAGGCCGGTCGTAGACCTGTCTTATCTGAATCTTCACATTCACAACGAATCTTTCAGAATGTTAACAGTACACCAAATCAGGCTAACACTTCCGCCGGGAGGTTGGATGTGTTCACTAGACCTGACAGACGCCTATTGGCACGTATCGGTCAACAAAAGATTTCAAAGGTTTTTGGCCTTACGGATCAGGCACCAAAATTTTGTTTTTCAGAGGATGCCGTTCGGTTTGAACCTAGCACCTCGATTATTCACAAAACTAGTCCGGCAAGCCCTGATGCCATTGTTAAAACAAGGGATCAGAGTGTTGTGGTATCTGGACGACTGGCTGGTGGTGGCAGAGACACAACAATTATGCATAAAACATGTCAATATCATTTTGAATCATGTCAAAACTCTAGGCTTCAAGGTAAATCTGGTAAAGTCAAACCTTGTTCCCTCACGAGTAATTCAGTGGATAGGGCTGGTCTGGGACACCGCCGCTCTCACTCTGAGTCAGAGTGTGGACAATCGCAACAGGTTTCGCAGGAAACTGTTCAGGTTTCTTCACAGTCTGACTACGACACGGAGGGTCTGGGAGTCTCTGGTCGGCTCTCTCAACTGGATTCAACTAACTGTCAAGTTGGGCCGGTTGAAAGTAAAACGATTAATATTGGAAGGCAACAAATATTTCCCGCTCTTACCGGCGGGAAAATTATGGCCCATCCCGAAATTAATCCACACCTTGCTAGCGGTCTGGGCGAAGAGGGAAACATTGCACTCAATAATGTCATGGACCTCTCCTCCACCAACGGTATGGGTAGACACGGATGCGTCAGGCACAATAGGTTGGGGATTTCAGTCAAATCAGGGGCACCAGGGTCAGGGGCTTTGGTCCCACTTAGAAATCTCGCACATCAATGTCAAAGAATTACTAGTCCCCTTATATTTCCTTCAGGCTCACGGCCCGGCGTTACGGGACAAGTCGGTGGCCTTCAGAATGGACAATCTGAATGCAGTCCACTGTATTCAGAAACAAGGGTCAACGAGGTCAAGGAAGTTGCTAAACGTGTCAGAAGAGATTTTTGCTCTAGCCAACAGTCTAGATATTTATCTGTACGCTTCTTATCTCCCAGGCGTAGCGAACGTCTGGGCAGACGCTCTATCCCGGCGACAGAGCACGACAGTAGAATGGGAGCTCAAGCAACCCATTTTCAACCTAATGATTGCAGAGCTCTCCCATCCACAAGTGGATCTTTTTGCGTCCGAGGAGACTCACAAACTCCATCTATACCTCACCCGCCGGGCGAAAACGCCGGCAGGGGGGCCAGACGCCCTAGTGACAGACTGGAACAGATGGAGCTCCATCTATCTGTTTCCGCCGCCAGATGCGTCACTAATGTGCCACGTAGTGAACAAACTACGAGATTATCGAGGCTTAGTCTCGCTAATCGCGCCACTGTGGCCGGCGCAGTTGTGGTACCAGCAATTGAAAATGTGGTGCCCGGACCCGGTATCGCTCCCGGTCGGGTATTTCCACTTAGACGCGATTGGCAACCTCGCGACCTCGCTGACTTTTGCATTATGGACATTCAGGAGGCCAAGTGGCTAGCACCATACGGTAGAGATGTGACAAATAAATTACTTAATCAATATACTCAGTCTACAAAACGACAGTATCAATCACATTGGCAAGCCTTTACTTCTTGGATCGTTAGGACAGAACAAACTGTACCCTCAGTGGCATTAGTTTTTAATTATTTAAATTATCTGTTTGAGCAGAAACGTTTATCTGTGGTAACATTAAAAAATCACTTAACTGCGATTAGAGTGCCCTTTTTAGACCTTACAGGTCTCTCCATACCGGTGGCGGAGGAAACAGGTTTTATGAGAGCATGTTTTAAACTCCGCCCACCTCCCCGTCAGCTCATGCCTACTTGGTCTCTGGACAAAGCTTTGTCTTTGCTTCACTCTCGTCTGTACCAAAATACTGCAGACTTTGCATTAATCTTAAAAAAGGCGGTTTTCCTTTTGGCTTTAGCCACCGGAAACAGAGTGTCTGAGCTGGCGGCGATGAGCAACACACCTAATTGTCTTAGGTTTGGTAGACTTAATGAATGTATTTCCATTGCACCCTCCCCAGGTTTTGTAGCCAAGAATGAGCATAGTGCACACGTGTTTTCTGAGTTCACGGTGCCGGCGTTAAAAAGGGGAAAGGTGCATCATAATTTATGTCCAGTACAAGCTCTAACCAAATATTTGAGAGTAGCTCCTCACAACCCCCAAGGTGCTTTATGGGTAGCAAGTACGGGTAAACGCTTACTTAAACGGCGATTAGCCTCTCTTCTGGTAGAAGTCATTAAAGAAAGTAATCCCGGCGTTGTGGGTCGGGCCCACGATTTACGCAAATGGGCAGCCTCTTTACGTTTCCTGAAATTTTTTTCAGTTGAAGACATAGCGTCCACGCAGTTGTGGGCGTCTAATCATACGTTTCTGTCTAGATACTTGTCAGTTGCTCTAGACAAACCTTCCTTACCATGTATAGCTTTAAGGCAGAGGGTCTAGGCGGCCCTGCAGTCACTTTTGTTTACTTTCATGGGAAAGGGGGGGGGGGGGGGTGCAGTCAGTTGACACAGGACACCCTAGACCCCGCCGGAGTATGAGAGCTGTGATACAATTTAAGGTTAAAATGTGTTATGAAAATTTCTCTGCGAGAAATTGTGCTAGTACAATGTTAAGTACAAAACAACGGTGTTGTTAGAGTAGTTTAGCTGCGAAAGCAATTTAGTTTTAGATTATTGGAGTTCCTTTGCAATTTATCTCCAAGTTTATGTTGGGGTTTATTATGTGCACATGTAAACTTATAACTTGTTATTTTTTGTCACCACTCGTTGAGTGGGGTGCCTTTGTAACTACAGATCTGTGTTCAGAATCTTCAGGGTTACCAATTTTTTGTCAGGCAGGCTTCTTTGAAGCACGCACCTGCCTGAACCCCCTTTTTCTTGTATTTGTTCGGCTACGCCGTTAATTAAATATATTTTCAAAGTAAGAATACTATGTGGTTGTTTTTATTATCTGCTTTTCTAGAGTTATGATATGATTACGAATGTCCCCCTCCAGTCTTAGAAATCAGGCATGTTCGTCAATGATGGAGGGGCCACTAATAAATTATAGGTTTGACTCCTGTAAGGAGATAAAGAAAACCTAATATTTAGTAGTGGCCCCGTAATCATTGACGACTGGGGCCCTCCCGACCGTCCCCTTCCCATTCGTTGATGTATTAAGGATTTTGGTTTACTTGATATGTCAGTGAAGGAAGAATGACGCCTGAATCAGCGTCTGGTCAGAAATCCACACAAGTACATCCACGATATGATGGAAAGCTTATTGGATAGTTATTCTTATTTTCTTTTTGTTTTTATTTTTTACGAAGTTTTTTCGTAGTGAGAACCCAATTCATAATGACTGAAGCCATGAGTGAGGTCGCGTGCGCTCATGATGAAGGCTCCTCAGTTTTTAAATGCTCTGCGCGGTAGATTCAAAACTACGGCGGATTAGTGTTTGAAGAGGATGCCTTATGTAATAGGCATGTTCGTCAATGATTACGGGGCCACTACTAAATATTAGGTTTTCTTTATCTCCTTACAGGAGTCAAACCTATAATAGTGCCCACCTCCTTGACCACTACCAATGTTCGCGTTATCATGAATGTTACCCCTCCCCCTCTAGATAAAATCCCACATAGAAGAGACCCTATGCCGCTTTTATATGGTCCCGACTGCTCGTGGGTGCCGGCTATTGCTAAAAACCCGAGCCTAGCACAGACAACAGTATCGGGGGAGATCCCAGTGCCTACGGAATGGGTGATAGAAGTTAGTAGAAGTAAGAAACTAAGGGCCAAAGACTCACAAGGGCAAGTTTTAGATGTTACTATCAAAGCCATTCCAAATGTGTATTCTCCTGAATTCTTTGTATACTCTTCTACTCCGGCATTACCTCCCGCCTCATCTGCACGACTTTTTGCGGATTGGACGAAGTCTGACGGCGTGAACGATATAAAATCGCTCAACGCGCTAACGCCGGAGTTGGATACAACTCCAGCTCTAGACCAGTCTCATAATCCAGTTCTGCAGGTGGGGCAGGTAGGTGTTGTCCCTTGGGTGGACTGGGAGGCAGAAGCTCAACAGTTTGCTACCACTATCACTTCAAAATCCTCCCACCAAATTCCACAAGATAACCACCTATGGTTTTCGATGCCAATCAATAAAGCCGGAGGGGTGTCCCCAGTCCTTTTTTATTTCCTGTCGGATCCTAAATTGTCTCTCTATGACTTACAGGAACCCTTCTCAACTCCCCCTCCTGCACACTTAGACAGAGATTTCAAATTGAGAAATAAAGCTCTCAGACTATTTTCCCAAATTTTGTTGAGCCGCCAAATAGCCCAGTCCCTCACGAGGACCATAGCCGCTATTTCTGATCAAAATGTACGGAAGGCCACTGAACTATCTAGACGGCTTCTGTTACAAAATTCCATCCAATCTGTGGGCGACATCCGGATAGCCTTGTTGGAGGCAGTCCGGGCACGCCAAGACTTTAAGAGTGTACATGGTTAAGAAGTTACCGAAAGACATTGGTCGCCGGGTAACCCTTTCCCCAGTTTTAACTGCTTCTTTGCTCAGCCTTGACATATGGAGGGCACTTTATAATACTGTATCGTCATTATCCGATAAATATCGTTATTACTTATTCATATGCTCCTATTTTACGTTTAATATGAAGATATTAACATGTAACAGCAATAAAACAAGTGGGAATAGTATTTGGGGGGTGAAAAAGATGGAGTATTGCCGACCGGTTCATTCATGAGAGGAGAGGGGAAGGGAGGGGGGTTTTGGACACATTAGTCAGGCAGCTTAGCAAAATGATTGGGACATGAAGGATAAAAGCACCAAATTGTTTCCACATACTCTCCATCACCATAGCATTTAATTTTTGGTGGGAGCCACTTCATCAGGATGGCAGATGGTGGCCATCTTGGATTTCCAAGATGGCCGTCATGGCAAATCTATAAATGCCAATAGCTCGGCTTCCAGGCCACTTAGAAGGTCAATTTTGGTGTCAAAATATAAATTTTCTGGGTCTAGCCACCCTTGAAGCTAGAAGAGCCATTTTTGTTTAAGTTTCATAAAAAATTTGTACTGTCGGAGCCGCAATACAAATAAATTGGTCTCACCAACCGAAGTCTACAGTACTTCAGAAATAAAAGAATAAACCCTACTTCTGAACTAAACAATTTACAGTGATATTGTTCAATATACTTGTATTCACAAGCTTAGGAAAGACATATGTGTCACATTTCTAGAAATCATAACGATTGATAACTATAGATCTTTTCGAAGTTGAATAAACAAATCCAATATTTCCTTGAAGGAGTTATATGATGCCTTCGTTTTGATGGAAGAATTATTATTTCTGAAGCTTCTGGAGCCACACAAGTGTCCTGGAAGAGCCGCATGCGGATCCTGAGCCACAGGTTGCCTACCCCTGGTCTAGGAGTTCATTGGAGCCATTGAAAATATCACTAGGTGATTATTTGTGCCAATAATAAATCATTTGGATCATTCTGGTAATATTATCAACACAATTTTCAATTGGGCTCTTAAGCAGCAGATGACCATGAACAAACATAACATACAGTATTGTCAACCAAGTCGCTAAGGGTCTAAAAATTCAATACACTTCTGTTGATCTACAATAATATTTAATTTTATATATAGCCTGCAGCCTTTGACTGAAGTCTTGTGCACATAATGGATTGGGTATTGTGTATTATATGCCAACAGCCTACCACTGAAGCACCCCGATGCCCTTTATGCATCGGGACCTAATAGTGCAGCAGATAGGTGGAAGAATTGTGTGTTTCATGATACAAGTGTCAAAATTGGCACACACCATAATAAACACAGTCTAATCAAAATTAGCTATAGGGCCATCACAGGTTTAGCCTATGTTGGCTTTGGCAGCCCCTTTTCAATTAATCTCCATTAGAGTACTGGAACACAGATATTTACCCCAAACTGTATACTGTGGTAGAGACGTCAAACTAGTCTCAAATGACTCGTCCGGGCAAGGGAAACAACTTATATTCAGAGAATGTTTGGCTAATGTTGACCGTTTGACTTGTACTGGTCCCTGAAGTTTATTATCATGCTACAAATTGGTAAGAATTGTTGCCAATTGCCACTAATTTGTTGAACTACAGGGACCAGTACAAGTCAAATGGACAACTTTTTGATAAACATTGTCTGAACATTTATTGTTTCCCTTGTTCAGACGAGTCATTTGAGACTAGTTTGACATCTCTACCACAGTATACAGTTTGGGGTAAATATCGGTGTTTCAGTACTCATATGGAGATTAATTGAAAAGGGGCTGCCAAAGCCAACATAGGCTAAACCTGTGATGGCCCTATAGCTAATTTTGATTATACTGAGTTTATTATTGTGTGTGCCAATTTTGACACTTGTATCAAGAAACGCACAATTCCCACATATGTTTCACATATCTGCCCCACTATAAAGACCTATCTGAGCCATACAAATCCTTCCTGGATAATGTGAATGCTTTCAGGGAGCTGAATAAACTGCCAGTACCCCTTACGTTTGAAGAAGACATTTATGTGGACTAGTTCGTCAGGCATTGAACACAGTGGCATACAGTAAGTCTTGTCACACAAAATTAAATCTGAACAAACCGGAAAGAGCCCGGAAGAGGGAGAGAGCTAGATCTGAGACCCGTGCTGCAAATGAGAAACGACATCCACAATGCAAGCCCCTAGATAAGACCACATGTATATTTTGCAGATAGTCTGATGAACATCTTCACAAGTTTGTGACTTAAAGCAGATGACAATGTCAGTGTTATGGCCACAGACCTGCTAGAAACTGAAGTATTGACCAGAATTGAGGGTGGTGACCTCATTGCACTAGATACAAAGTATCATCTGGCTTTCTTGGCTGGACTTTAAAATCGACATCGTTCGCTAATGAGACAACAACAAGACTACTTTGACAGTCAGAAACAAGAGAAGAAAATCCAAGCCAGAGCCTTTGTAGAGCTCATCACCCATGTAGAAAATTGTGTGGAAGGTGGTCAATTCTACTACAAGTTTTCATCCCTGCGTGAACTGTATGAAAACCGCCTGCTCGATCTTGGTATCCGCAAGGAAATCAACAAGGTTCGCTTCAAGGAACAAGTCCTGAAGTACTTTCCCTACGTCCAGGAGCAGAGCGATGGAAAGAATGTGATACTTGTTTTTGAACAGGGAATGCAGGAAATGCTGAAGCAAGCTTTGAAGTATGACTATAAAGAGGATGCACTGATTTTGGCCAAGGCTTCCAAAATTGTGCGGGGTGATATATTTGACTCCAATGGGTTCAAATTTAATGCCTCATTTCCCTCTGAATGTCAGCATGCCTCTGTTCCCACCAATCTCAAGACCCTGGTAACTATGTGGTGGAGTGGTCATGCCACTGGATTGGTAATCCAATGGACCCGGGTTCAAATCCTGATATGTCAATGGGAAGATATTGGGATTGAATTTGTGCTGTACCTAGTATCAGTGCATTACCACAAAGCCCACCGAAATGCCAAAAAAATACCCTCATTGTTCCCTGATTAAATAACACTGTATGAATATTCCCATATTCAAAATATGTTACAGGGGGACAATGCCTAGTGAGTTCACTGCTCAATAGGTGGCATTCTGAGAGTGAGGGTCTGAGTCTGGAGGGTGAGACGGTGAAGCACTTGAGCGAAGCAACCAGCCGCTTCAGAGATGGAGCTGCTTCGAGCCATGATAGATGCTTCACATGTCTCACTCCCCAGACTGGAACAAGACCTCACGGGCTTCACCGTGTTTAGCGGTGGAATGTACAGGCTCTCAGCCTATGCCCGAGAGGGAGTAGTTGGAATATAGAAAAAAAAAAAAAAAAAAAATGTTGCTGGTCGGAGTCGACCAGAAGAACGAGAGCTCTGCTGACTCCCAGGCCTGCCTCACTGTCTCACAGACCATCTTGTTTAACTGTAACTGTAAGAAGAGGGCCCCAACTGACAAATCTTGACATTCATTGGAGTACTAACCATCCTTGGATGGAACTAAGTGTGCACACGCAGACTAGGTCAAAGAGGTTGATTGCACAGCTGTATGAGTTGGGCTTCAGTGTAAGCTATGCTCAGGTTGTGGAACTGGAAAATCAGCTGGCTACTGCGATCTGTGAGAACATTGCAAAGAATGGTGTTGTGTGTCTTGCTCAGCTACGTAAAGGGCTCTTTACCGTGAGTGCCCTAGACAACCTTGATCATAACCCATCAAGTACCACAGCTAAAGGGTCGTTCCCTGGCACAGGCATCAGTCTCTTTCAGTTCCCCTCCAAGTCCAATGTGGGACACTTCCAGGATGGAATAGGCCTGCCTTCGCCAGAAACAAAGAAGAATCATTGGTTGCCTGACAAATTCACCACTGTGCCAGCTGTTGTACTGAAAAAGGCCAATGTGGCTGTTCCCAAGACACTCAATCCGATTAAAGCTTCCGAGGGGCACTTGGGTAGAGCACATATAAAAGAGAAATGTTGGCTGGAGCATTCAATCAATTATAAGCTGATCGAAAAGGAGGACATTGTGAGAGACAATGTAGCCTGGTCACCCCTCCATGCATCTCTACAAGATGCATCAGATGATTTACAGCCTGCTCTCACACAGCTCTTGCCACTGTTCTTTGAGAAGGTTGCTACAGCTTTCATGATCAAGCATGGGATGGATGTACAGTGCAAAATCACACAGTTTCTGAATCCTGGACAGATTCCAGTAATGGCTGTGGATGCACCATTGTATGCACTGGCCAAATTTGTTCAGTGGAACTTGCCTCTGCCTCAAACACATGGTGAGGACAAGTGTATAGTCATGTTTGGTGGTCTCCATGATGCATTTTTTTACCACCATACACTCCCTGCTGAACAGCTGGGCTAAGGTGGGTGCCCTGATGAATCAGGGACTACAGTGAACAGTTACCACAGATTACTAGACCGCGCCATTCACCACAGCACTGACGTCTGCCAATAACACACTGGCTGGCCCGAGACTCGAACTGTAAACCTCACGGTCAGCAGGCGAGCGCTCTACCAACCGAGCTACGGCAATGTGTATGACATGTGGGGACTACTTGGAGGCCTATGGATGGACCACTGCACTAACTGAGGCCGGTATTGCATCTTCTGGCACAGACGACTCTTTCCTCAAAGCATCCCACCTCACTAGGACAAATGCTCACCAAATGAGCACTCTGGCATTGGCCAAGCTGCAGCAGGATGCCTTCTTGGACATAGTGAAGGAGGGACCACTTGATAAGAAAACCAAAGAAGCTTGGAGACAAGATATGATCACCAAGAGTCCAACATTGCAGTACTGGCATACCATTCCCAACATGGAAATTCTGGGTCTGATTTTTGTGTGGGCCCACAGAGAACAGGATTTTCCCCTCTATGTAGAGTCACTGAAGGTTCTCGTCCCATGGTTCTTAGCCCTTGATCACCAGAACTATGCCAGATGGATTCCTGTCCACATCCGCGACATGGAAAGCTTGCCCACATCTATTCACAAAGAATTTGAAGAACATGGTCATTGGGTTGTTTCCAAGACCACAAACAGATTCTCAAGCATACTGATATACCAAGCCAAGGGCTTCCGCAGGATTTTTTTCAGGGGGGGGGGCAAAGCCAATATTTTTTAGATCCCTTGCTATACAATTTTTCCCATGTATGTCTGTGATATTTCCGGTGGTGGTCATGTAGGCTACCCATCATAAAAATGCGTTTCCCCAGTCATTTAATCGATTCTAATGCAAGGATAATATGATCCGGGGAAGTTCTAAAATATTTAGATTGTGGACTTAGGATTACATATGTCTGTACATGTGCATGTGTAATTTAGTTTTGGATGATAAATCACTGTATTAGGCTATCTGCAAATATATATTTTCAGCATTGTATAAATTATTCCTTGCCTCGATGAACAAAACATTTTCAATTTTTTTATTGATATGGGCATAAATTCATAATAACAAGAATGAAATTAAAAATTAGGTAATAGGACAGTGGACTATTAAGTTTACTTGTAATACTAAGTAATACTTGAACTATATCTTGCCCTATAGCGGATAATAAAGAAATTAGATAAAATGTGAAATTCCAAGTGCATTGAATATCCAGGGGGGGGGGGGGGGCAACTGGCCCCCCTTGCCCCCCCCTGCGGACGCCCAAGTACCAAGCTCATGAGCAGAACAACGATCTGGTGAAGGGTTCTGGGGGTGCAGTGGGACTCACTGAGAATCCCTCAGCATTCAAGAAGTGGATGATCACAGGGCCTGAACAAAAATGACTCCTAAAAGAGTTTGAGTAGGAGTATATTTCAGAAGAAGGCAATAAACAACAACACCATGAAGAAGGAATATCTACACAGAAGACATTAAAAAGGCAAGCACTAGCTCTGGTGCACACCATCAATGGGATGAGCAATCCCTTCCTAGATGATACCACCGAGCTACTAAGGCTGGACACACGAGATATGATAGACGAGTCTGTAGTTATCACAATCCGCACTGTGGAATCAGTAGGCAGAGCTCAGTACAAGTATCATAAGACAGTGATCAGGGACCGTATACACTCCATTCATTAGCCCACATCCACCCGCTGAAGAACCTAGTAGAAAATTATGTGGATGCATTGCCAGAATATTGATTTGATCTAGTGACACATAGTCACCTAGTGATATTCTCAATGGCTTTAATGCATTCCTTGACCCAGAAAATGTATATTTTGACACCAAGATTGACCTTGTAAGTGGCTTGGAAGCCGAGATATTGACATTTATAGATTTGACATGGCGGCCATCTTGGAAATCCAAGATGGCCACCATCTGCCATCTTGATGAAGTGGCTCCCACCAAAAGTTGAAAGCTATGGTGATGGAGAGTATGTGGAAAAAATTTGGTGCTTTTATCCGGCATGTCCCCATCCTTCTCGCATCAGGTCCTAAGCCACCTGACTACATGTGGAGGACTGATAGGAGGTATGGAGGGGAATTATCTTACTTAATCACATATTCCTTTGTTTTGAGTGCTACTGGGGTCTTTTAAAAAGTTTTTTTTTAGGCCTTGTATCTTAACCCTTTCTCTGCGGGCTTATTTGCGCTATTTAGCGCATATTCAGACACTCCTGAATGATTAATCAAATATCTGCATTAAATGAACTGTATTCTGCCGAAAACTAGGCGAAAATAGCTTCAAAATGACACCAGAACGAGCTTCGTAGGTGGCGGGGTTCACCCGCAGCGTTGCCATAGACATTCGGGAAAACTAGCTAATTATTAGCTCTCGCTCGCTCGGCAACACTGTCGAGACAGCCGCGCGAGACCACAGTCTCCCTCAGTGAGCGGCTGGCTGCTCTGAGGGTCAAACAGAGGTCCCTCACGCTCCAGCCCACTGACACTCGATTTCTACGGCTTTTACAGGCTTTTAAAGCCTGGAAATTGCTGTAAATTGCCTATGCGTTCCAGACGCAGGGAAAGGGTTAAGAGACCCATCGCCTTCGCCCAGTAAAACCTCTTAAGAGTCTCGGTACCGTTCCCGGGTTAACCTGAGAACGGCGAGTCTATGGTAATTAAAACGACCCGCTGGGCGAAGGTATTGTGGGTAAATCCCGACGAATTTCGTCATTTTACGATAAATATCGTTATTACTTATTCATATGCACCTATTTTACGTTTAATATGAAGATATTAACATGTAACAACAATAAAACAAGTGGGAATAGTATTTGGGGGTTGTAAAAAGACAAATTATTGCCGACTGTCCATTCATGAGGTGAGAGGCGCGCGAGACATACACCCTCCCATTTCGAGGCCTGAAGCCAGACTGATGTCTCGCTTGTGAAGTCTCTCTCTTGCCACGATCTCTACATGCGTCCCAAACGACCTAGAAACCAGGTGGGAGATATTTCCGCGGAAAATAAACCGATAAACAAGGGAATAAGAGGAAAAATAGGTGATAATTGAAAGGGAGGGGTGGGAAGGAGGGGAAGGGGGAGGCGGGATTTGACATATGTGGAGGAGTGATAGGAGGTATGGGGGGGAATTATCTCACTTAATCACACATTCTTTTGTTTTGAGTGTCAGTGGGATATTTTGAAAGGCTTTTTTTAAACCTTGGCTCATATGAGGACGCTCGCCCTTGTAGGGTTCAGACTCATATGAGGACGCTCGCCGTTCTTGGATTAAGGGGGAGGTAGCTGCTTTTTCTGGCTCCCCTTCGCCCTCATGTTTAGTCCCATTAGTTTTGAGATTTTAAGACGTTCGCCCCATTAGTTAAGCAATTTTATTTTGTCCCATTTCTTTGCCAATAATAAGACCTTTTGTGCCATTCAGGTGTCTATTTTTATCCTGGCGAGCGATAACACACCTGTAATTTTGGAGGAACTGGCCTTCGGACGTGACATTTTTCTACCGAAAAAATTTACAAAATAATCTCGAAGGAGGATCTTGAGGATGTTGTTTTAAGCTTGATGGAGGCCTAGGGAGGAAACTATAATAAATAAATAATAAATAAATAAATAAACAAACACATAAATAACACCTACCCCCTTAACCTCTGAAGTGCGCATGGGGGTAATTGGAAACGTCCCCCTGTGCTGACGTATTTGAGGTGTTTCCGTCACTAAAATATTCATTGTGCCATTAATAGCATTAATACTTATCCATATGCGCCTATTATGGGTTGATTATAAAGGTATTAACCTGAAACAACAATAAAACGAGTGAAAACAGCGTTTGGATGGTCAAAATCGGAGATATAGCCCGCGAGTTGTATAATGTATGGGTGAGGCAATCTGCTTTCCCGCCAATTTCCCCCAAGGCCACTGAGACACAGTCGATCGATACTCTCTCTCTCTCTCTTGCACTCGCTTGCTATCAGTGATGACCACACCCTCCAATCGGATTTCTAATGTTAGCACGAAAATATACCTCAGAATAAGGGAATAACAGGGAAAATAGGTGATAACTGAAGGAGAGGAGGAAAGTGGGGAAGGAGGGGAGGTAGAGGACTGAGATTTTGCATGGCCCAGGGGCCAAAAAAAAAAAAAAAAAAAAAAAAAAAAAAAAATTTTTTTTTTTTTCGATGTCAAAAGTTGATTTTTTTTTTCTCTGACTCTTAAGAGTCTCCCCGCAGTGCGCCGGGGGAACTCTTAAGAGTCTCCCCGCAGCTCCCGGGTTAAGGGAGGAAGGAGGAGGGGATATACTGTAGAGAGGGAGGTTTGACACTATTATATTTGTTTCTTATGCACACAAAATATTACATAGGCAAACGATTGGCTGGTGCTAAGGCCTCTTGATTGCATACAGTAGTTGATGTAACAAGGTTTATCTTCAGGTTACAGACATTGTATTATGAAAACATTTTCTGGAACCTTTCTATATCTCAACTACTGTATGTAATCAGGAAACCTAAAACCTGGGCTTATTGTGTGCCTCTGTAATATTTCAACTAAGTTATCTCCCATCGATGTGGTATATGAATGCAATTATATATAAGAGATGGTAAAGTAAGAGAAGTAGTACTGTAGTATAGGTAGCGCCAACGGACTTGACAATAATCTTGATGCCTGACCTCTTTGTAACTTAAAAGGGCCTTGAGCAAACTGGCTGTAAATATCCACACCTATTTCTTGGTGGACTCTTCCCTAATGGTAGAAACGTCAGCCCGATTGCTTTCATTAATTATCAGTTATAAGAAGTTAAGGGGTCAAGATTATTGTCAAGTTCGTTGGCGCTACCTATAGGAGAAGGAGAAGGTAGATAATTATAGATGGTGATAACAATGATAAGGAGGAGGAGGAGGAAGAGGAGGAGGAGGAGAAAAGAGAGAAGAAGGAAGGAAAAGAAAAGTCAGTTCTATCAATACCATGAAGTCTTTTTCATATTATTTTAAAGTAATGTTTAACAATTTATTCAACTTTGAAATATTCTCTCGTTGTTAAGGAATTCAAACACCTGAAAACTCTTCCATAAGAATCGTTTTTTTTTCTTGGTATCAATATTTTCTTTAATACAGTTGAGATAATTGTATGTAGTTAAGCTATAAGTTAAGATTTATTTATATCCACATTTACACTTGAATTATTTGTGCTTCTCATCTTTTCACTTTATCTTTGTTCTCCCTTTAAAAACATTGTCTGCTCACTTATCTTTTTATTGTTATTGTAATTATCTTATTATCTCCATTCATTTTTCATTCTTTATTTGTCTTTTTTTTCTTTTTTCTAGAGTATGTGTTCTTATATCCCTATTCTCTCAATAATAACCTGTGATGGTAATTGAGGAAAGAATACTGAACATATTTAGGGTAGCAGGAAACAGACATAGGAGGGAAACAAACTATTAAAATAATTATATGATAATATATTAAAGCTAATTGATGGAAAACAAGAAGAATAGACAAAATAAAATATAAACATTAATAATTATAGGGCATTCTAATTTTGCCACCTGTAAATATCATATTATGGTATGCTAAAAGAAAATTAAACAGAGATAAATTACGAACATACAGTAAAAAGCAAAAATATAAAATATAAGGCAGACAAAGTATAATCAAGAGGAAAATGTGGAAACAAGGGATGAGGACATGCAAAGAACATGATCTAGAGAATAAGAAAGAGAAAGGAAACTAAAGTACAACAGATGCGAACGGCAACATACGAGAGAAATGACAAGTGAAAAGTTAAGAAATAAAAACATTTAATATGAAAAAGATATGATGTATCTTGGACTGTTTAATATTTGCTAATATAACACATATTAATCATGTGTCTTGGATTGTGTATGCATTGGCAGCATTGAAAGCATCAGATTCAGGAGGCAAAGCAGCATAGGCCTACATGCAACACCCAATGTATGCACCAATTATTAAGGAATGGATATTCTGCAGGCAGCAGAATTCAGGAAGCATAACAACATGTATGATCCATACATGCAATGCCTATTTCATGCACCAATTGCTAAGGACAGAATATTAAACTTATATCAACGCGAAAGCGGGTTTCAATCAGGCGACCTTCATAAGTCCCTGCCATTACTAATGCACCAAGACGACTAGTCCACTCAGTAGAAACCAAACATGGGTATTTATATATCTAAGATACTGTTCTCTGATCACTTCATTTAGGCATTCTAAAGAGCAAAATACAGTACTCAAGTAAATAACTAAATATTATATTGATGACTGTTAATACAATGTATATCTACAATGTACTATTCAAACTGTTTGTGAATACAATTGACTTCACACAGTGAACAAATAATGACACTTATCTTTCAATCATGGTTTTGAATCTTAACATAATTAACCCCATCTGCATACACAAACAAACGCTTCATTAGTATCGTCAATCGTGACATATGCGGTCATTTAACCCTCTCAGTATTCTTTGATGTACTCTGTATTGTATTTTGGCTATCATTACACAAATGTATTAAGCTTAGTAAGCACCTGTGAGAGATTAACGATTAATGGAGATAGTTTGTAATTAACTGTAAGAAGCCTTATCAACGTCAAGTAAAATCGCCTAGTGTTAGCACTAACATATGCACAGCATATGCTTCAATGTGTAGAAATTGTTGTAGAGTTTTTTTTTTTTATTATTATTATTATTACTATTTTTAAAAAGTTATATGAACTAAAGGTTTGTAGCATCACATTGTGCTAAAGTTACTTTCATTCAACAGCATTTTGTACATAACAATAGTGCACAATTGTTTGATGAATGAAATGGATAATAAAATTTTAACGAGCCAACCTTCAAACATCCCCGAGGTCTTGACGCAGTATCTGGCTTCAAACACATGGTTGCAGGAGACTGGAGCAAGGCGGCGAGATGGGGCCTGGTATAACAGGTCCGCTGGACAGTGGGGGTCTGTACTGCTGTCACACTGGTAGCAGTCTATACCACCAGCTGTAACCATAACACCACTTATAAGTGACTAATTCATTTCCTTTCACTAACCCGTAGTTGCTTCTTTGTTTATTTTCTTCCGCAGATTGATCGAAGGGAGGCAATCTATATCCTACCAAGCTAGTCTAATAGTTTTGTTAATAAAAGCGAAAGACAATATACACTTATAAAGGTTTGCACAAGGAGTATCAGTACTAGGCTAATCCTTCACCCATTAGTAGAAATGTTCTGTGGTAAAAGAAATTAATGAGTCAGATTATTAGCATCAATAAAGATGCAGCATTTACATCACATACAAACACTAGTCCAGTGAGTAGTGTTATGCAGTTAAAATTTATGATACAGTAAAACTCCTCTCTTTTGGACCACAAGGATCCAGAAATACAGGGCTTTCAGGCTAGGTATCTGGTAGAGCTTCATATTTCTCTTTCTCAAAGAAAGTCCGGAAGACCAAGGTAGCGTCTGAAAGACTGAGTAAATTGTCTGAACAACGGTGTCCAGTCCACAGTCTTTCTTTGGAACAAAGTCCGAAACACGAAGGTAATCATTGAGACACCTGATACCCGATTCATACCATTATCCCCTTTTCAAACTTTCGGAAATTTCACAATTTCAAACTGGGATTACCTTCAATTAGTCCAAATCAGAGGAATTTTGCTAAATAAAACTATAAAGCTTTGATAAATGCACTAGTACAGCAAATCACTGAGTAGATACTAAAATATTATTTACTCAATGAGGATAGAAATAGAAATGCTGCATCTCTTGAGTGTAAGCCAGAAAAACTCATGCAACATGTTTATATTAACAGATGTTGGAGAGGTCAGAAAGTGATCAATGTTAGTGCGATGAGAAAATACAAGGAGAGCATGGGGTATCTGCAGCACCTTCTACGAGCCCGGTCATCTTAACGCAGTACTGGACGTTCTGTATGTGCTTGCAGGACTGGGGGGCCAGGGAATGGTGTTGGGGGAGAGAGTTGCCGCACGTCCTCTCGCTGGTAGAGTTGCACTGGAAGCACGACATCCCCGAAGCTGAGAGGAAACGCTAGGTCAGTTTTATGGAATCATGTTTAGAAATAGTTATTCGAAGATCATAATGTGGCTCTATGTAGGCTAATGGTTACAAAAATATCCATCTATCTAATTGAAAATACAATACTGTACCATCAAAATATTAACAAGAACTAGAGGGCACTTAGATTTAGTGTTAAACCACAACTATTTAGTACCCGTTAACTCGATGGCGTTTAGATTTTATATTAGTCCCCCAGTCAAACCCATCATACCATTATAATTGATCCACACACACACACTACTGAATGATTACCGGTACTCAGAACCAGCAATACGCTATATGTGGGTTAAAAATGTAGGCATAATTGGCCACATAAATTATTATCCAATCTGTGATTCTAGAAGTGGAAGGAAACATATGATGGACTTACTATAATAATTGGCTATAAAACCGTCAATTGGTCTTATTAGAGGATGTTTCATAAAACGTGTACTGATTTTAAATGTATGTTATTTCGTTTTGATATAACCTACATTTCTATTTTCCGTATTTAGTGATAACATGTTGCTATTTAAGATCAGTGAAGTACAAGTCGTTAGCTGTAATGGTTTTGACAGTAGAGCATAAAATAATAATCGCCCAATTCTGATATGCCACCAAATAATATGTTACGGTCCGTTGTCGGATATCAAAGAAATGCTGAAAATGCTGCCAAACATTTTCTGAAAGCATTTTGAGAGCAAGCGTAGGTGGCTTTAAGCTGATTGGACCAATTGGTCCCAATTAGGCCCCTCGCCTAAAGGGATCCAGCACTGTGTGTGACCCGTTATGCCCAGGTCGCTACGGTATCCAACTCTACCTGCCGGAGAACATGTTCTGGTGGTGGAGAAAATGTTCCGGTGGTTGAGAATACTGTACAAAATGTTCCGGTGGTTGAGAATACTGAACAATAAAATTTTGCAAAATCGCAACAAAAGGAATCTGAACAATCACTTTGATCATTAGTGCTACCATATCTGCCCAAAAATTATTCTACTGTCCTTGGCAGAGAATGTTCTCAATTGGGCTCCTAATTTTTGCAGGAGTCGCCAATATTTTCAGATTGTGGCAAGTCGGCACGTGAATCTTGCAGGTGGGAAAGAGGCTTAATACCAACCCTGAGCAAGGATACTGTTCACAGCACACACAAGGGCAACTGTCGATATCCAGCAGCAGTATCTAAGAACAGAAAACGTTTTGAACAACAGAGTCAACAACTAACCATAGAGTACAGATTGGATAGAGAGGAAAGAAGACGCTACAAATCTGAAAATAGTGAGCCGTTCGTTCGAGAGATGGCAGCACGATCGCAAAGGAAAACGGGAGGGTCCTCATTAATTCGTAATAATCCCTACCTTGTACTAATAACGCTATTAATAATCAATTCTACACTATCCAGAGACTCTATAGACATGATAGAGTTAAATAGACATAAGTAGAGGCTACTGTAAAGGCCAGATCATCGTGAATTTTTTGTCATTATGAGGAGGTTCACAGCCACGTCTCTTATACCTCCACCATTGTTGTTGTGAGAGTGGGGAGTTGCCAACGTCAAACATGCTGGGCCAAAATATACCTAGGTGTCATAAGTATAACCTACCTACCTATGTTCACCTGTGTGGAGTTCGCCACTCTTGCTAGTGGCACCGAAGAGCGCACCGCCCTTCGTTGAACGTATTTCGTGAAATGTCCTGTTTTAGTGCAACTTTATAAATTAACATCTACATAACATGTGACTAATAATATATATTATAAATTACATTTTCATTCTTGTTGTGTTGCTTGTAGTTATACAGCTTACATCATATATAAGTATTTTTTATAATGTATATGTATTCCTAATATTTTCCTCTTGTTTTGATATACAGTATATAATTTATTTCAAATAATTTAAGTGTTTTTACCAACATTAAATCACTCTTAACCCAGCAAGTGCGGATCTCCTCATAAGAGTTTTACCGGTGCGCTGCGGATCTCCTCATATAATCCAAGGCCTAAAAAAAAAACATTTAAATCAGCCCAGTATATATATATTTTTTTTTAATTGCCCCTTGAAGCCATGCCAAATATCACTCCTCCACATCCCCTCCCCCATCAATTATCACCTATTCTCCCTGTTATTCCCTTATTCTTAGGTATATTTTCGTGCTAACATTAGCGAGTTGCTAGCAGGGCGTGGTCATCTGTGTTACCAAGCGTGGGAAAGAGCGGAAGAGAGACTACCACGCAAGTGTCTCTCCAGCCGTCGTGACGGCTGGCTGGCTGCCTCAGCCATAAGTTATGTAACTCCCGGCCTCTATCGCCGATTTTGACCATCCAAACGCTGTTTCCACTTCTTTTATTGTTGTAACAGGTTAATACCTTTATAATCAACGTAAAATAGGCGCATATGGATAAGTATTAATGATATTTATGGTACGATGACGATTTGAGTTTAGGAAACAGTCTAAATACCTCTGCACAGGGAGGGGTGGCCAATACCCCACCTACGCAGCGGAGAGGTTAAAGACGTTCCCTCTTTAATCTATTGCCCCCTCATTTTGCAAATTTCCCTCAACTTTGGTAACACTGCAGACAAGACAGGCGCACAGATATCAATGAGTATCTAATAAGGAAAACGACCGAGGTGTTTTGGTTGTATGCCCTACAACAGTCTTGCCACAAAATCCCTAGGACACGCGGCAAAATAACCGTGTGACATCACACTTTCAGCTCTATCCTTCTGTACTCTATGCAACTAACTGTGATGTATGATTTGCTGTTATACCAGAATTGGACAATTTTGATTTTATGCTCTATTGTAAAAAATATTTCAGCTAACAACTTGTACTTCACTGATCTTAAATAGCAACGTGTTATCACCAAATACTGAATAAACACCCTGTATTTAACCTGCCTAAAAAAAAACTTCTAGTTTAATCATACTGTACTAATATTCCTTTCATACATATAGCCTACACTACAGTAGTTATATCAGAACTTTTACTGGGTTCGAATGACACTGTAAGTGCAATCACTCTCAACTGGGCAAGAAATGAAACTATTCAAGGTACTGTACATATATAGTCATGTAGCAGGACAAGTACAACAGAGATTAAAATTTAAATGGTAGTTTATTAACACGTAAAGATGTACTTGGCTTGTACACACATAAAATAATACACACAAATGAATAGGCCTACATATAATACTGGTGGTATCACAATGAGTAGGCTACATCAGACACTTTTAACAACATTTGTACATACATAATGGTGCTCCTCATGCTGAGCCACAGTTAAAATCAATTGATCAAGGAGGAATGAATTACGGATACAAGCTCGCTGCATAGAGAACGTCAGTTACAGGGGTCACTTAAAGAAAGATAGGGGTGTCGTGGTAGCTTGAGTCTATGTGTAGCACTGGTGTTTGTGTGGGTCTTGCTCTGCAAAATATCATAAACTATCACCTTGGAAAGGGACTGTGTACAGAATATTTATAAAAAACCAGGATAGCATGTGTGGATTGTGTCCTCTTACAAAGAAGCTTGTACAGTGAGAAGGGAGCTTCTGTAAAACAGCCTTCGAGCAATGCTAACACTTTTTCTTCTTTGTGAGGGATTCGGCATCTACGTCTGGGGATGGTGGCTTGGTCTTGGACTGGATTCAAGGCATGGTAGTCGGCGTCCAGGTAGAGGTCCTTATGGCTAGGGGCTGGACTTCAGGTTCCAGCTTACACACAGTTGCGAGCTGTTAGTTGGGTCTGGGGAGGAACGCAAAGGAGGTGGTTTTAGGAAACTGTCTTCCCGAGCTCAGCACAGCTTGCTTAATGCCACTCCTGTATAAACAACTGAGACTAACTTTTCGTCGCTGGCTGAGCTCAACCGAGTACTGGGGTGGAATAGTATTGTCCCGTGTCTAATAAGATTGTGGGCCAGCGCTCCTTACTTATTATACAGCAGTTAGCCTGACGAGCAATACTTCTTGTTTGTTTAACTCTGAATGCCTGGCCTAGCTCAACACAGTTATTGTGGGTAGTTTGGAAAGGGGAAATTTGTAACTGTGGCCATACACTCATCAGCTCTTTGGAAATGGTCAGTACTCCTTTCCCACTTTGCTTGACCTCCAGTGATCTGGCTGAGGTAGTTTCAGCTTTGGTTGAGTGATCACTGTTGGTCTATTTGAGGGCAAGAAAGGCAGTTGGAGATTTGACCATATTTCTGTTGTCGTGAGAGGACCCCGGCCACACGAGCACAACTTGGGTCGGCGGCTTGAGTGACAGAGGGGTCTGGGGTAGGGATGCACTTAGGCCCTTCTCGGATAGAGGCCATGCTCATCTCTTTTTCTCTTCTCTTGGTCTTGTGCTTCTTCCTCTTCTTATGTTTGTCCTTTCCTTGTGTTTTACATATAATCACTATGTGTATACAAAATCACATGGACAACTTTACTTTAAATATATAATAGTACAGTAAACCCCCGATATTTCGGACTCTTTTTACTCGGACACCCGTACTTCTCGGAATGGCATCTGCCTCTCGGAGATGTTCCAGTATATCTCGTCAATTTCCGAATTGGACGGAATTTATGTCTGGTTTACAGTGTTCTCTCACTTGGTTTTAAGTGGTTTTAGGATGAATTGAAGCCTGTGCCTTTTAATTATTGTGTTAATATTAATTACTATGTACTGTACTGTCCCTGAAAACATAATAATGTTCGTATTTGTCAATAATATGATGAATTTCACATGCAATGATGAAATATAAAGTGTAGCAGTGGTAGGGTGATCTCAGTTTGCTATGGTGGCGCAGACTCTCCCTTCCTATTCGGACATTTTCGAAAAATCTCGGAAAATCGGACATTTCGGAAGTGAGCATCCCCCAATTAGGTCGAGATAACGAGGGTTTACTGTACATTGAATTATGCTCCAAATGGATATAGCTATAGGGTATTCTTTATATTTCACTCAATTACTGGTACAGCACTCGACGTGCCTGGACCATGGCACCTTCATGCATCGGTCCTTTTACTGTTAGATCATCTTGTAATACAGGTGATAAAGGATTGGGGGGGGGCGAGACAACAAGTTATTTATTTATTTATTAATTTTTATTTTTATTTTGTGTAAGGAGACGAAAGGTAAAGCTGTGTAACAAGCGTCCCCCAAGATCGAAAGTGACAGAGCCAAATTCAAGGTACGTTGGAGTCAAAATGTCTGGGCACATGGAGCTTGAAGCAGTTAAGTCGTAGGATGAGGGAAAGATAGACTGAGAAAGAGAGTTTCAGTTTACTTGTTGAGTGGAAGAAAGACTGAGAAAATCAGCTCACTCTTGGGTCTTGGGTTAGAGAGATGGACGGAATAAATAGAAACACCATTTAAGAAGGAGCACTTTATTGACAACGTTTCGTAGATAGCTTCTTCCGGTCACTGAAGAAGTGACCTGAAGAAGCTATCTGTGAAACGTCCTTAAAGTGCTCCTCCTCAAATGGTGCTCCTAATCATATAGTAAACTTTTCAAAGTTGATTTAACATGGACAGAATAGGAGTGGAAATGTGTTGAAAGACGGGTACGTGCCACCTACTCTCCGTAAGGAAGGAGATATACACTGAGAAAGCTCTGAGAACACTGATTATTGTTATAGGCCTAGCGGTAGAAGAGAGTGTGAGCCGCAACATTGCGGCGTGTAGAGATATTGTAGAGAATTAGTAAGAGGAGGGGAGTTAACCTAAACGGCGAGCAGGGTGTATTGAACACCACTGTTCTGGGCGAGCATATTAGGCCCCATTCATGCCTATAATCGTAATTTTACGATAAATATCGTTATTACTTATTCATATGCACCTATTTTACCTTCACTATGAAGATAGTAACCTGTAACAACAGTAAAACAAGTGGAAATATAAATTTTCTGGTCAAAATCGCGAATATACATGGAGCAGCCCATTTATGAATTATGGAGCAAATTGAGGCAACCCCTCCCTTCACGAGGCCTCAAGCCTGACTGAGCTTACTCATTCACACTCTCGCTTGTGTAACACATTCGCTAGGCACATAAGCACATCCTCCACACAGTTTGCTAATGTTAGCACAAGAATATACCAACGAATTAGGGAATAACAGGGAAAATAGGTGATAATTGAAGGGGGAGGGGAAAGGGGGGAAAGAGGGGATGTGGAGGAGTGATATGAGGTATAGGGGAATTTTTTTTTTTTTTTTAGTGCTACTGGGGCCGTTTAAATTTTTTTTTTAGGCCTTCCCTCTTAAGAGGTTTGCCGCCGTTGCCCAGTAAAACTTCTTAAGAGCTTTCTCGCCGTTGGCGGGTTAATGATAAGACAAAATGCTTTCAACTCTATCCTTTCAAGAAGTATGGTAGGAGAGGAAATTCCCCACACATGCGAATAGTATTCGATACATGGGCGCACAGTTCTACGAAGCTGTGCGGGGATAAAGAATCTATGGAGATGGTTGAGCACACCTAACTTCTGGGAAGCTGCTTTAGCATGAGTGGTGAGCTGGGCTTTCCAATAAAGGTCAGAGGAAAAAGAAACACCAAGAATATTGAGAGGACGAATGGTTGATTTGAGTATTTATTGTTGAAGAGTAAGGAATAGTTGTGTGGAAGATTGTGATGGGTATATAAAGGGAGAAATTGGTTCTGGAAGCATTGAAAGCAACAATGTTATAACAGAGATAGGTGTGCCTTACCTTTGGATACCTTTGGATGTGTTCGCCGCTCCTCTAGCGGCACCAAGGAGCGCGACGCCCCTCGTTATGGGTGGTGATTTGGTGCAGTAGACTGTTTGAAGCGACAGCTCACTCCCTTGCGAGGATGGGCTCGTCTGGCACTTTTTGCAGTTCGACATCTAGGGCTCTCTTGAAGTTGTCTAACGAGATGTCCCTCATGTCTCTTACTCGCCGTGGGAGTTTGTTGAAGAGACGTGGGCCTCTGTGTGATAACCAGCCCTCTCGCAGAGAGCCCATAGCACCCCTGTTATTCATCCGGGGGATTTCGCATTCCCAGCCTCTCATGGCCTCATCATGTACATTTTGATGCGACAACATGGAGGGTCACTGTGGAAAGCTAGTTGAATATTGAATGTAGAGGCGATGTCACATGAGCCATTTTTCCATCAATTTGTGAGGAGCAAGTATGTTTACATACAGTACTGTACTAGTTTTCGGTATTTTCGCATTGGAATCGACAACTAGACTGAATGTATATGATTTTACGAGAATAAAATAATATACAACCTTACTCAAGAAGATACCAGACGACAATTGCAGATGTTGACCGCACGGATCTTGGGGGGGGGGGGGGGTATCATACCTAGTAGCATTTGCAGATCAGTGACCACAGTCTGGCCTATAATAGGTCAGCTGAGGATAAAAATTATGGCGGTAAGTGATCTTAAGAAAATGAAATAATATACAACTTTACTTAAGGGGGGATGGTTCACTTTTTGGGCGATTTTTGCATGTATTCATTATTTTTCTAGTTTCCTCCCTAGACCTACATCAAATTTAAAACAACATCCATTAGATCTCCCTTCTAGATTAATTTGTACATTTTTCGGTAGAAAATGTCCCGGCTTCTTCCAACATTACAGGCTCACTATCGTTCGCCAGGGAAAAAATTGACACCTAAATAGCACAAAAGGTCTAAATATTGACGAAGAAATGGGGCGAAAGGTCTTAAAATCGACTAACTAATGGGGCAAACATCTTAACATCTGAAAACACAGGGTCACAATTGCAGATTTTGGCCACACGGATCTGGGGGGTGGGGGTGGGGGGCAGTTAGCATACCTAATAGTATTTGGAGATCAGTGACCACAGTCTGGCCTATAATGGGTCAGCTGAGGATAAAAAAATATGGCAGTCAGTGTGATCAAAGAACAGGACAGGTAAAGCAGTTCACACCACCTCCACCTAGTTCTACTTTCATGGGGACGTGGCAGAAGGAGTGGCTGATAATTAAGGAGGTGACGTGAAAATTATTCACATGAAGAGGTGCCGGGTGGTGTGGAAGGGACAGTGGCTGGTGTGGTGGGAGGTAGGTGACGGATGGGGTAGGCAAGGTAATGGTTGATGTTGTGGGAATCATGTGATGAGTGGTGTGGGAGGGACAGTGGTTAATTGATGTGGTGGGAGGTAAAGGAGAGGCAATAGTTGGTGTGATGGAAGGCAGGTGACGGGTTGTGCAGGAAGGGTAATGGTTGATGTGGTGGGAAGCAGGTGATGGGTGGTGTAGAAGGGAAATTGGTCGGAGTGATGGGAGGTAGGTGAAGGTGAAGGTGATAGGTTGTAAAGGGCTTGGCCTCCTTTGTGTAGGGGTTGGTGGGTGTTGTGGAGGTATAGTCTGGTGATGTGGAATTGGTTAGTGAAGTGGGATATCAGACCGGTGACTACTATCCTAAGCTGAGTATAATAATTGTCTAAAGTATAAAAAAACTATATATTGTAAATTGAAGAAAAAAAAAGCGTCCTCGTATACAGTACGGGTTGACAGAATACCTCAACTGTACAGTATATTATTATGCAGCAGCAGAAACAACAAACATAGGAGACACCCCGTAGCCCATATTAATCCACGATTCACAGCCATAGTAGCGGCCATAACCACACCAAAAACAAACAGAGGCACAACACACAGCCCTTCCACAAATGTGCGAGCCCTTCTTGCCCACACCAGGACCCACCCCACAGCCACCACCAGCAGATTGGCTACCTCCAGGCCCCTTACAGCGAGCCATCACTACCAGACCCTTCTTCCATGGACCAACCCAAACGGAGACATCGCCACCTTACACACCTTAGGTGAACGACAACCAGTAAGACTTTTTGTGCCATTGTTCGGGGCTTGGCAATTGATCGTGTACTAGGCCGATCGAGGGAATTGGTTCGGGGCTGTTCCAAGAAACATCTATAAATTCCTCTGACTCAACAGTTAACCCTTCCAGTGATAGCGATGCTCATTGGCTGACACCTACTTATGCAACGCACTGCCCCAGTGACGTCTATTGAACATCTACAATTTTCGCCTTATTAAATTATTTTAGGCCTCCAAAAGGCTTGTAAGGGTCTCATATTTGTACACACAGTAGCTTAGAATGTGGAGCAAAGTTGGCAGCCCACCGAAACCACCTTGGGCCACCCCATTTAGGCCCTATTTGTGACATCTCTATGTCTGTTATCTTGTTAGCTAATTTTAATGTTTTCATAATATTTATTATTATTTAATAGCTGATAAGTTTTGACTGAACACACATTTTCCCTTTTTCACTTGGCATAAACTGTGATCGATTACCGTACTAAAATGTAATCTTACTATCCTTCACCGAATTATGGTTAGGTCTAATGTACATTCACATTTTCAACTATAATTACCTTCATTCTAAACGACTTATCGCCAAACTGTTTCATATACCAAGTGTAGTAGATACCTTTTTGTTCTTTTCTACGTCATCGTTCACAAAGGCTGTAACATAACTTGGTATAATGAGGCTCTAATCAACCTGATCATATTTCGAGCACAGGCCTGATGCGGCAGGCGCCTTTATAAACCGGCTTGACATGGCCAGTTTCTTACACGTTGTTTGCTAGCCTGATTACCAATTATGATTTATAATTTTTCGCCTTATAATCGTTAAGTTTGCTTCCAATTACCTAGTTTATACATGATCGCCGTCAATATAAGGTATAAACTTACTGTAAAAGACTCGTCCAGAGTGAATATATAGAATGAGTGACTTTAGTATTTGTATCTAACAATCACATATCAAAACAGATATTGGCTAGTCAAAACAACTAAACACTTTCATTCATTCATTCATTCGACACATGTCCATGTGGCGTCGGCTCGTCGCCTACATATAACTGTTTACATATAATGAACCCTTTCAATACGATTATGCCAATATCATATGTGTTTGGCTAACATTAGACAATTTTATAATTTAGCGAAGCATATCTTGAGGTAAAAAATCAAACCGAAATTAATTTTATCCGTTTGAATCCTAGAGGTCCTGACTAAGCTTAACAAAATCATAATATTGTTATCCTTGATAAAATGGAAACGACTTCATTACGGTATATAAAAGGGATTACAATTTTACATTATAATTATTCTTTTTTAGGTACACGCAAAATATAATAAATATAATATATATACAGTATATATATAATATATATACAGTATATATGTATATATATGAAAGGGCACTTCCTGTCTGTTTGCTCACGAACTACTCCCTCAAGATGGAGAGCCCACACTTGACATGCATACTAAGGGGATGCCATACATAATGGTGTTGGGGGGGGGGGGGGGGCTACACCCAAGATAGGCAGCCAATACATTACTCCCATTCCCCCCCCCCCCTCGGCTAGTATATATATATATGATGCTTGCAAAACCAGCCGATATGGTATATAATTATATTGCCTACCATGTAATTCGCACTAACACCTTTCAACATTCATTATTAACACCTCACAACATTCATCACTAACATCTTACAACATTCATAATCAACACCTCACAACATTCATGACTAACACCTTACAACATTCATCACTAACACATCACAACATTCATCACTAACACCTCACAACATTCATCACTAACACCTCACAACATTCATTACTAACACCTCACAACATTCATTACTAACACCTCACAACATTCATCACTAACACCTCACAACATTCATCACTAACACCTCACAACATTCATTACTAACACTTCACAACATTCATCACTAACACCTCACAACATTCATCACTAACACCTCACAACATTCATTACTAACACCTCACAACATTCATTACTAACACCTCACAACATTCATCACTAACACCTCACAACATTCATCACTAACACCTCACAACATTCATTACTAACACCTCACAACATTCATTACTAACACCTTACAACATTCATCACTAACACCTCACAACATTCATTACTAACACCTCACAACATTCATCACTAACACCTCACAACATTCATCACTAACACCTCACAACATTCATTAATAACACATCACAACATTCATCACTAACACCTCACAACATTCATCACTAACACCTCACAACATTCATTACTAACACCTCACAACATTCATTACTAACACCTCACAACATTCATCACTAACACATCACAACATTCATCACTAACACCTCACAACATTCATTACTAACACTTCACAACATTCATCACTAACACCTCACAACATTCATCACTAACACCTCACAACATTCATTACTAACACCTTACAACATTCATCACTAACACCTCACAACATTCATTACACTTTATAACATTCATAACCAACACCTCACAACATTCATTACACACTTCACAACATTCATAATCAACACCTCACAACATTCATTACACACTTCAAAACATTCATAATCAACACCTCACAACAATCATTACACACTTCAAAACATTCATAATCAACACCTCACAATATTCATTACACACTTCACAACATTCATAATCAACACCTCACAACATTCATTACACACTTCACAACATTCATAATCAACACCTCACAACATTCATTACACACTTCACAACATTCATAATCAACGCCTCACAACATTCATTACACACTTCACAACATTCATAATCAACACCTCACAACATTCATTACACACTTCACAACATTCATAATCAACACCTCACAACATTCATAATCAACACCTCACAACATTCATTACACACTTCACAACATTCATAATCAACACCTCACAACATTCATTACACACTTCACAACATTCATAATCAACACCTCACAACATTCATTACACACTTCACAACATTCATAATCAACACCTCACAACATTCATTACACACTTCACAACATTCATAATCAACACCTCACAACATTCATTACACACTTCACAACATTCATAATCAACACCTCACATTCATTACACACTTCACAACATTCATAATCAACACCTCACAACATTCATTACACACTTCACAACATTCATAATCAACACCTCACAACATTCATTACACACTTCACAACATTCATAATCAACACCTCACAACATTCATTACACACTTCACAACATTCATAATCAACACCTCAACATTCATTACACACTTCACAACATTCATAATCAACACCTCACAACATTCATTACACACTTCACAACATTCATAATCAACACCTCTCAACATTCATTACACTTCACAACATTCATAATCAACACCTCACAACATTCATTACACACTTCACAACATTCATAATCAACACCTCACAACATTCATTACACACTTCACAACATTCATAGTCAGCACCTCACAACATTCATTACAATATTCATAATCAACACCTCACAACATTCATTACACACTTCAAAACATTCATAATCAACACCTCACAACATTCATTACACACTTCACAACATTCATAATCAACACCTCACAACATTCATTACACACTTCACAACATTCATAATCAGCACCTCACAACATTCATTACACACTTCACAACATTCATAATCAACACCTCACAATATTCATTACACACTTCACAACATTCATAATCAACACCTCACAACATTCATTACACACTTCACAACATTCATAATCAACACCTCACAATATTCATTACACACTTCAAAACATTCATAATCAACACCTCACAACATTCATAATCAACACCTCACAACATTCATTACACACTTCACAACATTCATAATCAACACTTCACAGCATTCATTACACACTTCAAAACATTTATAATCAACACTTCACAACATTCATTACACACTTCACAATTCATAATCAGCACCTCACAACAATCATTACACACTTCGCAACATTCATAATCAACACCACAACATTCATTACACACTTCACAACATTCATAATCAGCACCTCACAACATTCATTACACACTTCACAACATTCATTACACACTTCATAACATTCATCCCTAACACCTCACAACATTAACACGTAGGACTACTGCGCTTCATCTTCACCACTTTTTCAAGGTCGCGCACTACTAATGACAATAATATAAGTATATAATAATAATGTATGGATGTGTTTATGGGCCATTTTATTAAACCATGGTAAGAGCTTTCCCTGCGACCTTTCCCGACCAGATTGACCCTTATCGCTTATCTGTATAAGGGTCAATCTGGTCGGGAAAGGTCGTAGGGAAAGCTCTTACCATGGTTTAGTAAAATGGCCCTATGTACAGTATATACTCAGGAACATACCCCATTGCTGGGGGAAGCCGACCCGAGACAGAGCCAATTCTTATGGTCCGGGACCACTTTCGCGTTCCCTTGCCCCTTTCCCAGTCTGATCTAGTTGGTGAATTTTACAAGGGGAGGATTCCTAGCTCCCGCCCCCGTTAATAATAATAATTATAATATTAATAACAAAATAATAATAATAATAGTAAAATCGATTCATATTAGCCATAAATAACATTTACAATATTCGAACACCTTAGCTACAGAAGATAATTCCAAAGTTTAACATAAAATCGTTCACTCTTAGTAAGTATTATAATAATAATAATAATAATAATAATAATAATAATAATAATAATATAAATAATAATATGTAACCACCATTTCCAGCTAGCCAGGCCACTCTATCATCTACTGTATTCTATGGCCTCATCTCCCCAAGTCAACAGAAGCTATCAGCTCCCCCGAGGCGGTATAATATCCTGTAAAATAGAAAAAGTTACCTGTATGGAGGGAGGGAACTGGCAACCCACCCTCACCGTCACCCGCCTGCTCTTTCGCTTTCTTTCTTTCTTCCTCATTCTGTTGCCTGGTAGCATAGTACATATTTCGCACGGTAACGTTCATACGTTTGCGTGTGCATTTGTTTGTTTATATTTACCTGTATTGTGTTTGCTTGTGAATTTCTTGTGACCGTTTCGGAAATTCTTATAAGCTTGTTAACGCTTTCAGTAAGGTACCAGAGACGCATGTTAATAATTATATTCTAGCTACATTTTGACGATAGTATGCAGCTTAGGACGGATCTGTGGCGGAGATTATAATTATGATTGTCGTTTGTGTTTTATTGTTAGTTTGTTAACCGGATTTCTCAACAACTTAAGTACCAAATTAAACTAAATATGGTCAGTAAACTACACCCACATAAAACCTCATACATCGCACCAAATTGTTGCTCATTTGCCATTAAACACAGTGCTTACTAAATAGCTTTTCAAAGATCTCTAACACAATTTTGATCTTCTATCGATTGGTCTTATTTATTCAATATTTTTAGCTAATTTTCGTGCACAACTAACCCCCTAACCTCCCAGGGGGGTAATTAAGGGGGTCTCTACCCATGTGGTAGAGGGAATATAAGAATATGTCCACGTGTCGTAAGCGGCGATTAAAAGGGGGACGACGTAAGCCTGGGCCACCGTGCATCTCCATGAGTCATTCTGTTGGTTCATTTCGGCCTTATGGTGCGGGACACAAATCTAGTCTCTGGAATGGTTGCTCTTGCCCTGAAAGGCTGCTATATTTTATATATATATATATATATATATATATATATATATATATATATATATATATATATATATATATTATATATATATATATATATATATATATATATATATATATATATATATATATATATATATATATATATATATATATATATATATATATATATATATATATATATAGAGAGAGAGAGAGAGAGAGAGAGAGAGAGATAATCGGTACCCTCGGTACCCTCTTGATAGCGTCATGCATAGTGCGCGGAATTTCGATGTGAGTAGCCTAGGTTCGAGTCCTTGGAGTGCCACATGTATTTGTTAATTTCATTAATTGAGTTTAGATGTGAAGTTGGTTGGTGGAAAAAACATAACAATCCATGACAATAAACAATTGTGCTTGAGTGTTCATTTTTGTTCATTCATAATTATAAGCCACTACTGTTAATATACCTGATGTCTTATAAATAAAATAATTTAGAACTTCTTATATCTAAAACAAACAATTTCAACATAAGTATTGTATATATTAAATGCTGAACTTTCGAATGGTGTAGGCCTACATGTTGGATAAATATTAACATTCAATACACAGGGGCCTACTATTTTAAGACAAACGGATTTGGACGAAATTATGCCTCCTTTAATACTGTACAGTCGGCCCAATAAGTGATGTCTCGGCACCAATTATGTTTTGACCAATATTTCGTATCAGAAATATTTACACATGATTTCTTCTATTTGAGTGAGATATGCAAACATGTTCCTACACATGCCCACCCTATTCAACATCTGAAAGACATTAATACAGCACAGAGCGAGCCAAACGTAATGACAGCTGAATCTGACTTCTTAGCGCCACCGTACCTGTAGGCTATATAGTATAAACGATTAACTAACTTTAAGGTGAAAGCTTGAGGCCTCCCATGGCCTCCGAGACCCTCTTAGAAACTCCAAACATGATTTAAATATAGATTACAAAGAGTTTTGATTGACTATTATATTCGCTGTGCTAATTTTCCGTTGCTCAAAATAAAAAATAGTAATGGTGATAATGGTTTGGATAACAACATAATGGCCGTCCTTACAAGTGACCGTATTTGTAGTTTGTGATGGTTTGCATGTTTTTGAAGGTTGCCATGTATTTGTAATGGTAGGCTACATGTGTTTGTGATTTGTATATCGTATGATTGATGTCTTGCTTGCGCTTGAAGGTTTGTGTGTGTGTTTTTTTGTTTCATTTTATGTATTTATATGATGTATGTGACTACTGGCTCGATTGTGTTTGGAGGATTACTTGTGTCCATTATGGTCTTCCTTATCATGCTTGTGCTTAGCAGTAACTGTTTTAAGATGTTTATCCCCATCCAGGTGTCGATTTTTTTCCTGGCGAGCGATAGCGAGCATGCATTGTACGGAGAAATCCGGCTTCGTCGGAATTTTGTTTCTATCGAAAAATGTAAAAATTTAGCTTGCTGTCAAAACAAAAATATATACTGTATATGCTGGCTCGCTACCGCTCGCCAGGAAAATATTGACACCTGGATGGGGGTAAACGTCTTAAAACAGTAGGCTGAATGGGGCCGAATAGATACAAACCAAAGAGAGAGGGAGAGAAAGAGAAAAGAAGCGAGGTGGGCTCCCTTAAATTAGTCCAGTCTGATTTCATCACAGTCTATTATGATTAACACAATACTACACGAGATCCTTCCTAAAACTTGAACAAAATCGCCTGGCGGTATAGCGAACAAAAGCATCGAGCCGTCGGATCAAAAGGGTTTGGATTGGCAGTGAAATTAGTCAACTCGTGACTGATTAGATTGAAGAAATATCAGGCGGTATAAAAGTGAGAACATAAAGGTAACTAGTGCCATCATAAAAGTAATAACAATATAACAATATTTATAATTGGGTAAGGATAAAATTGTGGGAGTCACGTGGGCATTTTACACCTTTGGATCCCAGAAGTTATCTATATATATATATATATTAATAGGTAATAAGTCTATCGTTATATATATACTGTATATACGGTATATATACAGTACAGTATATATATAAGTCTTGAAAGGGTTAAACATATAAGCAAGTTCATTATATTTGAATTTTGGTAAATTTCTTCGAAGACACAGGCCTACGATTGGTTGACCTTATCAATGTTGTTAGCCAGCAGAGGTCGGCTGTGTTTTGCAGTCGTATATATAATATAATTTGGAACCGTGTGCAGAGGTATGACCCACCAAATGTCTTGTACTGCTCTCGAACTGAAAATATTTTGTTTATGCATAGCCCCCCCCACCAAAAAGAAAAGAAAAATAATAATATATATATATACAGTATATATGATGTTTTGACGTCCATGTTGTGTTACCGTATATCAAGAGAGGAAAATCAAAGTAGAAGTTGTAAGGTGGGACAAGCCTTTTGAGCCTGACTGTACTAAACTTGACAGTATTAACTATCATGCAGGTATTACTTGGTAGAATACTCAACACTGAGTGGCTTTGGCTAATACATGTCTAACACAAGTCAAATGATATCATTAGGTGGTAACTAAGGTTAAACACGTAAGATTTTCCCTATTCCCTAAGAAGGCCGACATTATGGGTAGTCTGAGAACCAAACATGAGTAACTACAATGATCCCAAAGTCTTCAACTGCTATGCTTACCACGGAAAATTCGGGACCTTACCAGTTGCTCTGTACAATCTTTCAAAGCCCGACTAGATGGCTTTCTGAGGACGGTATCTGATAAGCCACCAGTACCAGGATACACATCATTCTGCAGAGCGGCTACAAATTCATTACCTGACCAAATGGACCTGCAACACAGGGACGCCGGGTTCGGAGGGAGTGTTGGAACACCATTGCTCTGAAGAATCTTTTCGCAACATCTACAAGTAACAAGTAAGTAACTAATACAACAACCATACCCTAAGTTTAGAAGGCCATCATAAAATCAAGATTGAAATAAACATGGCAGCTGCACAAAGTAAAATACCGGTAACTGATAGAATAGTAATACTTAAATACCATATTTAATGGAAAGACACTCCAAGTCCTTGTATACAAAAGAAAGGGAGTAAACGACAGGAGCCCAGAGTGGACTGAAAATATACCTTCATAAAGAGGACTGGAATTACTGTATGTTAGCTACTGTACATTTGGGAAGTAACAGATGGAAAAGTATTAACTAAACACTCGTGTATACAAAGGGAGCGAGGTGGCTCTTATAAACCACCATTTAGGGAAGAGTTAAAATAATAGTGGAAAGAGTATATATCGAAAAAAGAAGGCATAGCAGTAAGTAATCAACCTTTTCTAAATGGAAGACAAGCCAAGACCCGTGTAATCCACGTGTATACAAAGGGAGCGAACCAGGTTATAGGGGTCCCTGGGAGACCGGATCATAAATGGACAGTATTGATAGAACGGCCACCAAGGTAAAAGTCATTAACAGGAGGGGCGTCATCCTCACTTTTTTATATACTTTTTCTCCTTTTCCCAGCTATTTTTTTATGTTCTCTCTTAAAGGTGCAGGTTGACAGGGGAGGATTAGGAGCCGCGGGGGTTGGGGCAGGAGGAGATGAGGAGGAAATGAAAGGAGGGGAGGAGGAGGTGGGGAGAAAGAGGTGTGATGAGATAGAGAGGAGGAGGAGGTAGAGATAAAAGATGTAAGGAGAAGGAAGCAAATGTGAGATAATGGAGAAAGAAGAAGAGTTAAAAGTTCGAAGGAGAACACTTGTTGAAGGAGAACATGAAGTGATAATGATGAGGAAGAGGAGCTGAGGAGGGAGAGGTCGAAAGAGGAAGAGATGCTGAGAGTATAAAGCTATAGAAATGCTACGGAGGAGATTGAGAATCATGTATTTAAGAAGGAGGGAGAAGTTCTGAGGACGAAAAATACCTGACGAGGAGGAAGAAGAGGTGCTGAGAAGGAGAAGAGGTGTGTGTGGGTGGGTGGGGGGGTAAATGAAAGAAGAGAAACATGTTGAGGAAGAGGAAGTAGACTTAGATGTGCTGAGGAGTAGAAAGGTGTTGACAACTTATTCACCTAACCTGAGAAGGATGAAGATTAAAAGAGGTGGAGTAGAAGAGAAAGGGGAACTGAGGGAAAAGAGGTGGATATCATGAGAAAAATTAAGAACAGCAGAGGGAGAGGTGGTAGAAGGAAGGTGAGAAGAAATGGGGGTGAGGGAGGGGTGGAAAAGAGTTGGAAGAGGTGGTGAAGCCAGGCCCTGTATTGTGAGAGTATAAGGAGACCATACAAAAAAAAAAAAAAAATGAAGCGGGGTACTCATTGAATTATTCCTTTAGATTTAGTCGCTGAGTTAATCAATCCTTTTCTGCATCATTTCCCACTTTCTCGTGGGGTCGATGTTTCTGGTCAGCCTTCATATACACTATCCATCCACCTCCGCCTTGGCCTTCCTCTGCTTCCCCTTACTACCTCCATCCCCAACACTCTTTTCCCTGAATAATCTTCTTCTCTTCTCATTCCCATATCACCTAAGTCTTATCTCTTGTCTTTCCTCTAATCCTTTCTTTCCTTATTCTATCCATCTTAGTTACTTCACAGTCCACACTGTCCACACATCCATCTCAACATACCATACTCATCTCTGCTACATCCAACTTCTTCTCCTGCACTTTCTTTATCAGCCACGTTTCAGCCCCACACATAATTGCTGGTCTTAGCACTATCTTATTCACCTTCCCCTTTACCTACACATTAATTCTTCTGTCGCACAGCACTCCTGAAACTTCCTTCAAATTTCTCCAACCAGACTATACTGTGTGTTATTTCGGCATTCAACTCCCCATCTTCAGCCACCGTCGATCCTATACCTACCTGTATTCCCTCTCTTCAGTTTCTCTCCTTGCAGACTAAGCTCCGAATGCTGGTCAGGTATTAGTTGTTATTCTACTAATCTTCAAACTTCTATCTTCCATAGCCCTCCTTCATTCCTCTGTTTCCTCTCTACACGTTTCTCCTGGTGCTACACAGACCGATGTCATCTGCAAAGAGCATACACCAGGGGGATTCATCTTTTAGCTCTTTAGTCAGCACATCCATAATCAGATTACAAATACATGGGCTCAAAGAAGATCCCTGATGTAAACCGAATTTCACTGGGAAACTATCGGTTACACCTAAACTGCTTCTGATCCGGGTTTTTGCTCCTTCATACATATCCTGAACAATTCTTACATACTTTTCTTGTACACTCTTTTCCCTCATACATCTCCAAAGTTCCTGTCTTGGTACTCTATCATATGCCTTCTCCAGATCAATAAATACTAAGTGCTGTCCCCTCTGTCTCTCACGGTGTTTTTCCATCAACTGTCTCAATGCAAAAATTGTGTCCGTCGTCCTCCATGATCCGCCCCAAATCTTCATTGTGTACGATAACTTTATTCCTCCGCTGAGTTAATCAATCTTTTATTTATTTAAAGCATAGAATTTTTCGAAATAAACATACCGGTAATTGGGTTTGTTGAGTTTTCTAATAGATCAAAACATTGAGGAAAGTATGATTTACATACAATTGCAAGCTTTAATTTCAAACTTGGTAAACCAAAGGCCCTCCCAAACACAGATTGATCATAATGCGCATTTATTAGAATCAAATGTTGCACCGGTATAAAATGGGTCTTTGATATTTTGGAGAAAAAAAAAAAATAATAAACAATTACATTATATAACTGTTTCGCTTTGTTATAAATCAGCAACCCTGATACGATGTGACTGAAAGGTAAGGTAACAACGAGCCCGAAGAAAGACGACCCAGACCACTTGAGAGAGACAGACACACACATTAATGTCAATACAATAACATACCAACAATGAATTACTTGTTAGAGGTCATTGACTTAACAAAACTATTACCGACTTATCAATATCAAAGTTTTTATACATTTGTAGACGTGACTACACGGAAAAAATAACAAATAGATACCCGCTTACATATGGGACAGGCTGAAAAATTTATGCCAATAAAATAAACGCTCACTCTCAGCCAAATATTTGTTATAGGCCCTTATATTAACAAAACTATTTTGCCGGTACTAACTCAACCATTCAATAACTAAGGTAATTTTGTAAATGCGACTACAGTATATAAATAAACATTATAAATATGACATGCAAACAGATTGATGGCCAATAATCTAACAGGCCAACAACACCCGCAGCCAAAGACCCTTGTCACAACACTATAATGCCAACTTTTACAATAAAACAAACCTGGGTAAGTTGTCAATTTGTAAAGGTAACTAAACAACACTGGTAGTATCAATGTTGTGCCCTACGATGACTACACAACGCATGGCAAGAAAATTAAATCCAACTTAATCATGCATATCCATAAATTACACACACATATACACACACTCTCTCTCTCTTTTGACCGTGGAAAAGTAATGGTTACATATGGAATGCATAGGTACGGCAATACAAACTCAGGGAATGCAAGCCCGACATTAACCCGGGAGCTGCGGGTAGACTCTTAAGAGTTCCCCCGGCGCACTGCGGGTAGACTCTTAAGAGCAGAGACTTTGAACACGTACCAAAACCGCGCGTTTATAGCCAGGCGGCTGAAAATTGGTGTGGGTATTGTACTACATGTCAACTCTCGATACCACCCCGCCAAACGCTCGCCCCGCACTCGTGCAAGCACCACCGCGCCAGTAACCACGCACTAGTCATGGAGCCTACACGTCCCTCACGCTCGCTCCCTGATGACACAACCAGCCCTCCTTCTGGTGGTGTTAGCCGCCGTGGAAGGCAGAGGGTGGCTGCCAAAGACCCTAGCTACCAGTACGACACGCCCTACAGCTCAGAGGACGAATCACCAGCACCAAAAGCACGTAAAACACGTGCAAGCAGGGCAATGGCACAGAGGTCATTGGTCTTTCGGGACACTGCCACCACGACCCAGGCCACTGCAACAACCACTACCACCACCACTGCCACCACTGCCACCCCTGCCACCCCTGCCACCGGTACCAGCGACGCAGGAGGCCGCCCTAGGGCTGCATTACCTGCGGGGGCAGGAAAAATTAAAGGCACGGGCGTAGGGAAGAGAACCCGTACGCCAGCCACAGTGCCCCTACCACCACCACCACCACCAGCCGCCCCTGGCCCAGCTGCCCCTGCTGCCCCTGCCGCCCCTGCCGCCCCTGCCGCCCCTGCTGCCCCTGCCGCCCCGGCCCCCCTGCCCAAGGAACAGGGAAGGGGAAGGGGAAAGGGAGAGGGAAAGTGACTGGGAAAGCGACTGCTGGCCCTGGTGTCCCTGCCGGCCCTGCTGCCCCTGCCGCCCCTGCTGCCCCTGCCGCCCATGCCGCCCCTGCCGCCCCTGCCGCCCCTGCCCAAGGAACAGGGAAGGGGAAGGGGAAAGGGAGAGGGAAAGCGACTGGGAAAGCGACTGCTGGCCCTGGTGTCCCTGCCGGCCCTGCTGCCCCTGCCGCCCCTGCCGCCCCTGCCCAAGGAACAGAGAGAAGGGCGACAGGCACCACCATCATCTTGCCATCAAGGCCACGCACCACTGCTGCCCCTGCCGCCGCCGCCCCTGCCGCCGCCGCCGCCCCTGCCGCCGCCCCTGCCACCACCTCTGCTGTCCCTGTCCATAAGACTCCCGCACGTGCCAAAGTGACCCGGAAAAATCTTACACCATCTAAGTATGCCGCCCTGCTGTTTGATGGTGATTCGCAGGACATTGGCAGCCCGGGTTTCGACGACGAAGCCCTAGCACGGGACCAAGGGTGGGGGGATTTGGGAGTGGACAGTGGGAGTGAGTCCGACGTCGGTGACGAAAACGAGGAAGGGCATCGTCTGTCGAGTGAAGAGGAGGGTAATGATGATGAAGTGCTGTATCGCGACCATGGAAGCGATATTTCAGACGCAGAAGAAGACGCAGACGACATTCCGATCCCTGGCATGCCTTCGTTCGATTGGTCTGACGGGGTCAATTTTGTACCTGACGTGCCCCAGTTCAATCCTGGGACGTCAGGAACAACTGACAACTGGCCCTGTGATGATCAAGCGAATGAAAGCGACTTCTTCCTCGCTTTTTTCGACATGGAGGTAATGACGTACATCGTTGCCCAAACAAACGCCTACTACAGGTGGGTGTTTGGCAGATTGGACGTCCTTTCTCCAAAAGCGAGAATACGAGGCTGGGTGGATACGACTGTGGCAGAATTTCTGACGTTCTTTGCCTTGTTGTTCCTCATGCCTCTGATCAAGAAGCATGTGTTGCAACACTACTGGAAGCACGACCCTCTCATCGCCACCCCAACTTTCAATAAGTTCATGACTCGTGACAGATTTTTGTTGCTGCTAAGATTTATGCACTTTGCAGACAACGAAAATCCTAACAGGATTGACAGGATATGGAAAGTTCGGGATGTGTTCACCATGTTGTTGGAGAGGTATAGGAAATACTTTTACCCCTTCCTCAATTTGGTGATTGATGAGTCGCTCGTGCTCTTCAAAGGACGTCTTGTTTTCAAGCAGTATATCCCCTTGAAGAGGCATAGGTTCGGAATCAAGCTCTTCGTGTTGTGCGACTGTGAAACTGGAATAGTGCTTGACATGATCGTGTATACAGGCACTGACATTGACATACCGAAAGCCGCTGCCAATGACCCCATGGGCATGTCAGGTGCCATCGTCAGGAAAATGTTGGCACCTTACCTGGGCAAAGGCCACATCATCTACACTGACAACTGGTATACTTCTCCTGCTCTCTGCCAGTTTCTTTATGACAACCAAACGGGGTCATGTGGGACTGTCAGAAAGACAAGAAAGTTTATGCCAAAGTTCACAGGTGATGTCATTCCTCTCACAGATGCCTCCTCCAGTGACACACCTTCAGAAGACGACCTGGCCAAGGAACACCGCGAGAGGCATGTGCGAAGAAGGCGACGAAAGGGGCAGAAATACAAGCAGCTCGAGAAGTGTGGGAAACTGATAGCCCTGAAGTGGAAGGATAAGCGAGACGTCCACCTGCTTTCCACCGTCCACACAGGTGCCCAGGTGGATTCTGGCAAAATCCACTACCGAACCAGGAAGACAATCTACAAGCCCGACATGGTAGTGGACTACACCAAAAACATGCGCCTGGTGGACAAGTCTGACTGTCAGCTGTCAGGTGTTGAGTGTCTGAGGAAGACTGTGAAGTGGTATCACAAGCTCTTCCTCCACCTAGTTGACATAACGATGCTGAACGCCTACAACTTGTGGTTGGTGAAGAAGGATATGGCCCCAAACCAGAAGCTGAAATTCCGGGAGTTCGTGTACAACGTCTCCTACCAACTCCTGGAGAAGTATGCCACCACCACTCACAGACGTACGGCATGGCGTGGGGATCACGTTCCTGACCGCATCCAGCTGGGTGTCGAAAGACACTACACAACCAACACCGAGCTGATTGGCACTCGTCACAGGCAGGTGCAGTGCACCGTCTGCAGCTCCAGTGTGAGGAAACCCCATGTGACCAAAAGAGTCACCTCAATGTGCGCTGAGTGCAAAGTTGCACTCTGCCTGGGTGACTGCTTCAGGGACTACCACACCTTCAAGAACTACTGAGTGTCGGCCCCTGCCCTGCCCTGCCCTGCCCTGGACTCGCCCCGTGCCCTGCCCTGGACTCGCCTCCTGCCCTGCCCTGCCCTGGACTCGCGCCCTACCTTACCTGACCTGACCTAATTGATCACGCTACCTCATAATGTAACATATATATTATATAATGTATAAGTTCCAAAGATGTCCCTGTGATATAGCTTTTACATTATATAATTGTATGTTTCATTATTTAGTTTATAAGTTTCAAAGATTTACATGTAATATGCCTTATTTTTTTAGTATATCAATATATGTTTGTTATTAGCCTAAGTAATGTGTATATAATTATTTTCTTACCTCAAATGAATTGTACAAAAATAAATATGTTTCAATAAATCATGTCAAACCTACTATGATAATAAAATAAAACAATAAAAAAAAAAAAAAGAAAACAAGGTCATGTCATTGTATTCTTACAATATGATATATTCTATGAATATTTCATATTGTTTGAATACAATGGCATGATCTTGTAAAAAAAAAAATTTATAAAAATTTTCTAGACAATATAAAACCTTCCCCATAACCCCCTCCTGGATTCGATCCCACTACCCTACGACACTTTGAGTTTTCCAGTCCGCGACCTTACCAACCATGCCACAGGAGCTCATACCAAATATCACTCAAAACTTCGTGTGTACAATCGAAATGACAATATACAAAAAAAAATGAATTATCCCATCCCATTACGTTTGTAAATTGATGGGATTATCAATTATATCATGCCAAGGTTTATAATAGTTTGTCTCTGTCAAGAATTAGTAATTATATAACTTTATTCTGTCAAAAATTGCCCAAACACTCAGCAAAATTGCCCCTCTCAGTGTGACTCCACTCATTTTCACACGGTCAGGCGGTCACGAGGTGACCCTTGCCGCTCCTTGATTCTCCAGCTACAGCAGCTCTGTCTGGGAACAAAATTGGTATAAATACAATAATGGATAAAATACTCTTCACAAATACATTTGTATTGTATAATATTGTAAATAAAAATGAATAATAACTGTGTGGGTGTCGAAAATTGCTCAACCAGCTTTCTTATGTCTCGCCTACGCGCGTATATTGGATTATACATAGTCATGACTGTCATACAAATAATTGCAGTAGGTCTCGAATATACATTTAGATTGCATATTACTTCGAAATAAATAAGTAAACGTTTCTCTGGTGGCAATCTACCCTTTCGCAGGTGTAAGGAGACACCAGTCTATATTTAGCCCTCTATCACAACAGGCAATCTGCCTGTGTTGACTCAGCACCGTCGCTGGTGGTCTATAAATATAGTACTTTATTTACAGTCAATGGCCTACATGTTTCTGTGGTACTTCACATGTGTCTAAAATGCAATGTCTGCTTGCATAAAAATGCAATTCTGAAGTCCATTTAGATGTACGACATACGCATGTCTCAGTTTCTCTCTCTCTCTCTCTCTCCATTCCTGACTCATGTTATTGTAGACCTGTTGATGGCAACGAACACCAGCCATCTGGTAGACATAAGGGTCAAAATACCAAACATCAATACGCCTGGGGCGCCTCCACAATTATCACTAAGCTGGTTATCTATCTAGAGATCTGCCTGACTTCCATCTCTCCACGACTCCACTCACTGCACCCCTGCATGCCTCCCTCCCACCCACCCACCCACCCCCAACCCCCCCTTTCAGGCTTCCGTCTGCTAGAAACACATTCACAATTTGCGTAAATATCGCATCAATTGGGCTATATGCGGTATATTCCTTGTTATATGGGACGCCTACATATGTACACGTCTTTATTATAGCATGAGAGTGCTCTAAATACAAGATTGACGTGATATTTATGGCGTAACACACCCTCTCCCCCTTTCATTCCCACCACAACTCACTCACACCTTGGTTCACGCATAGAAACTCATTGATAATGTGCGTAAATATCGCATGAATTGGTTTATATGCGGTATATATTTTGATATATGGCACGTATACATACGTACAAGTCTGTATTATAGCGTGACAGTGCTCTACGTACAAGATATACGTGATATGTATGGCGTAAACCACACTCTCAGCTCATAAATTGCCGCCAAACCTCCAACACATCTTCATTCCCGCCTAAATATTCTCTTATAATTCCCTTATATATTGCAATTTTTGGTCACTATGAGGCATATTCATTGTTATATGGGTGCCCTACACACGTATACATACTCTAAATAGCCTAAAAGGGCTCGAAAAAGGAGATATACGTGATAATACGCGGTAACCCACCCCCTCCTCCCTCTCCTTCTATCCCCTGCGCGCGTAAATATTCGGCAGGGAAATCTCGCCGCTCGATGACAATCTAGCCGCGCGGTGCCATTCGCTCCACATTTTTCAACTACGGACCGTTCCCCTACCCCCCCCAGACATTTTTTGGGGGGTCAAATATATATGGGCCGATGCACGCAAACATTCCCTACACGATGATGTACTTTTTATCGAAATTGGCAATAGGTCCCAAAATCATCATAGGTGCGCACAGTCTTACCCTGTAGAAAACCCCCTGTGCGCCGCGGAGAGGTTAAAGAGTGGGTCACACGAGCAGTTTTCAGGTAATTTTCGTAGGTCTAGCATTTTCAAGGTGACATAAATTCAGCCAACTACAGTAATCTTCTTTCAGTTTAGTTGCCAATATCGGTGCAACATATGGCCAAAATGTTATCAGAATCAAGGTGTCGATTATAAATGCCAGGGCAAATCCCAGGTGTTATTCCGTTGTAAAAGAAACTTGAGTCAGGAAAGAAGAGAAGGGGTCGAAGGTGAAGAAGGCAGCGAGATTATTGCCAAGAAACTTAAAGACACACAGGTAGACATGTACACATACCTACACACATAGCCAAACTCTTAAAAAGTGTAGATAACTACACATATAGTGATAGCTAACTATAGGCCTACACACAGATAACTACACACACACATACATATAATTACACGGACAGATAACTACCGGTACAGACAGGCAGATAGACAACTACACAAACATGTAGATATACAGCTACACAGACATGTAGATGGACAATGACACAGACAGGCAGATACACAACTACACATACATGTAGATAGACAATTACACAGACAGGTAGATACACAACTACACAGACATGTAGATATAAAACTACACAGACAAATAACTACAGACATATATATAGAAAATTACAGACAGGCAGATACACAACTACACAGGCATGTAGATAGACAGCTACAAAGACAGATAAACTACACAGGCACGTATATAGACAGCTACACAGACATGTAGATAGACAATTACACAGACAGGCAGATACACAACTAAACAGACATGTAGATAGACAGCTACATAAACATACATACAAATACACAGACAGATAAATAGACAACTACACAGACAGCCAGATAGGTAGGTACAAAGACAGATAGGACGGTATCTAAATGGATAGAATGAGGAGGAAGAAAACAAATCAAATAACAGAAACCCGAGTGAGGAAAGAAGAGAAGGGCTCGGAGGTGAAGGAGACATGAAGGCAGCGAGATTATTGCTGAGATACTGACAGATATACACATATCCTAGACAAGTACACCCATACAGATAAAAAGATGAAATATAAATAGATACAAAGATAGAGGGATAAGATAACGTTAAATTAAAGAAAATTAGAAACGGTAGAAGAGACGGCCTCGAAGGTGATTATAGGAAACAAACTGACAGACCGATAGATAGTTAGATAAGCAGAGATATAACTAGACGAATAGATAATTGAGCGTTCTCGTCTCATTAAATTTACAAGAATTTTACTTTTGACCTTGGGTGACCAGATAGGTCCATTCCTTGGAGATAATCGAAGAGAAGACTGTTTAGTAACTTTAGTGCACTACACTCATTACAGTATGCACAATACTATCTACTCTCTTCTTGAACTGCTCTACTGAAGAACTGTTTATAACTTCTTAGGGCAGTATGTTCCAGGTAGAACAAATTTTATATGTGAAAAAGTGTCCACAAATACTAGTGTTGAACCTTTTCAATTCTAATTTCCAGCCATGGTTGCATGTTGTATTCGTATTGAGGCTAAACATTTTGCTATAATCCACGTTGTAAAACTCATTAACTATTTTATATACTTCAATGAGCTAACCTCGTAGTCTGCGTATTTCCAACGGAAAGAGATTAAAAGCTCTCAACCGGTCCTCATATGAGTCATAGCTCAGTCTTCTAATGATGTAATAAGTTTTGTAGCCCTAGCTTGTACTCTTTCGAGTCGCTCTATGTCTTTCCTGAGTGTTGGAAACTAGAATTGAACAGCATACTCTAGGAGAGGCTGTATCAGAGCGTCGTAAAGCGTGAGGATTATTTCCTTATTTCAATACTTAAATTGCCTCTTAATATAGCCCAATAATTTCCGAGCTTTCTTTTCTACTTCAATGCACTGCTTGGAAAACTTTAGGTCACTGCTAATCAGAACACCCAAATCCTTTTCCAAGTCAGTCACTTCCAACGGCATTTCAAATAGCGAATAGGAAACTATGAGAATGTTGTGAAAAATAAACAGGGAGCCAGATAGATAGATATAGATAAGTAGACAGACATACAGAAAGATAGATAGAGCTAGTACGGTAATCTCGTTTCATTAATTTAAGCATTAACATCTAATATATAGTAATATTACCATGACCAGTTACCGCATGGAACAGACCAAACGAAGTTAGGCTGGTATTATTTACAAAATAATATAGCTCAAAATTGGACGGAGGAAAAGATTGTCAGAACTTGAACAAAACAAAATAACGTCGAAACAGAGAGAGAGATCTTCCTGTTCTACATTAATCAACTACAACTCTACAAGCAACTATTAACCCTTAACTGTTGGCGCGCAACTTATGTCGTGTGAAATAAATATGGACTATCTGGCGGTTCACAACTTATGTCGTGCGCTATTTTCACCACGTAATGTTGCTGAGAGAGAGAGCTGAGCGATGGGAGGAGCGTAGCAAGCCTATGACCGTCGCCCACCACCGCGGTGGACCAACTGAACTGTATTCTAACTTCCTCCCCCTCTTCTCACTCGCTACACAGGGAATTATGTAGGGAAATTACCTAATTACAGAGTTTTTGCACTCGTGTTGCACGATCGTTGCAAGAGAACCAGTGGTCGTACAAGGATGGTTCGGATGTCATTGGAAAGCTCTGTTTATGCCCTTTCAGGGATAGATACTTGTTTTATGCTCTGGGTCTTATTTAGGCATGAAAATGATCACGTAAACAACCCTATTTAGGGTAAAAAAAAAAAACGCTGGGCGCTACGGTCAAATAGACCACCTAGCCTGCTAAATAAGGGTTAATAAACCAATATAATAACCTACAACTTTCTATCCAAGACAGTAACTAAGAGGGTTACTAAAATGATTAATAAGACATGCCATTATAATTATTTCATACTCATGATTGAATTGTGTAATAAATTGGACATGCTTCTTATACAAAATTTTATGTAAGTGAATATTACCAAACTAAAATATAAGTAGTTTATTTTCCATACAAATCATACTGAAGTAATTTTAAGATAATAAATATATATATAATAAGAAAGTTTTCAGTTGATATATTACAACCCAGATTCAAAACAATGTGCTTATATTGAAAAGAAGTTATGAAATAGACTGATTGAACTAACTGTTTTGAATTGAGAGATAATTTTCCACTTTCATGAACATTCTTGCTGGTCAACCTGGGCTTTTCGATACAGTAAATCCAAGAACCCTGATTGCTTTGTTTCGAACGCTTATACATTGTTTTCTAAACATAAAACATTGAGAACATTGGTAATAGACACACCTATACTAGATTTGTTTGAACTTAGCGGAAATTTGTACTCACCTCAGAGGGTATCACACGAGAGCTTTCCCCCTCAACTTTCAATGATCAACATATTTCTGGCTACATTTCTGGGATCCTTTGCACTGATATCGGAAAGTAGGCTGAAGATCGTTGGATTTAGATGACATAATTATTATGAAAGTTTACTTCGTTGGATTTAGATGACATAATTATTATGAAAGTTTACTTCGTTGGATTTAGATGACATCATTATTATGAAAGTTTACTTCGTTGGATTTAGATGACATCATTATTATGAAAGTTTACTTCGTTGGATTTAGATGACATCATTATTATGAAAGTTTACTTCATAAGCTGCCAGAACAGTGTTGAAAATATATAGCTGAGGGAAAAGCGCTCGAGTGATACCAGCTTTAGCAGCTAACGTTTTCGTAATTAACATCATATCTGGCTATATAAACATTGTAATAGCCGAGTAATAAAGATGGGAACAAGGCAATTTCTCGCCAGCTTAAACAAAATCTTTTTCGTAATTAATTAACACCGTTTTTGGCTATATCACATTGTAATGGCTGAATAATTAAAATGGGAACAAACCATTTTCTTGCCAGCATAAACAATACATAATGTTCACAGTCTGAGTAACCCATTTGCACTAGTTTATATTTTGCACCCTTGTTAAATGTTCCCATTTTCAATACCTTGCATTTATCAATGTTAACGTCATTTATGAATTAACTGATTCCTCACGTAAAGTATCTAAACCCCTTTGAAGACACTCAATATCATTATCTGAGTAATAAATGAAACACCAACTTCTTCTCAAGCTCCACGGCCGTAGCTAATGCCTTTATGATATAATAGACTTATCTGGCACTGGAGCAGTCACGAGAAGATTGCTAAAGGGGGATTCAAGGTAAAACATATAGGTTCTAATTATTAAGTGATTCTAGAGTCCAAGTAAAGATAAGTGTGGAAAATGATATAAGTTAACGCTCATACTTATTATTGTGTGCAAACAATATATAACCGTATCAATGTACCGGTATCGGTAGCTATCCTTACGTATATTTAACTATGTCTTCTTATATAAATAATTATGACCAGTCTGTATACGACAGATGTGGAGGGCATGAAGGGATGGTCTGATCATTGGTTAATGCCTTTTCATCCAAAAAAATGCAAGTACATGCGGATTGGGACAAGCAAGATAGACAAGGTAGGATACAGTAGGCTATGTATGAAGCGATGGAGGAAGTGAATGCAGAAAAGGATATAGGAGTAGTGATAGACAATAAGTTTAATTTCTCAGAACATTTTGCGGAAAAGATAAACAAAGCCAATAGAATTGTAGGGCTGATAAGGAGGACATTTGTGTCACTTGACGAAGAAATCTTCAGGAATCTCTATACAGCGCTGGTTAGGCCGCACCTGGAATATGCGAACCAGGTGTGGGCTCCATATATGGTAAAGGATATAGAAGCAGTGGAGAAAGTGCAGAGGAGAGCTAGCAAGCTGGTACCAACGTTGAAGAACGCGGGCTATGAGCAGAGGTTGAGGACACTGGGGCTTCCGACACTGGCATATAGGAGAAAGAGAGGGGATATGATAGAGACTTTTAAGATAGTGTCAGGAAAGTACGATGAGGATGTGTGTGAAGGTATCTTCTTGATGCGGGAGGGAACAAGAACGAGAGGACACTCTAAGAAAATTTACAAAGAAAGAAATAGGCTTGAAAAGGCAAAGAACTCATTTTGTGATAGAGTGGTAAATGAGTGGAACGCACTGCCCCAGTATGTAGTCGATTCCGAATCAATAAGGGAGTTTGAAAGTAATCTTGATAAAGCATGGGGAAGACAAGATTTGAAGTTTGATTATAAAACAAAAATACAGAATAGTAAAAATGTTGCGTCTGCTACCGCCGCCGCCAACACCGTGAACGACCGCAGCAGTGCAAGTACTGGTACTGAGCTGGATACACAGGCATAGTTTGCCTTTTCCCAGAGGATCTACTGTAAGAAACTGTAAGAATATGCGCCTATTTTACCTTCACTATGAAGATAGTAACCTGTAACAACAATAAAACAAGTGAAAATATAATTTTTCTGGTCAAAATCGTGAATATACACGGAGCAGCCCATTCATGAATTATGGAGCAAATTGAGGCAACCCCTCCCTTCACGAGGCCTCAAGCCTGACTGAGCTTACTCATCCACACACTCGCTTGTTAGGTGCCCGCTAGGCACATAAGCACATCCTCCACACATTTTGCTAATGTTAGCACAAAAATATACCAATGAATTAGGGAATAACAGGGAAAATAGATGATAATTGAAGGGGGAGGGGAAAGGAGGGAAGGAGGGGATGTGGAGGAGTGATATGAGGTATAGGGATTTTTTTTTTTTTTTTTTTTTTTTTTTTTTTTAGTGCTACTGGGGCCGTTTAAAATGATTTTGTTAGGCCTTCCCTCTTAAGAGCTTTGCCGCCCTCGCCCAGTAAAACTTCTTATGAGCTTTCTCGCCGTTGCCGGGTTAAACAAGAATTCATAAGAAAATCGGTAGAAAAGAGGAAGATAAATTAATGATGTTAAAAGCTAAACAGGAGAAAAATAAACTAAATCGAAGTAGAAAGCAAGCTAAATAAGGAAACGTAATTTACAGTGAAAAAAAAAAAAATTAACAAATGGTAAAAAATGAAAGCCTAACCTCCAGGAAATTGAAGCCCCTATTTGTTAAGAAGGGATCTGGATGCAACCAAGGTGAATTTGCTAGAGGGTTATGTTGCCAATGTGTGGCGTCTTCACCATGATGTGTATTGTGTAGCCTCTCCCAAACTGACGGTCTGTCAGCATATGATCCAGAATATCTTTCACATAGCCTAATGTGGTGTTCTAAGAAACCAGGATATCCTGGTTGTAGCAAACCGTTTCGTAGGAAAGTGTCGGTAATGTTATGGTGTGTTTTGAAATGAGGTCACAGGCAGGATTTAAACTTCAGGTCTAACCAACTTACTGCAATCCTTCCTAACAGTTCCTTACCCTTCAACAAACAGCCTATTGGATCAGCAGATATGTTGTTGCTTATGTTTCTTTGTAAACATTTGAAAATACACAAGAATATGAAGACCAAATGGCTCACATAGGACAAATCCCACGCGCACCCAACCCATCTCATCCATCTAATTTCTTAAGGTTTTACTACTAAGTTAGCAACCTAGACTATTCCAAACATCTACAACTCTGTTAACAATCCAGCGTTTGCCGAGCTCCAAAAAGGCTTAACTACTTTGAAGTTGATCGTTCGAATTTGCTTTCAAATGCTCAGTTTCACTATATAGGCTACACCGGACCTCTCCTTTCTTTATTCTCCTCGCAAAATTGTCTTGTTTATCAAACTGGTTTAATGGTAGGTAGACTAATTAGATAAAGAGGGGAATGTTATTGGGTGTTGCTTTGATAAGCCTATACCGGTACAGCATACTGTATATAGCCTACTGTATCTGGATTGAGTAATTAACCTCTGAAGTGCGCATGGGGGTAATTGGAAACGTCCCCCTGTGCTGACGTATTTGAGGTGTTTCCGTCACTAAAATATTCATTGTGCCATTAATAGCATTAATACTTATCCATATGCGCCTATTATGGGTTGATTATAAAGGTATTAACCTGAAACAACAATAAAACGAGTGAAAACAGCGTTTGGATGGTCAAAATCGGAGATATAGCCCGCGAGTTGTATAATGTATGGGTGAGGCAATCTGCTTTCCCGCCAATTTCCCCCAAGGCCACTGAGACACAGTCAATCGATACTCTCTCTCTCTCTCTCTCTTGCACTCGCTTGCTATCAGTGATGACCACACCCTCCAATCGGATTTCTAATGTTAGCACGAAAATATACCTCAGAATAAGGGAATAACAGGGAAAATAGGTGATAACTGAAGGAGAGGAGGAAAGTGGGGAAGGAGGGGAGGTAGAGGACTGAGATTTTGCATGGCCCAGGGGCCCAAAAAAAAAAAAAAAAAAATAACAAAATATTTTTTTTTCGATGTCAAAAGTTGATTTTTTTCTTCTCTGACTCTTAAGAGTCTCCCCGCAGTGCGCCGGGGGAACTCTTAAGAGTCTCCCCGCAGCTCCCGGGTTAAGCTTGAACTACCTTAGTGATGCTCCCCCCTATCTCTCTCTCTCTCAATGTTTTCTGTTCTGGACCTTTATCTCTTTCTTCCATTTTCTCGCTTTCTACACTATCCCCCTCATTCTCTTTACTTCCTGAAGTTCCTGGCCTTCCTCTTTATTGTTTTCTCAATTTTCTTGCCTTCTTTGTTATTGAATATTCTTAATTCAGCCTTCAGTAAAAACCCAATACTCTGGGGGGTCGTTGTTGCAGCAGGCGTATGTGTGTGTGTCATCGTTACACAGTGTTTGTGTGTATATGAGAGAGAGAGAGAGAGAGAGAGAGAGAGAGAGAAGGTATACACTAAATCTATTGAACAATAAACAGACTAGAAGAGCAAACACGATATGAACAAACAGGGAGGGGAGAGCTGTTAATGAGTAGGAGGGATATATATTAAAAGGCGGTACCGGTACGGTAGGTTCTGGTAGCAATATACAATCATACTGAATAACACGCCAACTGCACCCTGCCTGTAAACATTCGAAATACGGTACACAAATATGTAAATATTATTAATTATGGAGACCTGATGAAGATATGAATATCGCAGTCACCCACATATACCAGTATATATTTAGTGATGGGAGATTGACTCCCGTGTGGATGTGGATATTTCTGTTCAATTCAAAATAGTGTGATACTATCTTTCAAAGCTTCTTTATAATCAGTATTTGATGGTCTTATTTAACAAAAAAAAAATATCATGCCATATATACAAAGTAATACTGGTAGGCCTACTATATACAGTACATTCTATTTAGTATAATGATGAACTCCATGTAGCCTACAGTTGCCAAGATATGAACCTGGACAATGGTTGTGAAAGGATATTGTATTTAAAGCTCACACGTTTATATATAATTAAAGGTGAGTAATGAGTTAGCTACTTTGCAATAATGTTGCTTGAAGTGGATAAGATTTTTTTGTTTCGTATGTAGGCCTATAGGCAGGAGACAAAAAGCAATGCTGCCTGTGACAAGTGTCACCCCAAAGTTGAAAACTATAGGAAGCCAAATTCAAAGTACCGGTATGTTTGAGTCAAAATGTCAGGATGAGGGAAAGACAGATTGAGAGAGTTCCAGAGTTTACTTGTTGAGTAGTAGGCCTACTCGATATACAGTATAGGTGCACTGTATCCCTGTACAGAACTAGAAGCTGTGCAGAGATATAGCCTAGAACCCATGGAGATAGTTGGCCACACCTAACTTCTGGGAAGTTGTTTTAGCAAGAGTGGTGATATGGTCTTTCTAAAAAAAGACAAGAAGAAAACAAAAACACCAAGAATATTGAGAGAAGACGAAGGGTTGATTAGTGTGTTGTTGAAGAGTAAGGGATAGTCATGTGGGATATTGTGAAGGGTAGATAGATGGAGACATTTGGTTTTGGAAGCATTGGAAGTAACAAGATTTTCTCTGCCCTGATTGGAAATAGTTGACAGATCAGAGGATAGGTGTGCTATGGCCTTAGTATGTGAGTTTTGGAGTGATTGCATGGTGGTGTGTTGTAGAAAAATAGTTGAAAAAGGCAAGGAAGAGTCACCAGCATATGAGTGGATAGGACTAGAGGTAGCCTACAGTTGAGAACATGATACATGAATAATAGAAATAGAACTGGAGATAGGACAGAACCCTGAAGCACACTGGAGTTGATAAGTAGAGGATGTAAGCAATGGCCGTCCACAACCACAGCTGTGGAACGACCAGAAAATAAATTATAGATAAAGGCACAGATAGAGGGATTGAAGCTGGAGGAGGGTTGTTTGGAAATAAGGTATTTGTGCCAGACTCAATTGAACTTGAAGGCTTTCGACATGTCTAGTGCAACTGTAAAGGTCTCACTGAAGTCCTGAAAGGAGTATGACCTAGAGTTACTAAGGTACGAAAGATCACCAGTAGAGCGCCCCTTAAGGACACCATACTGGCGATCTGAAAGATTTTTGAGAAGACAGATTCTTAAGAAATTTTGAATCAAGAAGAATAGATTTCAGAGCTTTAGATATGTAAGAAATTAGATAATTGGACGATAGTTGTGGAGGATTGAGAGTGGTCACCCTTCTTTGGGACAGGTTGAATGAAAGCAAACTTCCAGCAAGAAGGAAATATGTTGAGAGGAAAGACAGAGATGGAAGAGTTTGCCTAGGCAGGTTGTCAGCACAGAAGCACAGTTTCTTACTACAACAGGCGGTACACCATCTGGTCCTTATGCCTTCTATGTATTAACCCTCTCACATCCTTATGATGCAGAGGTTGCCAGATTAGCAATAAGAAATAGATTACTCTCACTCTTATAATTACCTCTCCAAAATTAGTTTTCTGCCCACAGCTAACTCAAAGACAACTGCAGAGGTTGAAGTAAATAAACTAAAGGTTTATAAATACCCCTGACGGTAACAAAGGCATTAAAGTATCCCTAATAGGCTCAAAAATTGCGTCAGGACGTGAGAGGGTTAACTCAGAGAGGGCAGAAAGTACATATCTAGAAAAGATTAAGATATTAGGCACACATATGTGAGAGAGGGCTGGATGGAGGAATAGCACCGGAATCATCCAAGGTAGAGTTTTTTAGAGAAAGATTGAGCGAAGAGTTCAGCTTTGTCAGAGGAGGAAGTGACGGTGGTGCTGTCAGAGTGGAAAAGATGAGGGAAAGACGAGGAAGTAATATTGTTGAGAGTTATTTGGCTAGATGCCAGAAAGCTTGGGGAAGAGCTAGAATTAAAAAGTTAATTACATTTGTTATTGATGAAAGAGCTTTTGGCAAGTCGAAGAATAGATTTGGCAGGATTCCGGATAGAAACATAAAGACTTCAAGGTTGGTGAGTTTGAAGGCATGGGTACTGTTTACATACTTCCTCCTTACTGCACACAGCATTAGGACAAGTATGAGTAAACAAAGATTTTTGCTTGCATTAAATTGAGAGAAAGAAAATTTATGCATGCCTCCATGCCGAGAAGATTATTTCGGTAATGTGTTCGGCACACTCATAGGGTCCCCAGCCATGGAAACAAAAATAATTCCAAGGATAATCCTAGAATTACTGCAAAAGAGACTCCCAGTTGGCATATATATATATATATATATATATATATATATATATATATATATATATATATAAACGGTATATATATATATACTGTATATGGTAGAGTGGTCATGCCACTGGACTGGTAACCCAAGAAGATATTATTGGGATGGAATTTGTGCTGTACCGTACCTAGTATCGGTGCATTACCACAAAGCCCACCGAAACGCCAAATAAATACCCTCATTATTCCCTGATTAAATAGCACTGCATGAATATTCCCATATTCAAAATATGCCACAGGGGACTAATGCCTAGTAAGTTCATTGCTCAATAGGTGGCGTTCTGAGAGTGAGGGTCCAAGTCTAGGGGGTGAGACAGTGAAGCACTGGGGTGAGGAAGTTCCAGAGATGGGGCTGCTTCGAGCTGTGGGTGGACGACCGGGCCCTGTGCATCTTGTGAAGGCAAGATAGTGGGGGGCTGGTTACATCTCAAAGTGCTTCACATGTCTCACTCCCTAGACTGGAACGAGACCTCACCGACTTCACCATTGAATGTACCGGTATGGTTGAATGTACAGTCTCTCAGCCTATGCCCGAGATGGAGTAGTTGGAATATAAAAAAAAAAATATATATATATATATATATATATATACCGGTACATACCTCATAGCTTGGGGTGGCAGACTCGAGACAGAGCCCAAACATAAACAACATTTGGGACGTTCATGCCTTATTAATTTGCTTAGCTTTTTCTCAGAGGTATATGAAGCAGTAGATAATGTCAAGTCATATGATAATTATAATATATTCAGATTTCAATATGACAAAGGTTGAGGCGCATGGAATAGGTGGGTCGTTGTTAGGATGGATTAGGTCATGGCTAATTGGTAGGAAGCAGAGAGTCAGCATAAATGGTACTAAGTCAGAGTAGGGAGCAGTTAAAAGTGGTGTCCCCCAGGGATCTGTATTGGGTCTTCTGTTGATTGTTATATACATAAATGAACTTGATTTAGGTATAACTAGTAGGATAAGTAAATTCGCAGACGATACCGAAATGGGGAGAACAATAGATTCAGATAGTGACATAGTGTCTCCCCAAAGGGATGTAGATACCTTACACGAATGGTCAGTAAATTGGCAGATGAATTTTAACATTGACAAATGCAAGGTATTAAAGATAGGGAAGACGAATACTAATGCAAACTATAAACTAGCTAATACGGAATTAGAAAAAGCAGACTGCGAGAAAGATTTGGGTGTGTTTGTTAGCAACGATTTGAAGCCTAGAAAACCGTGTATAAGCGTTTGTAATAAGGCAAACAGGATTCTCGGGTTCATCTCAAGGAGTGTGAGTAACAGAACTGCTGATGTTATCTTAAAGGCCTGGTCACACGGTCATGTTTTCACCCGACCTCCGGTGAGGTCAGAGTATTGTAAATGCCAATTTCGCCGAGGTGTCATATTTCACCTGGAAATGTAGGGAACCAACACGTTGGTTTCTTGGAGTTTCGCCTCTCCCAGTCCGTGGCGTATATTCCGATACAATGGCTTGGCCGAGGCGCCTCTCCTACAAAACGAAAAACAAAAGACGTTCAACAATGCGTGTTTGTTGACGTCAAGAAACAAAAAGGATACCTACATTTAACAGGCCATATACGAAGAAGATATATGATACTATTTGGAGAAGATAAGAAGAAAGAAGAGACAAAAAGAATAATTAAAGAAATCTGAAAAGAAAGATAAAAGTCGGTTAAACTCATTCACGTGATTACAAAAATTATTGTAAAGGCAATCTCCCTGACCTAACATCGACCAAGTCGTGTATAGGTCTACCATTCACGACGACTTTGATTTTTTCTTCTCTGATTATATTTTATTAGATTAACCTACACATGGGACACATGTGTAGGAGTGGTAGAAAGTAATGGGGGGGGGGGAATTATCTCACCTAATCACAAATTGCTTTGTTTTGAGTGTCACTGGGGTTTTAAAAGTTTTTTTTTTTTAGGCCTTGGATCTTAAGAATCTGGCCGCATTCGCCCAGTAGAAGCTCTTAACCTATAAAAAGCGAGCTGTGTGTAGTGAATACCATGCAACTGGGTGGCAATATTAGGCTTCATTCCTGCCTATAATTGTCATTTTACGATAAATATGCGCCTATTTTATCTTCACTATGAAGATAGTAACAAAATGTGGAGCAATGTGAGGCAGCCCCTCCCCTCGCGAGCTCTATAGCTTGACTAACAGTCCCACCCCACCATCTACCTCTGCCAACATACTCGCTAGGCACATAAGCACACTCTCCAACCAGTTTTCTAATGTTAGCACAAAATTATACCAATGAATTAGGGAATAACACGGAAAATAGGTGATAATTGAAGGGGGGAGGGGAAAGGGGGGAAGGAGGGGATGTGGAGGAGTGATATGAGATATGGAGCAAAACAAAAAATGTTTTAAGTGCTACTGGGGCCTTTTAAAATGTTTTTTTTTAGGCCTTCCCTCTTAACCTAAGACATGCGCATGGGGGTATGAGACACCACATACCTGTGCGCACATATTTGAGCTGTTCCCATCACTAACATCGTTATTTTACCATAAATAGCATTAATACATATCCATATGCGCCTATTTTACATTGATTATAAAGGTATTAACCTGTTACAGCAATAAAACAAGTGGAAACAGCGTTTGGATGGTCGAAATCGGCGATACAGGCCGGGAGTTACATAACCAAAGGCTGAGGCAACCTCCCTCCCCTCCACTCCTCTCCACGTCTGGAGAGAGATTGTCGATCGATACTCTCTCTCTCTCTCTCTCTTGCACTCGCTTGGTAACAGTGATGACAATGCCCTGCTTGCAACTCGCTAATGTTAGCACGAAAATAGACCACAGAATAAGGGAATAACAGGGAAAATAGGTAATAACTGAAGGAGGGGGGGAAGTGGGGAAGGAGGGGATGTGGAGGAGTGATATTTGGCATGGTCCAGGGGCAAAAAAAAAAAAAAAAAAAGTTCAAGTTTTTTTGGGGGGTTTTAAATGGATTTTTGTAGGCCCAGGATCTTAAGAGTCTTCCCGCAGTCGCCCGGGGAAACTCTTAAGAGTCTTCCCGCACTTGCCGGGTTAAGAGCTTTGCCGCCGTCGCCCAGTAAAACCTTTTAAGAGCTTTCTCGCCGTTCCCGGGTTAAGAGTCTGGCCGCAGTTCCTGGGTTAAAACTATACTTGTCATTAGTGAGACGTCATATGGATTATATGCTGTCCAATTTTGGTGCCCATATTACAGAATGGACAGATTCCTTGGAGAGAGTACAACGAAGAATGATAAAAAATATTCATAAGATTAGAAATCTAACATATGAAGAAAGGTTGAAGAAATTAGGCTTACATTCGTTAGAAAGGCGCATAGCTAAATGGGATATGATAGAAGTGTTCAATTGGGTTAGTGGGATTAATAAAGGGGATATGAAAGATGTACTGAAGCCTAGTGATAGCGAAAGAACTCGAACAAATGGTTTCAAATTAGATAAATTTAGTTTCAGAAAAGATATAGCCTAGGCAAATATTGGTTTGGTAACTGAGTTGTAGACATGTGGAATAGGCTACCGAGTGATATGGTAGGATCGAGAACGATAGGGAGCTTTAAGATAAAATTAGATAGGCCATGCCAGGTGTGGGCCAATCGGCGCTCTGCTGACCCCAGTTTTCCCGTGTTGACCTTTAACCGTTTTGGTGAGGTCTGTACTCATGGAATTAGAGTTGGGCCTTGTAATTGGGGTTGGGTGTGTGAGGGATATGCCTTATGTGGGCCGATCGGCTTTCTGCAGACTCCCATTTTCGATAAATATACAGGAGACGCAACAATATAGGTAACACATTTCTAATGGTAGTTTTGGGTTCCTATCATCATATGCTTCATTTCTATATATTTTTTTATCCCCGGGGAAAAAAAATAAAATCTTGGGATTTTTCATTTTTGTCTTGGGATTTGTTTTTTCATTAACCTAACCAAAAAACCTAACCTAACCTAACTTAAATGTATGTGGAGACTATTAGGTTAGGTTAGGTTTTTTGGTTAGGTTAATGAAAAAAAAAAAAAAAACATCCCAAGAAAAAAAAAAAAAAAAAAATCCCAAGATTTTTTTTCCCCCCGGAGATAAAAAGTATATAGAAATGAAGCATATGATGATGGGAACCCAAAACTACCATTAGAAATTTGCTACCTATATTGTTGCGTCTCCTGTATATTGACCCCATTTTCTTATGTTCTTGAAATACAGGAGAAACAGAAAGACGCCAAGACCCCCCCCAAACCAACACGAAAGAAACACAGAGTGGCATGGCCAGAAGAGATACACAGACACTCACCCAAGACGGAGGGAGAGCGAATGACCCCGCCCCTCTGCGATAATCCCCAAGCCAAGGCCACCGCCCCCAGCCCAAGAAGATTACCACCTCAGCAACCGGCAGAGACAACCCACCACAAAATGGCCGACCGCAGACGACAAGCTTCAACCACCCCCATAGACACGAACAGACGAAAAAGAGTGAAGAAGGACGAGGAGAAACAGACAGACAACAGAGACACCCACACAACAACAAAGAAACAACCCGGAGAAACTTGGTCGAGAAAGACACACAGACACTCACCCAAGACAGCAGGAGAGCGTACAGCCCCACACCTCCGCGACAATCCCCGAACCAAGGTCACCTTGCCCAGTCCCGGAGGATTACCCCCTCAACAAACCGCGGGGACAACCCACCCCAAGATGGCCGACCACGGACCTCAACCTCCAACCCCCCCCCCAAGGATATATATTCCCAACCCTTCTCAAAGGTCGTATATTCCCAACCCTTCTAGTATCAACCTCCTTACATCAACCAACCAAAACCAAGGAGTAATTCCGATATTGGATTATGCAATTACCCTAGACCGCCCCGTAACTCACTGGGGCCCACATGATTTTATCGTTGTTTTCCTTTCGTAATATACTAACCCCCTAAGATTAGTCTAACCAATCCTGAGGAGTAATTCCGAGATCAAATGATGCAATTACCCTAGGCCACCCCATAACTCACTGGGGGCCCATATGATCTTTATTGTTGTCTCCTTTCGTAATATACTAACCCCTTAATATTAACCTAGCAAATCCCGAGATTGGATTATGCAATTACCCTAGGCCACCCCGCAACTCACGGGGGCCCATATGATTTTATTGTGGTTTCCTTTGTTAACATACTAACCCCATGATGCTGACTAACCCACTAACACTAACCTAAGTATTTGTTCGTTACCCCTTCTAACCAATACATATTCATAACCTCACATGGTATGTTCTACGAACCATTGAATTACGTAACCCATTGTGCATGTTTTCTTTCCAATCTTCTTCCCCCCCCCCCCTTCTACACATCTCGTCAGACACCACCTTCTAGTACACAATTCACATTGCTCTATCTCCTTTCCCTTTTAGTAACCAAGCGAGGTATAAGCTATGCCAGACTTAGAATATGACCTCACTCACACGACGAAGCGACAATTCCTTGCGTTGTGTTTGTGTCAGGTACGTGACCACCAGAGTCGATCAATGTGATATAATGATAACTGCACTACCACCCTGATTACGCATGTCCTGCCTTCTCTTGGATCATTATCTCTGTCTATATATATATTCTCTCTTTCTCTCTCTCTCTCGCCTCGCCAATATATTCCTGTCTTAGTATTTTCCAGCCTGAACCAGATTTGGCTGACCACAACAAACCAATTAACTCGAAGGCCAGGCCGCCGAGCCGTGTCAGGTCACGGAGGGACTTCCACCTGCTCCGCCCCCCTCGACCCCGACATAAAGGACCACCAGAGGAACTCTGGTTAGCAACCACGTATACACACGTGCGGGTACGTCTGAGTGGAGCGCTTAGCAAGAATAGATCCTTGGCACATTCCGTCTGTGGCACCCCACAGAGTTTGTGACTAAAAGGGTAAAACCGCCTGAGTTCTTTGAACCTCTCATATGAATTAGAGACAGTTAACCCGGGAACTGCGGGGAGACTCTTAAGAGTTCCCCCGGCGGACTTGCGGGAAGACTCTTAAGAGTCAGAGAAAAAAAAAATCAACTTTAAACATCGAAACAATTTTTTTTTTTTTTTTTTTTTTTTTAGGGCCCCTGGGCCATGCAAAATATCACTCCTCTACCTCCCCTCCTTCCCCACTTCAGTTATCACCTATTTTCCCTGTTATTCCCTTATTCTGAGGTATATTTTTGTGCTAACATTAGCGAGTTGCAAGCAGGGCATTGTCATCAGTGTTAGCAAACGAGTGCAAGAGAGAGAGAGAATATCGATCGACTGTGTCTCAGTGGCCTTGGGGGAAATTGGCAGGAAAGCAGGTTGCCTCACCCATACATTATATAACTCGCGGCCTATATCTCCGATTTTGACCATCCAAACGCTGTTTTCACTAGTTTTATTGTTGTTTCAGGTTAATACCTTTATAATCAACCCATAATAGGCACGTATGGATAAGTATTAATGCTATTTATGGTAAAATGAATATTTTAGTGATGGAAACAGCTCAAATACGTCAGCACAGGGGGACGTTTCTAATTACCCCCATGTGCACTTCTTAGGTTAAGAAGAGTCCTTGAGTAGGCCCTCCTTACATTAGTCCGATGGGATGATAATCCGGCCTCAGCCTGAAGCATAACATTAAAAATCCTAGCCCCGAGAGTACCTTAACGGAACTTCATCAACGGTTGATGGCCCATCTGTAACTTCTCCACACAACTGGACCCCCTGGACGGCCCTGGAACAGCCGAGAAGCCCTCGACGACATCAGATCGAGATTCTAAGAAGATAACCCAACAGTGCAATATTGACTATCATTGTATCAGTGCGGAGATACTGTATCACCAGATCGTTGTATTTGCCTATGCTCATCTTGAAGTTATTTGCTAACCGCGACGAGTGTTTCAAGTTCGATCCCTAGAGTTCCCTCTTCATTGCCCGAGAATCTGTACCAGTAAAAGTTATTAACCTCTGAAGTGCGCATGGGGGTAATTGGAAACGTCCCCCTGTGCTGACGTATTTGAGGTGTTTCCGTCACTAAAATATTCATTGTGCCATTAATAGCATTAATATTTATCCATATGCGCCTATTATGGGTTGATTATAAAGGTATTAACCTGAAACAACAATAAAACGAGTGAAAACAGCGTTTGGATGGTCAAAATCGGAGATATAGCCCGCGAGTTGTATAATGTATGGGTGAGGCAATCTGCTTTCCCGCCAATTTCCCCCAAGGCCACTGAGACGCAGTCGATCGATACTCTCTCTCTCTCTCTTGCACTCGCTTGCTATCAGTGATGACCACACCCTCCAATCGGATTTCTAATGTTAGCACGAAAATATACCTCAGAATAAGGGAATAACAGGGAAAATAGGTGATAACTGAAGGAGAGGAGGAAAGTGGGGAAGGAGGGGAGGTAGAGGACTGAGATTTTGCATGGCCCAGGGGCCAAAAAAAAATAAAAAAAAAAAAAAAAAAAAATATAAAAAAATATTTTTTTTTCGATGTCAAAAGTTGATTTTTATTTTCTCTGACTCTTAAGAGTCTTCCCGCAGTGCGCCGGGGGAACTCTTAAGAGTCTCCCCGCAGCTCCCGGGTTAAGAGATAATTACCACGACAATATTTACCCTCAGCCACTTAACCTATAAACGGCGAGCAGGGGGTATTGAACTCGATGCCCCTGGGCGAGCATATTAGGCTCCATTCATGCCTATAATCGTCATTTTACGATAAATATCGTTATTACTTATTCATATGCGCCTATTTTTACCTTCACTATGAAGATAGTAACCTGTAACAACAATAAACCAAGTGGAAATATCATTTTTCTGGTCAAAATCACGAATATACATGGAGCAGCCCATTCATGAATTATGGAGCAAATTGAGGCAACCCCTCCCTTCACGAGGCCTCAAGCCTGCCTGAGCTTACTCATCCACACACTCGCTTGTGTAACACACCCGCTAGGCACATAAGCACATCCTCCACACATTTTGCTAATGTTAGCACAAAAATATACCAACGAATTAGGGAAGAACACGGAAAATAGGTGATAATTGAAGGGGGAGGGGAAAGGAGGGAAGGAGGGGATGTGGAAGAATGATATGAGGTATAGGATTTTTTTTTTTTTTTTTTTTTTAGTGCTACTGGGGCCGTTTAAAATGTTTTTTTAGGCCTTCCCTCTTAACCTAAGAAGTGCACATGGTGGGTATGAGACACCACACTCCTGTGCCGACGTATTTGAGCTGTTCCCATCACTAACATCGTTATTTTACCATAAATAGCATTAATACTTATCCATATGCGCTTATTATAGGTTGATTATAAAGGTATTAACCTGTTACATCAATAAAACAAGTGGAAACAGCGTTTGGATGGTCAAAATCGGCGATACAGGCCGGTAGTTACATAATGTATGGCTGAGGCAACCTCCCTTCCCTCCTCCCCTCCCCTTGTCTGGAGAGACACTGTTACGCAATAGTCTCTCTCTCGCTCTTTCCCACGCTTGGTAACAGTGATGACAACGCCCTGCTACCAACTCGCTAATGTTAGCACAAAAATAGACCACAGAATAAGGGAATAACAGGGAAAATAGGTGATAACTGAAGGAGGGGAGGAAAGAGGAGTGATATTTGGCATGGCCCAGGGGCAAAAAAAAAAAAAAAAAAAAAAATCCGTGTTTTAAATGGATTTTTTTTCCCTTACTCTTAAGAGTCTCCCCGCAGTTCCCGGGTTAAGAGCTTTGCCGCCATCGCCCAGTAAAACTTCTTATGAGCTTTCTCGCCGTTGCCGGGTTAACGAGTTTTTCCTAAATTGGATATTATGGTATAGATATTCTGAGATCCCAAAAAGCTTGCGGGATAGGTCATAAAGTGAATTAATCTCAGTGACGAATTCCAACACATGCATTAACAGTCAAAAAGTATACAATTCTAGTTGTCTATCTACTCTACCAGATCTTGTGAAGTTGAAACCTGACGTTAGCCCAACATCTAAATAAAATAACTAAGCCTTAGGCATAATCAACGAACCTTACTAGATGCTATGAGAACTTAACCAGTACCCCAATATGTGACTTTCTTCTCATCTTGTATCTTGTCCTTATCTCAGAAGAATAATACCTGAATGTTGAAAGTGGCAGTGCACGCTCCATCCAGATCCACGATTGTGCTAGGAGAATATCAAGACCAAGCTTGATACTGAATCTATTGCTCCTACCTATGTTTTCCACAGTGAATTGATTCTTTTTCTATACCAGCGAGTGTGTTAATTCAATAAAGCTGCATTACAAACCACATTCCGAAATTATATTTGTGTTCTATTGATTTCTTATATGTATGTACATGAAACCTGATATTCCAGTTTTGTAGAACTCACCCAAGCAATCGTTAATCCTGTATAACATCAGGGCATAACAGTTCTTATATATATATATATATATATATATATATTATATATATATATATATATATATATATATATATACGGTACTGTATATATATATACTGTGTGTATATATATATATATATATATATATATATATATATATATATATATATATATATATATATATACAGCATATATACCGGTATATATAGTGTTACGACCGGGGCTACGAATAAAACAAGGGCACTTAAAGATTGGACTAGTAATAGGGCACTATGCAACAACGGTACGCTAGATCCAAACTTCTATGCCGGCGAACAAAACACTTATACCCTCCAGAGTTAATCTGCGATAGCGGGGTATCCTTAACTGGGCATAAATGTACTCTACTTCAGGCTAACCCACGCTGGTATAACCTGATAACAAACAAGATGCAAGTTACGTTAAAATGCATAAAAAGGAATCTATGGAAAGATCAATTAAATCACTGCAAAATTTAATACAATAAAAAGATGCTTCAATACAGTTACTCTAAACCACAATAAACTCTTCACTCCTATCTGAAAGAAAGTGAAGTATAGTCCTACAGCATAGACCTGGACACTTCTGAAGAAAGTCTGATGCTCATAAGATGTTCATACCTAATCTTGAACTATATAAAGGCAGGAGACCACACGTGTAAATGGAATACACTAAAAGATAGGACATATAATGTTTACTGACACGAGAATACTATAAATGCGCAACGGTAGCAATGCTCGACACTAAAAGAAGTACTTCCTCATCAACGAAACAGTCTGCTATGGTTGTGCGACTAAACAACAACCTAGACTAATAAATGCTGTGAATAATAATGCATACATATCAAAGAGCTTATATTAAATACTAATAAGTGTCTACTCAATTAATAATGTCTAGCTGGGATACCCTAGGTAAGGAACTGGGGTTGAGCAAGACAGGCTCGTAGCCTAGCGAAGTCCTTAAGACTGCATCCTTTAAGTTACGTTAATTGACTAGGGTGCTCTCTTGATAGATCCAGATCACAAGTATCTGGTTCTATCCTGGCGACCCTCTAAAGACAAGCAAAGAGGCAGCAAAGTGTGGAACTGGTACAGGCCAAAAACCTCAGTCAACACAATGCTGCACTCGCAAAGGACGCAGCTGAAAATACAACACAGGCTACCATAGGACCGGTCGAAGTCGTGTAGGTATAGGCAAACCGTACACACATCGAAGACAACGACTACAGTTACCTTATCCCAGTCTAGCATTAAATAAAAGAGCAGAAACACTAAATCAATAATGGAGACACACTAAGTTCTTAACCTATACTAACTAAGAACCCTCAAAACCTATTCTAAGTACATGTAAATATCTCTGAGGACGGCGCATGCAATACAATGGGCCGGCTATGGAAACCGTATGCAGAACCCAAGGGGATAAGTAATTGAATAAAGACGAGAAGTAATGGAAAAGAAGAAGTTCAGAGAGAGAAATAGTGACAAAGGTGGTGATCGGGGGGAGAGTATGCAAGGGGATGTTAGAAGCACGCGCGCCAAGCCTGTCCTGACGAGGACAGCTCCTGGGAACCCTCATGGAGGAGGTTAGTTACACAGGAGCCCGCAAAGGCGCGATGGTCGGCCAATCACGAGCCGAGACGTCACAAGACAGCAGGCGTCCTTAGGACGCGCCAGGATCCGCCAGCCAATCAAGGGCGTGGGAAAGCCCGCGCGCGAGCGGGAAAACTCCTCCGAGCGAGGGAGGCAGCACATAAATACACACGCACATATTACCACCACGCTGCCTACATCGCTCTTTCTCTTTAACTTTACACAATGCATCTTATATTCTATTAATGATATAAAATACTTCCTGTTGTCACAGACGAAAACAACGATCACCACTGGACTGTCTGTGACAATGCAATTACTAGGAAGGAAAGAACAACATTCTCTGATAACTGTAGCCCATTTCGATGTCCCTGGCGAGCGCTAGTGGCTAACGAGAGGCAATTCTGCCAACGCTGGTAGAAGTCACAATAGGTCTACATAATTATTTGTATTTAATACAACGGTGTGGGTAACATGCATCTCACCAAAAAGATTAGAGAGTTGGGCCTATAATTGGGCCTTGTAATTGGGGTTGGGTGTGAGGGATCTGCCTTGTGTGGGCCGATCGGCTTTCTGCAGACTCCCATTTTATTATGTTCTTATGTGTGTGTATATATATATATATATATATATATATATATATATATATATATAGTAGTGGCAATAGATTCTCCTCGGGGGAAGCGGAGTATTATAAGGGCAAGCAACACCAAGGTAAACACGAACATCTTTATTCTGGTACCGGTAACGTTTCGACATTAACATATGTCATCATCAGACCTAAAGCAATAAGAATTAAATGTATTTATTTCTTATTGCTTTAGGTCTGATGATGACATATGTTAATGTCGAAACGTTACCGGTACCAGAATAAAGATGTTCGTGTTTACCTTGGTGTTGCTTGCCTATATATATATATATATATATATATATATATATATAGTTATGAGTACTTCAGCAGTAGATTTTGGGCACTTAAACCTCCATATCAAAAGGAAAAGAATTGTTTTTGGCAAAGAGTATCATTTGTGTTTGGATTTTTGGTCAGGGGTTATGGAAGTTAATGCTAGTTATCGAAATATTATTATATAGTTTCCTTACTGATAAATCAATGGTGTTAGATAAATTTGGAGATCGTTTCTTGATCCGTTGTATGGTAATAGCCTGTGTTGTGACTTTGTTTTGAATTTATGGAAAACAAAATTGTATTCAAAGGTTACAATATTTGTTATAGTTCAATTGTGATGGTCTTTATTTTGCTTTTCGGTATCTTCACTGGTTTTACATGGTTTGTGTACGGAATTTAATTTTATATCTAGTAAGACATTAATATAAGATTGTTTGTATTTAGTAAGTTTAACCTTTTATAGATTCGATAATCATATACAGTATTAAAAATTCAGTACCTGCCTGACCTTTGCTGAGTGAGGACCTGTCCCTAGTGACTCCCAGTGAATATCTTTGCCCATAGTGTGGTGATAGTATTAACGCTTTCATAAAATGGCTGGTGTTGACGAGATTGCTACCTCCTCTCATATTCTCCAGCTTTGTCTTGCTTTGCAAGAAAGGATGGAGAATGTGGAGAGAGAGGTGCAGTCTCTCAAAGACGAGAATTTGGCCTTAAAGCTGACTTTGGCTGAGAAGAAAAGTGAGGATAGTGCAACTGCTGTTAGGGATCGTGATGCTCCCTGGACAGTTGTTCCAACAAGTGCAACAACCTGCAAATTTCTACGGCGGCCAGTTGCCCTCAGCAACAAGTTCATCACCTTGGATGACGAATGTGATGGTGAGGCTGCGAGTGCTTCCTTCGGCGAGGAAACCAGGAGAAAGGTAAGTGAGTTGCCTCCAACAGGGAATGGTGTGACTGCTGCCCCCCCAGGAGTACCTTCAACTGCTGCCCCAGGAGTTCCTGCCGCTGCCGCAGCTGCTACCAAGTCATCGACAAGGAGAGGCAAGTCCTTCTCAATTGTTGGGGACTCCATGGTCAGACACTTAGCTAGGTCCACCTGTACTGATATTAGGAAGCTTGTCTGTCTGCCTGGTGCCGGGGTTGGGAAGGTGTTAGAGGACATTGATTACATCATGAAAGATATTGGAGATAGCCCCATTATCTGTCTCAGTACAGGGAGCAATGATGTTGGTAAAGGTAGGACGGAAGTACTGCTTCGGCAGTACAGGGAGGTGTTAGATAAAGTTAGGAGGAAGGGAGGCATACCTGTAGTACACAGTATCTTGCCACGGAGAGGGGTCAGCAAGGAATGGTCATCTAGGGCAATTGGTATCAATTGTCGGCTGGAAAAATACTGTAATGCAAATGCAATACCATTCCTTGATAACTGGACCCGTTTCTATGGTAAAAATCAGTTGTACGCACAGGACGGGGTTCATCTTTCTCGGCTAGGGGTGGCAAATTTAGCTAGGTCAATAGATAGGATTGTCGCGGGGTTTCGCTGAAAATAAAGCCTGAGAATATGAGTAAGAATAATTGTCTAGATAGGGTAAATTGCCGTACTGGTACATCAGATAGGAATAGAAAATATCAGTCACAGGATTTTAATTGTACTGCTAGTAGAAATATTGAAGGTGTAACAGAAGATGGGAATTCAGTTAGAAATAAAGGTAAATCCGATACCAGTAAAATAAATTCATTGCGATTATATTATACAAACTGTAGGAGTTTATGTAACAAAATGGATGAACTTAGAGCACTTGTTAGCAACGAAAATATAGACATTATAGCACTGACTGAAACATGGATTAATACAGAATCAAGACATTTTTTAGCAGAATTCCATATACCAGGATATAGTTTGTTTAAACGCGACCGAACAAGTAGGAGGGGCGGCGGAATAGCAGTGTTTGTCAGGAGTTCTTTAAAAAGCTGTATTAAATCAGGTATTAGACTAAATACTGATAACGAAAGTGTTTGGGTTGAGGTTAGCGAAGGTAGTGAGACCATAATTATTGGAGTTATTTATAGACCACCAAATATGAGTAGAAACGAAGGTACAGCTTTATGGCAGGAAGTGAAAATAGCATCAAGGTTTAGCAATGTGTGTATTATAGGGGATTTTAATTTTCCGAATATTGATTGGCAGCATCAAATCGGCGACTCAGATTCAAAAGAGTTTATTGAGGCGGTACAGGATAGTTTTTTATTTCAATTCATAGACTCGCCTACTAGAGGTAATAATATCCTCGATTTAGTTCTCAGTAATAATGAACAAATGATAAATAATGTAGAGATAGGAGACCAACTAGGAAATAGTGATCATAAATCAATTTATTTTAACATACAATGGACAGGAAAGGCTAAAGAGAATACGACACTTATCCCAGATTTCAGAAAAGCCAATTATGGTGGATTAAGACGAGCCTTAAGAGTCGATCCTATGGTTAAACTATTAAGTGGACCCAGGTGCGCTAATGAACATACTCTCTCTCAGATACCTGTCTTAACTCAGGATAATTTGACAGCTACATATAATAATTTTATTTCTTCACTCCACAATGCGCAAAATAAATATATCCCCAAAAGAAAATTTAGATCAACACAGAACCAACCCAAATGGATGAATAATAGACTATTAGACCTTCTAGGAAAAAAGAGAGGAATATATCGAAAAATAAAGAAAGGCGAAATTCACCTACTTGCTTACTATCAGAATCTATCAAGAGAGGTTAAAAAATGTATAAGGACAGACAAAAGAAATTATGAAATCAGGATAGCCAATGACTCAAAAAATAACCCTAAGGCTTTTTACCAGCTATATAAATCTAAAGTTAGAGATAAAATAGGCCCCCTTAAAACTTCGATAGGAGAAATGACAGAAAATGATTTAGAAATGTGCAGTACATTAAATAGTCAGTTTCTATCCGTTTTCACTAATGAAAATTTGGCACAGATTCCAGAAGTCAATACGGTATATAGAGATAGTATAGAAAATAGGTTAAGTACGGTTACTATAAGTAGAAATGATGTACTTAACCCGGGAGCTGCGGGGAGACTCTTAAGAGTTCCCCCGGCGCACTGCGGGGAGACTCTTAAGAGTCAGAGAAAACAAAAATCAACTTTTGACATCGAAAAAAAAAAAAAAATTTATATTTTTTTTTTTTATTTTTGGCCCCTGGGCCATGCAAAATCTCAGTCCTCTACCTCCCCTCCTTCCCCACTTTCCTCCTCTCCTTCAGTTATCACCTATTTTCCCTGTTATTCCCTTATTCTGAGGTATATTTTCGTGCTAACATTAGAAATCCGATTGGAGGGTGTGGTCATCACTGATAGCAAGCGAGTGCAAGAGAGAGAGAGAGAGTATCGATCGACTGTGTCTCAGTGGCCTTGGGGGAAATTGGCGGGAAAGCAGATTGCCTCACCCATACATTATACAACTCGCGGGCTATATCTCCGATTTTGACCATCCAAACGCTGTTTTCACTCGTTTTATTGTTGTTTCAGGTTAATACCTTTATAATCAACCCATAATAGGCGCATATGGATAAGTATTAATGCTATTAATGGCACAATGAATATTTTAGTGACGGAAACACCTCAAATACGTCAGCACAGGGGGACGTTTCCAATTACCCCCATGCGCACTTCAGAGGTTAAGGAAATTGACAGACTGAAACCTCAGAAATCGCCTGGTCCCGATGAGGTATATGCCAGAGTATTAAAAGAATGCAGAGATGAGTTAAGTTACCCATTAACATTTCTTTTTAACAATTCATTAGAAACAGGTATAGTTCCAGAAGCTTGGAAGCTTGCAAATGTAGTTCCGATTTTCAAAAAAGGTGATAAATCAATAGCATCCAATTACCGTCCCATTAGTCTCACTTCAATCATAGGAAAGCTACTAGAGTCAATTATTGCTAGGAAATGAGAAACCACTTAGAAACATTTAACTTAATCAATTCTTCTCAGCATGGATTCACACAGGGACGTTCTTGCCTTACTAATTTGCTTAGTTTTTTCTCAGAGGTATATGAAGCAGTAGATAATGACAAGGCATACGATATTATATATTAGATTTCAGTAAAGCTTTCGACAGAGTCCCTCATGAGAGATTGATGAGAAAGGTTGAGGCACATGGAATAGGTGGGGCGTTGTTGGGATGGATTAGGTCATGGCTAATTGGTAGGAAACAGAGAGTCAGCATAAATGGTACCAAGTCAGAGTGGGGAGCAGTCAAAAGTGGTGTCCCCCAGGGATCGGTATTAGGTCCCCTGTTGTTTCTTATATACATAAATGACCTAGATTTAGGTATAACTAGTAGGATAAGTAAATTTGCAGACGATACTAAAATAGGGAGATCAATTGATTCAGATAGCGATATAGAGTGCCTCCAAAGGGATCTAGATACCTTACATGAATGGTCAGTAAATTGGCAGATGAAGTTTAACATTGACAAATGCAAGGTATTAAAGATAGGGAAGATGCAAACAAATGTTAAATATAAACTAGCTAATTTAGAATTAGAAAATTCAGACTGCGAGAAAGATCTAGGTGTGTTTGTTAGCAATGATTTGAAGCCTAGAAAACAGTGTATAGGCGTTCGTAATAAGGCAAACAGGATTCTCGGGTTCATCTCTAGGAGTGTGAGTAACAGAACTGCTGATGTTATCTTAAAACTTAACTTGTCATTAGTGAGACCCCATATGGATTATGCTGTCCAATTTTGGTGTCCTTATTACAGAATGGACATAGATTCATTGGAGAGAGTACAGCGTAGAATGACAAAAATGATCCATAATATTAGAAATCTTCCGTATGAAGAAAGGTTGAAGAAATTAGGTTTACATTCGTTAGAGAGACGCAGAGTTAGAGGGGATATGATAGAGGTGTTCAAGTGGGTTAGTGGGATTAACAAAGGGGACATGACAAATGTACTAAAGCTCAGTGATAGCGAAAGAACTCGTACCAATGGTTTCAAATTAGATAAATTTCGTTTCATAAAAGATATAGGCAAATATTGGTTTGGTAACAGAGTTGTAGATGGGTGGAATGGACTACCAAGTGCTATAGTGGGATCTAAAACTGTAGGGAGCTTTAAGATAAAATTGGATAAGCATATGGACGAGAAGGGTTGGGTGTGAAGGGGGATCAGCCGGGTTGGGCCAATCAGCGCTCTGCAGACCCCCATAATCCTGCGTTAATCTCTAACCGTTTTGGTAAGATGATCCTCAGGGTATTAGAGTGTTGAGCCTATAATTGGGCTTTGTAATTGATTTGGGGTTGTGTGGGACAGGGATCTGCCTTGCTTAGGCCAATCGGCTTTCTGCAGACTCCCATTTTCTTATGTTCTTATGTTCTTATACCCTATTTTTTACAAATTGCGTTGTTCTAATAGTATATTACTTATTTTTAGGGAATGTTCCTGATGATGGCTTAAGGTTAGCCGAAAATTTGAAAAATAAAGATAACATAAGAACATAAGAAAATGGGAGTCTGCAGAAAGCCGATTGGCCTAAGCAAGGCAGATCCCTGTCCCACACAACCCCAATTCATTACAAAGCCCAATTATAGGCTTCACACTCTAATAACCTGAGGATCATCTTACCAAAACGGTTAGAGATTAACGCAGGATTATGGAGGTCTGCAGAGCGCTGATTGGCCCAACCCGGCTGATCCCCCTTCACACCCAACCCTTCTCGTCCATATGCTTATCCAATTTTATCTTAAAGCTCCCTACAGTTTTAGATCCCACTATAGCACTTGGTAGTCCATTCCACCCGTCTACAACTCTGTTACCAAACCAATACTTGCCTATATCTTTTCTGAAACGAAATTTATCTAATTTGAAACCATTGGTACGAGTTCTTTCGCTATCACTGAGCTTTAGTACATTTGCCATGTCCCCTTTGTTAATCCCACTTGAACACCTGTATCATATCCCCTCTAACTCTGCGTCTCTCTAACGAATGTAAACCTAATTTCTTCAACCTTTCTTCATACGAAAGATTTCTAATATTATGGATCATTTTTGTCATTCTACGCTGTACTCTCTCCAATGAATCTATGTCCATTCTGTAATAAGGACACCAAAATTGGACAGCATAATCCATATGGGGTCTCACTAATGACAAGTAAAGTTTTAAGATAACATCAGCAGTTCTGTTACTCACACTCCTAGAGATGAACCCGAGAATCCTGTTTGCCTTATTACGAACGCTTATACACTGTTTTCTAGGCTTCAAATCATTGCTAACAAACACACCTAGATCTTTCTCGCAGTCTGAATTTTCTAATTCTAAATTAGCTAGTTTATATTTAACATTTGTTTGCATCTTCCCTATCTTTAATAACTTGCATTTGTCAATGTTAAACTTCATCTGCCAATTTACTGACCATTCATGTAAGGTATCTAGATCCCTTTGGAGGCACTCTATATCGCTATCTGAATCAATTGATCTCCCTATTTTAGTATCGTCTGCAAATTTACTTATCCTACTAGTTATACCTAAATCTAGGTCATTTATGTATATAAGAAACAACAGGGGACCTAATACCGATCCCTGGGGGACACCACTTTTGACTGCTCCCCATTCTGACTTGGTACCATTTATGCTGACTCTCTGTTTCCTACCAATTAGCCATGACCTAATCCATCCTAACAACACCCCACCTATTCCATGTGCCTCAACCTTTCTCATCAATCTCTCATGAGGGACTCTGTCGAAAGCTTTACTGAAATCTAAATATATAATATCATATGACTTGTCATTATCTACTGCTTCATATACCTCTGAGAAAAAACTAAGCAAATTAGTAAGGCAAGACCGTCCCTGAGTGAATCCATGCTGAGAAGAATTGATTAAGTTAAATGTTTCTAAGTGGTTTCTCATTTTCCTAGCAATAATTGACTCTAGTAGTTTTCCTATGATTGAAGTGAGACTAATGGGACGGTAATTGGATGCTATTGATTTATCACCTTTTTTGAAGATCGGAACTACATTTGCAAGCTTCCAAGCTTCTGGAACTATACCTGTTTCTAATGACTTGTTAAATAGAAATGTTAATGGATAACTTAACTCATCTCTGCATTCTTTTAATACTCTAGCATATACCTCATCAGGACCAGGCGATTTATGAGGTTTCAGTCTGTCAATTTCCTTAACCAAATCATTTCTACTTATAGTAACCGTACTTAACCTATTTTCTATACTATCGCTGTATACCTTACGGACTTCTGGAAACTGTGCCAAATTTTCATTAGTGAAAACGGAAAGAAATTGACTATTTAATGTACTGCACATTTCTAAATCACTTTCTGTCAATTTTCCTATCGAAGTTTTAAGGGGACCAATTACATCTCTAACCTTGGATTTATATAGTTGGTAAAAAGCTTTAGGATTATTTTTTGAATCATTGGCAACCTTAATTTCATAATTTCTTTTTTCTTTACTAATATCCTTTTTTACCTGTCGTGATAGATTCTGATAGTAAGCAAGTAGGTGAATTTCGACTTTTTTAATTTTTCTATATATTCCTCTCTTTTTTCCTAGAAGATCTAATAGTCTATTATTCATCCATTTGGGTTGGTTCTGTGTTGATCTAAATTTTCTTTTGGGGATATATTTATTTTGCGCATTGAATACTGACTTGATAAAATTATCGTATGTATCTACCAAGTTTGACGTCTCCTCCTGACTTAAGATGACAGGTGCCTGAGAAAGGATACACTCATTTGGACACCTGGATCGACTTAATTTTTTGACCATAGGGTCAGCTAACAGGGCTTCTCTTAACCCACCATAATTGGCTTTTCTGAAGTCAGGTATTAATGTTGTATTCTCTCTGATATTACCTTTCCATTGTATATTAAAATACACAGAATTGTGATCACTATTTCCTAGGTGGTCCCCGATTTCTACACTATTTATCATATGTTCATTGTTACTGAAAACTAAATCGAGAATATTATCACCTCTAGTCGGCGTATCTATGAATAAGATAAAAAACTATCTTGTATTACCTCAATAAACTCCTTTGAATCAGAGTCGCCTATTTGTTGCTGCCAATCTATATTCGGGAAATTAAAATCCCCCATAATGCACACGTTGCTAAGCCTTGATGCTATTTTAATTTCCTCCCATAATGATGTTCCGTCATTTCTACTCATATTTGGCGGTCTATACATAACTCCAATAACTAAAGTCTCACTACCTTCGTTAACTTCTACCCAAACACTTTCATTTTCATTATTTACTCTAATACCTGATTTAGTACAGCTTTTTAATGAACTCCTGACAAACACTGCTATACCGCCACCCCTCTTACTTGTTCGGTCATATTTAAACAAACTATATCCCGGTATATCAAACTCTGCTAAAAAATGCCTGGTTTCTGTATTAATCCATGTTTCAGTTAGCGCTATTATGTCTATATTTTCTTTGCTAACCAGTGCTCTAAGTTCGTTCATTTTGTTACATAAACTCCTGCAATTTGTATAATAAACACTCACACTATTACTTGTATTTGCAACTATTTTTCTATTGTTTTTAACTAATTTATTTTTACCTGTTGAACTACTGGACCTAGACGGAAAATCTACGCTATCAGAATGTTCGTTATTACTATCAATTTGATGTGGCTGGGATTCTATTTTACTTACACACCTATGGTTTATTAACAAAACCCCGCAACAAACTTGTCGAGTGAGCTGGCTAAGGTCGAAACTCCTAGTCGAGAGAGATGTACTCCATCCTGGGCATACAGTTCATCCTTACCGTAGAAGAGGGTCCAGTTATCCAGGAATGGAATAGTATTTGCCTTGCAATACTTCTCCAGTCGGCTATTTACACCAATAGCCCTGGAGGACCATTCCTTCCTTACCCCTCTTCTTGGTAGGATACTGTGTACCACAGGAACTCCACCCTTCTCCTTGATCCTCTCCAACATTTCCTGGTACGTGGTGAGCAACTCCTCAGTCCTGCATTTCCAAATGACGTTGCTCCCTGCGTTGAGGAAGATGATGGGGTCCTCTCCACTCGCTTCCATGACACCATCTAGCTTTTCTGCCACCTTCTCGACTCCGGCACCAGGCAGACAGACAACTTTACCAACATGTGTGTTAGTAGCCCTACCAAGGTATTTAATCATTGAATCCCCTACAATTAAAATAGACTTAGTTGTTTTCTGTTGCCGGCCTGTAGCAGGAGTTGTAGCAGAAACAGCAGCGGACTTCCCCCCCTCCCCTCTCACTGCCTCGATGATCGCCACTTCCTCGCCATCACTCTCATCAGCCAAGGTGCTGAAGTTGTTGTGGGTCTTGAGTGGCTGCCTTTTCAGCTTGCAGGCCGTTGCACTGGTTGACACCACTTTCCAAGGGGCTTCACGATCCCTGGGAACACTTCAGGTAGCCTCACACTTCTTTTCCGCCATAGCTAGTCTCAAGGCCAAATTTTCATCTTTGAGACACTGAATCTCCTGCTCCACACTCTCCAGTCTTTCTTGCAAAGCAAGACAAAGCTGGAGAGTATGGGAGACAGCAGACTCATCAACAACAGCCATCACTAAGAAAGTTCACTAGGACCTCACTAAGGGTAAACCGGTTCACTAGCGGTCACTGGGGACGTCCGCACAGGTCAGGGGTCAGAGGGCAACTGATGTTGCCTGGCGCCCTGTCAATTCTTTTCCTTATATATATATATATATATATATATATATATATATATATATATATATATATGCCTATACATATATATAATTATTTGTATTTAATACAACGGTGTGGGTAACATGCATCTCACCAATAACTGTAGTCCATTATTAGTTTACCGCTACGAGGACACGTACGATAAGCGTGCTTTGAATCAATAACTAAACATTGAGTTTATTGGGAGTCTGAGCAGAAATATTGTGAATATGGCTTCATTAATCAATGTTTTATTAATTTCACCACAACATCAAACACCTCGAATGAAATTAAGGTAAAATTCTAGTTTCACGTACACAGCGACAAAAGGGAGGCGCCGTTGTAAAGGCATAGCTTCCCGACAAACTATGAAGATCAGGGAAATTGCTGAATTTGCTGGGTAAAAGACGTAATATAATGATAATAAACTACATTAACGACATTAGCCTAACCTAACAACCTTACCTAACCTAACCTAGTATTATGTAATAGCTATGGTGCCGCATATGGGGAGAAAATATTATTTTGTTTTACAATAGGTATAATTCCTTATAATGCATTTCCGCCGCTTTGGACATATATAGGAATTAAGTATGGTATATGACAACTCTAAAGTAGCCATAGAAATTTATGAGTATGCTGTGAAAGCGAAACTAGAATTAAACCGAAATTAATGACAGTATATAATGTGATCCACCAGGATTCGAACCCGGGTTATTGCACACACAAATTTTTAGACACCTTAACCATTACACCACCTAGCCAAATCCTATAGAGTATAGAGGATAGCCGATAGACAATGTGCTGGCCATTCTAGGTGTAGCCTATATCCTGGGTGTAGGTGGGTGTGTAAGGTAGAGTAGCGTCACGCGTGTGTGGGGTGGGGTGCTGGTGGTGGTAAAGGCAGGAACACAACACAACACAATGAGTCACTCCCTACAACTCTACTCTCAACTCTGTGACATCAACGCTACCAACACCACAAGCACATCACTCGTAATAACTCATACAGTCCCATTTATATGAAATAGATAAATTACCTAAATTAAAATAGATTAAAATAGAAACATATATCGTATGATAGCCTAATAATGTTTTACAACTGTCTTGGAATAATTGGGAAATATAAGTTAGGTATGGAATTATCGTTTGAAATGTAAGCATGAATCTACTGCTACTAACCACTTTCCGATATGAAGAGAAGGCTGAGGATGATATATGATAGGTGAAGTAAGCTGGGATTCCACTTTTCCATTTTAACTTAGAATTGTGTAAAGTGCCCCTGAAACTTTAGGTATAGCCTCTCCGCTACACTTCCTCCCTCGGAGACGTTTGAGCGAACACTGAAGGCAAGTTATATTCAGGGTTACCAGTATATGAAACACGAGTTCCGCTAGAATAGTTCTCTAACTTTGCCAGTATCGCTAGATACCAGAAAATTCAGAATATCGTGAAGGAAACTGATGTAATCTTCAACGTGGAAACTGGTGTAATCTTCAACGTATCACATTAAAATGGGCCATCTCTCTAGAATTTAATGTGGATAAACACTTTATAAATGCAGCTAGATGGAACTGAGAATTTCTATAACTAATATTAAAACGGCTAAATTGGCAACGCTGTCATGCATTTACCTGGCCAAGGTGTGGTGGTGTGCTGTTCCACCAATCGCAACGTCGCTTCTCTCCACAGCCTTATCCCTGGCCAATGAAAACGCAGTTTTCAGAAAACAGCAGGAACTATCGAATTTATGGTCTGTAAATAATGTAACCGTTTTCTTGAGTATCCATTATTTTCAGTAAATTTATCCACCGAAACATACATTACCAAACGATACATATTATTCCATATATACGAAAGTAACACGTACTTGAAAATTATTAGCATTCATCATCTAACATAGCGGGGCATTTGAAAATTACAAGCTTACCTATTTCAAGCTTACCTATTTCAATATGGGAAGTTAGTCTTTTTTGTAATTGCTCCCATTTCTCGGTCGTCAGGTCAGGTGAAGGTATTGAGGGATAAGCCTTTACAACGGCACCTCTGCTTCTCGTATCTACGTATACATTCTACTTTTCCTATTTTTCTGAAGTGTAGAGAGAGGAGAAGGGGTGTTGGAAAAAGGAAGCTGTTGGAGTGGCTTTGTTATATGTGTTATTAGTCTGTATAAGTCGTCGAGGTGTCCTCCGACTGGGTGCAAGAATGTGAAACATGCTAGGACGTACTACAACACCCACTAAATGTCCGCCTGGGCTGGGATCGAACCAGGTCAAGCCTGTTGAGTACGAATTTCACAACTCTTAATTTATACAAAATTTCATAATTAGCTTACGATTACTTATTAATAACAATGCAGTTCTCCAACATATATATAACTATTTCTATCTATCTATCTATTGCCCGACGCCGTGATCCCCGAAGGGGTGGCCACGAACGAACCGCCCCCATGAACCTCTGTCCCCAGTCAGTCGACGCCCCTCCCCCCAACCAGCACCGCCTTTGTTCATATACTTCCTCACTCCATCCTTCCACCTCTCTTTCGGCCTACCTCTCCCTCTCTGTCCCTCCACCACGCTCTGCTACACCCTCTTAGTCATTCTCTCGCTTTCCATACGTTCCATATAACTATTTCATGTCTATATTTGTAGCCTACAAATACTTTATAAAGACAAGATCGGGATTCAAATTGAGATACACCTAACTTGATGTAGACCATGTGCACGGATCCAATCTAGCTTTAAAAGCACCGATTGTGGGGTCAGTGACTACATCTTCTGGGAGTGAGTTCCAAGCATTGACCACTCTCACACTGAAGGAATTCGCCCTGATTAGAGTTCTACAGTGACCTCTTTTATTTAGCTTGCATGTGTTCGATCTTGTTCTCAACTCATTGAATTCAAAGAAGATTTGATGCTCAACATTTTCTAACCCTTTCAGGATTTTATAGGTTTCAATTAAATCTCCTCTTTGTCTTCTTTCTCCAGCGATGTCAGCTCCAATCGTTCACACCTTACTTCATAGTCAAGGTTCTGTAGTTAGGATACAAGTTTGGTCATTCTCCTCTGAACGTTTTCTAATTCCAGAATATCCTTCCTGTAGTAGGGTGACCAACTCTGTACCGCATACTCAAGATGAGGTCTCACTATAGAGCAGTAAAGGGTTTTGCAGGTTTCTAAATCCATGAGAGAAAAGTTTCTTAGAATTAGACCAACCATCCTGTTCCCCTTTGCTGCCACTTTTGCAATATGATGTGCTGGTTTTAGGTCTGATGATTAGGCCTACAGGACATACATATATGAAAATCTGCAAAAGGCCAACTGGTCCATACCACGAGCAGGTAGATATACCTTTCCCACCCAACCCATGTCAATCATATGACTATACAATTTAAGTTTGAGAATGTCCAAGGTTTGCAGGGTAGTAGGCCTATAGGTAAGCTATTCCACATATTTATATATAATTAACCGTTTCCAAACCAGTGCTTGCCTATATCTTTTCTGAAGCGGAAATTATCTCAGTTGAACCCATTTATATGGGTTATTTTGCAGCTATTTAGCTTTAATTAATACTCCATTAATGGCCCCTTTATTGTTACGTATACCCTTCATCCACCTAAACACCTCCATCTCATCTGCTTGAAATATTTGTCTTTCTAAGGTTCTCGACCTATCCTTGAGATACCAGCCCTTTTTATAGATGAGGAGGAGTAACTTAGGGCTGCATAAACTACACTGTATGTACAGTTGGCCAACTTAGTCCTGCGAAAACATTTTGTGGTGTGTGGAGGTGTGTGGCATTTCATCCGCAGTAAACAATGTAGTTTTATGAATGAACCCCTCAAATGCCATGGCTTGTGAAAGACGGGACGTGATTGGGCGAAACGAGAAATATCGGGAAACTCTATTTTCTCTATTATTTGCATTACTGGAGGGTTAGTAGGTGTTCCAGAATGATGTTAGATATTAAATGGATATGAAATGAAGAGGCTTACAGTTAATATTAATACATAACCTATCCTTACTCAAATTATTAGGCATGGCAGAAAATGTGAGTGTCGGTGGCAGGTAGGTTGGGCTTCGTTTCACTTTAATCGAGACGGCACGGCTGGTATTAATGACAGGTGAAGGGTTGTATTTAGGATGCCTGCATATTGATTGCTTGGCACATAACTTCTATGGACAGTAACATTTAAATTTTGTTATACTATGAAGTGTGTAGTGTAAATGTCTATCTATCTATCTATTGCCTGACGCCGTGATCCCCGAAGGGGTGGCCACGAACGAACCGCCCCCATGCACCTCTGTCCCCAGTCAGTCGATGCCCCTCCCCCCAACCAGCACCGCCTTCGTTCATATACTTCCTTACTCCATCCTTCTACCTCTCTTTCGGTCTACCTCTCCCTCTCTGTCCCTCCACCTCGCTCTCGTACACCCTCTTAGTCATTCTCTCGCTTTCCATACATTCCATATGGCTGAACCATCTCAAGTTATTCCTTTTCACACTTTCCAGCTCATCTACCTCCACACCACACCTCCTTCTTACTTCCTCATTAGTCTGTCTATCCCTCCATGTAACTCCGCACGCACTTAAGTAATTCATTTCCACTGCTCTCACTTTTGGTCTGAGTCTCTCAACCAACGTCCATGCTTCGCTTCCGTAAGTCAGTGTCGGGATTAGCACACTGTCATGCAAGGATTTCTTCACTTCCATACTGACCACCCTATTTCTTGTTACTGCTTTCAACGTTCCTACAACCCTCTTCCCCTGTTGTACCCCTCTCCCGTACTTCTTCATCCATAGTCCCATCTTTACTCAACACACTGCCCAGATACTTAAAAGAGTTGTAAAATGCCCCAGAACGAGAAGCCCACCACGGAAGCCACGAGCGAGCACCACCAGGAAACGGGAACAGAAACACCCGAAGGAAAGGCCCACAGAACGAAAGGACCAGGTGACCAAGCCAACCAGTTAAGACAGGCCGAAGCCCGCAGGGCTAAGCAGCTCCAAACCACACCTGCCTATCACTTCTAACCACTGACCCTTCCCCCACCTCGCGTATACACTACCCCTCGTGTCCTACACCTCTACCTACATGATGGTGAACATGAATACACCTTAATTTAATACACCCATGCCCTGTCCCTAGGTTGAGCCAATGCCAACCAGTTCAGACAGGCCTAAATCTATGTATGTTTTTCCATCCAAGAAGTAATATGTTAACCCTCTGTCTTGCCAGACTAAGTTTCTGAAGACCAACCGCCCCCATAAATCTATGTATGTTCTTCCATCCGAGAAGTAATATGTTAACCCCCTAAAATACCTTGTCTTGCCAGACTAAGTTTCTGAAGACCAACCGCCCCCATAAATCTACGTATGTTCTTCCATCCGAGAAGTAATCTGTTAAAACCCCATGTCATAATTGATAAGAAACTATGATACCCACGGGTACACCAGTGTATATATACCATTATTCCTGTAAGACCTAGACAGAAAGGACTGCAGATGTTAGCCACCATGCAGTAACTCTAATTCTTACCCCAACCAGAGATTGTATACACCACCCTCTTTTACCATTGTCTCGACGCCTTTCCACCACGAAACAATACCGAAGCTACCCCTACGAACTGCCGCTTTCTTTGATATATATGTCATAGAAAACGCAGTTCCCAGGAACAACTAGAATCAGCAAGAAATAGTGTCAGAGTAAACAGTGTCCATAACCATCGTATTGACGAGTAATAATACACCATGTTTTTCTCTACTTTTATCCACAGTCAAGCACACACCTACAGTTAACCTCCTCTTCCCCACAGCCCACAGTCCACATGATTCTATCATTTCCAAACTCATATACCACCACTTATTGCTCATCCCCCGGTAGCGTTTGGCTAACGTACCTTCCCTGTCATTAACCCCCAGGCTACGATACCAACTGTAGCCTAATGCCACCCCTACGCCCAGAGACCTTAGGGTCAAACTTCCACGTAACCCACCTTAACCCTCTCCCTCTCGTTAACCCCCCACGCTCCTCAACTCCCTTCCGACCTAGCCTCTCCAGCATACCCCCTGAATATCCTTAACTTTTCCGTTACTAACATTCTCAAACCTTTTGTATATATACTCCTATCCAGCCTACCTTCCCCCAGTAGGAAGGAACACCATTAGAACTTTACTAACCCTTTACATGCCATCTATTCCCTCACAACCCCTTCACAACCCTGTACCAAATGATCGTCCGTGCGAGGCTAGCCGCCTCACCAGTGACTAACTTCTATTGCCATACTTCCAGATCAATGTGGCAGAGTTAGCAACCCAGTCTCCACCACATCCAACCACCCATGCAATTAACAACCTAACCAAGTAAACTAGCTGATCAAGGCACCTTCGGTTTTGGTATTACGAACACCCACATCTGTCTCATAAACAGAGGGTTATTACAAACCCTTGTGATATGGCAAGCCCCCAGCCACAGCCGCCCCGACGACCATCACAGAGAAGGGACGCGCACCTACCCCTTTCACCCACCCAAGGAGGGAGACCCCTACCCCTGCGGAGGTATACCTGACCCCTGTTTTGACTTCCGGGTCATTGCCAGGTAGCACAGGAATTCTTCCTATCAATGAACTAACCATGTATGACTAACACCCTTACTAACCTCTATTAACCCACAATAAACCATTAACCTTTCTTGCATACTCCGATAACCAAATTAGCACCTCAGCTATACCCTAGAATGAAGACTGAGCAATTTAAGAGAGACGCTCCTAGCACAGCTGTCCCAAACCTCCTCGCAAAGTAGATCCAGTCTTTCTCCCCTAAATACTTCCAGTATAGCCAAAATAGTACCTCTTACTAAGGCTCAGTTATATTACAGTATGAAGGCTCCATACAGCCATGTGCCACAACAGTAATCACCCCTGACCTAGTTCCCGTATCAATTGAGAGCTCAAATAAGTCCATCAAAACTCGAGATCCCTATGGCCGACAGGGTCCAAAACCACACCTATAAATCAAGCTCCAGCCCCCAGTAAAATCAGTTGAAAGATAGACACCAACCAGTGGCTGGTCCCTTAAGTTGACCTCTAGCTCTGCCCTTGTTTTGTTCCTGAGAATTGAGTTCCAGAGCCGGCAGACTCCGTGGCAGATTGAGATAGAAGAATCTGTCCACGTAAAAGAAATCTATGTGCACCTTATAACCTTCACATAAACCAGTGGGGATATAAGAGTGTAGCCAGCAACGATTGCCAAGAGATCCGTCTTGAGAACTTCTACATATGGACCATCTGGACGGCCACGGAACCAGTCGCTAGCCCCCAACCTCACGGACGCAAGATAACCAGGACCAGACCAATCAAATACGACCCAAGATTCACTCTATCAGCACTACAGTGTTATGTAGAGACTCACTTATTAATATTTCTACGAAGTGGCTATATCTTTGTCCCAGTATAATTCATATATGACCATTCCATTAGGAAGTGCTAAGCGTATCAGTGTTTATTAATTAACAGGCGATATTAACTCTCGTAATTACTCATATATCCAGATACTAATACATAACCGTGAAACCCTAGTGATATCTGATGTTCGCCCACTGATTTGCGTTCTATGTGTTTCTGATACAAGAATATAAAACTTAGATCAGTACCGCCCTGAGGTTACTAGAATTCCTGTGCTCTAAAATACGCGTGTCTAATCTAGTCTATGAATTACTCCTTGTGCACCAGAGCTACTAGTGATCAATATAACATTGAATATTAATCTAGAAGTAATATTTATGGTCTCCAATATATAAACTTGTGAATAAAGCCAGTGATCAGAAGATTAATACCTGAACGTTGGAAGAGGGAGACTAGGCTCCATCCAGATCCACTTAATGCTAGTTTGTTAAATTCTATCAATTGTCTTGTACGAATATTCATATCTTCTTATGCGTCAGATTAATCATCATCAAACAACATACAGAAGTGTGTCCCTCAATAAAAGTGATCGTGTGTCTTGTTGCCGTGTGTTTATTTTGTGTTCTCTATTCCTCATACCTTGTTTTGTGCATGCAGCCTTCTATACCCAGTCAGTTAGAACTCACATTACCCAAGTTAATCCTGTAGAAAAACAGGGCATAACAAGTTGACTATCTCCATAGCCTGACCGTTCAGCTTCACCTCGCACTCTGTGACTTCACCCCTTTCGAAGACCATAACCTTGCTCTTCCCCGCATTTACCTTCAAATTCCGTTTTTCGCACACTGTTCCAAACTCATTTACCAGACCCTGCAACTCCCATTCATTATCACTCATCAGAACTGTATCATCCGCAAACAGCAGTATACTGTAGGTAGCTTCCACTCAATTCCCTCCCTTTTCAGCGATACACCCAACATCCACTGCTCTTGATAGTATTTCTTTCATTAGGCCATCCATATATACAGTAAACAACCACGGGGACATCACACACCCCTGTTTCAAACCAACATTCAGGTCAAAGAACTCGCTCTGCTCACTCTCCACACGTACTGCCGCCTTTGCACCCTCATACATGCTCTTCACTGCTTTCAGCAACTTGCCATCTACTCCGTATATTCTAAGTACTTTCCACAAACCTTGTCTAAACTTGCTTTTTATTATACCGGTACTTTAATTATTATACTTTAACCCTTCTTTGGCGGTGCACAACTTATGTCGTGTGAAATAAATATGGACTAAGTGGCAGTTCACAACTTATGTCGTGTGCCATTTTCACCACGTAATGTTGCTGAGAGAGAGAGATGAGTGGTGGGAGGAGCGTAGCAAGCGTATGACTGCTCCAGACCACCGCGGCGGACCTACTGACATGAATCCCACCCTCCCCCACCCTCTCGCACTCGCTACACAGGGAATTATGTAGGGAAAGTACCTAATTACATGGTTTTTGCACTCGTGTTGCGCGATCGTTGCAAGAGAACCAGTGGTCGTACAAGGATGGTTGGGGTGTCATTGGAAAGCTCTGTTTATGCCCTTTCAGGGATAGATACTTGTTTTACGCTCTGGGTCTTATTTAGGCATGAAAATGATCACGTAAACAACCCTATTTAGGGTAAAAACCAGTGGTGGGCGCGCTCCGGTGGGACCGGTAATGCGGCAGTGCTCCGCGCTCATCAGACATAAGGTAATGCGGCAGCGCTCACGTGCTCCTTTTGTCAGCAGACCCGATGCGCTTCCCGCTCCGCGCTCCGCGCTCCCAAAAATAGGTATATAAAAAAAAAAGTAAAAAAACAGCTTCTAGAAGTTATTTAATGATTTACCTTTGTCCTTCACTTTGTCCTTTGTCTTTCACTTCACTAAATTCCAAGAATTCAAAACATTAAAAAAAACTCAAGTCATTGTGTCTTTCTGAAGTTAAACTGTTTAAGTTTCTCACTTTCTCAGTTTCTGTTATTCTTTATGTCATATCAATGAATCAAATATCAATGATATGATATGATTGATATCATTGTGAGTTTGTGACATTGTGACTGTCCATTGATATCTATGATATGACATAAAGAATTACAGAAACTGTCCAAACTGAGAAACTTAAACAGTTAAACTTATCAAGCTAACATTCTAACAAGCCTAACAATACAATAACAACAATACAACATGATTAGTATTTAGTTGATTACATGATTAAATGAATAATAATTTAATATCATAATGTGACGGCACCACCACTACCCCAAACCCCTCCTCCCACCCACTCGCTGACTATCGGTCGCCTCACAAGGAAAAAAAAAGAAAATCTGTGGCGGCGAAACGATTGCACCAATCGGTTCCATATTTGTGTGACAAGTGCCTTACCCTTATGCCTTCCCTCCACCACACCCCCAACTGCCTCCCACAACCCACTTCCAGCGTATCCGTACGAAGAAAAGGAAAACAAATAAAATCTGTGGTGGCGAAACTACCTCACCAATCGGCTTCATATTTGTAACACGAGTCAATTACGCTTCTACCTTCCCCCCACCATCCCCCAAACCACCCTCCCACCCATACATTCAAGTAACATTCCGATAGTATCGATACCATAAAATGATAAAAGTCTCTGAAGTCTATAGTGTCTTTGGACTCTTTTCAGCTACGTTCGCGACTATCGGAGTATCGGGGACCTGATTTCTGGCAAAAATGGACAGACTTACCCTTAGGCCCCTTCGTAAGCCGTAACTTGCCCGTAAGGTTTACTTTGCGTTAGCAAAAGCCAAAATAAAGAAAAATAACAAGTTAACAACTGTAACACTGTCAGTCTGTCACTATCATAGTATCACTGTATCACAGTTCACTAACACCGTGAGTAACACCGTACGAACGGTACGATGACTGTACACGATAATGACGTTCTTGTACCTGTTGTTGACAGGAAAAATCGCCTCCGGAGCGCCAGAAAGGAGCGCGAATTTCTAGCTGCGCTCCCCGCCTGCACTCCGATTTCAGAATTTTGCCGCTCCTCGCTCCTCTATATTGGTAATGCGCACCGGATCGCAGAGCGTAGAGCGCCAAATCGGTGCGCCCATGCCCACCACTGGTCAAAACACCCCGCTGGGCGGTACATATAAATTACCGCCTAGGCCGCTCGTAAGGTGTTAAAAGAGTTATGTGGTGGCTATTTATTTCCGAGCTCTTATTATCTTGGAAACCAAGACTCAAAAAGCGCCCTGGTAATGAATGGCTTTCTCCTCAGAATGTGAGAGATCCTTCTTAATCTTTTCAAATAGAGTATGTAAATATTTGTGTATATCCTAGCAATCTTCAGACGATTATATTCAACCAGTCAGTTAAATGATTAACTGAAATTCTAATTAACCCTTTGATCCTTAGAGGTCCTTTCTAATGTTAGCAAGAACACTTAGCAGTAGCAAAACAAAATGTTGTTGTAAGATTGAAGGGTTAGCTCTCTCCGACATTTATGACGCGATTGCGTCATATGATGCTCGGGCCAAAAGTCTGATTATGACTCAATTCTCCCTACCAGAAATTCTTGGAGTTGCCGCGCTTGACACATTGTTTTGTACAGTAAGCGACCTGGGCCCTTTAAATGGCAATATACCGCAGTTCTTCACCCTCCCTCCATCAATAATTCTTAATTATAAGCTATATGTCATACTTTCTATAGCTGACACACATTACAGTCATTGCATATTGATGTTCATTATATTTTAAAGTCACCCCTAATATTAAATAACTTATATTTATATATATAATGAAGAAGGTATTATCGTGCTTTTTTGTTATGATAGTTCATCATCCTCATAATTTTGGTTTTAGTCATTTCTTGCTACATATGGACATTCCCACAACTACTATACTATATAAGCACTTAGTGTAGCCATCTAGTATATAGTAAATACATGCAGAATCGTAAGAAATCGTGATAAACTTTGCATAGCCTAGGTGTTGAGTATTGTTGATGTCGACGAACGTAGCTCTGGCGCTACTTCGGAAGCGTCCACCAGAGGTCTCCGGTGTATTCCTGGTAAGGAGAATTGCATCATATGACGCCCCCTAACATTTAGAAATTCGTCAAAAATAAGTTTATGACTCTATTTGTGTCATATTTGGACTGGTAAGTTAGGTAAGTTGCCTCTACATGTGGAAGTATCTAGCAACCCTGTAGCATCCCTGGCATACGTGTGTGGCCGTAATCAGTTTGAGCCCGGCCGCCAGCCTGTTGGTAGGTCCCGTGTACCTTTAAATCGTCTCCTCTGCCTCCTCGGCCATACTTATAGGCCGCCCACCATCCCTTATTATTTACCCAGTGAAAGTGTTGAAACAATCTAGTGAATAATTCTAATTATATATTTATATAATTTGTTACTTTTTGTGAATGTGAAGGTGGTGGATCGTGGTTAACCCCTTGAGTATTGTGGATAATTTTTGCAGTTTTATCTGGCTATCATTAACGATTTTACCCTATTTTGTACAATAATTTGTAAGGTTAGTGTGGTAAGCATAAATATATATAATTTTATTTTGTATGTTTTTATTTGATTTGATTTGTTTTTTGTTTTTATTTTATTTTTATTTATTTATTTATTGATTTTTTGAATTGATTTATTTTTGTATTGATTGATTGATTGATTGATTCACACACCACCAGTCTCCCACCTTCATTCATTCTTTCTTTCTTTATTTTTGTATATATGATGTGCATGTATATCCCTATTGACAATAAACATACCATCCATCACCGAAGGAGTAATACCCTTAATATATTTAAACATTGATTTTGCTATACAGAACACATAGACGTCAGGAAATCTTAATAATTGCAAAGATTTAAATAAGGGTTGAGAATGCTGTCTATGATGAGCCGATTTGATAATTCTAACAGCTCTTTTGTGTAGTGTAATAATTGGTTTAATATAATAATAATAATAATAATAATAATAATAATAATAATAATCGGTTTATTTCAAGCCGGCAGCCAATTGGGCTGAAAATACACAGACTTAACCTAGATCTTATCCTATAAGGGATCAACAGACTGATCATGGCTGCTAACGAGAGCGCCTACATACTCCCTGGAATCCGAAGGACGTGGGAGTCCCTGATCGGTTCACTCAACTGGATTCAACTAAATGTGAAGCTGGGCTGGTTGAAAGTGAAAAGATTAATCTTGGAAGGCAACAAATGTTTCCCACTCTGGCCGGAGGGGAAATTGTGGACCATTCCTCCATTAATTCACAACTTACTGTCGGTTTGGGCAAAGAAGGAAACATTGCACTCAATAATGATGTGGGTTTCTCCCCCACCTATGGTATGGATAGACACAGATGCTTCAGGGACAATAGGCTGGGGATATCAGTCGAACCTAGGCCACCAGGGTCAAGGTCTTTGGTCCCAAGACGAGAACTTTCATATCAACAAACAAGAACTTCTAGTCCCTTTGTTTTTCCTCCAAACTCACAGCTCTTCTTTACAGGGAAAATCAATAGCCTTTCGGATGGACAACTTGAACGCGGTACATTGCATTCAAAAGCAAGGGTCAACGAGGTCTCGAGAGTTACTAGAATTGTCAGAACAGATTTTTGCTCTAGCCAAGAAACTGAGCATTCATCTTCATGCATCTTACCTCCCGGGCGTGGCGAACGTCTGGGCAGATGCTCTATCCCGGAGACAGAGCACACAAGTAGAATGGGCATTAAAGCAAAACGTCTTCAACCAGATGATTGCAGAGCCATACCGTCCACACGTGGATCTATTTGCGTCGGAAGGGAACCACAGACTCCCTCTCTTCCTAACCCGCCGGAAACTAACCGCGTCGGGGGGTCCAAACGCTTTGATGGAGGACTGGAACAAATGGAATTCCATCTATCTTTTTCCACCTCCAGACGCTTCACTCATGTGTCGAGTAGTTCACAAACTACGGGGTTACCGGGGCATAGTCTCGATGATCGCGCCACTTTGGCCGGCTCAAGTGTGGTACCACCTATTGAAAACGTGGTGCGAGAACCCGGTGTCACTCCCGATCTCGTACTTCCACTTGGAGACAATTGGCAACCTAAAAACCTCGCTGACTTTTGCCTTCTGGACATTCAAAATGCCAAATGGTTAACTCAGTATGGGGAGAGAGTTACAAATAAGTTTCTTAATCAATACACTATGTCTACCAGGAGGCAATACCAATCTCATTGGAAAACGTTCACAACCTGGATAGTAGAAACGGCGCAAACAGACTCGTCAGTAGCTTTGATATTTAAATACTTAGATTATCTGTTTGAACAAAAGCGCTTTTCTGTAGTCACTCTAAAAAAACACTTGTCCGCCATTAGAAACCCCTTTTACGACCTAACTGGTCTATCCATACCACAGGCAGAGGAGAAAGGGTTCATAAGGGCATGTTTCAAACTGCGCCCACCATCACGTCAGCTAATGTCTACCTGGTCGCTAGACGAAGCTTTGTCTTTACTTCACTCGCGCAAGTATAATCGTGCGCCGGATTTTGACTCATTATTAAAGAAGGCTGTGTTCCTTATGGCTTTAGCGACAGGAAACAGGGTATCTGAGCTGGCGGCGATGAGCAACGAACCAAATTACCTCAGGTTTGGGAGACTGAATGAACACTTACAAATTGCTCCGTCTCCTACATTTATAGCAAAGAATGAACATTGTAATCATGTATTTACAGAATTTACAGTACCAGCACTCAAACGCGGACATACGCATCATATCTTGCGCCCAGTACAAGCTTTAATCAAATTTATAAGGGTGGCACAACCTTAACAACCAGGCTTTTTATGGGTCAACAGCACAGGTACTCGCGTCACGAGAAGGAAATTAGCTTCTCTACTCGTGGACATCATTAGGGAAAGTAATCCCGGCGTAGTGGGCAGAGCCCACGACATCAGAAAGTGGGCTGTCTCTCTTAGATTTTTACAAAAAAATTCAATTGATGACATAGCTAACACTAAATTGTGGGCTTCCAATCATACTTTCTTGACGCGATACCTGTCTGGCTCTGGATAAGCCAACACTAGCCTGTGTGGCATTACGGCAGCGGGTCTAGTTAGTCCATGTGCTATTACGATTTAAGTTTAATCTTAAGAGGTAAAAAAGGAGGGGGGGGGGGGGTGTCTTGCACCATTCCCGCAATTGATGGTACCACGCCTGAGCTGGCCATAACGGCGCGATCATCGAGACTAAGCCCCGGTAACCCCTCACTTTGTGAATCACCCTGCACATTAGTACAGAATCTGGAGGAGGAAAAAGATAAATTGAAGTCCACTTGTTCCAATCCTCCAGTAATGCATCTGGTCCCCCCGCCGGGGTTACCCCTCGGCGAGTTAGGAAGAGAGGGAGTCTGTGATTTTCCTCGGATGCGAACAGATCCACTTGTGGACGGTAAGGCTTTGCAATCATCTTGTCGAAGACGGTTTGTTTAATAGCCCATTCTACTAGGTTGCTCCGCCTCCGAGACAGAGCGTCTGCCCAGACGTTCGACACGCCGGGGAGATATGCTGCATGCAGATGAATGCCCAGCGATTCGGCTAGGGCAAAAATCTGTTCTGATAATTTTAGCAACTCTCGAGACCTCACTGAGCCCTGCTTCTGAATACAATGGACTGCAGTTAGGTTGTCCATACGGAACGCTATTGACTTTTCTTGCAAAGACATCCCATGATCTTGTAGGAAAAAGAGAGGAACTAAAAGCTCTTGCTTGTTGATATGACAAAGAGTGTCGTGACTCGTGGGGCCAAGTGACTTGCCCTTGATGGCCTAGATTCGACTGATAACCCCAACCTAGAGCCCCTGAAGCGTCTGTGTCTACCCATACCGTAGGTGGGGGAGAAACCCATGTCATTATTGAATAAAGCATTTCCGGCTTGGCCCAGACCGATAGCAAGCTGTGGATTAATGGAGGAATTGGCCATAATTTCTTCTCCGGCGAGAGAGGAAAAACTTTGTTGCCTTCGAAGATTAATCTCTTTATTTTCAACCGGCCCAACTTCACAGTTAATTGGATCCAGTTGAGAGAGCCGATCAGGGAATCCCACGTTTTCCTGGTTGTATTCAGACTGTGGAGAAAAAGGAACAGTTTCCTGCGAAATCTGTTCCGATTGTCCACACTCTGAGTAAGAGTTAGATTGGTGGTGTCCCAGACCAGCCCTATCCACTGAATATTCCTTGTGGGAACCAGGAGAGACTTAGCCAAGTTCACCTTGAACCCTAGGTTGTGCACATGATTTAATACTTGGTTTACATGGTTGTGACATAACTCCTCTGACTCTGCCACCATAGCCAGTCGTCTAGATACCAAAACACCTGTATGCCCTGGGCTAACAATGGCAAAAGGGCTTGCCGGACTAATTTTGTGAAAATTCTCGGTGCCAGGTTCAACCCGAAAGGCATTCTTTGAAAGACATAAGTCTCTTGCCTGATCCTCAGAGCGAGGAATTTTTGGAACCTTTTGTTTATAGGGACATGCCAATAGGCGTCTTTGAGGTCTACTGAGCACATCCAGCCTTGCGGCGGAAGAGAGAGCCTAATCTGATTGACTGTTAGCATCCTGAAGGGTGAATTTATTATAAATGTGTTCAGACGCGAGAGATCTACCACTGGTCGCATTTGCACACTGTCCCTTTCCGGCACTAAGAAAAGTCTGGAGGTGAATACTGGGCAAGTTGGTTTGACTGAGACAAGGACTTCTTTTGAGATCATTTCTTGGACTAGGGCCTCCACCTCCTGTGATACATTGTTGTATTCCAGCGCCTGACACAGTCGAGGCCGCCAGAGCCACCGCCAGGTGATTCCTTTGCTTACTACCTTCTTGGCCCAAGTTTTCCTGGGCCAGGCTAAGCGGAATGACAGGAACGACCCAATCTGCAGACCGGGCCTGTTTGGTAAAGCAACTCTCGAATCCGGTACACCTAAGCACGGCACTGGGAGATTGAGAGGCTGGGTGGCTTCTGATGGGGCTTACCTTTATATCCTGAGTATTTACCTTGTCTGGGTTTGGGCAGAGTACCTCCCGGCTGAGGAGGGGTTCTGGGGTCACGAAAGGATTGTTTAGCATGCGGCTGGTTAGACTTACCTCCGCTCTTTGGCTTGTGAAAAGGTTTCTTAACAGGGTCCTTCTTAGCTTGGGAGGTAACCTGCTTCCACCCATTTACCAAATTGAAAACTATACTCCAAGTTTCTGCGGTAAGAAGGGAGGCCGTGAGGACCGGCGAAAGAGTTACCCGGCGACCAATGTCATCCGGTAACTTCTTCACTAGGTGCACTCTCAGATCCTGGCGGGCTCGAACCGCTTCCATGATTGCAATTCTGATGTCACCTAAGGTCTGAATAGAGTTTTGCAATAAAAGTCGTCTCGATAAATCAGTGGCCTTCCTAACCTGAGGGTCAGCAATGGCAGAGATGGTTCTGGTAAGTGAGACAGAAATCTGGCGACTAACTAGATACTGAGAGAACTGCCGGTAGGCTTTGTTTCTTAGTTTAAAATCCTCTTCAAGGTGAGCTGCCGGAGGAGTACAAAAGGGTTCATCTAATGAGTTAAGGGCTACTGTGGGTGCCGCCAGGAAGGCAAACAGAGCAGGTGACACCCCATCAGCCTTAGAGACAGGCAACGAAAAATACTGATGCGTTTCCTGTGGAACCTGATGTGAGGACTTAGAAGTGATTGTTGCAGCAAATACCTGAGCCTCTAATTCCCAATCTACCCAGGGACCTACCCCTATCCACCCCATCTGCAGGACTGGTGTATGCGTTTGGTCTAGTACCGGAAGTGTATCCATTTCCGGCGTAAGAGCATTTAAAGCCTTGACATCATTTACGCCATCAGCTTTTGACCAGTCTGCAAAGAGTCGTGCAGAAGAGGCGGAAGGGACTGCCGGGGCAGCAGTATACGCAAAGAAGTCTGGATTATATGAACTGGGGATAGCCTTAATCGATACATCCAGCAACCTTCCTGCCTCATCTTTGGCTCTAAACTTCCTGCTCTTGTTAATCTCAATTTTCCATTCATTAGGGACCGGAAGGTCCCCCGAAATGGTGGGTTGTGCTAATTGTGGGTTCAGAGGCATCGCCTGGACCCAAGAACAGTCAGGGCCATAGAGGAGAGGCATGGGGCCTTTCTTCTGTGGTGCCTATTCTAAGGGGGAGGAGTAATATCTGCAATTACCCTCACATTGGTGGTAGTTAGCGTGGCCGGCACTGTAGTGCCTGGAACCGCGGATACCGCCGCGGTCAGAGAAGGAAGAAAACCTGGAGGTTCTAGAGGTCTTATTAATGAATGACTGGGGGCAACTAACGGTTGACAAGCAGGAGGATCAGAAGAGACAAGGAGGTTATACTGTTGCATAACTCTATGTAATATATCACTGATTTAATCCGAAGTAACACACTTACTGTGAGAGCTCCTCGAAGATTGTGAGCTTTCTTCAGACTCCTCACCTGTAATAGTCTGTTGAGCCGGGGCTAAAGGCACTTCCTCTGGCTCCCTACTTAACTCAGAACTATCCTGCTGTGGCTCCGGTACCTGTTCCGCCGGAGGCCACATTAAATCAGGGACTGATGAAGGTAACATGTCCATACTATCCTCATCCCCTAGTTCCTGGAATCCCCTTATGTTTCAATGAGAAGGTTCTGACTGACGCCAGCACCCTCCTGCCATGGGTGGCTGAGAGTCCTGAATTATTTGAGGGCTGTCAACAGCTTGTGACCCTGACGGAAAACCCCTATATTGTTCAGCCAGGACCCGTATTGGGCCGGCGGACTGGACACTACGTGGCACATAATTTAATTTTGGGATTGCAAAGGTAACATGAGATGGTACACTTAATGATTGTTCACGACTAGGAGTCGAACCCGTGGCCTCTATCCCCACTTCCAAGTCGCCAGAATCGACCTGAGGTGTGTCAGACGCAGGGGTAGAGGGAGGCGGCTGCGGGGTCTCCTTCCGGCTCCCACTACGCGGCGTACCAGCCGATGACTCAGAGTCCTCTTTCCGGCGCTTGAGTGACCGTGAAGACCGGGGGGGGGGGGTAACCTCAGTAAGTTCGTTGTCAGTGCCACTACTGGTACTTACTACCTCTTTGACGAGGGCTTTCGACTTTACTTTAGGCTTAACAGATATACAGGAGGCGAGTTTAGTTAGAGGAGACTTGATAATTAAGTTTTCCCAGAGGGCCTCGTCATCGCAATGAAGCGCCTTATGGGCTGTGTCTTTAGCATAAGAATTAAAGGTAGCTTTTATCTCTTGCAGTGCCGCCAAGCACGATAAGTCTTTCTTTGTGAATAAGGCGTTTTTTAGATCAGAGCAAACAGAACAACGCCGCGATACCCACAAGCCTCTAGAGCGGTCTAAACATTTGACACATTTCAAACATAGTTTATGAGCGAAAATGGGCAACATTGAACACGTAGGAGTAGCGCATAATTCAAACCGAGGCATGATGGAAAAAGGTCCCCCCCCCGCTGGAATCAGCCCCCCAATGCCGCTGGTGCTGCAGTCACTAAGGAGCCGGGGATTCTGAAAATAGAACATTTCCAGGAATCAATGCTCATAAGGATAATCTGCGAGGTGTTAATACATCCTACCTTGAGTCCGCCGGAAAATTAGCAATAGTTCCACAACTACTCTAACCTTCCGCTGGACTCGCTGTGAAAAACCTGGGATTTTTTCGTATAAGCTGATTGAAACTGCTTACCTATGGCAAAAGCCACAGGCCCATTGACCAGTAGTGTATGATTATCTATTACTAAAGCACTAGAGAGATAATGAAACAAGTTTGTATAACGAATCTTAACACTTGTACACTCGACTATGGCGCCACAGGGCGATTGGTCGCGTAACTATTACGGTCAGGGCGAGTTAACTCGGCGGGCTGAGTTCTAAGCTCCCGTAGGAATTTTCACTTCCGCCGGAAGGGATGTGGTTCAGCCATACCACGCCGGGACATTTGGTTGCTCCTTACCCGTTTAGAAGACGGGTAACCTGGGCCCTGCTGCAAGAGGCCGCCGGAGAAAACAACCTAAAATTTTAGAGAGGGGAGACAAAAGCACAGCTCCCTCCTCCAAAACCCACTGTACACAATTATATAAATATATATAAATATAGGGACGTCTCCCAAACCCCCAAAACATGCAAGCACACATGTCCATCACTAGGGGCACACAAAGGCAAAAAATAAATACAGAGAATTCAGAATCCTAAATTACCTGTAGCCTAGACTGGAGACCCCTAACCAGGCTGACCATGAGGTCCGAAGCAACAACACAGCCGACGACGCTCCAAAGACCCAGCCACAGCACACAGACGAGGGGAGGCCCACGATAGGGGCCTAAAAGCAAAATACGAACTCTGGAAGGTGGAGGACGACGTGCAGGCACCCTTAGACCAGAGCATTTGCTAAATAGTATAATAAAATATATGCCACTGCCTCAATATTGAGGTCTGCAGCATAAATTGTAGAATGGTAGCCTCCTAGCTATGTATCAAAAGCTAAAGGCGCAAATACAACATAAAATAACACACGTGGCGCGAAGATCCTGGGATACGTAGGCGCCTGTTACAATAGTACCCTAATTTACACACTTCCTACGGACATACCAATGGGGTAGCCGTTGCTAGCTAATCTGAACCTTGTTATTACAACGCAGGTGTATACAAATGAGCAAGGACTCACTAGAAAGCGCTGGAACGAAGAAAAAGCGGAGCACGGCGAAACCCGTGTTGCTAGTATGGCCGCGGAAGGAGGAAGGACGAGATGGCTGCTAGAGGGCCTGGTGTCGAGGCAGCAAAACTCAAGAAATCCACATATGGAAAGTCATATGATAACAGATATTAAGTTATTTTTTATTTTTTATTTTTTTACGGAGTTTTTTCTGTAGAGTACCCAATCATAATGACGATCACATAAGGGAATTAAGCGTGCACTTATGATGAGTCCTCCATGATCCTTCCGCGCGGTAGATTCAAAATGCTGACGCGGGATGTTGAATGGAGACTATTATACTAATAGGCAATATCATCAATGATGAAGGGGCCACTATTAAATAATATATCCTGTACCAGTATTCATATTTATTCACCAACCCACCAATTAACTTACAAATATACCTAATTAATTAAATCAATGAAACTAATTAATATATTATGTGGTACTCCAAGGACTCGAACCTAGGATACTCACACCGAAATTCCGCGCACTAAGCATTACGCTATCAATGTTTGTTATGGGTAGGGAGATATTTAACCCTTTCAGCAGCAGGACACCTTTTTACCTTTGATTCTGGCAAAAATTAATTGATTTCATGCAGCTTAAGAAGGACCATATTAATAAGAGGGTTTGCTGAGATTGTATTTACCCATTTGAATTGGATAGGTAGCCTACACTACAAAGTACAAACTAAAGAATATCGCCTTATAGCTATGTTTAGACGATTGTCTGCAGTTTCAAAAGGCTCGATCTCCAGCAATGACAACCTTCGAAGTATCTCACTTAACTCTTTTTATTACCACAGAACCTTCTTAGCTGCTCAAAACCGGCTAAATTTAGCTAGAATATAATTAGAAAGGCATCGGCGGTACAGAAGAGGTTAAGGGTAGGTCTTCTTCCTAGACCTCCATCAAGCTTAAAACAAAAAATAAATAAATAAATAAATATATAAATAAAAAATACCCCAAATATCCCCCTTCGAGATAATGTTGTGTAATGCCCCCTCCTTAATGGCAGGCTCGCTTTCGCTCGCCAGGAAAACATTAACACCTAAATGGCAAGAAAGGTCTTAAATTTGACAAATAAACGGGGCAAACATATTTTTAAATACTTGTTACTTACTTACTTACTTCTAACTTGTAGATGTTGCAAAGAGATTCTTCAGAGCAATGGTGTTCCAACACTCCCTCCGAACCCGGCGTCCCTGTGTTGCAGGTCCACTTGGTCCGGTAATAAATTTGTAGCCGCTCTGCAGAATGATGTATATCCCGGTACTGGCGGCTTGTCAGGTACCGTCCTCAGGAAGTCGTCTAGTCGGGCTTTGAAGAATTTTACAGAGCAGCTGGTAAGGTCCCGAATTTTCTGTGGCAGGCAGTTGAAGGTTTTGGGACCATTGTAGGGCAGACTGGACGAGAGGAGAGTCTTGATCCTTGCTGGTGCTTGTGAAGGTGGGATTTTTCTTACACACTTGCGACCAGTCATCTGGTTGAAGTATGCTTCCACCTCGTTGGTGTTGGAAGGGCTGGGTACCAGTTTTTCAATTATCTTCCAAGTGTAGATGGTGGTATATCTCTCTCTATGCCGTTGCTGAGAGTACAGTCCCAGTTTTGTTAGTCTGTCCCAGTAGGAGATTTCTTTCATGCCCTTTATTTGTCTGGTGTATGCTCTCTGTACAGACTCGAGGGCCTGTATGTCCATAGCCATGTGGGGAGACCAAAGTTGGCTGAAATAGTCTAGGATAGGCTGGACAAGACAGTGCCCTCCACAGTGTCATCATGCACTCCTCCTCACAGGAAAAGAAGGTTCTGAGGATCCACCGTGCAATTCTTCTGGCCTTATTGATGGTTTGCTCTATGTGGTGTTTGAAGGTGCAGTCATTACTTAGGTGGACCCCAAGGCATTTTGCGTGTGAGCTTGTGTCGATTGCCTGATTTTCACCTGTGAGCAGAGAGGTGTTTTGGAGGATCTCTTGGTTGGTACCACTTCTGAGCAGCTGGAATTTACCATCGTTGAAGGTCATGTTGTTTTCCTTTGCCCAGTTGTAGACTTTGTTGAGGTCCTCTTGGAGAAGATTGACGTCTTCACTGGTTTTTATACTTTTGCTGATGTTGGTATCGTCAGCAAACGAGGCAAGTGTGGAATGTGCTATTTCTTTGTCTATGTCCCCTATCATGATGAGGAACAGTAGAGGTCCCAAGACAGAGCCTTGGGGGACGCCACTCTCAATACTGTGCTCTGCTGATGTGGTCCCATTTTCTAAAATGGTCTGGGTTCTTCTTGTAAGGAAGTTGTAGATCCACACTCCTATTTTCCCAGATATGCCTAGGCTTCTCAGCTTGTGCAGAAGGATGCCATGGTCGACCTTGTCAAACGCCTTGGCGAAATCGAGGAAGGCGGTGTCGACATTATTGCCCTCTGCTAGGTGGTGAAGTAGTTTATCATGGTGGGCAAGGAGTTGGGACAAGCAGGACCTTCCTTTACGAAACCCGTGTTGGCCAGTGTTGAAGAGATTTCGTTCGTCAAGGAAGGCATACATTTTATTTCTAATAACCTTTTCGAAGATTTTTACAGAGTGCGAGGTTAGGGCAATTGGTCTATAATTTTTTGCCAATCCCTTGGTTCCCCCTTTGTGAATTAGAGCTATTATGGCTTTCCTTGCTTCTACAGGTACTGTACCGGTATCTAATGAGTGGCGCCACAGGAGATAAAAGGGGTGTGCCAGAGCATCTTTGCATTTGATCAGAACATTGGTTGGTATACCATCTGGTCCTGGTGCAGAGTTTGGTTTTAGCTCCTCCATTGCCGTGGTAATGTCCTGTTCTGAGAATTTGATGTCCTGCAGCAAGTTGGTGTTTTCAGGTATTTGTGGTGGGCAGGAGAAGAACGTCCTTTGGTCTTGTATTTTCTTTGATTCTTCTGGTTCACTGAATACTGACTGGTATTGCTCAGCTAGTAGTTTACAAATTTCTTCTGGGTCTTCTTTTATTTCTCCTTCGGGTGTTACTAAGGGTCCAATTGGGCTGCATGACTTTAGAAACCGCTTGGCGTAATTGAAAAAGTAGCTGGGGTTTTGTTTGATGTTTGTGATTGCTTTGTTTTCTTCTTTTACTCGTTGTTGCTCGTGGGAGTTTTGGAGGCTTTTTTCTATTTCCATTACCTGGGGCATAATTGCTTGTTTCTTCCTCTCACTGCTGCTGGTATTGTGCATTTGCTTGTTTAGTTTTGTCCTCTTCCTCATGCGAATTCTTCTATCCCGGGGTATTGTAGTTCTTCGAAGTCCTTGCTTTTTTCTTCGTGGGATGTGACTTTTGTAGATACGAAGTGTTGTTGACGATATGTTTTCCATCATACTGTCTGGATCTTGATTTTGTAGTATTTCGTTCCATTTCACTGCAGCCAAAGAAGATTTCAGTCCCTCCCAATCAGCCTCTTTACTGTTGAAGTTGAGTGCTCTAAATCCTTCTTCGATGGTTTGAGGTTTCTGAGTCTTCTTGCTTGATTTATTTCTAGTCAGAGTGACTGTAATTAGTCTGTGGTCTGAAATATCTGTTTCCTCGGCTCTATACCCATGTATTGTTTCCTGGTTGTTTGTTAAGAGGAGGTCAAGAATGTTGTTTCCTCTGGTTGGTATGGCAATTTCTTGAGTTAGGAAGAGTTGCTCCATGAGGTGTTGTAGTGCTCGAGCCTGGTCTTGGTCCTCTCTACTTCCTCCTCCAATAGTCCCTGCAGGCCATATGATAATGGGAAGATTAAAATCTCCCAAGATCATGAGGTCGTTTAAGGGAGAGGATAGGTCTTCGATGGTAAGCTTCAGTTTTGTGAGGACCTCAATAAAGTTTTGTTTGTTGCAGAGTGGGGGACGGTATATGTTTGCTACAATCATTGCTAGTTTTTTAATGTGCAATATCAGAATCTCTGCTTGACCATTTGAGTAAGATAGTAATGTCTGGGTATTTGATGCCAGATCATTTCTAACGTATGTTGTAGTACCCCCGTGCGACCTATTTTTTCTGTCTGCTCTAAACACTGTAGTTTTGTAGCTGAATTTCAGTGTCGTTGATGTCCTCACAAAGGTGGGATTCTGTGAGAGCAATAAAGGCAAAATCTTCCAGATGGGATAGGTCAGCTAGGAAAGGCACTTTGTTTCTGTTTGATTTTGGGTATAGGCCTTGGATATTTCCCATGAGGAAACATTCTAGTGGCCCTTTACTGCGTTGAGCCAGGGGAACATTGGGGGTGTTGCAGGGGCTTGCAGTTGGGGCTGGTATACTTGTTTCTCCATTTGATTTTGGATCAGGAGTCCCTGACTTTCCACCAGTTTGCTTAAGTTGGCAATTGTGTGTCTCATTTCCAGGACTATCTCTAAAAAATTGTTGTGGCCGGTTTCCCTGGTTGTTTGTTCCGGTTTTTGCTGAGGTCTGGGTGTAGAGTGTTGTGATCCTTGGGAGGCCTGTTGGGGTGGGGAGTTGTCTGTGGGCTCATTTTGTTCCCGCTGCTCACGTCGAGTTCCACGAATATGGGTATAAGTGCAGTCTTTATTGAGGCACATCTGTTTCTGCACTGAGTCTCGGCAGAGGATTGGGTGGTAGTTGCGGCATTCTCTTCCCAGTTAGCAGCCTCGTTTTCCTCTTGCGCCGTGGTTTACCAGTCTTGGGCATTGCTTGGGATGACTAAACTTACAACCTTTGCCACTAAACCCGTGTTTGCAGTTTCCCCTCCTGTGGTTGTTGTTGTTGTTGTTCCCCAAGCTGCCTGGCCGAACAGCCCCAAGGCCCCGAGCAAGGCCATAACCGAGCACCCCCACAGAACCCTCCCTGCCGACCACAATAAAGCCTGGGTGACAGAAGCCACTCCATGGCGGGGAGCTGAGGAGGGTGCGGAAACGCCCGGGAAACCAAAGCCCCACCCAGGGCCCTGTGGCCCTCAGCAATTATGAAGAGAAAGTTTCGGGGCAAAGGAAAAATGTGACACTTTGGCTTCCAATCTTGGTAGATTGGGAGGTCAATCCACGGAAGAGACGCCGTCACTTGAGATCTAGAAAATATTTAAGTAAAAGGAACAGTCAGAGTAAGCTATGGGTATGGCAGAGATTGCTCAGTTCTCACTCTGATAGACCAGCCCATCACCACATGACTAGAACCCAGTCCTCTCAGCATCAGCTAGGAAAGGCCCTAGAAAGCCACCTTTGGCGGGGGGATAGCTCCCATATTTCAACCCCTTTCGGGGTTGGGCACCCGCCCCCCCTCCTGTGGTAGCGACAGACGGGTGGTTTTCTGGTATTGGGGTTAGGGTTTGCGTTGTTGTGTCCTGCTTCTGGGGTAAAGTTGGTTTCTGGTTGGTGTGGTGGAGTGTGGTGTACGCGTGTGTCACACCGAGAGTTTTTGCTGGTAACACTTGGAGAATTTTCCGTTTCAGTGCCCACCATTCGATTGACTAGGCTTAGGTCTAAGTCCTCGGGGGTATCTCCTATTGCTAGGTCTATGGCTCTTTCATGGTCACTATTAGGCCCATCAATGTTTATGACTACACTGCAGTTTAAAGTCTTCGGCATTGTTCACATGGGGTCTAGGCCTATTATTTTCACCTATATTTACTTGATAATTATTTCCGATCATTTGAGAGTCTGCACTACTTTCACTACTGTCCTGTAAGAGGGCTTTCTGTTTCTTCATGCTATTTTCTGCTTCTTCAATCCACTCACTGTCCTGATACTTGGTTTTACAGCATTGTTCACAGTCATATTTTCTGTATGTTTTGGTAAAACACTGTATAATGTACACTGGGAGCTGTGTACAATTGTAATGGAACCAAGCTTTGCACTCATCACACCGGATAGAATATAGCATTTCTTCACTGGAGAAGCAAGCACCACACACATGGTCTTTGTTTACATTGGCAGCCATTTTTGAAAATTGGGGTCCTTGTCTATTATTTTCCTTATTTTCACTATAATTTCACTATTTTCACCAAAGTTTACTGTGTTTATGGGTTCTCCGAGTGTTTATGCACCTTTTGTGATAAAGTTCTGATTGAAGTTTTTTGTTTATCCCCTAAAATATGGGATTATATGTGGAGCAGAATCACACACCTCTTCACAACACAACTCTATGGGTACGGTACCTAATGGACAAATGGAGCGAATATCTTAAAATTTCAAAACAAATGGGGCTAAACATCGGGGAAAGGAGGTCCAGAAAAACACTCCCTTAAGGGGAGGTTTTTAGGGTATTTCCTAGAATGCTAGACTACTCGGCCCACGGGACAGCTCGGCCCAGTAAAAACGAGACAGCTCGGCCCCGTGTTAATTACGAGACAACTCTTAATTAACCTAACCTAACCTAACCTAACCTACACATTATGAATCGAGAGAACTAGCCTATGACATAATTATACAATAAACGAACATTTCGCCCACATTACACACACGCCATAAACGGGAGGCCATGTATGCAGCACCAAATCCTGCAAATCCTGTCCTCTGCGCATGCGTGAGAATATTAGGCCCATTGGCACGATTTTTTTTTTCTTTATACTATTATTATCTTAACCTAACCTAACCTAACCTAACCTAACTTAAATTAACCTAACCGTTGAGCCTAAATAACATAATACAAATATTAGGGAAAAGGACGCGCATACGCAGAGGACAGGATTTGGTGCTGCATACATGGCCTCACCCATAAACCCTCCACTTAGCTCTCCCCATCCTAATCCTGACTGGTCTCGTCAAATTGCCCCATAGCAAAGCATGGGGCCGAGCTGTCTCAAATAATGGGCTGAGTTGTCTCGCCGTCGTGGCCGAGTTGTCCAAAAGTGGGCCGAGCTGTCCGAGCCGAGTTGTCCCATGGGCCGAGTCGTCCAGTTACCTATTTCCTAGACTTCCATTAAGCTTGAAATTACACCCCCTTGACCCCCTTTCAAGATAAATTTGTACATTTTTCGGTAGAAAAATGTCCCGGCCGAAGGCCAGTTCCTCTTAAATTACAGGCTCGCCAGGAAAAAATCGACACCTAAATGGCACGTAAGTGACATAAATGGGGTGAAAGTTCTTAAAATCGCCAAACTAAAGGGGCGAACGTCTTAAAATGTCAAAAGCAATGGGGCTAAACATGAGGAAGAAAGGGGTAAAGAAAAAAAAAACTCAAGTGGAAATCTCCCCGTGTGCGATATGTGACTGCTTCAGGAGAGCATGCATTTGTAAATATATTAGTTAGCCATTTATTGTAGTTTTCTTTGAAGTATACTTTCAGAGAAAACTTATTTCTGCAGTAACAATAATTTATTCAAATAAAAAATGCAACTACATTTCAATTATATATATTTTTTTACAATTCTACAGCTGTTATACGAGATTTATTCAATATACATATACTTTCTAATGACATTTCAATACACTATTATGGTTAAACAGTTTGAGGCCTATCTGAAAGTTCAACATTGACGCACACAAACTATAGCGGCTCGCTTGGTGTAGTGACTAGCGTCTCGGACTTCCACCCAGAAGGCCCGGGTTCGCGCCCACGCTCGGCGCATTAAAGATTTTTCACAAGCACTGAGTCGTTACCATCCCTCATGAGCAAAGGAATGGGGTAGTAGTACAGGACCCCAATGGAAATACGCCTAATCGGCCTTATTGAGCTATCCTTAGCTAGCTTAGCATGCGCTAGCTTTAAGAACTATTATTATTATTATTATTATATATAGTCAGCCCCGCAGCTGCTCCTGATCATTATTGTTTGTCTGGACTCCATCAGAGAAAGACGCTTTTTAGTAAGCTCCCTCAGCGCACACCACAGCGCACTTTTTAGGCTGATATCTTTCGATCAACGTAGCCTATTATAGACTACTTATATTTATTTTCATTAATGATGACTTCTTACGACTACTTGGCGACCGTGAGTGGTGTGGATAAGATAATGCGTACCCGAGATGCGATCATGGATGACACAGAATTTGCGAAAGGGAGAAAGACTTCGGCCTCACTAGTAACTCGCACACATATTGGAAGTTCTTGTTGAAGAAATATATCATCGAGCCTTCAACAGCGGCCTGGTTGAGCCCTATAGTCTTAGTTGCTAAACCTGATGGCACCAAGCGCATGTGTTTGGATTATCGTCAGGTCAATACGAGACTACAGGCCGACATCCAGCCACTGCCCAGGTTAGATGAGTTAGTGGAATTGACTACTGGACACAAGTATTATGCTACGCTGGATCTCAAGGACGCATACTACCAGATTCCCCTTGATGATGAGAGCCGAGATCTGACGACTTTCAGCGATGGAGTAGCGTTATATCGTTTCAAGCGGCTACCTTTTGGGCTCAGTTGTAGCCCGGCCATATTCACACGGCAGATGGGTTCTGTCCTGGCTCCCTTGGCAAAGGAAGGCTGGGTCAGAAACTATCTGGATGATGTGCTGCTATGGGCATCTAGTTTTGATGAGCTCCTGACTCGGCTATCTACTCTTTTCAGTCACTTTGCCAAGATGGGCCTGAAATTGAATCTCACTAAGTGCCAATTTGCACACCCTGAGGTAAAATTTCTGGGCCACCTCATTTCTGAACAAGGGTGTAGACCAGATCCGGAGAACGTCGAAGCGGTGATCAACATGAAGTCCCCCTCGAACGTCAAGGAAATACGGCGATTTTTGGGTATGGCCGGTTTTTACAGGAAGTGCATTCCTCAATTTGCCAAATTTGCAGCTCCCTTAACTGAGTTAACCAAGAAGTATGCCCAGTTTGAATGGTCCTCGGAGTGTGAAGAGGCGTTCCAAAAGCTGAAGACCTTGTTAGTTAGTGCACCTGTTCTAGTGAAGGCGGACATGCACCGCAAGTTCCTTCTGCATACAGATGCTTCTGGTACTCATGTGGGCGCAGCGTTGATGCAACCTCAGTCAGACGGCACCTTGCGGCCCGTAGGGTATTTTAGTAAGAAGTTGAAGCCCGCTGAAACTCGCTACTCCACCACTGATCGTGAAGCTTTAGCCGTAGTATTAGCATGTAGACAGTTTCACCACTACTTGTGGGGAGTCCGTTTCAACCTCATGACGGATCATCAGCCATTGGTGTCAGCCTTTACGAAGAAGACTAAGTCGGCTCGCATGAGTCGGTGGAGTCTAGAGATGAGAGAGTATAGGTTTGACATCAGTTACAAGCCGGGTCCTAAGAATTATGTTGCCGACCAGTTAAGTCGACCCGTGAGAGCAGTGAGGTGGGAACAGGATCAGAAATGGTTAGGTAAGACCAGCACCGAGATGAGGGAGTTGCAGTGTCAGGAGGCCCGATGGAAGGATCTCATAGTTTTCCTCGAAGGTGGGGCCTTACCTAAGCATCGCTATCCTCGAGCCACGCTCGATCAGTTTGTAGTGGACCAAGGAGTTCTTTATTTTGTAGTGGCTAAGTCGGACGGAAGTCTGCATTACCTTCTAGTTGTGCCGAGTGAGCTGAAGAAAGCCGCGTTGAATCTGGCACATGACCAAGAGTCTGGTCATCTGGGTAGATTTAAGAGTATCATGAAGGCCGAGTCGCTGTTTTACTGGCCTAATTTACGTAGTGATGTAAGTACTTATGTTAGGGAGTGTTCGGTCTGTCAGCAGTATAAGGGCACCCAAGGACTCCAGCAGCGCTGGCAGGAATTGCCACCCGTTAAGCAACCTTTGGAGAGTGTCAGTGTTGATCTTACGGATATGACGGCAGGAGCCCAGGGGTATCGTTACATTCTGACAGTAACCGATCACTACAGTAGATTTGTAAGGTTCTATAAGTTAAGGTCCAAGGTCTCGGCGGAGGTCTGTGGGAAGTTCCGAGAGTACTTATGCGATTTTGGGTCGCCTCAGACCCTCCTCTCTGATAATGGTGGAGAGTTTACCTCGCAACAGTTCCGAGATTTATGCACTTCATTTAATATTAAGTTGGGATATGTGACTCCTTATCACCCGCGTGGAAACAGTGTGACCGAACGGATGCATCGGACATTAAAGACGGTCTTAGCAACCTTGTGTAAAGGGCACCCCTTAAGGTGGCCCCAGTATGTAGGCGAGTGTCAGCGCGTTTTGAACTGTGCAGTGCATGTGACGCTAGGGGAACAACCTCATTTTGCGTTCTTTGGTCGTTACGCTCCCAGACAATTAGGTGCAGCGTTACCATCAATAGAAAATGAGGAACGCCAAGAGGCTATGTCCGTCGCGAAAGAGGTCCTGGAACAGACCTCACTGACCATGGCCAGGAAGTTTAGAGACGTGGCTAATCGGAACCGCCGGAATGAAAAGGTCAATGTGGACGACATGGTATGGATCAGGAACGAGAATCCACTACCCGGGACTAGCCAAAAGTTGAACGCAAAGTGGGTGGGTCCCTTTAGAGTCACGGAAGTAGTCCGAGACGGGGCTGCGTATAAGCTAGTAAATCCCTATACGGGTGTGTTTATGAAAAGGGCCGCAGAGAAAGTGAAACCGTTTGTGGGTGAGGAGTATTGGCAGGTAGAGCAAGTTGAAATGCCGGTTGAGGAAGACTATCAACCTGAGATTTTAGCACCCAGAGCCCGTCAGCCGGCCCGGCGTTATATAGAATCTTGTTAGAGTGTACAGTAGAGTCCCTGTTGTGGTCGTCTTGTTGTGTACTCCCCTGTGGCCCCCGCATGGTTAATTAATCTTTCCGGTCAAACCCCCGTGCAGCGAAACTTTAAGAGACGTAGGTGCCTAGGTTATGTAGAACGTCATACAGGTGATTGGGACTAGGGTGGTGGCGTTCCCATCAGGACGTGCTGTTGGCTCTGAGTACCTTTATGGTTGACTGGGGTTATACTCCTTTCGTCCCGAGGCTCAGCCAGCGCACAGAGTGTGAAGGGACTCCCACGATACGGGCGTCCACGCTGCTCTCTAGTCTGGTCTCCTGGGGTTTTCCAAGCAATAAAGGGGTGGAGAGAGGCTGTCTCTACGGGGACAAGATAGTGCCTGGTTGGCACTCTCCTGAAAAGGAGGAACACTTTATAGAGTGGTATAGTGATTTGTTGTTGAAGGAAGGGACGCCCCACAGGCAGAGTACAGTACAGTAATGATGTGTCAGATTCTAAGACGTTGGGTATAGACTGCGAGCTCTGGGCATGGTAAGATGCCAGGCGGATCAGAAATTCTGCTGTAATAAGTTAAGGCTGGATTAATTGGTAACTGTATAATGTTTATGTTGATGAAAGAGTGAATGAGGTAAAAAGTCTTCAAAGAAAAGGTAGAGCTGTGTAACGGGAAGAAATTGTACTTTCCCTTTTGGTATATGTTGTAAGGTTTGACTTAACTGTAAGACTTTTTCCCCTTCATTCACTCTTCCCTATATTTAAGTGAAATGTATCGTTTAAGAAGGGTTAAGTAACCCTTGTCTATGTAAAGAGGGAATTAGCCTAGATCAGGAGGAGAACTAATATTCTCAAATCTATCTAAAATACTTTCAAGCCTAATTTTTCCTTTCACCCCCTTTTGGTATTCCATGTAAAAATCCTTCCTTTTCAAATTTAGAGTAATGCCCCCTTGTGTAAAAAGACCGCCAATTCCTACCCAAGCGACGCCACCCTTTGTGGTCACCCTCCCCCTTTTTGGCGGGATCCCTGGCACTGGCCCTCGGCCCCTCACTGTCGTGACCCCAGGCCTACGAGAGAGACACCTACCTAACCCCCAGTCTCTGTCATCATTCCCCGCTTCTTCTCCGGACTTAGGCTTCCTTTCCCTCCATTCAGAGGTTCGTAATTAAGGTTTATAGTGTCATAAGGTATTGCTTATTCAGTTAAGTAAGTACTAGGTGTGTAATGTAGGAGATATTACTGTGATTGACAAATTCGTGAACTCGAGCCTACCATCGGGTTGGTCGACAGGCACCCCTCACCTACCAAGTGCCTACAACCATTCAAATTCCCCCATTATCATTGTGTTCAGTAAAACTTAGTCTGTGCACCTTTGCTAAGTGTTTTTCTGATATTTTAGACTTTGTTATTCCAAATTAACGTCAAATTAACTTCGTGTGTAATAATTTCAGTCAGAGGGACGCCATTTGATGGCCTTCCAATTCTTGTGTTTTTCCATAATTCCCGACCAAACTTAGGCTAGCCTATTTTGCTAGTTTGTCTTTCACCGTTTTACATAATCCCGAGGTAGTGCGAGAACACCAGTTAAGAGTAGAATTGACGATGAAGTTGATTAAAATGCTTTTGAAGCTTGACCGCCATTTTAGGATTTAGACCATCTCGCATTTCGGAGAGACGACCAGGTTGAGTAAATTACTAATGTAGCAGTTGTATTGTATGTTTAGAACTTGTTCATTACTTTGAGTTTATAAAACCATGCATTTTGGTAAATATGATTGTATTTTAACGTGTAAATCAGGAAAGGACATTCGTTTGAGATCGTGTCCTTGAGTTTTGTTTACCTTTCGTGTCTCCGACGTTCCAAAGTTAGGCCTATTCAGATAAGTATTTATAACTAACGTCTCCTAGGCCTGGTTATTGTTCATTTTAAATGTTTTTACTGGGTTATAGTGTAAAGAGTTACTTGTTATCTTGATTTAGAGGTCCTCATTTCCCAACCCCAGTACTGTCAAATTTCGGACCCCCATTGGGTCGGGTTTATTTCAGATGATTATTTGTTCTTACCTATTGTTACTTAAAGTTAACTTGTGAAAAGGCCGTTTAGGTATGGGTACTTGCTGAATTATTATGGTAGGTTATATGATTTTACATTTTTAATTAGGCTACCTAACTTTCACCTAATTGGAAGTACAGTAGGCTATTATTAATTATTGTGCTTTTTGAGTGTATTATGAGTATTGATTCCTATGATATAATTATGTTTGACATGGTCTAATGAACAGAGTTGCCTTGCAAGGGATGGAACGCTGTAGTGAGATTCTGGGCAGCTGATTTCAGGGGATAAGTTACTAGAGTTACAGTAGAATTAACGTTTAGCTTTGTTTGAGCGGAAGACGTTACAGGCTTGTGACTGGCTCTGTCAGATTTGTGATTGGGATACTTAAAATTAGAACTAGAATTATCGTAGGGCTTCTTTCCACGAAATTTGTTGTTGAGCACGTATGTGTCAGCCATGTCAGCGGCGTCGGCAAGACAATCTACCTTTTTCCCCTTTAAATGATAGGATACAGAAGAATCAATTTTCCATAGGAAATTTTCTAACAGGACCAACTCCTTCAGATCGTTGTAGCTTGTGACTTTCTTACTCTTGACCCAATGATTGAAAGTTTTAGTCATGGTCCTGGCAAATACCTTATGGGTTTCTTCTACTTTCTTCTGTTTTTTACGGAAAGATTGCCTGTAAGCCTCAGGCTGCAATTGATAGGTTTTTAGGATAGCTTCTTTGAGATTGTCATAATCCTGCCTAACTTCTGCTACTTCTGACAAATATGAGGCTCGAGCCTGCCCTGTCAAAACGGTTTGTAACATAAAAGGCCATTGATCTCTTGTCCACTTCATACCTCCAGCAACTTCCTCAAACAAAACAAAGAAATCCTGCACATTATCCTCAGTGAAAGGTGGAATGACACTAGTCATAGTTAATCCCAGAGGGGGAGCAATTAAGGAAGCATTTGTATCGGCATTTAGTTGAGCCATACGATATTGATATTCACATTGTTCGGTCGTTGCGCTGGCTTTTATTCTGGCTTCTTCGGTAATTATTCTGGCTAGTTCTATATTTAGTCTGGCTTGTTCGGTCTTTGCTCTGCTTTGTTCTAGTTCGAATAATTGATCAACGGTAAAACCAGGTGGTAATTGTTCATCAAGTTGGCTAGGTTTACTCGGGATCCCACCAACTGCTCCGTCACCCTCCTCGCCTTCTACAGGGAACAGGTGGGTTTTTATGGTCTGAGCCACCTCTACTTTAGACATGTTTGAGACAGTTAACTGGAGATGTGAGGCAAGCACTTTCAGTTCGGATTTTGACAGACGGTCAATATCAGGGGTTGTGGGTTCTGATTCTATGAAAACTCGAGCATCTTCGTCATTAATTAGATGAGGCATGATTAATATTTGATTTTTAAGTAGTGAAACGGTAATGAAACTGAGTGAAACTGTATGAAACGAATCCTGGCAAGGTCGCCACTCTTCTGTTACGTATCTTGATCCTCAAGTGGTTAACTTGATGAATCTAGATAGCACAGAGATATATATTAAGGTATCAGTCAGCTGAAGGCAAAACAAAAGTAAAATCTAATAAAATTATTTCCTGTTGTTGCTTCCTTTCCTTTTGGATCTTAGGACTTGGTATCCTTTATTGACTGATACTCTTTCTAATTAAAGTCATGTAGTATTTATAAAGAATTATTATTTAACCGAAGCTTAGTAGGCTATGGTTATGAACCGAATAAGTTATATCTAAAGAAGGACTATTAATTCTATAAAGTCTTGAAAGATAAATATTGAGGTAAGAATATTTCTGTCTCTTACCCTTTTTGAAATGAATAGCTAGTTTTCTTATATGTCCTTTTATTTATATTTAATGTAATTATTCTTGGTTCTTGTCTTACGTTAATAGTATTATATTATTATTATCATCAGGATTAATATCAAAGTCACATAAAAAGTTAGATATATATTTAATAATTAGTTAAATGTATTTCTTAACCACGTAACATTGAGGTTTGATTTATGAGTAAATTAAGTTACAGGATCGCTTCATAGATTCGATTCAGGTCTCACTCAAATAATATGAAAAGCAAAAATAATATTTTGAAGCTAAAAGAATTTTCTTCAGCTTAGGAAATCACTAGAAGTAACATTAACCCGTACAGCCCCAGCGACGCGTCTGACGCGTCGGCGATGTATGTAACGCACAGCCCCAGAGACGCGCCTGACGCGTCACCCTAATTGCGCCGACCGTAACCTCAGGTGTAGCCACTCAAGAGGGCTCAGATTTGTATGGGAACTGTGTACGTATCCCACGCAACCGTGCCGATGGTTGAAAACTCTCAAAGTCCACGTGCGTGCGCGCGAGCGCTCAATAACCTGTTTTTTTGGGATAATTGCCTTCAATTTTTTACTCTTGTAAAACCCATTTTCGAGGGCTCTGTAGGACCATTTTTTAAGCTTTTTGAGCAGTTTTTCGTGGTTTTTCCTTCATTCCTAACCCATTCGCTATTGTTTCTGGAATAAAACCATTTTTTGAAAACCGGCCGGGTTCTGGTGCGCAAACATTACAAAACTAGCCGGGGCTCCACGGGTTAAAACAGCCATGTTAGTCTAAGGCGATATTACTAATAAGAGACAATAGTATCACCGTACTAAGCACCGTTAAGCAATGTAAGCTTAATTAAAAGAAAATGAAAGAACTCGTAGGTATTAATATAAAACAATAGTATTACTTTCATCATAACCCAATTACTTAAAGAGTTGCTTTAGTCCACAAGTCAGTCAACTAAAATAGTTAAGTACATAATAGTAGCGTTAACGTTAATTCCCAATCAAATAGTTAAGTACATAATAGTAGCGTTAACGTTAATTCCCAATCAAATAGTTAAGTACATAATAGTAGCGTTCAACGTTAATTCCCAATCAAATAGTTAAGTACATAATAGTAGCGTTCAACATTAATTCCCAATCAAATAGTTAAGTACATAATAGTAGCGTTCAACGTTAATTCCCAATCAAATAGTTAAGTACATAATAGTAGCGTTCAACGTTAATTCCCAATCACATATCTCACTAACCAACATAACGTAAGTGTTTACACCGAACACACTTAACACACACTTATATAATCTGACTGACAGTCACAATCCCATTATAATACTTCACCCCGTGTTCCTCCAGCTGCAAGTTCACCTTCCCCAACTCCAAATGAGACTGATTTGAATACCCACTACTCGGGTCTTATATACTAAACAATGATGGTGTAGGAACGAATCAGGAGGCGGCGGGTAGTGCGTGCCCCAATCACAGCTCCTCGAGTTGCGTAGCAGGTGCGTGGTCCAATGGAGGCTCCTGGCGTCGATCATACGTCATAGCGTCGGGTCATCGAAGTAGTTTGCAGGGTCCCCTATGACGCACGCAGGTGTGAAGGCTTGTTTGCTGGTATGCGGACAAGCTGGTTTCCTACTCGCTAGTTCGCTCACTGGTCTGCTTCGCCGCCTGGGTAGTTTGGCACTCCTTCAACTCTAATTCTAACTCTTAAATTAACATACAGGGCTCCGTATGTCAGAATATACTTAACCCGGGAACGGCGAGAACACTCTTAAGAGGTTTTGGTGGGCGAAGGCGAGAACACTCTTAACCTCTCCGCTGCGTACCACCTATAGTATACAGCCACCCCTGTGCGGAGGTATTTAGACTGTTTCCTCCACTCAAATCGTCATCGTACCATAAATATCATTAATACTTATCCATATGCGCCTATTTTACGTTGATTATCAAGGTATTAACCTGTTACAGCAATAAAACAAGTGGAAACAGCGTTTGGATGGTCAAAATCGGCATATTAGATCGGGAGTTACATAACTTAAGGCTGAGGCAGCCTGCCAGCCAGCCAGCCGTCACGACGGCTGGAGCGACACAGCCGTGTAGTTCCCTCTCTTTCTCTCTTTCACTCGCTGTGTAGCACATACAAGCACAGCTTGCTTATGAATCGCTATTGATAGCACGAAAATATATCGACGAAATAAGGGAAAAAGAGAGAATAGGTGGTAATTGAAAGGGGGGGGGGGGGGGGGAAGGAGGGGATGTGGAGGAGTGATATTTGGCATGGCCAAGGGGCAATAAAAAATAAAATAAAAAGTAAATATATAAATTGATACTGGGCTGGTTTAAATGTTTTTGTTTTAGGCCTTGGATTATATAAGGCTTCCCGCAGCGCAGCGGTAGGCCTTATATAAGTCTTGCCGCACTTGCTGGGTTAAGAGGTAAGGCCTAAAAAAAAAAAAATTAAAAGGCCCCAGTAGCACTTAACGGCTAACGCTCAACGAGCGGGTGGTGATGTATATTTCACTGTGCCGCTCAGCGTTTTTTTTTACCATAAATGGGGTTGTTCCGTGCTCATTTTCATGCATAAACAAGACCCAGAGCGTAATACAAGTATGTATCCCTGAAAGGGCATAAATTGAGTTTTCCAATGACACCCGAACCATCCTTCTACGATCACTGGTTGTCTTGCAACGATCGTGCAACCGAAGGGCAAAATCGCTAAAATACGGTAATTTCTTTATATAATTACGTATGTAGCGAGGGAGTGAGTGTGGATGTAAGTGGAGTACATCTCAGTTGGTCCACGGCGGCCGTGGCGAGCGGTCATGAGGTAACCCATGCTCCTCCCGTCACTCGTCTCTCTCTCAGAGCCAATATTGCGCCAAAATTGCACTCGGACTTAAGTCGGGCCCCGTCACATAGTCCAAATTTTTCGATACGGACTTAAGTCGGACCCCGATAGACAAAGGTTAACAAGTGAAATGGTGATTAACCCGGCAACGGAGAGAAAGCTCATAAGAAGTTTTACTGGGCGAGGGCGGCAAAGCTCTTAAGAGGGAAGGCCTAAAAAAACATTTTAAACGGCCCCAGTAGCACTAAACAATTGTTTTTTTTTCCCTATACCTCATATCACTCTTCCACATCCCCTCCTTCCCTCCTTTCTCCTCCCCCTTCAATTATCACCTATTTTCCCTGTTATTCCCTAATTCGTTGGTATATATTTGTGCTAACATTAGCAAAATGTGTGGAGGATGTGCTTATGTGCCTAGCGGGTGTGTTACACAAGCGAGTGTGTGGATGAGTAAGCTCAGTCAGGCTTGAGGCCTCGTGAAGGGAGGGATTGCCTCAATTTGCTCCATAATTCATGAATGGGCTGCTCCATGTATATTCGCGATTTTGACCAGAAAAATGATATTTCCACTTGGTTTATTGTTGTTACAGGTTACTATCTTCATAGTGAAGGTAAAATAGGCGCATATGAATAAGGAATAACGATATTTATCGTAAAATTACGATTATAGGCCTGAATGGAGCCAATATGCTCGCCCAGAGGCATCGAGTTCAATACCCCCTGCTCGCCGTTTATAGGTTAAGTGAGATAATTCCCCTCCATATGTGTCAATGTCCCCTCCTTCAATTATCACCTATTTTCCCTGTTATTCCCATATTTATTGGTATATTTTTGTGTCAACATCTCCAAGCCGGTTCTATGGTGTGGTCATGTGACTAGGGAGTGTGTTGCGTAAGGGAGAGTGTGGGTGAGTGTGGGTGAGTGAGTGAGTGAGTCAGGCTTCAGGCCTCGCAAGGGCAGGGTTTGCCTAGCTCTGCTCCACATTTCATGAATGGACCGGTCGGCAATAATTCACGATTTTTACCATCCAAACACTATTCCCACTTGTTTTATTGTTGTTACATGTTACTATCTTCATATTAAACGTAAAATAGGCGCATATGAATAAGTAATAACGATATTTATCGTAAAATGACTATTCTAGGTGGGGAATGGGGCATAATATCGTCACCTGGCGGTAGGGTGTCCATTACACACAGCTCGCCTTTAAGGGGTTAATCCCTTCAGTATACATCAATATCAGACCATTTTCCTCAGCTCTGAAATCAATGGTGCAAAGTGTCTCAATTGACTACTTGCGATTTTCTGGCTCTAAGGAAGTTGGAGCTGTAAACATTACTATTAAGCAGAAATGCAATAATAATGTAGGTTTCTGATGGATAAAAAGTATGGTGAATTGGGATTTATGTATTTATATAATTATGTACAATTGTATTTTAGCTGGTAATCCTGCTTAATATCGATGTATGCAGCTCCAACTTCCTTATAGAACGAAACTCGCAATTGGGCAATTAACCTGAACGCGGCGAGCCTAACGTCCTGCTGGGCGAAGGTATTGTGGGTAAATCCCGACGGATTTCGTCATTTTACGATAAATATAGTTATTACTTATTCATATGCGCCTATTTTACGTTTAATATGAAGATATTAACATGTAACAGCAATAAAACAAGTGGGAATAGTATTTGGGGGGTGAAAAAGACAAATTATTGCCGACCGTCCAGTCATGAGGTGAGAGGTGCCCGAGACCTACACCCTCCCCTTTCGAGGCCTGAAGCCAGATTGATGTCTCGCTAGTGCTGTCTCTCTTTTGCCACGATCTCTATATACGTCCCAGATGACCTTGAAACCGGGTGCGAGATATTGCCGTGGAAAATAAACCGATAAACAAGGGAATAAGAGGAAAAATAGGTGATAATTGAAGGAGGGGAAGGGGGGGGGAGTGGGGTTTGACACATGTGGAGGAGTGATAGAAGGTATGTAGGGGCATTATCTCAATCACAGATTCCTTCGTTTTGAGTGCCAGTGGGATGTTTTGAAAGGCTTTTTTTAGGCCTTGGCTCATATGAGGACGCTCGCCCTCGTAGGGTTCAGACTCATTTGAGGACGCTCGCCGTTCTTGGGTTAACTCTCTGTCTTCCAAAAATTCCTTTTTAACACTTACGCTGCGGGCATAATTACGCCATATTAAGGCTCATTTAGGCACTCCTAATGGATTAGGCAAGTGTCTGAATTAAATAAAATTTATTCAGCCAAAAACTAGAAGAAAATAGCTTCAAAATGAGCTTCGTAGCTCACCGGGTTCACCCGCAGCGCTACCATAGACATGATCAAATGAGCAATTATCGCTAATGTCGCGCTACATTTGCCTTTGGCAGCACTGTATATCTCGCGAGACTCTGACTTGGAGCCTTCAGTACCGCGGCCGCCTGGCTGGGGGAAGGACGTGTGGCCTGTCGCGCTCCCGCTCCCTCGCGCTCGATTCTACAGGCTTTAAGAGGCTTTAAAAGCCTGTAAATTGCTGTAAATTGCCATGGTGTTCGTGAAAGTCTCCTGCAGGCAATGGGTCGATGTCGGCTCTCAATAGACGATGTTTACATCGTCTATTGAGAGCCGACATCAAAGGAAGTGAATTGCAATTTTATCCTGAAAAAAGTTACTTGAACCCTGATCTTTTTCAGTACTGTACTTCAGTGTGGGCCCGAAATAAATAGAAAAGGCATGATATGCTTAGAAACCGAGTTGCATTAAGCGATCTGCCATATAAAAACATTAAATTTCCTAGTCTTTGTATTAAGTGATCTGCCATATAAAAACACTCAATTTCTTAGTCTTGATTAAATATGTGATTGACAATACCTGCCCACATGGCTAAAGGTTGGCATACATGCCCAGTTAAGTCTGTCAAGTCTCAGTCACATACAGGTCAGTTTGAGCGTGTATGTGGGTGGTTTACCCATTTGGGCAAGTATCGCTAGCTTGCACAAACCGTCGAACCATCACACATGCGCTCAAATTAGCTTCAAATTGATCAGTGCAATGATGGACCTGCCATATCAAACTGAACATGTGGCGGCCTTAACCTAAGACGTGCGCATGGGGGGTATGAGACACCACACTCCTGTGCGCACATATTTGAGCTGTTCCCATCACTAACATCGTTATTTTACCATAAATAGCATTAATACTTATCCATATGCGCCTATTATAGGTTGATTATAAAGGTATTAACCTGTTACAACAATTAAACAAGTGGAAACTGTTTGGATGGCCAAATCGGCGATACAGGCCGGGAGTTACATAATGTATGGCTGAGGCAACCTCCCTGCCCTCCTCCCCTCCCCTTGTCTGGAGAGACACTGTTACGCAATAGTCTCTCTCTCGCTCTTTCCCACGCTTGGTAACAGTGATGACAACGCCCTGCTACCAACTCGCTAATGTTAGCACGAAAATAGACCACAGAATAAGGGAATAACAGGGAAAATAGGTGATAACTGAAGGAGGGGAGGAAAGTGGGGAAGGGGGGGAGGTGGAGGAGTGATATTTGGCATGGCCCAGGGGCAAAAAATTTTTTTTTTTTTTTTTTTTGTGTGTTTTAAATGGATTTTTTTTTTCCCTGACTCTTAAGAGTCTTCCCACAGTCCGCCGGGGGAACTCTTAAGAGTCTCCCCGCAGTTCCCGGGTACCTGCTTTGTTTCTCTCCTTTTTCTTTTTCTCTGGCTTGTATCCATTCGGCCCCATTCAGCCTACTGTTTTAAGACGTTTATCTCCATCCAGGTGTCGATTTCTTCCTGGCGAGCGATAGCGAGCCAACACTGTATGGAGAAATCCGGCTTCAACGGAGATATTTTTCTATCGAAAAATTTACAAATTTAGCCTGCTGTCAAAAACATATTTAAACATATGCTGGCTCGCTACCACTTGCCAGGAAATAATCGACACCTACTGTAGATGAGAATAAACGTCTTAAAACAGTAGGCTGAATGGGGCCGAATGGGTACAACCTAGAGAGAGGGAGTGAGAGAAAAAAAACGAGGTGGGCCCCTTTAAGATCACAGCCGTGTGTTTTTACATAACTTAACGACTCCGGGGTTTGCATTAGCGAACTAGTAATAGGTCATATAAAAGAAATAAACAACCCTCTTACTCTGCCATCAGACAAGGTTAATAATAATAATAATAATAATAATTAAAGTTGCAAGCAACGTTGTCCGGGGTTCGACGGTTTTGCAAGCAGAGTATTGTGTTGGATACAAATGCTGTGTCACAGATATCAAAAGATCATTTAAATTATCGGGCATGGAGAAACTACAGAAGGAGCAGATTGTGCAAACAAACAAGAGTGAGAGAGGGAGAGATTGGCTGTAAAAGGGATCTGCCTCTATCCGTTTAGTAACAGAGTTGTAGATATGTGGAATAGGCTACCGAGTGCTATAATGGGATCAAGAACAATAGAGCTTCAACTTGAAATTAGATAGAACGAGATGGGTTGGGTGTGAAAGGGATCTGCCATGTGTAGGTCAATCGGCTCTGGAGACTCCCGTTTTCTTACTTTTTTTATTTTCTCATTTGTGAAGGAGAGAGAGGGAGTATGGTGAGAATAGGATGTCGTAAACGTAAGGAAGATAGCGATAAATATGAGAGAGAGAGAGAGAGAGCGCGGGATGGGTTGGTGTGAAAGGGATCTGACATGTGTGGGCCAATCGGCTCTCTGCAGACTCCGGTTTTCTTATATTCTCATTTGTGAAAGAGAGAGACTAGGATGTCATAAATGTAAGGAAGGCAGAGATAAATGAGAGAGAGTTTTTATGAGATGGGTTGGGTGTGAAAAGGATCTGTCTTGTGTGGGCCAATTGGCTCTCTACAGACACCCATTTTCTTATGTTCCTATTTCTTACAATTGTGTTTTGGTTGCAGGTATATGATAACATGGGTGTATAGTAAGGTGTGTAAATAACAGGTAAAGTTTATGAGATGGGTTGAGTGTGAAAGGGACCTGCCTTATGTGGGCCACTTGGCTCTCTGCAGACTCCCATTTTCATCTTGGTTGCATGTGTAAGGGATCTGCCTCATTTGTACCGGTGTGCAAACAAACAAGAGCTAGAGAGAAAGAGATTGGCTGTGTAAGGGATCTGCCTCTATTCGCTTGGTAAAAGAGTTGTAGATATGTGGAATAGGCTACCAAGTGCTATAGTGGGATCAATAACAATAGAGCTTCAACATAAAATTTGATAAGACGAGATGGATTGGGTGTGAAAGGGATCTGCCGTGTGTGGGCCAATCGGCTCTCTGCAGACTCCCATTTTCATCTTGGTAGCATGTGTAAGGATCTGCCTCCTGTGTACCAGTGTGCAAATAAGAGAGAGAGATTGGCTGTGTAAGGGATCTGCCTCTCTCGTAACAGAGTCGTAGATATGTGAAATAGGCTACCTAGTGCTATAGTGGGATCAAGAACAATAGAGAATTTCAAGATAAAATAAGATAGTCATATGGACAAAATGGGTTGGATGTGAAAGGGATCTGCCTTTTGTGGGCCACTTGTCTCTCTGCAGATTCCCATGTTCATCTTGTAAGGGATCTGCCTCATTTGTACCGGAGTGCAAACAAACGAGCGACAGAGAGAGACTGGGTGTGTAAGGGATCTGCCTCTATTTGTTTAATAACAGAGTTGTAGATATGTGGAATAGGCTACCAAGTCCTATAGCCAATCGGCTCTCTGCAGACTCCTGTTTACTTATGTTCTCATTTGTGAGAGAGAGAGGGAGGCTCCCTATTTCCTGTTCTCATGCACTAGTACAGTATGTCGAAATCGTAAGGAAGACAGCGATAAATAAGAGAGAGAGAGAGATAACTAATGCGTAGCCTATAGCAACACTCAAACAAGCACACACATAGCTACACAAGACCAACACACAAGCCTCTCTAGCGACGAACTGTCATAGACACTCCCCCCATACCCATTCCATCACTTCGTATGTACGATATTATTTCCGTCTTTTTTACTGTGTATGGATTAAGTTATTGGTGTTCACTCTTGACATGTGTCCTGCTACTTCTGTATGCATACATAATAACATGAAAGTGATCAATACGTGCATATGAAGCTATGTATCTCGTATATCTGGGTTCTCTTCCCTTCCATCGGTCCACCTCTTATACCTCCCTCCCTCCTCCCTATCCCATATGTGTAAACATTATATTTTAGCTTTCCGAAGATAAATACGTACTTCCGATAAATATCTAGCCTTGTATTTAAATCATGAATCCTGTTTAATGTCATTATTTAATAGAAATACGTGTAAGGGTTACATTTATACACAGGATAAGATAAGCAAATACAAACCTCAGAGCATAATCATTGGCGATGAGAAGGTGGTTGTAGGCAGTGTTGCCAGTTGTAGCGCTACATATTATCGCTAGATGTAGGGCTATATTTACTTCAGTTTAGCAGCTATTTTTTCATATCTAGAGACATTTACTCGGGATAATTTGAAAAATTCAGACATTCTAGTCATATTACATTGTAAAATTTGCAAAACAAACAAACCAAAACTCTTTAGAAATTGCAGCATTATTCTAACATTGTTTGACTATGTAGCAACATGCTAGCGACTTTTGAGAAAGGATCTAGCGGTATTTTGTGGAGACATACTGGGAGGGTGGGAGGGAGGTGGTGGTTGCAGAGTTACCAGTTGTAAAGCTACATATTACCGCTAAATGTAGAGCTATTTACTTCAATCTAGCAGCCATTTCTTTTATATCTAGAGACATTTACTTGGGATAATTTGAAAATTTCAGACATTCTAGTCATACTACATTGTAAACTTTGCAAAACAAACAAACCAAAACTCTTTAGAAATTGCAGCATTATCCTAACATTGTTTGGCTATGTAGCAACATGCTAGCGACTTTTCAGAAAGGATCTAGCGGTATTTCGTGGTGACACTTTAGGAGGGTTAAATTACGAGTCACACGGGCAATTGCCAAAACTTTAAAGGTCCATATCATTGTTATTAAACTAAGCATTTGGCAAAGGGAGGAATTGTTAAAAACCTTAGCTAATGCTCTGTCATTCACCAAAAATAAATTTGAATTATCATTATTATTTGGTAGGGTAAGTATGTATAGGTAGGTTGGCTAAATAATTGCTGGAATTCGTAGGGACTCGAACTGTTTTGAGAGAGTTAAATAAAAAATAAATTATAGATCTGAATAATAAAGAGATTATGTTATTAAGCAAAACTGGGGGATGCGTGGAAGCCTATAGACTGTAGACGGTAAACTTTGTGTGGGTAGCGAATTCGGTTTTAAAGTAATTTAAGAATAGACAGTTTTCAATGCTGCGGCCAAACTATTCCACCCATTTATATTTTTTTGGTATCAAAACGTTCGGAATCGCGAGCCTCACCCAACTACGCAAGCATGGCTTTGATCATCGGCGTAGTTTTTAAGATGTGGAATTTTAAGTGGAATTCGAGTTTTTTTCAAGATTGCCGGAAAAAACCCACGTGCAAAAGCAAAACCTTCTCTATAAAATTTGAGGAGCATTAGTAGGGGAGTGCGTATGCCAAAGCCCAGTCGTTTCCTGTGAGTGGGAGAGACGGTATTTTGGCGTCAAGTTTTTCGGGAAATCGGCTGCCACGGACATGTTTGGCCGCCATGCCGGATGTTTAGCATATCAAAAGTTGCCCAATACAAAAACGCACCTTTTGTGAAAGTTTGATCCCGATCCAAAAAGCGGTTCTGGAGTTATTGCGTCGAAACCGGCGTGTAAGAAGAATTTGGATGAAATTCCAGGTTTAATGATTACAATAGGGGTTCCCCGTAGGGGACGAACCCCTAATAATAATAATAATAATAGTAATGATAATATTAATAATAATAATAAAAATAGACAGAAGTAACACTAAAAACGATAAAAGTTCCTCTATTCCATGAAATTAACCCCTTGTGTACCGGCGACGTTTTTTACATTTTATTTAGATATATTTAGACGATGTTATGAAGCTTAACCCTATCTGGTGCAACGTCTCGGGGGCTATTATGGTATTTTGTTTAATTATTATTGAGGGTTTTAATTGTTTTAGACATTTTCGAACAATGTGTATTTAGTTAACCCCTAGACTTGGAAAAACGCCTCTCCAGACCCCCTTCAAACTAAAAAAACGTTCCCCAGACCCCCTTCAAGCTAAATAAGTACATTTTTGGGTAGAAAAATGTCCCGGCCAAAGGCCGATTTCTCCCAAATTGCAGGCTCGCTTTCGCTCGCCCAGGAAAAATCAACATCTTATTGGGTTGATGCATCATATAATCGCCAAACTAATGAGGTGAAACGTCTTAAAATATCCAAGCTAATGGAGTAAATCAGGGCAGCTCCAAATTGGCCCGCCCTGCACCTAATAGTGTTAAGGCAGGACGTCTACCAATGAAAATGCTACAGACTATCTTAACCCTTTCAAGCTCCAATACGCGTATTTATTAGTGGCCCCTCCATCATTGACGAACATGCCTATTACATAAGGCATCCTCTTCAAACACTAATCCGCCGTAGTTTGAATCTACCGCGCAGAGCATCTAAAAACTGAGGAGCCTTCATCATGAGCGCACGCGACCTCACTCATGGCTTCAGTCATTATGAATTGGGTTCTCACTACGAAAAAACTTCGTAAAAAATAAAAAGAAAAAGAAAATAAGAATAACTATCTAATAAGCTTTCCATCATATCGTGGATGTACTTGTGTGGATCTCTGACCAGACGCTGATTCAGGCGTCATTCTTCCTTTTCTGCTCTGCGCTCAGCCTGCCCGGACGTGTCTCCCCACGCTCCGCTGGTTCCGCATTTGCTGCATCCCTAGTGAGTTTTTTCTCATTTGTTTACTCCAGGATGTATCGAGTAAGGTTAGGATATGCGTAGCAGGAGTGTCCTGGGCTGGTTGCCTGCAGTGCAGTGTATTTTGAGTCGTGTGTTTGGGGCATCTATTTCGGATGTACCCTCGTGGTCCTGTTGTGGACTTGTGATCGTTTCACAGTTGAGTTAGCTTGTGATGCAGGCGGCTTTCATTACGCGTTAATTATTGCTGCCTTTTATCTTTCTGATGAGGTAAGCTTTGCTTTCTGACGTTCCCAGCGTATTTTTCTTAACTTAGTGAAGTTTTTTCTGGGTCCCGAGTCAGTCTTCCCTTTGCCGGAAGTTTTTGCTACAGTGGTGTGTTGGCGGTGGTTCCTGTTGTTATATTTCCAGTGTTTTGTGTATATTTCAACATTTCTTATGCCGTCTACTTAGGCCTAGCCAGCCGCTCGTAGCTTTGCCACATGTACAAGTGTTATTGTTTATTTTTATAAATATGCCCTACTGTGTCATGTGTATCCGGGTTTTAGTTGTGTATTGGCTAATTCCTCGGACTATGTTTGTTTCCTGGTTTAGTTGTGTATTGGCTAATTCCACGGATTATTGTGTGGACTTAGGCTAGTCGTGCGTGGCTTTCCTTCGTGTCCGTTGTTCGTTCAGGTGGTGTCTGAACGGGGTGGGTTTCCTTCCGGCGGGTTTTTTCTCGGTTTCACCATGAAAAAAACCCGGCCGAGAGCTGTGTTGGGCCACACGTGGTTTCAACACAGGCTTGTGACCCCGGCGATGAGGTGTCTGTGGCTCTCCAGGACTGCGTCTCCTGTGTTGGTGCCTGTTTTCAGGCTCCCTTTGATTCCCGGCGGAATGGCTGTACCCATCAAAAAACATTGTTCATGCGAACATATGTTATGAAGTTTTTCTACCCGGTTTTACAAACCACAAGAAAAAACCTAGCTGTTGTTAAGGGCTTTCCTCCCCGGCGATCTTTTACAAAGAAGTGGGGACAGGAACTTATGGGGTTAACGTTTTGACATCTCACCCGGCGGGTGTACCTTGGTAGGGTGGGATGAACAACTAAGTCATTCAGTTAGTTAACCGATCCATTTTTTAGTGATACGTTATGTATCGCCGCCTTTACACTTACGGCGATTGAAGGTTCAATTGGGGGTTAACATCGTTTTTACACTCGGCGGGTGCTCCTGGGTGGAGGTAATAAGGAATTTACAATTCAATTTCGATTTAACCACTTATTTTAGGGATACGTATAGGTATCGCCGCCTTCATACTTACGGCGATCTTTTTGTGACAATTCGTTAGAAATCAGATCTCGTATCAGCCTGCCCTGTGTTATTCTACTAAAATATTTCAAGGGCCGGCGTCTTTATGGGGGGTTGTTTTTGTTCCAAAATTGAATCTGGAGACAGTCACCACCAGAAAGACTATTAACGCCATGCTGGACCGTTATATTATGTCAGAGGGTATTCTTCACTTTCTTAAAAAGATATGTTTAGATATTCTGAGCCCCGCCGCGTAGCGATCTGTGATCGTTGTGTCATTACATCTCGTTACCCGGTGGGTTATTAACACTTGTGTGCGAACATGTTGGGTTAACCTTATGAGCATTAATTCCTGGAAATTTTATTTTTTCCAGAGCTGGGCTCCGGCGGACCAATACAGACCCGGCGGTAGTTTTCCCCACCAGTCTCTGTCATGGCGACCTTGGCCCCAGTCTTTGCTTTATGCACTACCCCTACCTGTGCCGGTATCCCTATTTTTGCGCATACTCTTTGCATAAAGTGTGTTAAATGTCTAGACCGTTCAAGGGGTCTGTGGGTCATGCGTAATTGTTCTTTTTGCTCCCAATTAGCTGTCAAGGTCCTATGCGACAATGATAAGACCGCGGCGGTCGCGTTAAGAGAAGTGAGGCAACAGATGTCAGCATACACTACGATTGTTGCTCATAAGTCACTTCAATGTGACAACGTCCCTCTTTGGGATAGATTGCTTTTTGAACACCCTCCCCCTAAACGTTCCTCTCGAGTCACTTGTCATAAGCCGGCGGAGACTGGTCAGGGTTCTGTGTCTTCTGCTGCTACTCCGAAACGTCCAAGAGAGCCTACACCCCCGGCGTCCGCCTCCTCGTCTCGGGCGAGATCTCGGTCTAGGTCACCTCTCAGACGCCAGTCATCTAGTCTTGCCTCTTCACCATCGAGTAAGAAGAGTAGGACGGAAAGTTCCACCAGTGGTCACGGCGATGATTCCTCCAAATCAAAGAGTAGTTCACGGTCACACCGTAGCCATAAATCTTCCAAAAAGGATTCCCATAAACGAAAGACCTCCCTACATTCACCAGCTTCTAGTGCCTCTCATCGTACCTCTACCCCAGACAGAGTTTGTGTTAGGTCTCAAGGGTCCAGTGCGGTGCCTGTCCCTAAAGAGGATTTACCCATTATTTTAACCCTGGAATTGGAGAGTTCAGGGGGATCAGTGATTGAGAATGTTTCAGACTCCCAAGAGAGTGTAGGCCAGGGCCTCGGTGTTTGGCGATTTGCTCAGCCAGGGTCTGACCACCCACTTCCGACTCAAACGAGTCACACAGTAGCTGACGTCCACAGGGACGCGGCGATCCCATCCTCTATTCCTGACTTATCTTGGCAGCAAGGTACCCCAGCTTCGGCGGGGTCTTCTCAGGAGGATCAGGAGGAGAAAGACGAGGTTTCAATAATTTCGGAGATGGAAGGGCAAGAGTCAGGTTCAGGCTTAGACGCCGCGCAGGATATTAATGATTCACCAGTAAGTTCATCATCAACTCAATTTGTCACTGCGCAGGAAATTGATGGGCTACTTAGTCATGCTTTATCTAAATTTTTTGGCCAACAACAGGAAACTCCCACAGTGGACTTGGGGGCTCCCACGACAAGTTCTACGGTACGGCCTCTAATGGCTTCTATTGCTTTATCTAAGATCCCTAACCCCCCCACTCTGTCACCATCAGTGGTTACTAGGCCTGCTACGGCGGCATTGACCACTTCGAATGTAAGGGTTATAACGGATGTCAATCCACCCCCTCTAGACAAGGCGCCTCTCAGAAAGGTAGCTATGCCCTTGCTTTATGGACCAGACGAGTCATGGGTCCTTTTGACCCCCACTAAACCAGAGCTCGCCCAACCTACCTTGTCAGGGGAACTCCCAGTACCGCGTGAGTGGGTCATCCAGGGCAATAAATCAAAGAAATTAAGGGCCTTGGATATTTTGGTGAATGTACTAGATGTTAACATAAAGGCTATACCTAGTTATTATCACCAAGACTATTTTGTGTATGCTACTAAGCCAGCTTTACCCCCTGCCTCAGCTTCAAAATTGTTTTCAGACTGGTCTAAGCTGGATGGGTTTAATGACATTAAGACTCTGTCAGCTCTCACTCCTGAACTTGATTTACAAACCGTCACAGACGAAGCAGCTAATCCAGTCTTGAAGGTGGGGCAGTTGGGTCCAGGACCTTGGGTAGATTGGGAGATAGAGGCTCAAAACTTTGCAACCACATTTACTTCCAAATCTTCCCACCAGATCTCTCAAGATACTCATTCGTGGTTCTCCATGCCGGTATGTTCTGCCGGCGGAGTCCTGTCAGCTTTGTTTTCTTTCCTAGCTGCCCCTAAGATTAATCTTTGTGAGCTAAAAGACCCTTTCACTACCCCTACCCCAACTCACCTAGACCGAGAATTTAGGCTAAGGGGGAAAGCTTTTCGCCTGTTCTCTCAGTACATAGTGTCTCAACAGGTAGCTAAGTCTTTACTTCGGTCCACTCAGGCAATCGCAGACGCGGATGCCAGAAGATCGGTTGAATTATCCCGGCGACTGCTACTCCAGTCGTCAATCCAATCTCTGGGTGACATACGCACCGCCTTGCTTGAGGCGGTACGAGCAAGACAAGATCTCAGAATGTCTTTAGTTCGCAAGCTGCCTGATCGCATTGCGAATCAGGTGGTCATGTCACCAGTGCTTACTCCCTCGTTAATGTCCCCTGAAGTGTGGCGAACGGTATTCAATATGGCGCAGGCCTTTAAACAAAGTCCCACCCCTTCTAAGAAACCTGCCTTTAACTTCCCCAAACCCAGGCCAACCGCTAAAGCTCAGCCAGGGGGATCTAAGCCCTTTCTTCCGCCACTCGTCCTCCCACTCCCCCCAAGGTCAGTACAGGCATAGACAGAGTAAGTTTTCAGGTCAGAGAGGACGCGGCCATATTAAGCCAGGTCAGGGCCAGTCTTCGGCCAACACCAGCCAGCCGGCGAAGCGTCCAGCACCACCAACCCCACCATAAAAAAACTAAAGTCTCTCTCACTCCCGGTGCCAACCTTAAGGCCGGAGGACCCGAGGGTAGTACAGCCGGCGAACCCTTGTCTGCTAACTGGGTCGTTCCGAACGTGTCACCAAGCATGGCCATTAAACACTTGGGCACGGATGGTGGCACGCAAAGGCATCACTTGGCAGTGGCTCCGGCGACCTCGCTTACGTCAGCCGACAACGGCGAATTTTGTTTCTTTAGAGGTGGAGTCACTGGTCCAGGAAATGATTGCCAAGAATGTCATCACCCTGTATTCACGTCCAAACTATTTTTGGTTCCCAAAAGGGACAGTGTTCAGATGAGACCGGTCGTAGACCTGTCTTATCTGAACCTTCACATTCACAACGAGTCTTTCAGAATGTTAACAGTACACCAAATCAGGCTAACACTTCCGCCGGGAGGTTGGATGTGTTCACTAGACCTGACAGACGCCTATTGGCACGTATCGGTCAACAAAAGATTTCAAAGGTTTTTGGCCTTACGGATCAGGCACCAAAATTTTGTTTTTCAAAGGATGCCGTTCGGTTTGAACCTAGCACCTCGATTATTCACGAAATTAGTCCGGCAAGCCCTGATGCCATTGTTAAAACAAGGGATCAGAGTGTTGTGGTACCTAGACGACTGGCTGGTGGTGGCAGAGACACAACAATTATGCATCAAACATGTCAACATAATTTTAAATCATGTCAAAACTCTAGGGTTCAAGGTAAATCTGGTAAAGTCAAACCTTGTTCCCTCACGAGTAATTCAGTGGATAGGGCTGGTCTGGGACACGGCCGCTCTCACTCTGAGTCAGAGTGTGGACAATCGCAACAGGTTTCGCAGGAAACTGTTCATGTTTCTTCACAGTCTGACTACGACGCGGAGGATCTGGGAGTCTCTGGTCGGCTCTCTCAACTGGATTCAACTAACTGTCATGTTGGGCCGGTTGAAAGTAAAACGCTTAATATTGGAAGGCAACAAATATTTCCCACTCTTACCGGCGGGAAAATTATGGCCCATCCCGAAATTAATCCACACCTTACTAGCGGTCTGGGCAAAGAGGGAAACGTTGCACTCAATAATGTCATGGACCTCTCCTCCACCAACGGTATGGGTAGACACGGATGCGTCAGGCACAATAGGGTGGGGATTTCAGTCAAATCAGGGGCACCAGGGTCAGGGGCTTTGGTCCCACTTAGAAATCTCTCACATCAATGTCAAAGAATTACTAGTCCCCTTGTATTTCCTTCAGGCTCACGGCCCTGCGTTACGGGGCAAGTCGGTGGCCTTCAGAATGGACAATCTGAACGCAGTTCACTGTATTCAGAAACAAGGATCAACGAGGTCAAGGAGGTTGCTAAACGTGTCGGAAGAGATTTTTACTCTAGCCAACAGACTAGACATTTATCTTCACGCATCTTATCTCCCAGGCGTAGCGAACGTCTGGGCAGACGCTCTGTCCCAGAGACAGAGCACGACAGTAGAATGGGAGCTCAAGCAACCCATTTTCAACCTAATGATTGCAGAGCTCTCCCATCCACAAGTGGATCTGTTTGCGTCCGAGGAGACTCACAAACTCCCTCTATACCTCACCCGCCGGACGAAAACGCCAGCAGGGGGGCCAGACGCCCTAGTGACAGACTGGAACAGATGGAGCTCCATCTATCTGTTTCCGCCGCCAGATGCGTCACTAATGTGCCACGTAGTGAACAAACTACGAGATTATCGAGGCTTAGTCTCACTAATCGCGCCCCTGTGGCCGGCGCAGTTGTGGTACCAGCAATTGAAAACGTGGTGCCCGCACCCGGTGTCGCTCCCGGTCGGGTATTTCCACTTAGACACGATTGGCAACCTAGCGACCTCGCTGACTTTTGCATTATGGACATTCAGGAGGCCAAGTGGCTAGCACCATACGGTAGAGATGTGACCAATAAATTATTAAATCAATATACTCAGTCTACGAAACGACAGTATCACTCACATTGGCAAGCCTTTACTTCTTGGATCATCAGAACAGAACAGACTGTGCCATAATAATAATAATAATATTTATTCAGTTAGCAATTTACAGAGTTGGTACCACATAGTTTGTTACAAATATGACATGTACCAGCCTTGCATAATTCCAACTAAGGATAGCCCAATAAGGCCGTTAGGCGTATTTCCATTGGGGTCCTTGTGGGATTAGGTTAGCTGGGGAAAAATGGGGAGGATAAAGAAATGGATACTTTAGAAAAAGTATTTCTAGGGGGTTATTTTAAGATACCTTACATCCTATAGTAAATATCAGTAATCCATAATCAGTAATCATTTCAGTTTGGTTTGTCTATCTCTTATGTCGCATTTAGTAGTAGACATAAGCTTGGTGCTCCCTTCTCGCAGCTGTCCGGTTCAGGTGTTCCTTCAGGCTACGTCTGAAGGAATACAGTGTTCTCTTTTCACGGACTGACTGGGGTAGGTCGTTCCAGTCTTTGATGGCGGTGAAGAAGAATGTTTGCTTACCCTGTCCTTGGATTCTCGGGACCTTAAAATTAAACATCCTGTTTCTTGTATTATGTCCACTCCTCTCATTTGCTTTAACAAAATCATTCTTTAGGTACTCTGGAGCTCTGTCATAGAAAATTTTGAAGGCATTAGTGAGCCTGATTTGTTTGGCCCTGTCAGCGACATTGAGCATACCTAGTGACTGAAGTTGTTCCTGGCCAACATGTGATCTGGGTCCTAGGTTCAGCATGAACCTAACCATTTTATTTTGAGTGACCTGAAGTTTGTGCTATGCTGATTTAGATGATGCAGAGTACCAGGATGACACAGAATAGTCAAAATGACATTGAACAAGCGCTTGGCAGAGGGTCTTTTTGGTCGCCGCGGGCAAGCATCCCACCTGTCTATACAGGTATTTTATACGTGCTCTACACTTACTCAGGATAGATTCCAAAATTGTTTCACCTGACAAACTCGCGTCCAGTTTTAGTCCGAGATATTTAACTTGTGACACTGTTGTTATAGGAATATCATTACAGTTGACCGAGAAGCCCACAATGTCTTTCAGTTTGCGTTTTGTTCCACATAAGATGGCTTCCGTCTTGCCCAGGTGAAGAGATAGTCTATTGTCCACTAGCCATTCACTACATGATTCTAGTTCTTTGGAAAGTGAAGCGGCAATACTTATTGGGTCTTTTCCTGAAACCAGGAGCACGCTGTCGTCTGCATACAGTAATAATTTACATGAGACGCTCAGTTCCATGTCGTTCACATAACAGAGAAAGAGTAAGGGACCAAGGATGCTTCCCTGCGGGACCCCACAGTTAATTGGCATAGGATCAGATATATTATCATCAATTTTGACTCTTTGGGTTCTACCACTAAGATAAGATTTAAACCAGTTCACAGATCCTATGCCCATTGCTTGTAGTTTATTACATAGGATATCATGGTCTACTGTGTCAAACGCTTTTTGTAGATCAAGAAGAACCATACCGGTGTAGTTACCTTTAGACATTTCTTTACGAATGTGATCCGTTAAGTGGATGAGACAGGAGTCTGTCGAGTACATGCATCTGAAACCTGATTGAAACTTATAGAATAGATCATTTTGTTTGAGGTAGTGTTCAATTTGGGTGTATACCGCTCTTTCAAGGATTTTAGATACAATACATAATATGCTAACTGGTCTGTAGTTACCAACTTCTAGTTTATTTCCTTTCTTGAATAGAGGGGTTACAATAGCTTCCTTCAGTTCAGCAGGTACAGTGTTGGTGTTAATTGACAAGTTGATGATGTGAGTTAGGGGGCCTGCTATACCAATGGCTCCATCTCGTAGAAATTTGGCAGGAATTTTGTCTGGTCCTGTGCTTTTATGTACATTTAGGTTAGACAGCTCGTCAAAAGTGTATTTTGGTGTAACATTTTGCAATCCAAATGTGTTTGGGTGTATGTCTTTATCTCTGTAGAAATTTCGAAAGGTGGCCGTTGTTGTCGTGTATTTATTGAGAGGTTGAGGTAGGTTTTGTGCAAGTGTGTTTGCTATGGAGGTGAAGAAGGAGTTGAAGTAGGTTGAAATTTGTCGTTTATCGTGGCAAATCTGATCATTAATGGTGAGAGCAATATTAGTGTTAGACGAATCCCTTGTCTTGTTGCTGTAGCCTGTTGTTTTTAGGTGCCTCCATAGTTTCTTTGGGTTATTCTGATATTCCTCTGCCTTATTGTGAAAATAATTAGTTTTCGCTGATTTTATTTTCCTACTTAGTTTATTCCTGGCCCTGTTGAACTCATGTTTCAGACCTTGATCCTGTCTATGTTTCGCTAGCCTTTTTAACAGATTGTCTCTGTGTTCCAGATGGTGTAGTATGTCATTGTTGATCCATGGGTCTGACCTTGCTTTAATTCGTATGTCTTTCAGAGGAGCTATTTCGTCTAGAATGTTTGTGATGATGGTTCTGAAGCCAACCCATGCGTCATTAACGTTTGTACTTCCAAACACTGGAGACCAGTCTGTATTCCATAAAATGTCCAGAAATGTTTCTTTATTGTAGTTTCTGAGTGACCTTGTTTTGATAATCTTGTGTTTCTCTAGGGTAATTTTTGTGGTTTTTCGTGTGCAATATGTGACGCTAACCTAACCTAACCTAACCTAACCTAACCTAACCTAACCTAACCTAACCTAACCTAACCTAACCTAACCTAACCTAACCTAACCTAACCTAACCTAACCTAACCTGAAGTGATCACTTATCCCAGTCTGTATAACCCCTGATTGGGATATTTTGTCCTCTCTGTTACAGTTTATGTGGTCTATTATTGTGGCAGTGTTCTCAGAGATACGTGTGGGGGTTGTGATGAGTTGTTTGTGATTGTGCATTGTCAGTATATGCCTATATTCTCGTACAAGCCTATCATTTCGTTGTTTGTAACACAGGTTAAAATCCCCTAGTATGATGGATTCATTCCGAGGGTCTAGCGATTACAACGTTCGTTCAAATTTGGTCAAGAATTGTGTGTCGTCTGGTGGCCTATAGCATACCCCAATTGTGATGGGTCTTGTCCTCGGCAGGTGTAGATCGATCCACAGAGCTTCGTGATTTTCTACATGGAGGTCGGTCCTGGTTGTGTGTGTGAGGTTGTTTTTTACATACAGACATACTCCTCCCCCATGCCTATTGCGATCATTCCTAACCATATTGAAACCTTGAATGTTTATTTCACCATCGTTTATACTTGAATCCAGCCAGGTTTCTGTGATTGCAATTATTGAAGCTTTGGCCTTATTAGCTAACAAGTTTAATTCTGACAATTTATGGTACATTGATCTGGCGTTAATGTGGATAAGATGGAGCCCTTTGTTGGTGAACACTCTGTATTCATCTTTGATTTTGAATGTGTCCTGGCTGGATTCTGAGTTGTTAATACTAATTGGTTCATTTACATTAATATTCGGTAATGAATGCAAGGCACATATGTTGCATAGGAATTCCCATTCTTCACTGTTGGTCTTCTTAGAGATGCACTTCATGTGAGCTACAGTTTTACACTTAACACAGTTTATGATCCTTTGTTTTCTTGTTATGAGTGATTCACATATTTCACAAATTATTTTAGGACCCTTAATAGCTATTTCCCTACATTTATCGCATTCCACTTCTTTTCTGCTAGTAATGTAAGTACATCGATCGTGTACTGTTTCATTACAACTACTACATTGTGACGTTGTACTCCTTTTGTTGAATCCAATATCGCACACTATACATATTTTCCTGTTACTGTTCATCGTACGTCTGGCGGTGTGGTGATCAGCTGTGCGCCGTGAGCGGCTGATGGTGTGTGAGCGCGTGAGATGAGGACAGGTTGTGGCTCTCCCTTGCCCCCCTCCCACCCCTACCTGTATTTGTTGTTTTATGTCCTTGTTCTTGGCTGTTGTTGCTGTTACTTCATTGTCGATGTGTTTGCTAGAGCTTCCTGTTTGTTTGGGTGTTCTGGTTGCATGTTGTGTTACTTGGGTCACCGATATCTGTGGTAGTGCTGATACAGTTGAGGGTAATGTTGAGTAGGTAGAATGTTGGCACTGTGCTGGCGGTTGCCATGCGGTCTTGGTTGTGAGTTGGAGCGTGACGGGAGACTTGGGTGCCTGCTGGCCCAGTTTGTTATAACGAATTTTACTGCTAGGGACTGTTGAAATGTCGGTGTCTGCCTTACTTGTTTGGTGGTGAGGTTTCTTCAACGTTGAACTAGGGCCGGGGTTGGTCTCTACATCTCCGCAGCTAATTAGAGTGTAGCACAATAGGTGTTGTAGCGAGGTTGTGCCAGAGTATTTGCCCAGTCGCGGCGTCTTCCCGATATATGAAATAGACCAGGCAGGAATGGTGACAGAAATTTCACTCGTGTGTGATTTCTGTGTGACGAGGTCCCTCAATACTTGTTTAGTGTTGACCTGGTACACTACCGGTCCCCTCTGCACCTGTATATCAGCACAGCCCCTCTGGATGTTGAGAAGGATGATACATAGAGAGAGGGCTACGCCCGCACCCTTCATCCCTCCCGCCATTGCCGTTGTAGCTTTAGTGTTCAATTATTTAAATTATCTGTTTGAGCAGAAACATTTATCTGTGGTAACGTTAAAAAATCACTTAACTGCGATTAGAGTGCCCTTTTTAGACCTTACAGGTCTCTCCATACCGGTGGCGGAGGAAACAGGTTTTATGAGAGCTTGTTTTAAACTCCGCCCACCTCCCCGTCAGCTCATGCCCACTTGGTCTCTGGACAAAGCTTTGTCTTTACTTCACTCTCGTCTGTACCAAAATACTGCAGACTTTGCATTACTCTTAAAAAAGGCTGTTTTCCTTTTGGCTTTGGCCACCGGGAACAGAGTGTCTGAGCTGGCGGCGATGAGTAACACACCTAATTGCCTTAGGTTTGGTAGACTTAATGAATGTATTTACATTGCACCTTCCCCAGGATTTGTAGCCAAGAATGAGCATAGTGCACACGTGTTTTCTGAGTTCACGGTGCCGGCGTTAAAAAGGGGAAAGGTGCATCATAATCTTTGTCCAGTGCAAGCTCTAACCAAATATTTGAGAGTAGCTCCTCTCAACCCCCAAGGTGCTTTATGGGTAGCAAGTACGGGTAAACGCTTACTGAAACGGCGATTAGCCTCTCTTCTGGTCGAAGTCATTAAAGAGAGTAATCCCGGCGTGGTGGGTCGGGCCCACAATTTACGCAAATGGGCAGCCTCTTTATGTTTCCTGAACAATTTTTCAGTAGAAGATATTGCGTCCACTCAGTTGTGGGCGTCTAATCATACGTTTTTGTCTAGATACTTGTCAGTTGCTCTAGATAAACCTTCCTTACCATGTATAGCTTTAAGGCAGAGGGTCTAGGTGGCCCTGCAGTCACTTTTGTTTACTTTCAAGGGAAAGGGGGGGGGGGGGGGGTGCAGTCAGTTGACATAGGACACCCTAGACCCCGCCGAAGTGTGAGAGCTGTGATACAATTTATGGTTAATGTGATATGAAAATTTCTCAGCGAGAAATTGTGCTAAGTACAAATGTTAGTACAAAACAACGGGGTTGTTATAGTAGTTTTAGCTGCGAAAGCAATTTAATATTAAAACAGTGAAGATCCTTTGCAATTTATCTCCACGATTATTTTGGGGTTTATTATGTGCACATATAAACTGATAACTTGTTATTTTTGTCACCACTCGTTGAGTGGGGTGCCTTTGTAACTACAGATCTGTTTACAGAATCTTCAGGGTTACCTATTTTTTGTCAGGCAGGCTTCTTTGAAGCACGCACCTGCCTGAACCCCCTTTTCTTGTATATTTCCGGCCTACGCCGTATTAAATATATTTTTCAAAAGTAAGAATACTATGTGGTTGTTTTTATTATCTGCTTTTCTAGAGTTATGATATGATTACGAATGTCCCCCTCCAGTCTTAGAAATCAGGCATGTTCGTCAATGATGGAGGGGCCACTAATAAATTATAGGTTTGACTCCTGTAAGGAGATAAAGAAAACCTAATATTTAGTAGTGGCCCCGTAATCATTGACGACTGGGGCCCTCCCGACCGTCCCCTTCCCATTCGTTGATGTATTGAGGATTTCGGTTTACTTGATATGTCAGTGAAGGAAGAATGACGCCTGAATCAGCGTCTGGTCAGAGATCCACACAAGTACATCCACGATATGATGGAAAGCTTATTAGATAGTTATTCTTATTTTCTTTTTGTTTTTATTTTTTACGAAGTTTTTTCGTAGTGAGAACCCAATTCATAATGACTGAAGCCATGAGTGAGGTCGCGTGCGCTCATGATGAAGGCTCCTCAGTTTTTAGATGCTCTGCGCGGTAGATTCAAACTACGGCGGATTAGTGTTTGAAGAGGATGCCTTATGTAATAGGCATGTTCGTCAATGATTACGGGGCCACTACTAAATATTAGGTTTTCTTTATCTCCTTACAGGAGTCAAACCTATATTCTGTTCTGTTTCTGGCTACTATTAGACGAATTTATTCAGATTAGTAACGGTATATGGAAGTTAAAGGGTTGATTGAGATAATATTTATCCTTTTAATACCCACATATACTTCCTAAGCTGCATAAAATTGTCTAATGATAGCCAAGATAAACAGCTAAAATGCGTCAGAGCTTCAAAGGGTTAATTAATCCTTTTAGCTACCACATACCCTTCCCAAGCTTCCATCAAATCGTTTAACCCCTTCTGTACCGGCGACTTGCCTTTAACTCTATTCTGGCTAATATTAGACGATTTTATCCAGTTTCAAAAGGGTCTCCAGCTATTAAAAGGCTTCGTACTATCTCACTTAACCATTTTTACTATCACAGATCCTTCTTAAGAGGAATGGCATAAGAAAATGTGAGAGAGAGAGAGAGAGTGTTTACATTTCATTACTCATTGTTGTTCAGCGGGGCTCACAGGCCGGGTTACCAAATCGAGTCCCCTAGCTAGTAAATAAATGCCGAAAATCACTAGAATAATGAATGCCACAATCTCTACAGTATTGCTCTAAAATGGATCAAATTCAAATAACTATAATAATATGGTACAATCTGTACAGTATCGCTCTAAAATGAATCAAATCACTAGAATAATATGGTACAATCTCTACAGTGTCGCTCTAACATGGATCAAATCACTAGAATAATATGGTACAATCTCTACAGTATCGCTCTAACATGGATCAAATCACTAGAATAATATGGTACAATCTCTACAGTATCGCTCTACAATGGATCAAATCACTAGAATAATATGGTACAATCTCTACAGAAAGACAAAGACAAAGAGGGCAAGACCATACAGTAAAAGAGAAAATGTGTGAATATAATGCATCCAGTTTGAACATTACTCAATCTTTCGAAAACAAATTGAAAAAGTGAAACTGTTCAGTATATCACTCCTACAAACTTTTTTTCCCAGACATGATTTTCGCATATTTTCTCTATTAAGCCAAATACATTCAAGCAAATAACATCTAAGCATGGCACAGACCCTATTGCAAAACCTCTTGATTCTCGCTCCACCAAGCTGCGGCATTTGCAAGAATTCTATCCCGTCTTTTCCTATGAAAACGGATCCTTTGAGTCGCTGTCATATTACTTGGATAGGGCGTAGCATCTGGATGCAAACTTAAATACTGGTTTACTATATCTTGACTAATCTTTTCGCTCGCAACTCGATTTTTTGCTGTCCTCGTGTTCTTGTTCCTTTGGTTACGCGCAAATGGGGCGGGCTCCACCACTGGTTCATTGCAAAGTGGGGTGGGTTCCTCCACTGGTTCATCACACAGTGGGGCGAGCTGCCCCACCGGTTCATTGCAAAGTGGGGTGGGTTCCTCCACTGGTTCATCACACAGTGGGGTGGGCTGCTCCACCGGTTCATTGCAAAGTGGGGTGGGTTCCTCCACTGGTTCATCACACAGTGGGGCGTGCTGCTCCACGGATTCATCACACAGCGAGACAGGCTCCGACATATCATTGTGATGCCCCTTGATTCTCGCTCCACCAAGCTGCGGCATTTACAAGAATTCTATCCCGTCTTTTCCTATTAAAACGGGTCCTTTGAGTCGCTGTCATATTACTTGGATAGGGCGTAGCATCTGGATGCAAACTTAAATACTGATTTACTATATCTTGACTAATGTTTTCGCTCGCAACTCTATTTTTTGCTGTCCTCGTGTTCTGTTTCCTTTGGTTACGCGAAAATGGGGTGGGCTCCACCACTGGTTCATTGCAAAGTGGGGTGGGTTCCTCCACTGGTTCATCACACAGTGGGGCGAGCTGCTCCACCAGTTCATTGCAAAGTGGGGTGGGTTCCTCCACTGGTTCATCACACAGTGGGGCGGGCTGCTCCACCGGTTCATTGCAAAGTGGGGTGGGCTCCTCCACTGGTTCATCACACAGTGGGGCGGGCTGCTCCACCGGTTCATTGCAAAGTTGGGTGGGTTCCTCCACTGGTTCATCACACAGTGGTGCGGGCTGCTCCACCGGTTCATTGCAAAGTGGGGTGGGTTCCTCCACTGGTTCATCACACAGCGGGGCGGGCTGCTCCACCAGTTCATTGCAAAGTGGGGTGGGCTCCTCCACTGGTTCATCACACAGTGGGGAGGGCTGCTCCACCGGTTCATTGCAAAGTGGGGTGAGTTCCTCCACTGGTTCATCACACAGTGGGGCGAGCTGCTCCACCGGTTCATTGCAAAGTGGGGTGGGTTCCTCCACTGGTTCATCACACAGTGGGGCGAGCTGCTCCACCGGTTCATTGCAAAGTGGGGTGAGTTCCTCCACTGGTTCATCACACAGTGGGGCGAGCTGCTCCACCGGTTCATTACAAAGTGGGGTGGGTTCCTCCACTGGTTCATCACACAGTGGGGCGAGCTGCTCCACCGGTTCATTGCAAAGTGGGGTGGGTTCCTCTACTGGTTCATCACACAGTGGGGCGGGCTGCTCCACCGGTTCATCGCAAAGTGGGGTGGGTTCCTCCACTGGTTCATCACACAGTGGGGCGTGCTGCTCCACCGGTTCATCGCAAAGTGGGGTGGGTTCCTCCACTGGTTCATCGCACAGTGGGGCGGGCTGCTCCACCGGTTCATCGCAAAGTGGGGTGGGTTCCTCCACTGGTTCATCGCACAGTGGGGCGAGCTGCTCCACCGGTTCATCGCAAAGTGGGGTGGGTTCCTCCACTGGTTCATCACACAGTGGGGCGAGCTCCTCCACCGGTTCATTGCAGAGTGGGGTGGGTTCCTCCACTGGTACATCACACAGTGGGGCGTGCTGCTCCACCGGTTCATTGCAAAGTGGGGTGGGTTCCTCCACTGGTTCATCACACAGTGGGGTGTGCTGCTCCACCAGTTCATTGCAAAGTGGGGTGGGTTCCTCCACTGGTTCATCACACAGTGGGGTGGGCTGCTCCACCTGTTCATCACTCAGCGTGACAGGCTCCGATAAATCATTGTGATGGACGGTATAATATTTAATGAAAAAACGATCAACAGGATCCACGATGTTTTGTTTTATATCTAGGGACAGGGTAGTATTCTCTCACCTTACTTATTCAATGTATATATGGATGAATTAAGTGATAAATTGAATAAAGAGCAGATTGGATGTTATGGTGGGAATAAAATCATCAACCATCTCATGTATGCTGATGATCTGGTCATTATTGCACCGTCTTCTGCGGGTCTGAGCAAACTTCTTGATATATGTGAATCTTTTGGTAGTAAACATTGTGTTAAATTCAACCCACTGAAAAGTGCTGTTCTTATATTTAGATCAAAATTACTGTATAAAAGTAAACTGCCAAATTTCTCACTCAATAATCAAATTATTCAAGAAGTAAACAAAATAAAATACCTGGGACACATTATCTCAAACGATTGCTCAGATGATGCAGATATCGGCCGTCAGCGCAGACAGCTATATTTATGTGGTAACACCATCTTGAGAAAATTCCACATGTGTAATTGGGAAACTAAAGTCACTTTGTTCCGGACATATTGTTCCTCTATGTACACGGCCCATTTGTGGTGGAAGTATAAGAGAGCCACCATAAATGGTCTGTGTACATCCTATCATAATATACTCAAGATGTTCATTGGTCTCTCTAAATATGAAAGCACTAGTATGGTGTGCACACTGTTGGATGTGCAGTGCTGTCGGGCTGTCATCAGGAGACTGGTGTACAGCTTTTCGCAGCGACTGCAATCCTCCAGTAACACGCTGATTGTAGCTCTTTGGTCTAGTGATCATATCTATGAATCCCGTATTATATCTCACTGGCAGAAGCTGCTGCACACATAGTATGTACTGTAATGTAATATATAGGTCTAATTGAACTATGAGCAATGATCTGTGCAATAGGTGTTAACCAACATTGAGCAATAGCCTTAGTTAGCCTATCTGTGTTATATTGTGACAAAATGTGATATGTGCTCTATTCTGTAAATAGGCCTACTGTATTTTTTATTTTATTGTGTCTTTATTAATATATCTTTGTGTATAATTATTATCTGTGCTCTGACGAGAAGTGTATGTGATATGGACCACTAGGTCGTACTGTATTTATACTGTATCTATCTTATGTGTCTGGAATAAAGAATTATTATTATTATTATTATCTACCGTATGTTTTTGGAGAGTTTTCTGCCCCAATTTCCACTTCAATTGTATTTTTTCAAAACCATTTTCAAATTTCACTATTACCCCTGAATCAAATTTATAACTAGCCCCCAGCCTAGGCAGAAGCTGCCAATTGCAGCTGTTAAGTACAATTCTGCTTTGTGTTTTGAAGGCTTTTCGACTATACCACTTTTTACATTTATTTTCAAGTTTAATTTTGAGTGATTCAGGTAATTTTACCAACTTTGCTGATGGCGGGGGGTAATACTCAATGGCATTAATTATTATACTTTTCATACCCTCAGACAAATGTGGTTTTTGGTCATTCGAGATCATATTTAAATTATTTACAAGTATGTTTATGGATAATTAATGAACAGAACTTGTCAATAGTACACAATTACGATTAAATAATATACTTATGATAATTTGTAAACAAATTTATCGCACACGTCTAACAAATCACCGACGAAAAAACAAAACACGTTGATCAACGACCTTGCAGAACAATACTAATACACCCCCTTCCTTGAGCGCTCCAGTCTACTAAAATATCCACATAGAATTATGTTATTATATTGCTTCATATCAATTAACTTTTGATCTTTATTTCACATTATAAATTTTGTGTCAGTGAAAAAATAGACTATTCAATATTGCAACTGTTTCAAATAAATGATACGAGCGAAATTATTGAAAAATATATATGTAATATTCTTGAGTTACCTATATAAATTTCACTTTCTATGAACACGTTATTTAAGAAAATTTTATTTATATGGGTAACTCGTATATTAAACCTAACCAGCTCATAATTGATCAATATATTTCTATTTATTATATGTTTTTATATATTTTATTTGTCAGTAATCTTTTATTATCTTATGTTATTTTAAACGACACTACTGCAGCGTTACGAGAAACATTTATTAGGGAAAATAGGCACCAATAGATTCGCCATATTTTTCTCCATATAGTCCGCATGGAGAATTTTTGTTATCGACAAATTGAAAAAATACCCATTTCACAGACAAATACACCAAAAATCTAAGTAAAAAATGTCAAACAGTGGGGGTGTGGGGGCGGCAGCCCCCACCCATAATACTAGGATAGGTTAGGTAAGGTTGTTACTACAATAAAGAAATATTTCTGGACATTTTATGGAATACAGACTGGTCTCCAGTGTTTGGAAGTACAAACGTTAATGACGCATGGGTTGGCTTCAGAACCATCATCACAAACATTCTAGACGAAATAGCTCCTCTGAAAGACATACGAATTAAAGCAAGGTCATACCCATGGATCAACAATGACATACTACACCATCTGGAACACAGAGACAATCTGTTAAAAAGGCTAGCGAAACATAGACAGGATCAAGGTCTGAAACATGAGTTCAACAGGGCCAGGAATAAACTAAGTAGGAAAATAAAATCAGCGAAAACTAATTATTTTCACAATAAGGCAGAGGAATATCAGAATAACCCAAAGAAACTATGGAGGCACCTAAAAACAACAGGCTACAGCAACAAGACAAGGGATTCGTCTAAAACTAATATTGCTCTCACCATTAATGATCAGGTTTGCCACGATAAACGACAAATTTCAACCTACTTCAACTCCTTCTTCACCTCCATAGCAAACACACTTGCACAGAACCTACCTCAACCTCTCAATAAATACACGACAACAACGGCAACTTTTCGAAATTTCTACAGAGATAAAGACATACACCCGAACACATTTGGATTGCAAAATGTTACACCAAAATACACTTTTGACGAGCTGTCTAACCTAAATGTACATAAAAGCACAGGACCAGACAAAATTCCTGCCAAATTTCTACGAGATGGAGCCATTGGTATAGCAGGCCCCCTAACCCACATCATCAACTTGTCAATTAACACCAACACTGTACCTGCTGAACTGAAGGAAGCTATGGTAACCCCTCTATTCAAGAAAGGAAATAAACTAGAAGTTGGTAACTACAGACCAGTTAGCATATTATGTATTGTATCTAAAATCCTTGAAAGAGCGGTATACACCCAAATTGAACACTACCTCAAACAAAATGATCTATTCTATAAGTTTCAATCAGGTTTCAGATGCATGTACTCGACAGACTCCTGTCTCATCCACTTAACGGATCACATTCGTAAAGAAATGTCTAAAGGTAACTACACCGGTATGGTTCTTCTTGATCTACAAAAAGCGTTTGACACAGTAGACCATGATATCGTATGTAATAAACTACAAGCAATGGGCATAGGGTCTGTGAACTGGTTTAAATCTTATCTTAGTGGTAGAACCCAGAGTCAAAATTGATGATAATATATCTGATCCTATGCCAATTAACTGTGGGGTCCCGCAGGGAAGCATCCTTGGTCCCTTACACTTTCTCTGTTATGTGAACGACATGGAACTGAGCGTCTCCTGTAAATTATTACTGTATGCAGACGACAGCGTGCTTCTGGTTTCAGGAAAAGACCCAATAAGTATTGCCGCTTCACTTTCCAAAGAACTAGAATCATGTAGTGAATGGCTAGTGGACAATAGACTATCTCTTCACCTGGGCAAGACGGAAGCCATCTTATGTGGAACAAAACGCAAACTGAAAGACATTGTGGGCTTCTCGGTCAACTGTAACGATATTCCTATAACAACAGTGTCACAAGTTAAATATCTCGGACTAAAACTGGACGCGAGTTTGTCAGGTGAAACAATTTTGGAATCTATCCTGAGTAAGTGTAGAGCACGTATAAAATACCTGTATAGACAGGTGGGATGCTTGCCCGCGGCGACCAAAAAGACCCTCTGCCAAGCGCTTGTTCAATGTCATTTTGACTATTCTGTGTCATCCTGGTACTCTGCATCATCTAAATCAGCTAATTTTAAGGTCCCGAGAATCCAAGGACAGGGTAAGCAAACATTCTTCTTCACCGCCATCAATGACTGGAACGACCTACTCCAGTCAGTCCGTGAAAAGAGAACACTGTATTCCTTCAGACGTAGCCTGAAGGAACACCTGAACCGGACAGCTGCGAGAAGGGAGCACCAAGCTTATGTCTACTACTAAATGCAACATAAGAGATAGACAAACCAAACTGAAATGATTACTGATTACGGATTACTGATATTTACTATAGGATGTAAGGTATCTTAAAATAACCCCCTAGAAATACTTTCTCTAAAGTATCTATTTCTTTATCCTCCCCATTTTCCCCAGCTAACCTAATCCCACAAGGACCCCAATGGAAATACGCCTAACGGCCTTATTGGGCTATCCTTAGTTGGAATTATGCAAGGCTGGTACATGTCATATTTGTAACATACTATGTGATACCAACTCTGTAAATTGCTAACTGAATAAATATTATTATTATTATTATTATTATTATTATTATTATTATTATTATTATTAGGTTAGGCTAATGTCCTTTACAAAGGGTATAGTAAACACTAGGATAGCCCCGGTCAGAGTAATAGGAATTCCTTGAGTTTTAATAAAGATTCCCATAAAATGACCACTTGCGAATTTCAGTCTATAAGGAAGTTGGAGCTTCAAACATAAATATTTAGCAGAATTACTAGTGCTATATGAGTTTTTGATTGATAGGATTGCTACAACCGTATTTTCGCTTCTAATTCTGCTAAACGCTGAGGAAAAAGACTTCTCCTTTCACATAGCCTAAAACTCGCCAGTGGTCATTTAACGATTCTGTATGTCTATCTATCTATTGCCTGACGCCGTGATCTCCGAAGGGGTGACCACGAACGAAATGCCTCCATGTACCTCTGTCCCCAGTCAGTCGACACCCCTCCTCCCAACCAGCACCGCCTTCATCCATATATATACTTCTTCACTTCATCCTTCCACCTCTCTTTCGGTTTACATCTCCCTCTCTGTCCTTCCACCTCGCTCTTGTACACCCTCTTAGTCATTCTCTCGCTTCCCATATGTTCCATATGGCCGAACCATCTCAAGGTATTCCTTTTCACACTTTCCAACACATCTACCTCTACACCACACCTCCCTCTTACTTCCTTATTCGTCTGTCTATCCTTCCATGTAACTCCGCACGCACTTCTCAAGTAACTCAGTTCCACCCCTCTCACCCTTGGTCTGAGTCTCCACCAATGTCCTCTAAATATAGCTAAAAAAAAGAAGGGGTTAACAGAAGGGGTTAACCTCTGAAGTGCGCATGGGGGTAATTAGACACCTCTCCCTGTGCGCATGTATTTGAGGTGTTTCCGTCACTAAAATATTCATTGTACCATTAATAGCATTAATACTTATCCATATGCGCCTATTATGGGTTGATTATAAAGGTATTAACCTGAAACAACAATAAAACGAGTGAAAACAGCGTTTGGATGGTCAAAATCGGAGATATAGCCCGCGAGTTGTATAATGTATGGGGTGAGGCAAGCTGCTTTCCCGCCAATTTCCCCCAAGGCCACTGAGACACAGTCGATCGATACTCTCTCTCTCTCTCTTGCACTCGCTTGCCATCAGTGATAACAACACCCTGCTTGCAACTCGCTAATGTTAGCACGAAAATATACCTCAGAATAAGGGAATAACAGGGAAAATAGGTGATAACTGAAGGAGAGGAGGAAAGTGGGGAAGGAGGGGAGGTAGAGGACTGAGATTTTGCATGGCCCAGGGGCCAAACAAAAAATAAAATAAAAAATTCGATGTCAAAAGTTGATTTTTTTTTTCACTCACTCTTAAGAGTCTCCCCGCAGTCCGCCGGGAGAACTCTTAAGAGTCTCCCGGCAGTTCCCGGGTTAAGGGGGGTCACCTGCTTTTTTTCTCTTTCTCTCCTTTTCTCTCTTTCTCTGGCTTGTATCCATTCGGCCCCATGCAGCCAACTGTTTTAAAACGTTTATCCCCATCCAGTTGTAGATTTATTCCTGGTGAGCGATAGCGAGCCAGCCTTGTATGGAGAAATCCGGCTTCGCCGGACACATTTTTCTATCGAAAAATGTACAAATAGACACATACCCCTACTATGAGGCTAGCCACGAGGCTTAGGGCAAGTAGTACGACACCACACGTAACCCTTACCTCCAGCGATGAACAGCAACCAACCAGCCACCGTCGCCCCAGGCCAGAGGGGAAAGAGGCAGAATCGTACTCTAGAAAGTTCCCCACCACGTGGGACAACTCTTAGAATAGAGCTTCTGCATCAATAACAACACAGATTACCCCCATCATAAGGATTGTACAAAGTAACCTAGCCCCGCAGTAGGCTACACACAGCCTCCTAAATAACTAAAAGGCAAAGCTGACCGCTGAAAACAAAAACAAACACGAAGGCGCGCGAGCCCAAAGAGGCCGCATGGTCGCCTAACACTGGTACCCTATTTTAAAACACTCCTGTGGATGTGTCAATGTGGACGCCCGTCCTAGCTAGTCTAAACCTATTCTAAAGTTCAACATACAAGTTTATAATTAAAGTACTAATAATTGTCCTATTATTGCCTGGGATAGAAAATAGTTTGAAAGAAAAACAAGATAAAACAGGTCAAGGTTAGTTCATATATACATACAAGTCCCTGTAACAAGGGCACGTCCTAGCCCTGTTCAACAAGGAAGTGCATAGCGTTAAAAACTGCATTGGTAGTTGGGGACACTCATTATCCATAATGTTTTGGTCTAAGAATGCATCTTTGCCGGTCAGTAAACCAGTCACACTTTATAGCATTGTATCCCTATAATCCAGGGGCAACAGTAAAGACATACTGTATATCCTTGTAGACTGAAATTGTACTTCTTGATCAGTCAGTTATTTGTATTTTGTTTTTGTGTGTTCATTGTTTTCTGTTGTGTTGTCCCTATTCTGGCTCTGTCTGGTTCTGTCTTGAGTCGCTCCCCCCCCCCCCCTCTCTAAAAACAATATGAAAAGTGTGGATTGGGCCTGAGTATATAGATAGATAGATAGATAAATAAATAGAACATAATACCCCCTTAATATTAATAGCTTACCTCCCTCTCAGGTGTGGTGTTGGGTCGACAAGGTGGGATGATCCAGGAACTGTTTATACCTTTCTTCATGGGTGTTGGTGGCCCCGTCGGCAGCGGAGACCAAGCCATGCCCTGGATCCATATTAAAGACATCGTTGGCATCTTCATACACTCCATAGAAGCGGATAATGTGACGGGAGTAATCAATGGAGTCGCCCCGCAGATAATAACCAACAAGGATTTTGCCAAAGCGTTCGGTCAGGCGCTATGGAGGCCGTCGTTTTTGCCGCTGCCGACGTTTGTGTTGAATGTGCTGTTCAGCGAGGAGAGAGCCAAGATCATGACAGGGACAGAAGGTGGAGCCAAGAAAAGCTTTACAAACTGGCTATTCTTTTAAGTACCCAGACATAGCAGAGGCAGCCAAAGAATTCTCAAAGTTAATATATGTAGATGATAACAGCACCTGGTGATTCATATTTTTTCACCAACCAACTTTACTTCTAAACTCAATTAATCTATCTATCTATTTACTCTGGCCCAATTCATGGTCTTTTTTAATGAAATCAACAAATACATGTGGCATTCCAAGGACTCAAACCTAGGATACTCACACCAAAATTCAGCACATGGGCTTCCTTAGGGACTCGGAGCTGTTCGGCCAGGCAGCTTAGGAAACTAAAACAACAACAACGGGTCTATCAGATGACCACTTTATTGTTTTATTCAAGCTAAAGCCACACAATTTTACTTCGCTTAAGGGGAGATGAGCCGGTTTTCTGGACCACTTTCTCCCTCATGTTTAGCCCCATTAGTTTTCAGCCTAACAACCTTACCTAACCTATCATAGTAGGCTATTATGGGTGGGGCTGCCGCCCCCACATCCAATTTTTGGTGTATTTGTCTATTTTGCCCCCTGCTGGCACCCTCAACATATTATTGTATCCATTGGCATTCAAAATAGACGGGAACATGATTGCAGACGTCCGCCGCCTCCGTCATGTTTACATTTGTCGATCGGCGTTGTTAAGTTCGTGTCTATTTTGACGGAGTTTTATTTTGGTTATTTGCCCCCTGCTGGAAATATATATTATGATGACAATATGTCATGGGTGGGTGAAGGGGGGCAAAGCCCAACCTCAACATATTATTGTATCCAAAGGCAGTCTAAATAGACAGGAATAGGATGGGAAGCGTAAGACGCCACTACGCGTACGCGTAGTGTAAACAAGGCTGGCGATACACCCGGTAACTACATCCTACCCGGCTAATGTCCTTTCAAAGGGGTAGCCTATAAATTAGTAAACACTAGGATAGCCTATACAACGCAACTCTTGCCGATACGCCTAGCCTAAAGGCTAACCTATTCATAAAGGTGTCTATTTTGACGGCAATTTTTTCGGTTATTTGTCCCCTGCTGGCAATATATATGATGGTGAAAATATGTCATGGGGGGTGGGGGGGGCAAAGCCCCCCTCAACATATTATTGTATCCAATGGCATTCAAAATGGACAGGAACTTTATTGCAAACGTCCGACACCTCCCCCGCCACCGCCATGTTTAGGCTACATGTGTCGATCGCCGTGGTTAAGTTCGTGTCTATTTTGACGGTGATTTTTTTCGGTTATTTGCCCCCTGCTGGCAATATATAAGATGATAACAATATGTCATGAGGGGGGGGCCTCAACAATGACCTCTAACCTCTGTATCTCAAATAGGGCTAGAGCAAATTGGCTGCAAATTTCCACATCTAGGCTATTCCTTGACTGACTCTTCCCAAATGGTAGACATATTAGCTTGATCACTCTAGGCCTAGTTGTTTTTTAGTTACAGAGGTTATAGCCTAGGTCATGATTTCTTGCCTACTTACAGCGAATAGACTAGGCCTATTGTAGATTGGTAAAATATTTGCTTATAGGCCTAGGCTATGTTGGCTGTGCAATTGTCTCGATTTGACTATTTTTACCTAATTAGGCCTAAAGCAGCCTCATTCTATTCCCAAACCCCAAACAGTATCCCATGTTAAGCCCTAGGCTAGGCCTAGGCCTAATCCCACTCTCAATCAAAATTCGAACTAATAAATTCGTACCTACCGGTAGCGCTGCCTAGGCTAGGCCTATATTTTTTGTGAATAGATATAGAAAATGGTTTAACCCTTGTCTAGCGGGGTGTTTTGGGCTCATTTGGGCATATTCAGGCCCTCCTGCATGATAAATCAAGCATCTGCATGAAAACAAAATTATTTAGCAAAAAACTAGGCACTAAAAGCTTCAAAATGAGACCAGAACAAGCTACGTAGCACTCATGGTTCTTGCAGTGGAGCCACGAACATGGAAGTTTAGCATATATCGGTATATTTTTCCCAGCTATGCTCACTACTGGCTACACTGCCGGCCTCTCGAGAACACAGGGAACATGAGTTAATGGGCGGCGGTAAGCCCTGGGAGTCGGCTGTCTGGCCCGCTGCTCTCCCGGCCATTTGCACTCGATTTTAACCCTTTAAAAGCCTTAATAATGCTCCTAACTTGCTGCAAATTGGTGCACGACTTAAGTCGAGCGCCGCTCTTTAACACCTTACGAGCGGCCTATGCGGTTTATTTATGTGTACCGCCCAGCGGGATGTTTTTAGCCAAAATAGGGCTGTTTACGTGATCATTTTCATGCCTAAATAAGACCCAGAACGTAAAACAAGTATCTATCCCTGAAAGGGCATAAACAGAGCTTTCGAATGACACCATAACGATCCTTGTATGATGGATAGTTTTCTTGCAATAACCGTGCAACGCGAGTGCAAAAAGCAGGTAATTCGGTACTTTCGGTACATAATTGAGTATGTAGCGAGTGAGAGAGGGAGGAGGGAGCTGAGATTTGTGTCAGTAGGTTCGCCGCGGTGGTCTGGAGCAGTCATACGCTCGCTAGTCTCCTGCCACCACTTGTCTCTCTCTCTCAGCCACATTACGTGCTGAAATTGCCACTCGAGTTATGTCGAGCGCCGCCACATAGTCCAGCTTTATTTAACTCGACTTAAGTGGTGGGCCGCTTTTTAAGGGTTAAGGGTTAAAGGAAAGAGCATCCTATATTATGTTCAAATAATATGTAATAGCACTGTGTATGGTTGTATTAAATTTAAATAGTGATAGATGTGCCTAACCTAACAACCTTACCTAACCTAACAACCTTACCTAACCTATCATAGTAGGCTATTATGGGTGGGGGCTGGCACCCCCACACCCAATTTTTGGTGTATTTGTCTATTTTGCCCCCTGCTGGCACCCTCAACATATTATTGTATCCATTGGCATTCAAAATAGACGGGAACATGATTGCAGACGTCCGCCGCCTCCGCATGTTTACATTTGTCGATCGGCGTTGTTAAGTTCGTGTCTATTTTGACGGAGATTTATTTTGGTTATTTGCCCCCTGCTGGAAATATATATTATGATGACAATATGTCATGGGTGGGTGAAGGGGGGCAAAGCCCAACCTCAACATATTATTGTATCCAAAGGCAGTCTAAATAGACAGGAATAGGATGGCAAGCGTCCGACGCCACTACGCATACGCGTAGTGTAAACAAGGCTGGCGATACACCCGGTAACTACATCCTACCCGGCTAATGTCCTTTCAAAGGGGTAGCCTATAAATTAGTAAACACTAGGATAGCCTATACAACGCAACTCATGCCGATAGGCCTAGCCTAAAGGCTAACCTATTCATAAAGGTGTCTATTTTGACGGCAATTTTTTCGGTTATTTGCCCCCTGCTGGCAATATATATGATGGTGAAAATATGTCATTGGGGGGTGGGGGTGGCAAAGCCCCCCTCAACATATTATTGTATCCAATGGCATTCAAAATAGACAGGAACTTTATTGCAAACGTCCGACACCTCCCCCACCACCGTCATGTTTACATGTGTCGATCGCCGTGGTTAAATTCGCGTCTATTTTGACGGCGATTTTTTTCGGTTATTTGCCCCCTGCTGGCAATATATAAGATGATGACAATATGTCATGAGGGGGGGGGCCTTAACAATGACCTCTAACCTCCGTATCTCAAATAGGGCTAGAGCAAATTGGCTGCAAATTTCCACATCTAGGCTATTCCTTGACTGACTCTTCCCAAATGGTAGACATATTAGCTTGATCACTCTAGGCATAGTTGTTTTTTAGTTACAGAGGTTATAGCCTAGGTCATGATTTCTTGCCTACTTAGAATAGTAGTTACAGCGAATAGACTAGGCCTAGGCCTATTGTAGATTGGTAAAATATTTGCTTAATAGGCCTAGGCCTAGGGTATGTTGGCTGTGCAATTGTCTCGATTTGTCTATTTTTACCTAATTAGGCCTAAAGCAGCCTCAGTCTATTCCCAACCCCCAAACAGTATCCCATGTTAAGCCCTAGGCTAGGCCTAGGCCTAATTCCACTCTCAATCAAAATTCGAACTGATAAATTCGTACCTACCGGTAGCGCTGCCTAGGCTAGGCCTATATTTTTCGTGAATAGATAAATTATAGAAAATGGTTTAAAGGAAAGAGCATCCTATATTATGTTCAAATAATATGTAATAGCACTGTGTATGGTTGTATTAAATTTAAATAGTGATAGATATGTATATTAATGGGATAAATACTCCGAGGTTCACATACGTTCAGAAAATTAGTTGAACACTGTTGCCAGATACTAATCAATCCCATTATCATTATATCATAATGGATTTTACTCATTTGCATAATTTCAAATACCTAGGACATTAATATAATATTTTCCTATCTTTTTTGTAGTGATATTTGTCTGATTTAGTGGTATTTTGGTGTCTGTCTAGAGTTATAATGCATTGTGAAAGTTACCTCTGCATCTCTGACTTGGCTTAACCTAAGAAGTGCGCATGGGGGTAATTAGAAACGTCCGCCTGTGCTGACGTATTTGAGCTGTTTCCATCACTAAAATATTCATTTATAGCATTAATACTTATCCATACGCGCCTATTATGGGTTGATTATAAAGGTATTAACCTGAAAAAACAATAAAACGAGTGAAAACAGCGTTTGGATGGTCAAAATCGGAGATATAGGCTATTATGCCCTGTTTTTCTACAGGTTTAACTTGGGTAATGTGAGTTCTAAATTGACTGGGTATATAAGGCTGCATGCACAATACAAGATATGAGGAATAGAGAACACAAAGAAACACATGGTAGCAAGTTACATGATCACGTTTATTGATATACCACTGCAGAATACTTGTGTAAGACAATATAATAGAATTGAACAACACTAGCATAAGTGGATCTGGATGGAGCCTAGTCTCCCACTTCCAACGTTCAGGTATTAATCTTCTGATCACTGGCTTTGATTTCACAGGTTTATATACCGAAGATCATCAATGTTACCTATAGATTCATATTCACTGTTAGATTTATTACTGGTAGCTCTGGTGCACAAGTAGTAGTTCACAGACTAGATTAGACACACATATTTTAGAGCACGGGAATTCTAGTAACCTCAGGGGGTACTGATCTAAGTTTTATATCCTTGTCTCTGAAATACATAGAACGCAAATCAGTGGGCGAACGCTAGATATCACTAGAGTTTTAATATCTGATAAGGTAATTACGAGAGTCAAGGTCGCCTGTTAATTAAAGAGCACTGATCGCTTAGTACGTCCCAAATGGAATGGTTAAGTATGAATTACACTGGGCAAGGTCTTAGCCACTTCGTAGCAATATTAATTAGTGAATCTCTAAACAGCACAGTAATATGTAGTACTGCTAAAGGGAATCTTGGGTAGCATCTGATGGGTCTGGTCCTGGTTATCTTGCGTCCATGATGTTGGGGGCTAACGACTGGTTCCGCGGCCGTCCAGGGGGCCCATATGTGTGAAGTTCTTAAATACGTGGGCAGGTCCTTCTATCCAAATCTGCCACGGAGTCTGCCGGCTCTGGGATCTCACTCCGGAACAACACAAGGGCAGAGCTAGAAGTTAACGGCAGGGTAGTGACCCCTGGTTGGTGTCTAGCTTTCAACTGATTTGACTGGGGGCGGGAGTTAGATTTATAGGCTCGGTTCTGGACCCTGTAGACAGTAGGGATCTCGAGTCTTATGGACTTAATTGAGCTCTCGATAGATATGGGGACTAGGTAAGATGGTATTTACTGTTGTGGCACATGGCTATAGGAAAACCTTTATATTTTCATATAACCGAGCCTTAGTAAGAGGTACTATTTTGGCTATACTGGAAGTATTTAGGGGAGAGAGACTGGATCTACTTTGCGAGGAGGATGGGGACAGCTGTGATAGGAGCGTCTCTCTAGATTGTTCAATCTTCATTCTATGGTATAGCTGAGGTGCTAATTTAGTGATCAGAGCATGCAAGAAAGGTAAATGGTTTATTGTGAGTTAATAGAGGTTAGTAAAGGTGTTAGTCATGCATGGTTAGTTCATTGATAGGAAGAATTCCTGTGCTACCTGGCAATGACTCGAAAGTCAAAACAGGGGCCAGGTATACCTCCGCGGGGGTGGGGGTCTCCCTCCTTGGGTGGGCAAAAAGGGGGAGCTGGGCGCCCTCTCTCTGTGATAGTCGTCCGGCGGCTGTGGCTAGGGGCTTGCCATATCACCAGTGTTTGTAATAACCCTCTGTGTAGGAGACAGATGTGGGTGTCCTTAATACCAAAACCGAAGGTGCCTTAGCTAGCTGGTTTTACTCGGCTGGTTGTTAATTGTAGGGTTTGCTGGATGTGGTGGAGACTGGGTTGCTAACTCTGCCACATTTATCTGGAAGTATGGCAATAGAAGTTAGTTACTGGCGGGGCGGCTAGCCTCGCACCGACGACCATTGGGTGCAGGGTTGTGAATGTGTTGTAAGAGAATAGATGGCCTGCAAGGGGCTAGTAAAGTTCTAATGTTGTTCTGGCCTACTAAGTGAAGGTAGGCTGGATAGGAGTATACTGTATATATAAAAGGTTGGAGAGCGTTAGCAACGGACAATTCAAGGATCTTCAAGAGGTATGAGAGAGAGGCTAGGTCGGACAAGAGTCGAGAAGCGCGGGTGTCTTAATGAGAGGGGGGGGGAGAGTTCAAGGGCTACAGGGAAATTTTGCCCCTAAGGTCCCTGGGCGTGGGGGTGGCATTAGGCTACAATTGATATGGAAGTTTGAAAAGGCAGTAGAATACGTTAGCCAAATGCTACCGGGGAATGCAACTATGGGGTGGTATATGAGTCTGGAAAAGATAGAGTTATGTGATCAGTCCGAGGGTTATGGATACTATTAGTTGGCCCTGGGAACTGCGTTTTCTATTAAATATAAATACCAACAACAGCGGCAGTTCGTAGGGGTATAGTTATTGTTTCGGGGTACTTATGACAGATACTGGTAACCAGGTTATCTTATATAATCTCTGGTTGGGGTAAGACACGAAGTAAATTGGCGTAGTGTGGACTGTGGATACGAAGGAGGCAAGGGGAAGACATATGACAATTGTGGGAAAGTAAATGGAAAAAGGTGAACACAATGGCGGATAAAAATACTTAACCGAAGGATTGAATACATAGATTTATGGGGCGATGGGTCTTCAGAAGCTTAGTCTGGCAAGACAAGATGTTAGGGAATGTTAATATTAATACTTAGTTACTAGAGGAACAATGCAAGGGGCGACTGAGCACGGGTTACATATATCTATACTCGTCATGGAAAATGATATACGAGGTCTAGGGACAAGCGTGGGTGTTTTAACTTCTAAGATATATAACATCTACTTCTCGGATGTAAGAACATACATAGATATAATTATGGCTGTCTGATGTGTTGGCATTGGCTCAACGTCGGGACAGGGCATGGGTGTTTTTAATATGAATGTATATTCCTGTTCATCATCTTTGTAGTTAGGAGTGTAGGACATGAGAGGGTTAGTGTACGTGAAGTGTGGAAAATGGTCAGTTTAGAAAAGGTAAAGGGTGCAGCCTGGAGCTGCTTAGCCCTGCGGGCTTGGGCCTGTCTGAAATGGCTGGCTCGGTCAGCTGGTCCTTTCGTTCTGTGGACCTTTCCTTTGGGTGTTTCTGTGTGGTGTTCGCTCGTGGCTTCTGTGGTGGGCTTCTTGTTCTGGGGCATTTTATAGGCCGCGAGTTATATAATGTATGGGTGAGGCAACCTGCTTTCTTGCACTCGCTTGTTAACACTGATGACAATGCCCTGCTTGCAACTCGCTAATGTTAGCATGAAAATATACCTCAGAATAAGGGAATAACAGGGAAAATAGGTGATAACTGAAGGAGGGGAGGAAAGTGGGGAAGGAGGGGAGGTAGAAGAGTGATATTTTGCATGGCCCAGGGGCAAAATTTTTTTTTTTTTTTTTTTTTTTCGATGTTTAACCCTCTCACCACGGAAGGGCTCTTGAATGCCCATAAAAAAGCATATAACAGGTACCCGGAAGGCCTCTTGAACGCCCAGTGGTTGAAAGCCTGTGAGCTTCGTGTGCGAGGCGTCGGTCCGACGCATGTAAACAACAGCCGGCTGGACCGACGCCCCGCATCTCCGGCCACAAGAAGGAGAGCGTTGCTTGTTCGTGTGTGCCTGTATGTTGTTGTTAAGTATCGAAAAGTGGTGTAAAGTGGCTGTTTTGGCCATAAAGTTATCTCCAATTAAATCATCATCACAGCTCAACCAGTTGACTTAGAGAGCTCTACTTAATGCCATTCTACAGGTAAATAACACAGCTACGCTTGGGGATGCGCGGGAATGCGGGAAGCAGTCTGATTAACGAATATACGGTAGCCTAGCCTAGACGTTTTTCGGCCAAAACACCCGGGTTTCGAGGAATATATATATAATACATAGCCGGGGCTGGAGGGTTAAAGTAGATTTTTTTTTCTCTGACTCTTAACCCGGGAACTGCGGGGAGACTCTTAAGAGTTCCCCCGGCGGACTGCGGGGAGACTCTTAAGAGTGAGTGAAAAAAAAAATCAACTTTTGACATCGAATTTTTTTTTTTTTTTTTTTTGGCCCCTGGGCCATGCAAAATCTCAGTCCTCTACCTCCCCTCCTTCCCCACTTTCCTCCTCTCCTTCAGTTATCACCTATTTTCCCTGTTATTCCCTTATTCTGAGGTATATTTTCGTGCTAACATTAGCGAGTTGCAAGCAGGGTGTTGTCATCACTGATTGCAAGAGAGAGAGAGAGAGTATCGATCGACTGTGTCTCAGTGGCCTTGGGGGAAATTGGCGGGAAAGCAGCTTGCCTCACCCATACATTATACAACTCGCGGGCTATATCTCCGATTTTGACCATCCAAACGCTGTTTTCACTCGTTTTATTGTTGTTTCAGGTTAATACCTTTATAATCAACCCATAATAGGCGCATATGGATAAGTATTAATGCTATTAATGGTACAATGAATATTTTAGTGACGGAAACACCTCAAATACGTCAGCACAGGGGGACGTTTCCAATTACCCCCATGCGCACTTGTTAGGTTAAGAGTCTTCCCGCAGTCCGCCGGGGGAACTCTTAAGTCTCCCCGCAGTTCCCGGGTTAAGTACCCCTGCTTTCTTTGAGTACTACACGGCAAGAGAAGCTTTCGGTTCTGTCACAGACTGTCATTACTGTTCAAGGTAAACAGCAACTGCTAAATTCGACATCATGTTCAAATAATATGTAATAGCATTATCTATGGTTGTATTAGACAACAATCGTGATAGGTTTCTATTTTATGTGGATAAATAGTATTAAGCTGAATAAAATAAATACCGAAAGTTCACTAGAGTGGTTGTTGATACTTTTGGTAGATGAGGGAGGTGGGAGGTAGGAAGGAAGGGCTAGGCAGTGTTGCCAGTTGTATCGCTAGATGTAGAGCCATTTACTTCAATTTAGCAGCCATTTTTTCATATCTAGAGAGATTTACTAGGGATAATTTAAAAATTTCAGACATTCTAGTCATATTACATTGTAAAATTTGCGAAACAAACAAACCAAAACTCTTTAGAAATTGCAGCATTATTCTAACATTGTTTGACTATGTAACAACATGCTAGCGACTTTTGAGAAAGGATCTAGCGGTATTTTGTGGAGACATACTGGGAGGGAGGTGGTGGTTGCAGTGTTGCCAGTTGTAAAGCTACATATTACCGCTAAATGTAGAGCTATTTACTTCAATCTAGCAGCCATTTCTTTTATGTCTAGAGACATTTACTAGGGATAATTTGAAAATTTCAGACATTCTAGTCATACTACATTATAAAATTTGTAAAACAAACAAACCAAAACTCTTTAGAAATTGCAGCATTATCCTAACATTGTTTGGCTATGTAGCAACATGCTAGCGACTTTTGAGAAAGGATCTAGCGGTATTTCGTGGTAACACTTTAGGAGGGTTAAAATACGAGTCACACGGGCAATTGCCAAAACTTTAAAGGTCCATATCATTGTTATTAAACTAAGCATTTGGCAAAGGGAGGAATTGTTAAAAACCTTAGCCAATACTCTGTCATTCACCAAAAATGATTTGAATTTATCATTATTATTTGGTAGGGTAGGTATGTATAGGTAGGTTGGCTAAATAATTGCTGGAATTCGTAGGGACTCTAACTGTTTTGAGAGAGTTAAATAAAAAAAAAATTATAGATCTGAATAATAAAGAGATTATGTTATTAAGCAAAACTGGGGGATGCGTGGAAGCCTATAGACTGTAGACGGTAAACTTTGTGTGGGTAGCAAATTCAGTTTTAAAGTAATTTAAGAATAGACAGTTTTCAATGCTGCGGTCAAACTATTCCACCCATTTATATTTTTTTGGTATCAAAACGTTCGGAATCGCGAGCCTCACCCAACTACGCAAGCATGGCTTTGATCATCGGCGTAGTTTTCAAGATGTGGAATTTTAAGTGGAATTCAAGTTTTTTTCAAGATTGCCGGAAAAAAACCCACGTGCAAAAGCAAAACCTTCTCTATAAAATTTTCGGAGCATTAGTAGGGGAGTGCGTATGCCAAAGCCCAGTCGTTTCCTGTGAGTGGGAGAGACGGTATTTAGGCGTCAAGTTTTTCGGGAAATCGGCTGCCACGGACCTGTTTGGCCGCCATGCCGGATGTTTAGCATATCAAAAGTTGCCCAATACAAAAACGCACCTCTTGTGAAAGTTTGATCCCGATCCAAAAAGCGGTTCTGGAGTTATTGCGTCGAAACCGGCGCGTAAGAAGAATTTGGATGAAATCCCAGGTTTAATGATTACAATAGGGGTTCCCCGTAGGGGACGAACCCCTAATAATAGTTCTTAAAGCTAGCGCATGCTAAGCCAGCTAAGGATAGCCCAATAAGGCCGATTAGGCGTATTTCCATTGGGGTCCTGTACTACTACCCCATCCCCTTGCTCATTAGGGATGGTAACGACTCGGTGCTTGTGAAAAATCTTTAATGCGCCGAGCGTGGGCACGATCCCGGGCCTTCTGGGTGGAAGTCCGAGACGCTAGTCACTCCACCAGCGAGGTCGCTACCATCTATAAATACTGTAGAACAGCCTTTCTTAACCTGGGAGGGGGGGGGGGGGCCCTAGGGGGGCGTGGGGGAATCAAAATTCAAAATAGGGCTAGGCCATTCAAATGCATACAGGAAAATCACAGATATATTTAAATAAGAAACTTTGATAGGAAAAATTCACAACTGTCATTCCGAGCAACCACATGTAGTGTTGACATAAAACCATTAAACAGTTTTATTCCTTGCATGCAGATTGGTTATTTTTTCGCCCTTTTTGCTGTGTATCTTGCGTCTTAAGCATCCATATGGAATGGATAAAAAAAAACACAAGTTTTCTATGCATCAGGGCGTTCATGCATTCAGGACATCATGAATACAATCCTGACCAAAGGGGGGCGCGGTGCTAAAAAGGTTAAGAACCATTGCTGTAGAAGCTGTTCACGTCTATTAGGCTACCAGGCTCGGTCCTCGCATAGCTATAACGCCCTTCGGACCGCATTACTGAAGCATTATACTCATATAATCTCTTGCAGCCAATACTGGTACCGGTACACAGTTTAGTGAACAATCTGATACGCTCATGAAGCAGTTTGAAAAATTTCCTTTAAACATGTACCCAAGATTTTATTTAACTTTATTCACTGTTCATTTCTCAAGCTTTGCACACTTCTGACTTGTGACTGCTCGTTGCAGTTATGGTATGTATTAGCATACATATAATATTGTTTTGGTATATTAGGCCTACTTGTTTTTTTTTGTTTTTTTTTTCTTCCTTGGAGTGATAGTAGAACGAGTCAGAATGACAATAGGATAATGCAGTCAGACTGTGGGAGAATGATCAAGGGTGCCTATGAAAGTTGAGATAACCCCTTCAACACATGCAATGATGCCCTTTTTACCTTTTATTCCTGTTAAAATTAAACGATATTATTCAATTTAAGATTGTCCTATGTTATCCAGATGATGTATTATTTATTCTATTATCATATTTTTTCCTGTCTTGCTACGTATAGCATATTCCGTAATATCTTCACGTCTTCTATCGCCCTCTCCATCCTCATGTGTGGTGCCAGTCTCAATGCGTAGGCCTGCACTCAATAGCAAAAAAAAAATGTTCTTAACCTCTAAATGGCGAGCCGTGTGTAATGGACACCCTACCGCCAGGCGACGATATTAGGCCTCATTCCAGCATAAAATCGTCATCTTACGATAAATATTAGAGGTGGACCGGATATCCGTATCCGCATCCGCATCATTTTGTACATCCGCATCCGCATCCAATAATGCGGATATTTTCGTAACTAATAAGTCATAAAAACTTATTATATTTACACTTTTACAGAATAACTAATTAACTATTAACCCCTTGAAGCTCTGACACGTTTTAGCAGTTTATTTTTGCTATCATTAGACGATTTTATGCTGCTTAGGAAGGATATGTGGGTATTAAAAGGGTAAAGAACTAAAGACTATCCCAATCTCTTACTGATTTTCTTTGTGCCTCATTTACACTGAGAGCAATTCAGCTAGCTCTCACAAACACCTCCTCCTATCCACTTCACTACACTAAACATGCACACCACACTTCATTCCTCCACGCCAAAATAAAAAAAACACAAAATGATGAATTGTAGCCCAGCCTCGGAGTCCCCAGGGGGGGGGGGGGGGGGACCATAAATACCCCCTCACCCGACCGACCATCTCCTGACGACCCCACACAATTACCTGGACCTCGGTCTGTTACTCTTTCTATTAATTTCTGCAACATTCGCGGACTTTCCTCTAACTTTCACTCTGTTGAGCACCATCTCTCCTCCTACAAACCTGATCTTCTCTTCCTCACCGAAACTCAGGTGTCTGTAGCAACATCCAGCAACCCCTTCTCTGTATCCTCCTACTTTCTCTATCCTAGTTTCAAAGCCAAAGGCGGATGTTGTGCATATGTGCACAACAAACTCACTTGCTCTCGTGTTCCCGATTTCGACTCCTCTGAATTCTCAACTTTATGGCTCAAACTTTCCTGTCATTCTCTTACTAAATATTTCTGTGCTGTCTATCTTTCCCCTAACTCTACCAACTTTCCCAAATTCTTTGACTATCTAAACTCTACAGTGGAACACATTCTATCCATTTCTCCTTTCTCAGAAATCTCCATCTTAGGAGATTTCAACGTTCACCACCGCCAATGGCTCTCCTCTCACACTACTGATCCACCTGATGAACAAGCCTACGTCTTTTCTATCCTAAATGACCTAGAGCAGTTAGTTCAGCAACCCACCCGTATCCCGGATCGCATCGGAGATCGGCCCAACATTCTTGACCTGTTTCTAACTTCTAACCCTTCTTCTTATACTGTCGATCTTTGGGCTCCTCCGACCATAAACTTATCTCTGTCACCTGTCCTATCTCTCCAGTACAGCCACCCGATCCTTTTAGCCGGCGGCGCTTGTGGCACTTTGGCGCTGCCGACTGGGAGGCTCTTCGGCAGTACTTCTTTGATTTCCCATGGAATTATTTCTGCTTCCATGGCCGAGGACCCTCGGAGAGTGCTGAACGCATTACCGAGGTAATCCTATCGGGCATGGAAGCATACATTCCATTCTCTTTCTCTCAGACTAATGCTAAAAAATCTTGGTTTACTCACGCCTGTTCTACTGCTGTCCACAATAAGGAGGAAGCATTCAAACGGTACCGACGCCTTAAAACTCAAGACACTCATTCTTCATATGTTTCTGCCCGGAATCAAGCCAAATCTGTTCTTCGACTTGCTAAACACTCTTTCATCAATAATAAATGCACTGAACTATCCAACTCTAGCTCTTCCCAAGCTTTCTGGCATCTAGCCAAAAACCTCTCCAACAATTTCTCTTCCTCGTCTTTCCCTCCCCTTTCCCACTCTGATGGCACAACCATCAGTTCTTCCTCTGACAAAGCTAAACTCTTCGCTCAAACTTTTGCTAGAAACTCCACCTTGGATGATTCCGGTGCTATTCCTCCCTCTCCGCCCTCCTCTCTCTTACTTATGCCTAATATCCTAATCTCTTCTAAAGATGTACTTTCTACCCTCTCTGGGCTTAACACTAATAAGGCGTACGGTCCGGACGGTGTTCCTCCTGTTGTTCTCAAAAACTGTGCTTCCGTGCTGACTCCCTGCCTAGGCAAACTCTTTCGTCTCTGTCTATCCTCTAACGTCTTCCCTTCATGCTGGAAGTTTGCTCACATTCAACCTGTCCCAAAGAAGGGTGACCGCTCTCAACCCTCCAACTATCGTCCAATTGCTCTTATCTCTTGTCTTTCTAAAGTTTTTGAAACTATTCTTGCTTCCAAATTTCTTAAGCATTTCTCTTCTCATAATCTGCTCTCAGATTGCCAGTATGGCTTCCTTAAGGGTCGCTCTACTGGTGATCTTCTTTCATATCTTACTAACTCTTGGTCATCCTCCTTTCGGGACTTCGGTGAGACTTTTTCTATTGCACTAGACATATCGAAAGCCTTCGATAGAGTCTGGCATAAATCTTTAATTTCTAAACTACCCTCCTTCGGTTTCTATCCCTCCATCTGTGCCTTTGTCTCTAATTTCCTTTCCGGCCGTTCCATAGCTGCGGTTGTGGACGGCCATTGTTCACTTCCTCACCCTATAAACTCCGGTGTTCCTCAGGGCTCTGTCCTATCTCCTATTCTCTTTCTAATTTTTATAAATGATCTCCTTAACTGTACCTTAATTCCCATCCATTCATACGCAGACGACTCAACCTTACACTACTCCATTAGTTTTTCAGAACGCCCCAGCCAGCAATCCCTCAACGACAAACGTAATGAAGCCATAGAACTCTTAAATTCTGATCTAATTACTATTTCCAATTGGGGCAGAGAAAACCTTGTTAACTTTAATGCTTCCAAAACCCAATTTCTCCATCTATCTACCCGTCAGGATCTCCCAGCGGACTATCCCTTATTCTTCAACAATACGGAAAATCAACCCTTCATCTTCTCTCAATATTCTTGGTGTCTCTTTTTCTTCTGCTCTCATTTGGAAGGACCATATTACCAGTCTTGCTAAGGCAGCCTCCCAGAAGCTGGGTGTGCTCAACCGCCTTAGGGGGTTCTTTTCCCCTGCACAGCTTCTTGCTCTGTACAGGGGCATAGTGCGCCCTTGTATTGAGTATTGTTCACATGTGTGGGGAGGTTCCTCTCACACCGCTCTCCTAGACAAAGTTGAAAGGAAGGCCTTTCGTATCATTAACTCCCGTCCACTCACCAACTCTCTGCAATCTCTCTCTCTCCGCCGCAATGTTGCATCTCTCTCGCTATTCTATCGCTACTATAATAATCAGTGTTCCTCAGAGCTATCCCAGTGCATACCACCTCCTTTACGTAGGGCACGTGGTACCCGTCTTGCAACTCAATCCCACCCCTACTCTGTGCAACTCTCCAACCCAAGAGTGAAACGTTACTCTCAAACTTTCTTCTACTCAACATCTGAGCTCTGGAACTCTCTCCCAGAATCAGTCTTTCCCTCTTCCTATGACTTAAATTGCTTCAAACTCTGTGTGTCCAGACATTTTGGCCCTGTCACTCTTTCAACTATGGGGGAGGCACTCGCTATAGGCAGTTATGCCTTTTGCCTCCCTCAATCACATAGAAAAAAAAAAAAAAAAAATCAACCGACTTCCATATACCCTTCCTAATCTGAAAAAAATCGTCTAATAATAGTCAGTGAACAACAAAAAGAAGTGCATCATGGTCCTTTTCATGGATCCTCAGAGGGTTAAGAAGTAAATAGGGCTAATATTGAAATATATTTATGTTTACCAAAATTAAGCAATCAATAATAAATATAACTATTATATGCCTAGATAGTAGGACTAGTTTAGTACAGTTACTTTACTCTCCCTGTGGATAATTTCCATTATCTGTGGCTAAAACTCTTGAGGGCTAAAACTATCCGCATCCGCAAATACTGAAAATAAATATCCGCATCTACATCCGCATCCACAAATATCAAGAAATCAATATCCGGTCCACCTCTAATAAATATCATTATTACTTATTCATATGCGCCTATTTTAAGTTTGATATGAAGATAGTAACATGTAACAGCAATAAAACAAGTGGGAATAGTGTTTGGAGGGTGAAAATCGCAAATTATTGCCGAGCGTTCATTCATGAGGTGAGAGACAGGGGAGGCCCACACCCTCCTCTCTCGAAGCCTGGAGAGTGACTGAGACTTGTCTCTCTCTCTCTTTCCCATGCATAGACACACACAGGACCACAACCTAGGATCGGTTTGGAGATGTTTACACAAAAATATACCAATGAATAAGGGAATAACATGGAAAATAGGTGATAATTGAAAGGGGGGGGGGGGGGGAAGGAGGGGATTTTGACAGATGTGGAGTAGTGATAGGAGGTATGGAGGGGAATGATCTCACTTAATAACCATTTCACTTGTTTTAACCCCCTCAGACAGGATATATTAGCTTACTTACGGGTTGGCAGACCGCCCGGTATTTCCCCCACAACAGTCTTTCTCACACTGAGGGAGGGACCATTAGAAGTCGGAGGAATTTTGGGTTGCCATCAACCGACAGATTATGATCTAACTTACTGAGCTCAAAATGATGCAGAAGCGTCATATAACTTATTATTGAGCTATTTCACTAGGTTCATATGACGCGGTAGCGTCATTTGATAGTTTTGGGCGGAACCGTCATATGAGACGGAGAGGTTTAAGTGCTACTGGGGCCTTTTAAAAGTTTTTTTTTAGGCCTTACCTCTTAACCCGGGAACTGCGGGAAGACTCTTAAGAGTTCCCCCGGCGGACTGCGGGAAGACTCTTAAGGGGAGCGTCCGGCTTTTACTCTAGAACGTGTCAGTGGATTTTGTCTGTATTTCATAAGATTTTGTACACGTATAGGGGACCTAACAACTAAGAAATTTCAAAAATTTTAATTCTCTAGGACAATTATTTTTTGAGTTAGGTGAGAATTAGTGTGTAAATTTATGACTTTTTGTAAAATCAGAATCTCATTTAAATGTTGTTGCTTGATTGTTTTAATGCATTGGGGGTACTAACAATAGGTGTAGTTTCAATTGTACGTTGATACTTTTTCCATTTTGTATCTAATTGTAGAATTAGGGCATTTACAATTAGGTACAAATTAGGTGACAAATGTCTCGGGGTGCTGTGTCGAAATGGGAAATAAATAAAAAAAAATGGCGACGTGGAGTTGTAGAGAATTTCATGCCCTTTCCAATGACACCAGAAACATTGTTGTAGCATGTTTGGTTACGTCAGAACTGCGCCGACAAGTGAACTTTCTTACGTGAGGTACTAAGGCACGAGAGCTGTTGCAAGCCAGCCGGCCAGCCGCACCCTACCTCTCTCGCGGCTTGGACCACACTGCTCTTTCTCCTCCACCATCACCACACCCTTCGTTGTTACCAGGGTTGAGTACCAGATACTGTTAGGCAAAATATCTAAGAACGTCATATTTTCACCAAAAATTCATGGTTTTCGTTTTTTGTTTTTTGCAGATCCGAAACCCATAATGTATTTTCTACGCGTCTGCGCGACCCGCGAAAACTTTAAACTAGCCCAGAAATAACATGCTTCCAGACGGAATGTTGCCTCAGGATTTTAACTGAAGAAAGAGGGATGGGTGATGATGCCATATATCGGGTTGCGCAATATTGCCGTTTTGAGCACTTTTACGAGTATGAACCGGACGCTCTCCTTAAGAGTCAGGGAAAAAAAATCAATTTAAAACACCCAAAAAAAAAATATATATAGTTTTATTTTTTATTGCCCCTGGGCCATGCCAAATATCACTCCTCCACCTCCCCTCCTTCCCCACTTTCCTCCCTTCCTTCAGTTATCACCTATTTTCCCTGTTATTCCCTTATTCTGTGGTATATTTTCGTGCTAACATTAGCGAGTTGCAAGCAGGGCATTGTCATCACTGTTAGCAAGCGAGTGCAAGAGAGTATCGATCGACAGTCTCTCTCCAGAGGTGGAGAAAAGTGGTGGGAAGTGAGGTTGCCTCAGCCATACATTATGTAACTCCCGGCCTGTATCGCCGATTTTGACCATCCAAACGCTGTTTCCACTTGTTTTATTGTTGTAACAGGTTAATACCTTTATAATCAACCTATAATAGGCGCATATGGATAAGTATTAATGCTATTTATGGTAAAATAACGATGTTAGTGATGGGAACAGCTCAAATACATCAGCACAGGAGTGTGGTGTCTCATACCCCCCATGCGCACTTCAGAGGTTAAGAGGGTCCTCGCCCTTGCCCACCAAAACCTCGTAAGAGTGTTCTCTCCGTTCCCGGGTTAATTAGAGCTGTACAGACAAAAATAAATAAATAGATAAATAACATAAAATATGTGAATTTGGTAATTGAACATGTGAATGCAAAATATAATTTATATATCTGTGAAAGAGCGATGATAAAGCTTTCCAATGACAACTGAATCCTCCTTGTACGACTTCGGGTTATCTTGCAACGATCGTGCAACCGAAGGGAAAATTCGCCGAAAATTAGGTATATTGTCGTTTTTTTCCTTGTTTGAGTGGTGTAGGAGCCGTGGCGAGCAGACCAAGGCCGCCTGTCGTCCCTGCAACGCTCGGTCTCTCTCTCATCACTCATAATGGCCTCAAAATCGCACCCGTCATATGACGGGCGCTCCAGGAGTGGCCAATGTTCTCTCTCCGTCATATGAGTCGCCGCGAATTGAGGGCTAAGTGACTTAAGTCCCTATCAACCCCTACGAGATCATAAATATGTCCAGAACATGATTATGTTTTTTAAAGTCTTGTAAGTTTCTTCTATCGATCTTTCTATTGCCAGATGCCGTGATTCCTGAAGGGGTGGCCACGAACGAAACGCCCTCAATCACCTTTGTCCCCATTCAGTCGACGCCCCTCCTCCCAACCAGCACTGCCTTCACTCATATACAGTACTTCTTATTTTCCGATATATCGACCTCATAATATAGCCTACTTTGATAGTGCGAGATATCATAAACAAAAATTCACTTCACACACATTTATGTGTTCCGAATAGTATATTTGAACATATTTATAATTTGCACTCTCATAAGTATAAAAAAAAATCACTTGTTTTGGGATAAATACACTTAAGCCCAATTTCGAAATATCATGAATTACTTTATTTGGTGCATGTTTGGCCTATTTTAAGAATACATTTAGATAGAACCGCGGCGTTTGAGTGGAGAGCACGCTCACATGTGAATCTGCTTGACCTGGGTTCAATCCCAGCCAAGTGGACCATTTAGTGGGTGAGGTTGTAGGATTAAGTTTTAACCAAACAAGGCACATCATCAACAATCTCCAGCACTCACCCGCCTGTGGTCCAGACAACATAAGCAACATACACCACAGACCACAAGGCATACAAGCACTCACCAACATATCAAACTACAGTTATTCACATAACACAATAATATGACAATACCAAACATCTGGAAGCATGGTGTCATCATTATATTCCTCAAACCCAACAAAGACCCCATGCTAAACTCCCCACACCGTCCTATCACACTCCTTTGCACCCCCTCCAAAGTCTTAGAACGCCTTGTACTACAACTGACCACATATGCTCTACCCCTAGCTCCAACACAACATGGCTTCAGGCCACTATACTCCACAAACACTCTTCTCACAGATCTTACACATATAGAATTTAACGGCATCAACTCAGCTAGACCACCACATAGATCACTACTTGCCATACTCGACATTAGTAAAGCCTTCGATACCATCCCCCGCCACAATCTAACACACAAAATCTACAACAATAACATGCACAATACAAAAAAGTGGCTGGCCAACTACCTAGCAGGCAGATATGCACATGTATCATTTGCCGGTCAGTCATCTAACATCAGAAACTTCACAAACGGAGTATCCGTCTTGTCGCCTGCACTCTTCAATCTATACACGCATGATATACCCACACCCTACGCACCCCACATAAATATAGCTTCATACGCAGATGACATAACACTCATATGCACACACCAAGACTCAGACACAGCAACACATCTCCTTCAACCCTATCTCAACACACTACATGACTGGTGCACTACAAACAGACTTAAATTAGCCCCAGCCAAATCCACTGCAACCCAGCACAAGCTGGGCAGCTAAATTAAAAAACATCCCACACCTCACCATAATCAACACCCCCCTAATACACACACACTCACCCAAAAACCTATGAGTAACATATAATACACTAATTAAATTCAAACAACATATCACAAACATAAAAAATAAACAGACACCCAGACTTAACGCCCTCATGTCACTTTCCCACACAAACTTTGGATATAACAAAGAAACTACCACCACAGTATACAAACAATATATAAGATCAGTGATGTAATATGCAAGCCCTGCCTGGGCTTCTACCTAGCTGAAATACATCACATGACCTTGCAGACCATTCAAAACAAAGCCCTAAAAATCAACACAGGCTGCACAGCTACTACACCTACATCAAGAAACCAATGTTCTCAAAGTCAAAGACCATTTGGACATGAGAGGCACTCAATTCCTGGCTGCAGCATCCACAAACCAACACCATCCACTACACTACATGGCAGTCCCACAGACACCAAGGAATATCAAAACAACACCCAGCACACGATATCCCACACAAATACTGTCATCTCTCTCTCCCTGCCCACCCCAAACCAGCTTCCAGAAGCAAATCCATACTCATATCTCTCGCCATCCAATCACTCAACGACAACACGCAGCTGCATGCACGACCTCCCTTCTGAGTCCTCCCTTCCTCGCAAGGATAGTCCTCCTGGCAAGGCTGAGATGTGGGCACTATCCAACTCTTCTGAGCTATCAGAGTGATATGTTGTTTGAATGTCATTAGAGTATCATAAGTTACTCCTAGGATTTGTGTGTATTTGTGTGTGTGTGTGTGTGTGTGTGTGTGTGTGTGTGTGTGTGTGTGTGTGTGTGTGTGTGTGTGTGTGTTAGGGAGGTGTTTTTTATGGTGAGGTACAGGGTGTTTTTGTATTCGGCTGTCCAGCTTGTGATTCCAGATTTATGGTATTATGTTGTGTGAATAACTGTAGTTTGATATGATGGTGAGTGCTTGTATGCCTTGTGGTCCTAGGTGTCTTAAATGTATATTGCTTATGTTGTCTGGACCACAGGCGGGTGAGTGCTCGAGATTGTTGATGATATGCTTTGTCTGGTTGTTGGTGAAGGGCGCATAGTCTGGGTCTGTGGGGAATTGTCTCTTACGTCGTATGACACGTTGGTCGTCTTGATGGGGGTTTAGGTGGCTGACATGAGAGAAGTGATTAATTAGAGTGTTTGCTTGTTTGTATGAAGGAATAGTGTTGTGATTTGTTTGTGTTGTTGTTGGAAAGTGAGATTCTGTTTAGTGTTTTGTAAAGTTTTTTGGGGTCTGTTTTATGATCAAGTGTTTGGAGGTAGTTATTCCATTGTTGTTAATGTGTGTTGAGTGCTTGGATTTGTTGTGCCTGTGTGTCCTGTGTGTGGGGTTCTGGGGAGTATTTCAGTATGTTGCGTTGTCTGATGAGGCTTTGAATTTCTGGTGTGAAGTTGGGGTTGTGTCTTTTTCTGGGTCCCATGGCAGTTGGGCCGCCGCCCATGTAGTATTCGGGCGTATCGCCCACTTTGTTTACATTACTGTATGCCGTGAGATACAATAGTGGGCTTCCAGGATGTTGTGGGGGCGAGTTCTGGGGAGCAGGTGATATCTGGAGATAATGGGTAGAAGTGGGCTGGGTGGGGGATTGAGTATGTTGATGGACGTCGTTAAGAATGAAAAGGTTATCTGATTGGCGTTGTAGGACCAGCCCTCTGTCTGTGTCAGGGTTGATTTGTTGTAATTATGGTCTGTATAGTCATTGGGTCGGGTCGTGTGGGGTCAAACAAGACACTTTGTTTGTTTTGGGCTGCCACTCAAAAGCCAAGTTAAAACTTAAGTTTTACACTTACATCAGAACATTACATGTTTTGGCTATCAACCCGGGAATGGCGAGAACACTCTTAACCTCTGAAGTGCGCATGGGGGTAATTGGAAACGTCCCCCTGTGCTGACGTATTTGAGGTGTTTCCGTCACTAAAATATTCATTGTGCCATTAATAGCATTAATACTTATCCATATGTGCCTATTATGGGTTGATTATAAAGGTATTAACCTGAAACAACAATAAAACGAGTGAAAACAGCGTTTGGATGGTCAAAATCGGAGATATAGCCCGCGAGTTGTATAATGTATGGGTGAGGCAAAGCTTTCCCGCCAATTTCCCCCAAGGCCACTGAGACACAGTCGATCGATACTCTCTCTCTCTCTTGCACTCGCTTGCCATCAGTGATGACAACACCCTGCTTGCAACTCGCTAATGTTAGCACGAAAATATACCTCAGAATAAGGGAATAACAGGGAAAATAGGTGATAACTGAAGGAGAGGAGGAAAGTGGGGAAGGAGGGGAGGTAGAGGACTGAGATTTTGCATGGCCCAGGGGCCAAAAAAAAAAATTTTTTTTTTTTTTTTTTTTTTTTTCGATGTCAAAAGTTGATTTTTTTTTTCACTCACTCATAAGAGTCTCCCCGCAGTCCGCCGGGGGAACTCTTAAGAGTCTCCCCGCAGTTCCCGGGTTAAGAGGTGGTGGGCGACGGCGAGAACACTCTTAACCCGGGAACTGCAGGGAGACTCTTAAGAGTTCCCCCGGCGGACTGCGGGGAGACTCTTAAGAGTCAGAGAAAAAAATCAACTTTTGACATCGAAAAAAAAAAAAAAAATATTTTTTTTTTTTTTTTTTTTTTTTTTTTTTGGCCCCTGGGCCATGCAAAATCTCAGTCCTCTACCTCCCCTCCTTCCCCACTTTCCTCCTCTCCTTCAGTTATCACCTATTTTCCCTGTTATTCCCTTATTCTGAGGTATATTTTCGTGCTAACATTAGAAATCCGGTTGCAGGGTGTGGTCATCACTGATAGCAAGCGAGTGCAAGAGAGAGAGAGAGAGTATCGATCGACTGTGTCTCAGTGGCCTTGGGGGAAATTGGCGGGAAAGCAGCTTGCCTCACCCATACATTATACAACTCGCGGGCTATATCTCCGATTTTGACCATCCAAACGCTGTTTTCACTCGTTTTATTGTTGTTTCAGGTTAATACCTTTATAATCAACCCATAATAGGCGCATATGGATAAGTATTAATGCTATTAATGGTACAATGAATATTTTAGTGACGGAAACACCTCAAATACATGCGCACAGGGAGAGGTGTCTAATTACCCCCATGCGCACTTCAGAGGTTAAGAGGTAAGGCCTAAAAAAAAAAAATCACCTCCATACCTCATATCAATTTCCCCTCCCCCCTTCAATTACCACCTATTTTCCCTGTTATTCCCTTATTCATTGGTATATTTTAGTGTAAACATCTCCAAACCAATCCTAGGCTGTGGTCATGTGTGTGTTGCGTAAGGTAGAGACTGGGAGAGTGTGAGGGACTAGCTCAGTACTGCTTCAACCCTCTAGAGAAGAGGGTGTGAGGCTGGCTGGCTCACAATTGTTGAACGAACTGCTCGTTAACAATTCGCGATTTTGACCATCCAAATGATATTCCCACTTGTTTTATTGTTGTTACAGGTTACTATCTTCATAATAAAGGTAAAATAGGTGCATATAAATAAGTAATAACGATATTTATCCAAAAATGACGATTGTAGACAGGAATGGAGCTTAACCCTTAATTAGCGGCTCACCACATAAGTCGAGTTAAATAAAGCTGGACTATGTGGCGGCGCTCGACATAGGTCGAGTGGCAATTTCAGCACGTAATGTTGCTGAGAGAGAGAGACAAGTGGTGGCAGGAGACTAGCGAGCGTATGACTGCTCCAGACCACCGCGGCGAACCTACTGACACGAATCTCAGCTCCCTCCTCCCTCTCACTCGCTACATACTGAATTATATGGGGAAAGTACCGAATTACATGCTTTTTGCACTCGCGTTGCACGGTTATTGCAAGAAAACTAGCCATCATAAAAGGATCGTTATGGTGTCATTCGAAAGCTCTGTTTATGCCCTTTCAGGGATAGGTACTTGTTTTACGTTCTGGGTCTTATTTAGGCATGAAAATGATCACGTAAACAGCCCTATTTTGGCTAAAAACACCCCGCTGTGCGGTACATATAAATAAACCGCATAGGCCGCTCGTAAGGTGTTAATAATGCCGCCCAGAACTGTGGTGTTCACTACACCCTGCGCACGCTCGCCGGATTAAATTTCTTAGTTTCTTACAGTAGATCCTCTGGAAAAAGGCAAACTAGGCCTGTGTATCCAGCTCAATGCCAGTACTTGCACTGCTGCGGTCGTTCACGGTGTTGACGGCGGCAGTAGCAGACGCAAATTTTTTACTATTCTGTATTTTTGCTTTATAATGAAACTTCAAATCTTGTCTTCCCCATGCTTTATCAAGATTACTTTCAAACTTCCTTATTGATTCGGAATCGACTACATACTGGGGCAGTGCGTTCCACTCATTTACCACTATCACAAAACGAGTTCTTTGCCTTTTCAAGCCGATTTCTTTCTTTGTAAATTTTCTTAGAGTGTCCTCTCGTTCTTGTTCCCTCCCGCATCAAGAAGATACCTTCACACATATCCTCATCATACATTCCTGACACTATCTTAAAAGTCTCTATATCCCCTCTCTTTCTCCTATATGCCAGTGTCCTCAGCCCGCGTTCTTCAACGTTGGTACTAGCTTGCTAGCTCTCCTCTGCTTCTATATCCTTTACCATATATGGAGCCCACACCTGGTTCGCATATTCCAGGTGCGGCCTAACCAGCGCTGTATAGAGATTCCTGAATATTTCTTCAAGTGACACAAATGTCCTCCTTATCAGCCCTACAATTCTATTGGCTTTGTTTATCTTTTCCGCTAAATGTTCTGAGAAATTTAACTTATTGTCTATCACTACTCCTATATCTTTTTCTGCATTAACTTCCTCCATCGCTTCATACATACTGTATCCTACCCAGTGCTCCCACTTCTGGGGATTTTGTCCCCAGATTGGAACTTTCCAGCACATTTGGGGACAAATCTGGGGATTTTGGTCGTATTTTGTGACTATTTGGGGATTTTTGCTTAATGTGTATTAATTTACACAAAATTACTTCAGAAAATGCTTGAAAAACAAAATCGCCTCAGAAACAAGCAATTGAAGAAACCGAGATGCTAAAAACCAATCAACTGATCTTCAGTTCTGGAGAGAAAGGCTTAACAAAAAGAGCATGTGGTGAGCTGAAGTATACAAATCTCTCCAGAGTAATTGGGTGCATGATGTCACTACCATGTGCAAATGCTCCAGTGGAGAGACTGTTCAGCTCTTTGAAATTAATAAAGACAGACCATAGAAACTCTCTCAAAAGAGAGTGTTGTGAGACTTCTTCATGGAAAGGAAGGAATGGCCTTAATTGGGTTGCTTGCAAATGAACTGAATTTGCAAGATCATCCAAGATTGTTGAAGCATCTTAGAAATGTTAAGAGCAATGCTACTGATAGTGAAGCTCATGAGATAGTTGCAAATAAACTTGGGCAATAATTACCTCCTAGAATGTCAAGTAAAACTGGTGTATTTTGATGTATGAAATAGTTTACTTATTTATGCTGAAAACACTTTATTTTGTTTGGAAATGTCAATTTAATTTCATATCATTTTTTTCTCTCACCTTTATATCTCCCCTTCTTTCATTAATTTATACATTTCTCCAGCCATTATTGTATCTTCTTCCTTCCTTTATCTCTCCCTCAGTTATATCTACCTTTCTTTTCTATTGTTCCCTCCCTCTCTTCTTTCTTCTCTTACTCCTTCAGTCAGTTCCATCTTCCTCATTTGTCCCATCTTTCTCCTTCACCTCTCCATTTATTCTTATCTTCCTGCTGCCTCTATTGTTCTTAATCCTCGCTCTTCATCAGCATAACATGTTTTTGCACATGTTTGTTAGGTTGGTTAGAATGGTTAGTGCTTTATTTTTATTTTTTATTTTTTATGTAAGTACCTAATTATGGAAAATGTGGGTTAATCTGGGCCAGCAAGAGCTTATAAATACTTTCACCCCTGCCAAGAAATATCCACAAAAAATTCCACCTAATCTAGGTTAATCAACCTTCTTAAGATATAAGTACTTTAGATATGTAAATTAAGATTATATAATTTATCCTAGTCAGAAACAGGGTTTAATTTTATTTTTCTAATGTTTAAGCTCCCAGAGACAGAGGTTCTCATTTATTTCAGCAAGGTCATGAATTAATTTTCTTTCTTTTTTCTTTTACTGAAGTAATAATAACAAATAATTGCTGTTTGGTGAAGAAAAATATACCTTTTAAGTTTAAAAAAAAAATCTAGTTTGTTTTATTATTCCATAAAAATAGGAGTTTGTAATTAATAAGTACATTTATATTGGTATTTTTAATCTGGGGATTTTTTGTCCGATCTGGGGATTTTCTGATCAACAATTGTGAGAGCACTTTTATTCCTACCTTGTCTATCTTGCTTGTCCCAATCCGCATGTACTTGCATTTTTTTGGATGAAAAGGCATTAACCAATGCTCAGACCATCCCTTCATGCCCTCCACATCTCCTTGAAGCAAACCCACATCTTCCTTACTCCTCACTCTTCTATACAGCTTAGTGTCATCCGCATACAGGTATATCTCACTTCCATTAGTTATAACTTCAGGTAAGTCGTTGATAAATATAACTAACAGTAGTGGTCCCAACACAGATCCCTGAGGTACCCCACTTGTAATTTCCCTCCACCCCGAGCCTATTCCATTCACCAGTACCCTCTGTCTCCGATCTTTCAGGAAGGCTTCTATCCATTTCACACATTTCTCCCCTATATTATAGCTTCTAACTTTCTCTATTAACCTTTTATGTGAGACCTTATCGAAGGCCTTCATAAAATCGCAATATACCACGTCTATAACATCACCATCCTCCAGAATTTGCATCCAATCATCTACCACCTTAATTAGCTGTAGTACTGTCGACTTCCCCGGCAAGAATCCGAACTGTCTCCCACTGAAAAGTTGGTTTGATTTCATATGCTCCATTATTCCTTCTCTAATTACCGTTTCCATTAGTTTACACACAACACTTGTCAAACTGACTGGTCTAAATTTCCGGGTAATTTCTCGTTCCCTTCTTAAAAATAGCTGTTATGTTTGCCTCTCTCCCGTCCATTGGATTTGTCCTGTATTAAAAGATACCTCAAATAACATTTTTAATGGCACTACTAACATCGAATGCTAGACTACTCGGCCCACGGGACAGCTGGGCCCAGTAAAAACGAGACAGCTCGGCCCCGTGTTAATTACGAGACAACTCTTAATTAACCTAACCTACACACTATGACTTGAGAGAACTAGCCTATGACATAATTATGCAATAAACGAACATTTTGCCCACATTACACACGCCATAAACGGGAGGTCATGTATGCAGCACCAAATCCTGCAAAATCTGTCCTCTGCCCAACCGTGAGAAACTTAGGCCCCTTGGCAAAATTTGTTTTCCTTATAGCCTACTATTATATTATCTTAACCTAAACCTAACTTAACCTAACAGTTGAGCCTAAATACATAATAAAAATATTAGGGAAAAGGCCGCGCAAACGCAGAGGACAGGATTTGGTGCTGCATACATGACCTCACCCATAAACCCTCCACTTAGCTCTCCCCATCCTAATCCCGACTGGTCTCGTCAAATTGCCCCATAGCAAAACATGGGGCCGAGCTGTCTCAAATAATGGCCTGAGTTGTCCAAAAGTGGGCCGAGCTGTCCGAGCCGAGTTGTCCCATGGGCCAAGTCATCCAGTCACCCTAACATCTCACCTCCTTCCTTTTATGATTCTTGGTTGTATCCCATCCGGTCCCAGGGACTTACTTCTGTTCTTTTTCTATAGCCCTTCTTATTCTAGCATGGGAAAACTCTATTAGTTTTAGTGCTGGTGCCTGTTTGATGGGAATAGTAGGCACTGCATCATCCGACTCCACTGTTAGTACCTCCCCAGCACCTCTGCTTTCTCCTTATCAGTGTCTGCTCTATTCCTACTAAAATGCCCCAGAACGAGAAGCCCACCACGGAAGCCACGAGCGAACACCACCAGGAAAAGGGAACAGAAACACCCGAAAGAAGGCCCACAGAACGAAAGGACCAGGTGACCGAGCCAACCAGTTAAGACAAGCCGAAGCCCGCAGGGCTAAGCAGCTCCAAACTACACCTGCCTATCCCTTCTAACTACTGACCTTTCCCCCACCTTGCGTATACACTACCCCTTGTGTCCTACACCTCTACCTACATGATGATGAACATAAATACACCTTAATTTAATACACCCATGCCCTGTCGCTAAGTTAAGGTATCAATATCAACATACCCTAAAATACCTTGTCTTGCCAGACTAAGTTTCTGAAGACCAACCGCCCCCATAAATCTATGTATGTTCTTCCATCCGAGAAGTAATATGTTAACCCCTGTCTTGCCAGACTAAGTTTCTGAAGACCAACCACCCCCATAAATCTATGTATGTTCTTCCAGTTAATACACCCATGCCCTGTCCCTAGGTTGAGCCAATGCCAACCAGTTCAGACAGGCCTAAATCTATGTATGTTTTTCCCATCCAAGAAGTAATATGTTAACTAGTCTTGCCAGACTAAGTTTCTGAAGACCAACCGCCCCCATAAATCTATGTATGTTCTTCCATCCGAGAAGTAGTATGTTAAAACCCCATGTCCTAATTGATAAGAAACTATGATACCCACGGGTACACCAGTGTATATATAACCATTGTTCCTGTAAGACCTAGACAGAAATGACTGAAGATGTTAGCCACCATGCAGTAACTTTAATTCTTACCCCAACCAGAGATTGTATATACAACCCTCTTTTACCATTGTCTCGACGCATTTTCACCACGAAACAATACCGAAGCTACCCCTACGAACTGCCGTTTTCTTTGGTGTATATGTCATAGAAAACGCAGTTCCCAGGAACAACTAGATCAGCATGAAATAGTGTCAGATTAACAGTGTCCATAACCATCGTATTGACGAGTAATAATACACTATGTTTTTCCCTACTTTTATCCACAGTCAAGCACACACCTACAGTTAACCTCCTCTTCCCCACAGCCCCAGTCCACATGATTCTATCCTTTCCAGACTCATATACCACCCCATATTGCTCATCCCCTGGTAGCGTTTGGCTAACATACTTTCCCTGTCATTAACCCCTAAGCTCCGATACCAACTGTAGTCTAATGCCACCCCTACGCCCAGAGACCTTAGGGTCAAACTTCCACGTAGCCCCCCCTTAACCCTCTCCCTCTCGTTAACCCCCCACGCTCCTCGACTCCTTTCCGACCTAGCCTCTCCACCATACCTCCTGAATATCCTTAATTTTTCCGTTGCTAACATTCTCAAACCTTTTATATATATACTCCTATACAGCCTACCTTCCCTCAGTAGGAAGGAACACCATTAGAACTTTACTAACCCTTTGCATGCCATCTATTCCCTCACAACCCCTGTACCAAATGATCGTCAGTGCGAGGCTAGCCGCCTCGCCAGTGACTAACTTCTATTGCCATACTTCCAGATAAATGTGGCAGAGTTAGCAACCAGTCTCCACCACATCCAGCAAACCATGCAATTAACAACCCAACCGATTAAACCAGCTAGTCAAGGCACCTTCGGTTTTGGTATTATGAACACCCACATCTGTCTCATAAACAGAGGGTTATTACAAACACTTGTGATATGGCAAGCCCCTAGCCACAGCCGCCGGACGACCATCACAGAGAGAGCGCGCACCTACCCCTTTTTACCCACCCGAGGAGGGAGACCCCACCCCTGCGGAGGTATACCTGACCCCTGTTTGACTTCCGGGTCATTGCCAGGTAGCACAGGAATTCTTCCTATCAATGAACTAACCATGCATGACTAACACCTTTACTAACCTCTATTAACCAACAATAACCCATTAACCTTTCTTGCATACTCTGATAACCAAATTAGCACCTCAGCTATATCAGAGAATGAAGACTGAGCAATCTAAGAGAGACGCTCTATCACAGCTGTCCCAGTCCTCCTCGCAAAGTAGCTCCAGTCTCTCTCCCCTAAATACTTCCAGTATAGCCAAAATAGTACCTCTTACTAAGGCTCAGTTATATCACATTATGAAGGCTCCATATAGCCATGTGCCACAACAGTAATCACCACCTTACCTAGTTCCCGTATCCATTGAGAGCTCAAATAAATCCACAAGACTCGTAATCCCTATGGCCTACAGGGTCCAAAACCGAGCCTATAAACCAAGCTCCAGCCCCCAATAAATCAGTTGAAAGATAGACACCAACCAGTGGCTGGCCCCCTTAAGTTGACCTCTAGCTCTGCCCTTGTGTTGTTCCTGAGAATTGAGTTCCAGAGCCGGCAGACTCCGTGGCAGATTGAGATAGAAGCATCTGTCCACGTACAAGAAATCTACGTGCACCTTATAAACCTTCACAAACCAGTGGGTATATAAGCGTGTAGCCAGCAACGATCGCCAAGAGATCCGTCTTGAGAACTTACTACATATGGACCACCTGGACGGCCGCGGAACCAGTCGTTAGCCCCCAACATCACGGACGCAAGATAACCAGGACCAGACCAACCAAATACTACCCAAGATTCACTTTATTAGTACTGCAGTGTTACAGTACTATTTAGAGACTCACTTATTAATATTTCTATGAAGTGGCTATATCTTTGCCCCAGTATAATTCATATATAACCATTCCATTAGGAAGTGCTAAGCGTATCAGTGTTTATTAATTAACAGGCGATATTAACTCTCGTAATTACCCATATCCAGATATTATTACATAGAAGTAAAACCCTAGTGATATCTAACATTCGCCCACTGATTTGCGTTCTACGTATTTCTGCTATAAGAATATAAAACTTAGATCAGTACCCCCTGAGGTAACTAGAATTCCCGTGCTCTAAAATACGCGTGTCTAATCTAGTCTGTGAACTACTACTTGTGCACCAGAGCTACCAGTAATAAATCTAAATAGTGAAATTGAATCTATAAGTAACATTGATGGTCTCCAGTATATAAACTTGCGAACAAAGCCAGTGATCAGAAGATTAATACCTGAACGTTGGAAGTGGGAGACTAGGCTCCATCCAGATCCACTTAATGCTAGTTGTTCAATTCTATCATTTGTCTTGTACGAGTGTTTCATACCTTCTTATGCTTCCTATTAATCATCCTCAATAAACGTGATCGTGTGTCTTGTTACAGTGTGTTTATTTTGTGTTCTCTATTCCTCATACCTTGTTTTTGTGCATGCAGCCTTATATACCCAGTCAGTTAGATACTCACATTACCCAAGTTAATCCTGCAGAAAAACAGGGCATAACACCTACCATCCAATTCTCCTATCAATTCTGGGATACCTACTCTTCTTGTTAACTTTTCCTGAATGTACTTCCAGAATATTTTTGGATTATCCTTCACGTTTTTTGCAATCTCTCTCCCTCTCCTTCACCCCCCTCCTTGTTTCCCACCTTATCTTATTGTTTATTTGTCTACGTTCCAAATCCACTTCTTTAGCTTCTATACTAGACCCTCTGTTCTTTTTTAACACTTTTAGTCTATCCCACAATAGTTTCTTTCTTCTTATCAGTGTCCAAAGCTTTCTTTTCATTGGTAATTCTAGGTTCGTTCTTTTCCTCAATTTTGTTTTATCCTTATATTCCCTTACTGGTATACATTTGGATATAGCATTCTCCAGTTTGACTCTAATCTTCCTCCACATTCCTTCAGCGTCTTCACCGTTCAAGTATTCCCCCCAGTCAATGCCCAAACACCTTCTCAGCATCTCATAATCTGCTCTATCATACATATATATTTTTGTATTGCTTCTATTATCCCTGTTTTAATATTGCAACTAAAACTTATACAGGCATGGTCACTACGACCTATAGGGCTATCCACATTGACATGTTCTACTATATCCGCCTCATTGCTAAAAATCAGATCAAGTACACTCCCCTGCGTCCCATCTCGATCTATATCGTCATCTCTAATATGTTGCGTTAAAAAACAATCTCTCACTTTCTCTATAAACTTGTTTTCCAGGCTACACTGTCCCGCTGTAGTACAATTTGCCCAGTTGATCCTTGGCAAATTGAAATCTCCAATCAAAATCTTATATTTGTTCTCTCTATTATCGATTTCCTCCATTGCTTTCCAGTAGGTTATCATCCTCTTCCCTACTATTATTTGGGCGTCTATATATATATATAGAGGCAATTAGAATTGACCCTCTTGCACATTTTACTTCAATACACAAATACTCACAATACTGCTGTCTCATATCCACCTCATTTACCTTGAGCTCTTTTCTTACATAAATAAACAGTCCTCTTCCAAGCTCTGCTCCAATAGCATTCCTCTCATACAACTCAAAACCCTCCAAACTATACTCCACCAGTCCCCTTTCAATTCAAGCATTTTTTGGTCTTACTTCCTGTAAGGCTATGACATCAGGTTTTTCCTCTTCATCCTGCAACCTACATATCAGTTCTCTTTTCTTGTCCTGGGTAAACACATCAACATTGCTAAACATAATCCTTAATCTTTCTAACATTCTTTCAGCAGCTACATCATCCCTCTCCTCCTGTGCGTGCCCTACCCCCCCCCCTCACACTACCGGTACTGGGTCTGCAGCTTCTTCTCCTGTCTCTCCCCGAGATGCTTCCACCCTGCTCTCCACCTCTGCCACAACTTCTATCACATTCTCTTCCCTCCCAGATCTCCTTCTCCCTCCTACTCGTTAAAACCACTTCTTCAATTTCCCGTCCCTCACTCTCCAGAAAAACACTTCTTATCCTCCTCACCCAACTTTCCATTTTCCTCATCAGCCTTTTCCTGTAGTTCCTTTATTTTTTGTCTTTGTTCTATGCTCAAATCCTTCTTTAATCTTATATGTTTCAGTTCTTCATTTCTGTTTAGTCTCCAACTAAAATTTGTCACTGTCT